>VMYD01000019.1:0-1200000 GCA_007663325.1 Eucalyptus pauciflora
AAATCCAAATTCACGTTACTTGTTGATATCAGGGCGTGAGAAAAAGAGAATGTTCCCTCAGCCTCCACCGTAGAAATCCTTCATCTCGATAAGGAGGCCCAATTCTCAACGGCGTCTCCAGTCGTGGCGGGTCTGCTGAACGGAACAACCTTGTAAACCACGTAAAATATATGTAAGCTGGGGAGCCCAGTCCTGAGCGACTGGTATTGAATTGAAATTTACCTGGTCATTGTCCGAAGAATCCGTCCCCGAAGTTTTTGCCTTCTTTGCGCTGCCTACGTTGCTCCCCTTTCTTCCTCCTATATCTTCATCCACAAAGTTTTGATCCGAAACCTCTGCAAAAACCAAGAGCATTAAATCCAGCCAAAGGCAGGTTCTACAAATCTACATGTCTCAGTGTCTTCTTTTTCATCAATATCAAGCGAAATGGGTTTCAGTATTGACTGTAGTGAGCACTCCACCAGTCATGAGTCACGTAATGATACATTTTAGAAGGGAAGAGGGTTAATAAATGGCAAAAGATTGCCATATAATAACAAAGGGCTGAGACTATTGCATTTGTTTTCATGGATTCAATGAGTTGTCGTAGTAAGGTAGAAAAGGACAATAGTGCAAGGATTTAACTTGCCGTTATGATTAGAAGAAATTATAGGACATGTTTATTCAGCTCAATAGTGGATAGCTGGTGATATTTTCACAATGTCGAATTCAGAAGTTCACATTTTACACTCACAAGTTAGATTATCTGTGTCTTATCTAAACATTCTAAGGTGCATTTGAAGAGAGAAAAGCTAATATTTCTTTCGTCGATGTAAAAACAGAAGAAGAAAGATCCATTCCAGCAAGTATTTTCTTAGGCTGTCAACATTTAAATCTCAAACAGCTGTCATCAGTCAAAAATCTTCCAAAAGATAGCTTTGCTTCGCCTCCTTGTTTAAAGGCAGTTACATCTACAGTCAGAATATAGAAAATGGTACTTGTAAAAACGGTAAGAACCAGAACCATTGTACACATGTATGGGAACGCCAGTGAAAGAAAAATCAAGTAGACCCATACATCAGAAATAACTAGATCACCTGCATCGCCGTTTTCGACTTGATTGCCAAAGTAAGAGTGGCATGCATGAAACTGCTCTGGATTTCCAGCTGATGCATAGGCAAGAGACTTTTTCCCTTTTCCACTGGATCCAATCTTAGGAGATCCCAACCTTGGGAGCCTAGAAGCAGGTCGAAAATGCTGGATCCATTGACTTTTTACAAGATTGCGCGAACCATCCGCTTTCTCTACCTGCAAGTGAGGTCTTTCAAAGTCGATCTTCTTCCAAGAGCCATCTCTAAGAACTTTGAACTGGATATAAGAGTGAGTAAAGAGCTCTGTCAACAACAACCAATGAGATGCCATTGACTAGTTAAGAAACGACTATTGTGCACTCATATCAATTCAAACCTGGCCAGAGGGTGAATGAGGGTGTTTGCTCATTTGCCTGGTTTGAGGATCCAAGAAGTTTGCCTTCTCCAAGTGCCAACCGAGTAACTCCATGGAATCATATAACTGGTCCACGAAAGTAGACTCCATCGATTTAAGATAAAGACTGTGCTTCTCATCTGTCCACTCTGTATTCGAGGAATCTGCGCCCGGAAGATCCTGAGAAACAATCACCACCAATTTCATCTACCTTAGTAGCTGCTTATCAATAGAAAGATGTTACCCCACCGATGGAGATAAACAATTTTCAACTTCTCTTCCTCTCTTGAAGGGAAGAGGAGAACAAGCCAAGCAGAAATACATCATAAGCAAATTAAATTTCATTTTTTTTTTCTGGAATTAGCTCATATTCGCTGTCTGCTCTACAATTAGCTCTTGCGAAAATAGATTGTAATGGCGAGTGCAGTTTGGAAAGGAGCCTCACTCAAGTAATCAGATTCCAATCTACCTCAGCCTCAAATTCATCAAAAGGACAACGGACGGTCGTGAGCAGAGCAGAAACCTAAGCACACGGTCTATTTTCATTACGAAATAGGGGAAAATTCCCTTTCAAACAACTCAAGGACCAGACGCAGAATGTCATCTAATCGCGATCCGCTCGCGCTACGGACGTCAAGCAGCCGCCTCTTCTCCCGACGGCCGGCGCTTCAATCGGACGCGAACGCAACTCCTCCTCAACAACAACAGCGACGCATTCTCACAAAAGGCGCCACCAGAGGCGACGGACAAGATCAAGAAAAGCACAACCGATCGAGCTCGGGAATCCGCACCGGAATCGAAACCCTCCGGCGCGGGATTTCCGTCTCGGCGGGGCTCGGAATCCGAAGCGAAACCCACAGCCGCCGCGCGAGAACCACCGTTAGGAGACGAAGAAGAACAGCCAAAGCAGGAGAGGAGCGAACGACGGAACGGAAAGAAAGTCGACAGGCGGGAGCGAGAAAAAGAAATGCCGATCGTACCGGAATCGCGGGCTCCCGGTGGGGGAACTCGTTCGAGGTCCTCGAACTCGTACGGGAGGAATCAATTCTGCGAGGCGCTTCCATTGCGACGGCGACGGCGACGGCGACGCCTTAGAGAGAGAGAGAGAATTTGGGGAAATTTTTGGGTTTATTAATGGAAAATGGGAGAGTAATATGCAGAAGCAAGGAAGGGGGAGGGGGCGATAGGGGGGCGAGCTTTAGGGGGAGAGATGGCGATACAGTTGTCACCGCTTTTTTACACGTGTCAAGGGGCCAACAGGCGCCACGTCACCGGAGATGATGAGCTCAAGGCCAGATATTTTCGGGGCCGAAAATATCTTCGCCTCTTGCTTGCCGCTGTTTCCTTCCGTAAAATCTCCCACACAGAGAGAGAGAGAGGAGGAGAGTTTGGATTACGTGGCGCATGGGGAGGGGGAGGGGCCCGCGCCCCCCGGTTCCGCGCACTTTTCTCTCTCCTTCCCCGTCCCTTTTTCCTTTTGTCCTCGTTCTTTTTTCTTTCTTTTTTTTTTCTTTTTGTCTCCGTTCCGCCGGGGCTTTCTCGTGCGTGTTTTCGTCACATGGCCGAAGTACGTGGGAAGCCCATGAATTGCGGACCGGACAGTAAAACGTGCTCTCTCTCTTCTTGAACCGGGGGAACCCCCCAACGGCCCACACGTAGCCGTCGACCGGGTAAAACCGACCGCTCGGGAACCCGGGATGTGCAGCGGGTATGAGATCGAGATGGCGCGGCGACGGAAACGTCGGGATCGACACCCGTGCCCCCATCCCGACCGAAGATCGAGAAGGTGGGGATCTAGAAGCCTCGGTGTCGGCTCCATCGAAATATCCCGTGGGCGCGAGAACAACGAGTTACACGTTTCCTCGGACGACTCTTTCGCTTCCTTGTTTGACAAGAACGAGGGTTTTGCTTTCTGAACCGCCGAAGGTTGTCCTTTGGCGGCATCCAAACGCACGAACTTCACTTCGCTTCTACTTTCTATTATAGGTGCATTGTCATTTTGTTTTGACCCATCGCCCATCTATTTTATCATCGAATTCCACATCTTAGCATCGGTTCGAAAACCTAGCGAGTGCGAAAGAGCACCGATCAAATTCCGCATTTCAGATTATGATATATCTCTCCACAACCATTTTCCAATTTTGATGAGAGGAGAATTTTCTGGATTGAAATTAGCAACGATTAAATATCAAAAGAAAAGCACCGAAAAAAAAATAATTATTTCCATTCATGAAAAAGTTAATGCTAGTCCGCTGGGTCGACGGCCAAGGGGAAAATTTTCTGGAAAATGTTGGCTATATCATATGAATTGATCATGCTCAAGAAAATTGAATCCTCAAAACTGTTTTTTTTTTTTTTTTTGTACAACAAGGTGCTCATTAGGGCAGATACAGTCAGGAAAGAAAAAAATAATGCTACAACATCGAAGCTTAAGCTCCCGTTATTCGAATTCTTACATTGTCGTCTCAAATGAATGCATCATGCTATCTGTTCTCCTTTTCCCTTCTCTCCGTCACCGATTGTTTACGGAATGAGTAGAATTTGCGAGTCAATCTTCCGGTCTCTGCTCCTCCACGGATGTTTCATTTTCCAGCAGTTCCATCCGACCTGAGCATGAGCAAAAGGTATTTCAAGAACAGGCGATTTTCTAACCATGATAAGTGTGGACACTTTCTCTTACAGTAAAGTTTGATATTGGAAGAATAATTAGGCACCAGCCGCGTCAAATCCTACCTAACAAGGATACTAGAGATGGGGTCCTTGAAACTCCCTGCGGTTTCAGGTCCGCACCTGTAGTACGCATTGAAATTCTGGAGTTAGTTTTGTTTTCTGTATGGAAGACAGCAACTACTTCACCTAAATACACAAACGGTGAATAACAACACTTAAATACAGCATACCTGAACTTTCCAGTGAGTTAAGAACATCTGATTTCTTAAATGTAAATCCTATGAAGTTAGTGTCTTTCGATGTCAACATCTGCAAAATCAGTTAAGAAGCCACCCCTCATCCTCATGTGATCTCAAAGTGATAACAGAACCAGCGGACCAAATGAAAGCTTTACAATAAAAAGAAAATATAGTGCAATGAATCATTGTTTAAATGCATCTGCCCCAGGTTTAGAGTTGGGGGGTGGGGCGTTAATGTTTTACAAAGTTCTTTACTTTGGATAGTAATCAAGCAGTGTGAGGTGGAATCCTTACCTTCCGCCAAGGTCCAACAGTTGGCGTTGAAGATGGTGGGCCTTCTACCTAGGAAAGTCAAAAAGCGAAGATCTCAGCCAAAACTCACATCAAAACAGAAAGATACGTTGGGATAAGTCTTGATAAATATTATGCAAAAATTGAGATTCGCAAGGGAATTCTCGAATATCTGAGGAAGTCAATCAGTGGGTTAGGTTAGCCAAGAGAACAATAGATCTTTTCCTTGGAGAACATATTGCTAAAAATCAGAGCGTTTTTCCTGTTCAACACACACCTTATGAAATTTGAAATTAGATCAAAGCCATCCAAAATTACCCATGTCCTGAAATATAAAGAAAAAACAGAAACTGCGGCGAGGGTAGCAAGAAAGCCAGATACTTGTTCACCCATACTTGTTGCCTACTTTACTAGAGTCAAAAGCGTGAAAAATCCAAAGGTGCATATCTAGCATGGAAAGACCGACATATTCATGGCCTGTATCAAGTCATTAAAGCTTTAATTTAGCAGCATAGCATTAAGCTATGTCGATCCTGATCCAGACAGGAAAGGGAACTTTATTTCTTATTTTGGTAAACAGGGAAATTTTTCTCAGTCTCCTGTAGATATTTTATCTCATTTAGCGTGACTCCACTTGACAACCTTGACAAATAAAATGGGTACTCACTTCTGGAAACTTCTCAAAATTCTGAGTGTCCAATTCCCCATTAACAGTAGGCTTATACGCAGCTTCCATCTCATAGAGCATGTCCCATTGAACAGATTTGAACCATGGATGTGCCTGAAAAGAAAACTTGCAAAAAGTATGAATACAATTACAGCTCAGAATGCCGGCGCAAAGTGGTCGTGGCGGTGGGCATATTCTGTAGAAAGTGCAAATTTACATTTTAATTTCTTTTACTGTGTGAAAGAAAGAGCATTATTCTGCAACTCACCTTTATTTCTTCCACTCCTCCAGTCCCTAGTCTTGTTTCAACGTCACATAGCAAGTGACAGATTAAATCCTTAGCCTCTTCCGAAATTTTTGGTTCGTCAGGGAACTTCAGGCATGCTTTCCAATTAATAATCTGAGGCAAAACCGAATCATTGAGTACTCGGCATATGTCCTTGGAACTTGTAACCACCCAAAGGTAATAGCGAATTCACCTTACGGCATGTGATCCTAGGATCATCAGAACAGAAGGGAGGATAGCCTACTAGCATCTCATACATGATTGCACCCAACGACCACCAATCACACTCTATCCCATATCCCTTTTTCAGCAGTATCTCAGGCGCCATGTAGTCAAGAGTTCCAACAGTGGAATATGCCTGTCGATGTTATACATAAGATTACATAAGCCAAATAGATATTAAATTAACTTTGGAAATTTAGACAAATGGAATGCTTGGCATTACTTCATGAAACCAGAAAATGACTAAGATGGACAACAAAAGTTGGAGAGCACAGAGATGGGAGGATACCAATGCACGCCGATTACGTTTCCATCGTAGCAATTGGTCCTTTGGCATCGACCAAGGTGCTCCATCAGCACCATTGTGTCCACTGGATCCACTTGGATTTTCTTGACAGATTAAACCATCATCTTCTAATAAAATTGTAGAATACTTGTCATCTAGAGGTTTACATAAACCAAAATCAGAAAGCTTCAAATGGCCATTTCTGTCCAGTAACAGATTGTCTGGTTTAATGTCCCTACACGAAGGAACTTGTTCAGAAGAAACTCGGAGTTTCATTTCTAGCTCCAGAAGCTGAATGAAATCATGTAGATGTTGAAACACAAGTGAAGTTGTTCAACAGTCAATGATTTACCTCAGGAAGAAAAAGAAACAGAGAGATAAAAAGGCTGACATGAGTATGATCTATCACCAACAGCAGCACTAACAAAGGCGGAAAGAGTTCATAAGAACTGAAGCAGTGGCAACAGGATAGCATCATGAAATGATAGATCAAGACTAGCAATGAAGAATGTAATGGTGATAATACAAGGGCTCATTGGCATGCCAAACAATAGCCAGCATGGTGTCCCACATGAAGAAGAGACTGATGGTAGTGAATCTTTTGACTTTCCTCTTTGGTTTAATATGAGTAAACACATAGAATAATAGAAGTAAGATTCTTCTTAAGGAGTGCATTGAGGAGAAGAAGCTGCAAAGAAGGTCGACGAACAACAAGCTCTCCCACTGTACTCATTCAAACAGATTAGAACAGACAAGAACATTCTATTGAAAAAGAGCAGCAAAAAATCATCTGAGGCTGGTAAATTGAATCATTCACCGTGGTCAATAGCTTACACACCACTTGATCACAAAAAGAGACAAGTAGAACAGACAAGTAGCCACCAATTTCCAATTGCAACACTAGGCGAGTTTGGCTTGGAAAAGACATTCTCCAAAACTGTGGTTCTGTAAACTCGTGTAAAAATCCATATGTATAGAAGAATTCAATTTCAACTTCTATGGAAAATAAACAAGATTATGTAAGCATATAACCATCCGATGCCACACCTCACTCCAATTAAACTTTTGGCCCTCCTTCTTAGCATCCAGTACTATTAATTACCAGAAAGCTGAAACATATTCATAGTCATGACAAGTAATTATGTACCCGGAATATTAAAGTAGTACCTGTGCACATAATTATGTTGATGAATAGAGTGGATGGCTAGAATACTCTCTGCTATGTAAAACCGTGCAACATCTTCAGAAAGAATGTCTTCTCTCATCAACAATGTCATGATATCACCACCAGGTAAATATTCCATGATGAGGTATAAGAAATCCGAATCTTGAAAGGAATAGTAAAGCTGAACAATGCACCGACTGTCAACCTCCACAAGTAAGTTCCTCTCGGAGCGAACATGCTCAACCTGATCACACAAATCATGATTAAAGAACCACAGCACAGAGTGCATTAACACTACAAAGCAAGCAGTCCCAAGACTATATAAGCTAGAACATAAGACTCGCTGACAGCCAGTATATAATAGACAAAGGATGCAGAGAAATAAACCAAATCAGCTAATTGAATAACAAATCATTGGATTAGTAACCGAAACAAAGTTTCGGTTACTGCTCAAAGAAGAGAGCGAACAGGAAAAAGCCAAAGAGATGCAAAAGTAGCAAACTGTAGGACCCAATAAAATGTTGCTGAAGATGCTCACCTGTCCACGGCTAAGCATCTCGGATTTTTTCAACTTCTTCATGGCGAAGATCTCTCCGTTATTCTTTGCACGACAGAGTCTCACCTGCATCGGTTGAATGTAGCTGGTAAGAATATGTAACATGTGCTAAAAAGGAAATCCTCCTGAACTTTTGTGGAAGAGAAGCCCACGAAACTCATTCAAAAACAACTACTTTATACACAGATCAAGTCAATGCCGAATCAACTGCACCGGCTTAAAAGCAAATCAAAGCATAGTTTTTAGCCAATATCAAAACCATGAAGAAAGTATCGTTCGCATCTACCTCGCCGAACGCGCCTTTACCGACGACAGTCAACTGTTCAAAGTCATCGATTCCCACTTTCCGTCTTTGCAACCTCATGTACGCTGTCTCCTTGCGCTCTAGATTTCTCAGCATTTCCTGCTGCTCCTCGCTAGACACCTGAGCTTCTTGTGCTCTCCTCTGGAGAGCTCGCCGTCTAATACCAAGATCACGGAATTAATCAGTACGCTACTCTGCCTTATTTGATCGGATCTACGTAATATAGGCCTATGCCTTAATGCGCAAAACAGAGATTCTAGGCTTATACATCCTGGATCTAACTTAATCAGGTAAGTCTTGGATCCACATACCACATTGTCAATAGTATCTTAAATCAAGTCGAATGCGAAAGAAGGCAGGTTTATATCAAGTAAATCCGTTTCCCACAGAAGAGTCGAGCGTATTTCTCTCACTAAGAAGCTAGGAAACCAGAAAAATCGGTAATTGCATTAATGACTCCATACATGGAAAGAGACCTCCTATAATCATAACCAGTTCTAGACGATAGACGAGCAGTCAATGCTCCAGGATAGACATAAATGCAACGCTCGCCGCGACCTAACGAATCCGAAGTCTCAGTCAGCAGCAGAGACCAGCAGACGACGCGAAGCCCCGAAACCGATGCGAAGTCGGTCGGAGCGGGAGGCGAAAGCAAGGAATTCGAGGTCGGGGAGGGATCGGATGTCCGAACCTGTCCATGCGGTCCTGGAGGCCCTGGAGGTGGTTCTTGTAGTGGTTCTCGATGAACTGCTTGGCGGCGGCGGCCTTCTGCCGCGTCACGGGGGACGACGCCCCGACGTCCTGGGCCAAATCGAGGGCCCGGTCGGGCTTGAAGCTGAGCGCCCCGAGCCGCACCGTCCCGTCCCCGCCGTCCATCTCTCCTCCTCCTCCCAACTCCCGCCGGATCGCGAATCGAGAGCTCGGGACGGATCGGTCAAAGAGCGAGCATCGTCTCGAATCCGAGGGGAGAGGAGGGAAGGGGGATGAACGCGAGATCGGGATGGGAGTCCGGTGCGAACGCGAGAGAGGGAGGAGGGGGGGGATGAACCGGCGGGTATTTATACGGAGGAGGAGGAGTGATCTGACGGTGGTGGACCGTGCTGGAGTCGTGAAGGGTAGGAGAGAGGGAGAGTGTTTCTTTATGGGGGAAGGTGTGCGTCTCGGGAATGGAGTGGGATGGACGCCATCGTTTTCCCCGCGGGATGAACTGGAATCTACTCCGGACTGACTTTGAAGCCCCAGTAGAACCAGTCAATTCTCCACAGTTAAGAGAGAGAGAGAGAGAGGGTGACTTTTTGGCAGAGCGCCTGTGTCGGCGGAGATCTATAGATGGAGCCCCGACAAGACAATCTTCTCTTCTCCTCTCTTTCTTTTTTTCTTTCTTCTTCTTTTTTTTTTTTTTGCTTTTTTCTGTGGGGTAATTTCTGTTGGTGTTATTCGGTCATCATGATAATCATGATAATCCGACCGTGGGACGGTCGAGGGGATTGGGCACCCGCCCTCCTCGTGGAAATGCCGACTCCCAACCGAAAAGTAACATTAACAGTAATTCTTACAAATATTAACAGATCCGAATGGAGTTGACCTCGAAAAAAGAAAAAAAGACGAGGGAGATAATGATATAAATAATCATTGAAATATGATTTCTGAATTTTTAATTTATTTAATATAGTTCATAAACTTTAGCTCAATAAATAATGTTAACCTAGAACTTTTAATTTATTTGACATGATTTCTAAAATTTTGGTGTGTGTCCAAGTTAGTCTTTAATATTCAATGTTATTTTTTTTTTGTTAATTAAAATTCGAGAATAATATAATTTAAAGACTAGATTAAACAAATTTAAAATTTATGAACCACGTTACACATTAAGGCAAAGTTAAAGATTATTCGTCATTTTCACAAAAAAAGAAACAAGAGAGTGAGAAAGTGAGTCCATGGAGCCTTAATGCCTTCATCCGAATCAAACATTACATGGAACAACGATTTTCTGACACCATAAATTACGAGAGTGTTGGAACTACCATGGAGACCGTACTACGATCAATAAAATCCCGCAGCGATGCGATTTGCTCACGGCGCACGATGCTGGCCGTCGGTACTTTTCCTCGTCGGCGAGGCAGGAAGGGTCCGGATGATCGTCATTTACGGGCATAAAACCCTGCGACCTATCTCCCATCCCAATCGACCGTTAGGCGGAGGATCATGTTTTGTCCGATAGCCCCGGAGCTGCCCTGTTTTTGTCGACGCATGTGTTCGGGCCACGCGATTCCCGAGGGGCTCCCCGCTGGCTTTGGCCCGAAGACAACAGAAACCGAATCGGGACGTGGAGACAAACTCGGTCAACGGCCTCGTCCTTTTCTCCTTGTCTCTTCGTCCTCTTTTTACCGTCCTCCTCTCGCGATGTGGGACGGCCTGCCGGCTCGAAACGTGAATATCATGAGTCGGATGGGGGGTTCCGCGTCGAAAGGCCCACCCGCCTTGACTCAAATTAATATATTAACCCATCTATGATGGGATGAGTTGTCGCGTGAATTTGTTATGTTCAGTAAACAATTCATAAATTTGTTTAAACATAAATGGATTTTATAACTTAAATTCGATCCACTTTTATGCCTCTTTATTCATTCTTTCTTGTTCTCATTCAATCTCACGTTTACTCGCTTTGCACTCTAACATCGATTTGGGTATGAGTTTTCCTGTATTGAGATTAAATATATAAATATTCTAGCAATATGAGTTGGGTTGGATATTAGTTACTGGATTGTATCATATGGAAAATGAGTCGAAATTGATTCGAAGTGCCTATTTAGTCGAACCATTTTCGACTTGAATTGAGCCATCTATTTGACGGATCTAGTGTGAGCCAAATTGATTGGTTTTTCTCAAAATTGATCGAAAGAGCCGGTCACCTTTTCTTTTTTGGGGAAAGTACTTGGAAAGTTACGAAAACTCAAAAAATTTGCATCATCTGAACACGAAAGTCCTGGTCAAGCAGTTAGGTAAGTCTTCATTCACATCTAATACCATGATTTAAATATCAATGGATACAAGACTTTTTCCCTAATAAAATAACATGCTGCAGAACAAAATAAGATGCTGCAAAAATCCGTTCGATATCGGTTAATGAATCACCGAGAAGAACCTGCATATCCACTCTTAGAACCGAGAACCGAACCTCTCCAGGCTCATTCCCGAAACAAGGAGCCGAACTGGTTCTCTCCGAACCAGAATCGGATTCCATTTTTCTTCTTTCTTTTTTTGAAAGTAGGCCGATTTGGGCTAGTTCCCACTTGAACCGGACCACCCGGTGCTCCGCCCCTAGTTCTATTCAAATCAACAAACAAAATGGAAAAGCCCAGGAAGACAAAAGGCCCAAGTTCCAACCCCATTAAGCAGGGGGCCCATAAAAGAAGCTCAGTGGGCCCGCACCGGGAGAAGTAATTGGGCCCAAGCCCGTAAAAGAAGCTCTACGAGCCACACAAAATAGCGACGAAAGCCGCGTGCCACCCCGCCTCTCTTCCTCCTCTCTCCTCTCTCCCTCTCTCTGCAACTTATCCGCTGAGCTCCGTTAGCTTCACTGAACGAACGAGCGAGCGATGATGATAACGTGACCGACTCGCCATTTCTACTGCTTCTTCTCTTCCTTCCGAAAGAGCTCTTGATCATCGGGCGATCACGCATGAGACTCGAAGCAGAGGCCCACCACCACCGCCGCCGCCCCCGCCCCCGCCTTCGCCTCCGTCGTTCTCGCCGCCCGTCCACCGCTCCCGCCGCCCCCGCCGCCCCCGCCAGCGAAGCTCCATGACCGGCATGGTTTCCGCCCCTGGGAGTGCGCTGCGCCACGTCCGCGTCCTGAGGAGCCCCGCCCTGCCTCGATTCTCGCCCCTGGCGATGCCCTTCTCGTTCCGCCGGGCGGCGGCGGCGGCGCCGTCGTCCGTCTGCGCGCTGCGGACCGGGTCCGGGGGCGGCAAGGTCCGGAGCCAGGAGGCGCTGGGGTCGGAATTCGTGAGGAGGCCGATTGTGTCGCCGGCGAAGGATTTGGCCGGGGATTCGGGGGAGGACGAGACGTCTGGTGAGGCGGAGAGGACTCGATTGAGCGGCGGAGGAGCTGAAGACAGTGAGGAGGAAGTGGAGGAGGAGGAGGAGGAGGAGGAGGTGGAGGAGGAATGGGTTGATTGGGAGGATAAGATATTGGAGGTCACGGTGCCTCTGGTTGGCTTTGTGAGGATGATTTTGCACTCTGGAAGGTGAGGCCTCAATTCTGTAGAGAATCCGTAGCTCGAAGATGTTAGTAATTGCATCCTGCCTATATCGCCAGAATTCGCGATAAAAATGGCATTAGTCGAAAGGGATAAATGTCTGCTTGCACTATTATTTATCGTTCGTGGGCCTTTTGCTAGCTTAAATAGTCTTGCGAAACCGTTTTACTGGAAAGGACCGAAAGGACCGTGTCGTGTCGGGCGGTGTCATGTAGAGCCGAATGCTGCGAGAGGATTGTGTAGTGGCTGATTCCACCCTGTAGGAAGCTTTTGCAATGTTGGTCATGTCTTACTGTTGCAATTGACATGTTATGTTTGCTCAATCGTTGGAAGATGGAAATGTCTAAACGTTTCTTCAATCTGTTCAAGAGCTATATGATCAAAGTTAAATATTTGTTCATGGTATGTTATGGTTGTACAGAGAGTAATTGAGACACAGCCTTGGAATTTCTTTTCTTTGCGCACGTATTGCCAGCCCTCCAGCCTCCAGCCATCTCTTTATCTACCTCGCTATCCTTAGGTACTCACATGCGCTTAGATACATGTTGGCATGTGCAGATGGACTCCGTCTTAGATTTCTACATTCAGATGGACTTACAGAGTATTTATGTGCCCTGCACAGATGTAGGCGTCTAGAGTCTTTAGACCTGTGCACATACTCCAAGTCTTCAGATTTGTACAATTGTAGGTTGCGACTATTCAACTTTATTTCGACTTTGGATTACTTAACTTTGTCTTTTTCTTGATCACTACTATATGTTCAGAATATGCATGCCTTTACAGTCGTATGTAATATTGGCTTCACCATTAAGACATTCATGGGCTGTAATCATTCAAGGGAAGTGTGCAAATCCATTTATGTTAACAAAGGATGCTTAATAAATCATTAGGATTCCATGTTTAGTATCCATACTGGTCTATGTTTTCGTTCTGGTGGGAAAGGGGCACATATTTAGGACGGTTGTTGACCTGAACCCATGGGTCTGTAGGTCTGACATTTATTGAGTGTCAGTCCTCTGTTACAAATTACAATAGCACTCTGTTATATCTGTGACCAAGCCTTCCTCCTTGAGATCCTTTCTATCTAAAGTTAGGTTAGAGACTAGTGTTGTATTTATTTGCCCTTCATCCTCATTACATAGTTGAATGCTTCTGTAACCTTTTTTCAGTTCACCAACAATCTTTGGATTTTCATTTCTGAGCATGCTGCAGTCTAGGTTCTCTCTGTCATTCCAGTTCCTTCTTTTATCCTAACATAATTGCTCATTTCTGGCACATGAGCAGCCACAAGTGCCCTGGAAAGCAGAATAACAATGTTAATTCTTAACTTTAAACAGTTCATAATGCATACTTAATGTTCAGTGATAGTTGTAGGTATGTCAAAACCTTGTAATATGAAGGTTCCCTCAATCCTATCTTCAGAGATCTGTTGACATTTGCGTTATCAACATCATGGACAAGAGTCATAGGGCATGAGAAACGTTCATGGACAAGACAGCATGTAATAAGATGCTTGCTTGTATCTGTATGTCAATTTGTAAAAGCATGATCGAAGCTTGGGTGCTAATTCCTGAGTTATTTCATGTGATTATGCTTGTCTAAGTTGTAAGAGTCCATGGCAAACTGATCGCTATTATTGGACAGCTATTCATAAGTTTGCAGAATGTTTGCTGCTGCACGTTCCTTCTTAATTACCAATCCATCAATTGCATTTTCTGCTCACATTTAATCATTTCAGCTACTTTTGGTCCTATATATAAGAAACATTTGGATGCTGTGAGCATGTTAGATGATTTAGACATTTTTTTAGAAAAAAGATAACAATGGAACTGTCTGAAAGTCCCTAATTGCCCTAATCTTTACAAATAACTAAGAAATAAGTAGAAATGCACTGGATTCTTATTGGTACTAACAAAAGTGGAATTTGTTATCTTGTTGTAGATATCAAAGTGGAGATCGATTTAGTCCCGAACATGAGAGAACCATTCTCGACAAGTTGCTTCCCTATCATCCTGAGTTTGAAAAGAAGATCGGTTGTGGAATTGATTATATCACGGTATCTTCCTCCTTTCACCTTCTCTTTTTCAAGCAGAGCAACTTGTGCATCGAATATCAGGAGTAGCGACATTAGTGCAAGATTCGCCTTTTTTGTTGCTTTCATTGTGCTAAAATGTACTTCCTGTGAAAGATGCATTAGTTGATGAGGATGTAGATGATATCCCACTTGGTGTTGTGAGAGAGAATATTCATGTTAAAGCTCAATGAAGCTCTACATTCTTGCTTCAAAATGCTTGGAACTGAGGAAAGTAGCTGCGTTGCTTAGAGCTCTAGTCTACCTGTAGTTATGAGGCTTTAATGTTTGAGCTAAGCAGATTCTTGAGCCATCATTCATATGGTTGGAAGAGAGTAGAAAAATGTGACCCCACTACTAAATACACGGAAGTGGATCCTCAAAATACGTTTGTGGATCATTGTACAAGCATTTGAAAACTCATGCATTTTCATCTTACATTTAGACTTTTGTTTATATTTTGTCATGCTGACAGGTCGGGTACCATCCTGATTTTCAAAGGTCAAGGTGCTTGTTCATAGTCCGTAAAGACGGGGAGTTAGTTGACTTTTCCTATTGGAAGTGTATAAAAGGGCTCATCAGGAAGAAGTATCCTTTATATGCAGACAGCTTCATTCTTAGGCATTTTCGACGGCAAAGGCAAACTGATGGACGGTAGCATTTATCTCATGCAGCTTGTAACTTACTCAAAAAAAAGAAGGAAAGAAAGTAACAGCTTCCATCTTCATATGATGAGAAATTCATTCGTCTTATTGATGTCTCTCTTCTCCTATAATCTATCCCTACTGTGGGTAGAGGTTAGAAGGTTAAGGTTAAGGTTCAAAGTATAGGTATTGCAATATTATTGTGAATTTGGTTCAATTGTCGGGAGGTTGCCTACCTACGTCCATTTTTCCCAATGTTCTTTCTATCTACTAGGCTGTCCGCATTCCCCATTTCTTCTCTTGTGAAGCTCGGCAGCATTAGTATTCCTTCTCAGTCATCTTGCCGATCCTTTATGAGTGAGCTGATTTTTCCTAGTGCATTATGACCCATAGGAGGTATACTTAGATGCATGTAAGTTTGCTTATTACATCTAGTAATCTTTTAGAACAGTTTGTATCATGTAGTCTTGTACAGACGTCTTTATGCAATGCACGCATGATGTTTTGTACAGTAGTCCGTACAAGGAAGCGAATGATTGTGAAAGTTCTCTTCAAGACCTTATTCCGTTGGTTATAAGAACGTATAAAAAAAATCTTATTTCGGGTACGATTATTGGTACATACACATGATACTTCAGTCAAGCTCATCTTCCTCGTAATCTGGGGGAGCTATGGAGCCCGGTCGAGTCAAGCTGACATAGCCTGAGGTGAATGAGCAGACATTTCTGGAATGGCGCCGCTGATCATCCTAAAGTATATAATGGCATGATGAAGCCCCTTATCAGCCCAAATTGCAATCATGACGTTCGGCACGTACCATAAAAAAGACGAGTTGGAGTTGTTTTCGTTCGGCTCCTCCTTAACACTTGAGGTTCAAATGTGATTGTGATAGAAGAACGCGAGAGCCACATATACCAATGTACATTTACAACAGTAGACATCGCCGCCGTATTTCAGTGGCCCTCTTTTCATTCTTACCTGCAAATCTGTCCGTCTATCGAGCCCTTAACTTATAAGAATGACCCGATAGGTGCTTTCTCCTCGCGAGGATTAGCTTTAAAGATAAGATATTTCGGTTTTCAAGCATTCTTGGTTTCCAAAAATCACTTTGTCCCTGATGCATAAAGATGTCGATACACGTGGAGGTTGGTCTAAAATTAAAGCATGTAAATTAAGTAGTAGCGGAAAAGCAAATGATGGTCCTAAAGCGATTGGAACATAGAAGTTCATGCTTCGGTGTCGTGTGGATTATCGGAGTTGCACAGGCGAAAATAAAAATGATGGCATGATTAGAGTTGTAGAAGGAGGTGCCCTTAACGAAATCTATGGATATGGATGTCTGAGTGCATGGGAAAAACCTACAAAACCATTGACGAGGACAAAATGTCTGGTGAAAAGAGCGATTACAAAGCTATTTCAGAAGTAAAAAGGAGATTAGGATATGGCCAGTGTGGTAATTTTCTTTTCGAAACGACACAATTAGATACATGCAGGAAAGTAGATATCAATGAACCTAGAAGTTAATCGAAAATAATCGAACTCAAAGTACATCATTTTATATATGCCCGAAAAATATAGGCTCACGCAATTTTCACACCCTAAATGGTTATGATGCTCCATAACTTATTGAATTCATGACAACAGAAAAGAATTAATCAATCAAAATCACAAATGGAAAGAGTGAAAGTTGCTATTTATTGGAAATGCAAAAGTCGCACATTGTCATAAAATTACAATACCATATGTATTAATCAAAACAAAACCTTATGTTATTTTCCGTCCGTATGCATATAAAATTCATTTCATTTGAAATTAGTTGGTAAGTTTAGTTAATTAACATATCTTGTATGTAGAATTTGATGATAAGAGTTCACAACTTCCCCTTAAGAATCCTCTAAAAAAGCTTGGACTGAAAACAGACTCGGAGTTCTTAGAGAACGAATTTTAGAGAGACGATGTAAATAAATGCACTACATTAATATTCTTCTATATAGAATCTTGATCATTAATTTCATCAAAATACACGAATCTTGGATAATTCTCGTGAAAAAAAGGGGCGACATGTAGACTTCTTTAATTTGAATTAAGAAGAAGAAGAAACAACAGTTTAGGATATGTTGACAAAATTCTCTAGATAGATTGGTCTATATACAATCTTGACTTTAATGAGGTCCCAATGACTTAATGAGGGCTACTTTGGATCATTTAAATTTTTAGGATGTATCTTAAGTTATATAAAGGGTTAAAATATTGTTAGTCTAAATATAAACGACACATGATAAATAGATTTTATAATATTCCGTCTATAAACATTTACATCGATCGATATGCTTCTTTTATTTATTCTCTATTTTTGTGAGAAAGTGAGGGACCTATATCGATAATGAATACTAGGATGGTGATTGATCAGTTGTGTTTGTGCATCACACGAGTATTAACTACTGCTCTCTCTGCTTATTTTCTAATGTCCATATGTTTAGGTTTAAATTTAATGTAGATTACCATCTTTATAAATTATCTTTAATGTACATCTCCGTCTTTGTTAATAATCACATTATATAAATTACCATCCTTGGCTAACAATCCCGCTAACCTCTGTTCTTCTTTTATCTCTTCTTTTTGTATGCCATATGTCGGGTCAGCCCTTTCTTATAGGGCTCGAAGGACCTTGAAATTTTGAGGGCTATGCATATATATTAAATTGTCTTATCAGGGTCTAAATTATAATACGGTCAAAAGCAAAACGTATGCTTGATAGACCATATAGATCAAACCCTTTCTTTTAGGAAGAATTACC
This sequence comes from Eucalyptus pauciflora, assembly GCA_007663325.1. NCBI lineage: Eukaryota > Viridiplantae > Streptophyta > Magnoliopsida > Myrtales > Myrtaceae > Eucalyptus > Eucalyptus pauciflora. The sequence goes on from VMYD01000019.1 coordinate 17,925, forward strand.
AAAAAAGTCTTAAACCTATTGTAATTATGCCAATTCAGTCATAATTTTTTTTTTGGTCAATTTAGTTATAAACCTTTTACAATTGTGCCGATTTAGTCCATTCGGCTAAATTTGGCTGGTTGACGTTGATGTGGACACTGGCCGTCCGGCAAATGCGATGTAACAATTTTTAAATATTTTTAAAAAATTTCGAATTTTTAAATATTTTTTTGAATGTTTGAATTCTTTTTTTCCCCACATTCTCTTTCCCCTTATCGGCTGGAGGCGAGGGCCGACAAGGTCAGCCTCACCAGCCAATGATGAGGCTTTCCCCCGCTGGCCACTGGCGAGGGCTGGGCTCGCCGGCACTGGCGGGGCTGATCCTCGCCATGGCTGGGCGGGGCTGAGCCTCGCCAGATCTAGCGGGGCCTCGCCCAGCCAAGGCGAGGGTCAACCTCACTGGTGGCCGGCGAGGCTCCTCGCCTAGGGATGGCGAGGCTGAGCCTCGCTAGATGTGGCGATGGCGGCCTCGCCGTCGCTAGGCGAGGCTCGCCTTCGCCAATGGCCAGCGGGGGCGAGCCTTGCCAGTGGCCGGGGAGGTTGACCTCGCCAGCCCTTGCCTCTAACCAACGTTGGCTGGCCAAAGGAAGGAGGAGGTGGGAAAAAAAAAGAAATAAAGAAATAAAAATTCATAAAGAATATTTAAAAATTTGAAAAAAAAATATTAAAAAATTGCCACATCAGCGTTCGTCGGCCAGCTGTCCCCAGTTGGCATCCACGTCAGCGTCGGCAAGCCAATTTTGGCCGGATTGACTAAATTAGCACAATTATAAAAGATTTAGGACTAAATTGGCCCAAAAAAAAAATAATAATTTAGAACTGAATTGGTACAATTACAATAGGTTTATGACTTTTTTGGTAATCCTCCCATTTCTTTTATCAATTTGGTTGCAGATTCATCCACTCATTTGGTTGACCATTAAGTTAAGTGTTTTAGTTTTTGGATTCATATTAGCAACATTGCAGGTCTCCGGTAAGAAAACCTTCTGTTCGATTCAATAAGGAAAGTATATTGCATAAGATGAACTCGTTGCATTGAACATTAAGCTAAATATTCACTTCATAATGTACCCCACTTAACAATATTGCAGAACCCCAAGGTTCTTCAAGAGTTTAGGGTTTTATTTTCTCTCAATCCACCCGTACAGAATTCCTCAGTAGCATACAGTGCAAGTAACTAATTATGTATCGAAGGCACATCAGTTTGCCTCTTCAACGAATCTGATCGGGAAAGTTATTGTCACGACCGTAAGACCGGATACAACTTTTTTATTCCAGTTACTATCATGTCGGTACATAGACTATACTCCTGACTGATTGAATCTAGCTTCCTCCGTAGAACGCTCAGGAGCAAGACGAGTCAAATTGACATAATCTTGAGGCAAATGGGCAGACAATCCCGGAAAGACAATGCCGATCATCCTACACAGCACCAAGAACCAGCTCTCTCGGTATGTTGGGCCATGCATACACGGCATGATGAAACCCCTTATCAGCTCCCATATCGCGATCAGGATGTTAGGTATATACCATAACCATGATGAGCAGTTTTTGTTCGGCTCCTCCTCTAACAACTGAATTCAATTGCTATGTAATTAGGAGAGTGTGAGAGCCAAATATACAATGTGCAAAATTTAAACATGATTGCAGTATGGCATCCAGCCCTCCTTCAAATCAAAGATATATTTCTTGTGCAACTATCCTGACACTATCACGAGGCTTGAAGTAGATGCTGTTGTGTGTGTGTGTGTGTGTGAGTGTGTGTGCGTGTGTGTGTGTGTGTGTGTGTGTGAGAGAGAGAGAGAGAGAGAGAGAGAGAGAGAGAGAGATGGTAATACCTTCCCCTTGTACAAGCAGTTGAAGTAGTAGCAAGCACCAAAGTGCTTGAACCCAAAGATCTTGCCATCACAAGGCAGCCTAGGAACAATGTCGCTTGAATAGACATACCTACAGTACTTCACCTTACGACGACGAATCTCGCTCTCCATGTACTCCCCAAATCTGTCATCCCCCACCCTCGGTTGCCCAAATGTGTACACTCCTTCCAACTTCCTTAGAATTGCATCCTCCTTCTGTATGCACAACGCCCCCACAAATAGTATGGCAAGTGCCCCTCCCAAACTATGCCCCGTCAGTATGAACCTTGTCTCTTCCCCCAATTCATTCTTTAGCTTTTCCTTAATCCCATGATAAGCATAGCTTTTGCCTTCCTCGGCTACCTCATCCATCTCCTTGAGCCCTCCCCGGTCCCTTTGTAGGCCCAAGGCTTTCATGAAGCCGCCATGGATGCGCACACTCTCCGATGCTGCTTCTCCTTCAAGCTCAAACTCAACCTGAGATATCGATGTCGGTGCACCATGCGTCTGCATCGAAAGGGCGGGTGCCCCTAAATGCCACCACAATCAGGTCTAGGTCTTGGTCTCTGAACATGATGGCTCGAGTTGAGGCTTGCTCTGGATTGTGAGATTCAGTAGCTTGAGTTGAGGGTTGCTCTTGATCACGAGATTTAGTAGAATTACTGCCATCTGTTTTAAAACTTAAACTATTAGATGAAAACATAATTTAATATCTAAATATTCTAACAGGTCTACATGACAATGTAGGAATTTATATTAAAAAGGAACTCTTTCTTATGGGAGGAGCGAACTGGAATAATTCATAATGAAAACAATGTAGACATAGCTTATTACCTTGACATAGGGAAAAAAAAAAGAAAAAAAGAAAAATCCAGGTTGAATTACGGAGCTTCGCAATGCAGAGATGGAAAAAGACTAATAACGATCGACACTGAGGATCGAAAATGATCACCCTTGCAGTAAAGCTAATTTATACCTGGTTAATACTGCTTCTCATCAAGAGTCGAGAAAAACCAACAGCAGTCAATGCTTATGTTTTGTAAGTTGGTCTGTATGAGCACGAGATCAAAGTCGTATTGCTTGATGCACAAGTACAAACCAATTCAACTACATAAGATTTTCATGTGTGATTTTTTGTGGTTGTCCTTAAATTGTTACTCTGTGTGAGGGATTAGCGACTATAAGATCACGAAAATTACACAGAATATTTCAAATCTTCTTAATTAAGCAAGCGACTAAGTTTAAAACCAAATTTCACCAGTAAAATGTGTACGTACATATCACGAAGATCCAATGCTTACCTTTTGTATAGCCCCGACACAGCAAGACTTCCATCTGAAGTCATAAAAAAATGAATAGAAAAAAGAAAAATAAGAAGAGAGAAAGCTAGATTAGAGCGAGATGATATGACTAAACAGGTCGATGTATCATAACTCTATGCTTGTTTGTCGATATTTTATCGAGGGTTGGTGAGCGACGAACCTTCCAACGATCTTGAATGGTGGTTTCCACGAAAGGATCATTCTCGTACGACAACTTAGCAGCCATCATGGACAAGTATGCATTATACCGTGCGTCTCCATGCTTCAGGTGGCTGTCAAGGTCCACTCTCGGGTCCATCTTCCCTACCGCTGATGCAAAAGTTGGCGAGTCTCTCGCCGGCGTCATCACGTTTCCTGCATAATTCGCAGACGTGACCCCCTCATCTTCTTCTTGTGTGGGGATAAGAATGATGCTAGGTATGGTTTTATGCAGTCTTAACTTCTCTAGTATCACTTTCGAACACCTTGTCACCGAGAAGACGGCTCCATGGAAGATGCCGTCAAAAAGGTTCTACCTTTGTACCAAGGAGGAGCCGTCGGCGGGAAAAAAATTCTGACTTAATCCGTAGTGATGAGATTAACCAAACTATTCATAGTATGCAACAGATAGATGGAGCATGTAAATAAGACTATATAGGCTTCGTTTGTTTCGCGAAAAAAGTTTTTCTCATTTTTAGACGTTTGATTCGCTTAGGAAAAATGAGTCAATAGAAAATGTTTTCCTAATTAATAGAAAACCCATGCTTAAATTCAGGAAAATGATTTCATCTTTGAAATTTCGGAAAACATTTTTTAAAATATGACTAAGTATCAGCACTTGAACCCAAAACTCTACACTTGGGCATGAAAACCCTAACTTTGGTTCCCAGGTCTCGATTGTTGGATGAAATCTCTTAAAGTATTTTGAAGTTGACAAAACATTTTTTATCAGTCTAGTCTGAAGACTTACAGACTCTATTGACAAAGTCTGAAGATCAAAGTCTGAAGATCAAAGTATGAAGCTAGCAAGACTCAAGACTTATATTTCAAAGTCTACTCACATGGACAGTTTCCAGAACGACGTTTATTCTGATCTTATATGATCTTTATTCTAACGACTAGTGGATATCTTTCTACTGGATTCAGCACTAAACGATCTTACTTTCATATGGAATATGTTTAGATTCTCTAAAGATTTCGCAACTTATATTTGGAAGGATCTACTTATGGAAACCGAGATCCTGATTGTATGGGCGAGCAGGATTGATGGGCTATCAACACTTACCTTAAAGAGCTCGAGATCTCTCTAATTGATTCTGTCCAACGGGTTGATTGGAAGAACTTCTTTGGAAGGTGCCAACGGTATTGAAGGCATGAAGAAGTATATAAGAGAGATGCTCTAGTTGTTGAAGGGTGTGGATAGAAGAATTCCAAAGTCTGAATCTCATTTTCTATTTTGCGATATCATTCTTTGAGCGTTACATGTAATCAAAAGAGAGATCATATTGTAGACCTTGAGGAAGTGTGGTAGAGTAATCTACACTGTGGACTCAAGAGCGTGAGACTGTAATCACTCTTATTGATTCTTAGTGAAATCCAGCCAGAAGGGCTGTCCGTGCGGGAGAGTGGACGTAGGCTTGGTCTAAGCCGAACCACTATAAATCTGGAGTCTTGATTCTCTATCCCTAATCCTTTATATCTTTAACTATTTTCATTTGCTGCAATTGTTGGTTTTAAGTTATTTATATCTCATTCGGTTTAATTTATTAAAATCGCTTTAAACACCTATTCACCCCCCTCTAGGTGCTAATTCTAGTCCTAACAATTGGTATCAGAGCTTGTGTACTTGTTTATAAGAAGTGTCTTTACTTCTAAGTAAAAGATCTATGGCTAGTATGTTGCCTACAGGGTTGGTTGAAGGTCAAAGCAATACCAGACCTCCATACTTTGATGGAAAATATTACAGCATATGGAAAAATAAGATGAAGGCATTCCTAAGATCGAAAGATCCTTTGGAATGGGAAGTGGTTGATAAAGGAATCATTCATGCTGCTGCATCGGAATCGGAGAGAGGAAAAGAACCTGCTGTTCCTACTCTTTTGACTCAAGAAGAAATCACCAAGAGACAGACACTCAACGCCAAAGCTATTTACTCTTTATATTGTGCTTTATCCCCTACTGAATATAACAGAATATCTTCTTGTGATACAGCAAAAGAAGTATGGGATAGGCTTCACATTACCTATGAAGGAACTGATCGTGTGAAAGAAACGAGGATCAACATTCTCTTGGGACAATATGAAGTCTTTAAGATGAGATCAGGAGAATCAATAACTGACATGTTTAGTCGTTATACTGAAATTGTGAATGGTCTTGAATATCAGGGACATCCAATCTCAGGACATATGAAGGTCAACAAACTCCTTCGAGGACTCTCAAAAGACTGGAATTATATAAAAACCTCAATAAGAGAGACACAGAGGATTGCTCCACTTTCTGTAGACGAATTGGTTGGGACTCTTCAATCCTATGAAGTAGAACAGACCAACGAAGAGGAAGACTCAAAAGGTAAGAAATCTATTGCCTTAAAGTCTAATGACTATTCTGATGTTACAGACTCTGAAGAAGATCTAGATGATGAAGAACTGGCACTTATGATAAAGAGATTCAGAAAGTTGAACAGAAAAGGAAGGAAATTCAATTGGAAGAAACAAAATTCTCAAAGGTTTCAAAACAGGTCAACAGAGGAAGATGATACTAATAAAGAAGTGACTTGCTTTGAATGTAAGAAAAAAGGACACATCATACCCAACTATCCTCTGTTAAAGAAGAGAAAAGGGAAGACTGAGAAAAACAGGAAGGCACTCAAAGCAGAGACTTGGAGTGATACTGAATGTGAAGATAGTGACGATGATTATGCCAATATCTGTTTAATGGCAAAATCAGACTCAGATTCAGACCTTGATTCAGACACAGACTCAGACAGCGAACTCGAGGTTAGTAACTTGAAAATTCCTGTTAAAGTTTCTAAATATATTGATGAACTTTGTCTTAGTCTGAAAACCTCTCTTAAGAGGATCTCCGAATTGAAAAGGGAAAATTCTACATTGAAACAACAGGATAAACTTATGAAAGAAAAGTTTGAAAAACTGGAAAAAGATTTTGCTGTTGTGAAAGAAAACTCAGACAGTATTTCAAAGGAAAATAATCTTTTGAAAAATGATATCACTAACATATCAAAAAGGTTTTCAAATGGTTCTGAAAAGCTGGATAAGATTCTTTCGATACAAAGACCATATTTTGATAAGTTAGGTCTTGGTATGACTTCTGAAACTATTCCACTGATTGATTTTCCGAAGGTAAAAGAAAGAATTAAACAAAGACCAGCTAGAATTGTTTACAAGAATCATTTCCAGAAAGTTTTTGTAAAACCTGTTGGTAGAAATGCTCTGAGATGTTCCAAGTGTAAAAGCTTAGAACACTTTGAGAAAGAATGTCATTTGGTTTGGAGACCTGTTAAAAAGAGCTGGGCTAAGACTGTCTATTGTTCTAACACTTCTGGACCCAAGATGGTATGGGTACCAAAAAGAGCTTGATTTCTGTTAATTGCATATTACTATCAAAAAGAAGATAAAATGGTATCTTGATAGTGGCTGCTCAAGACATATGACAGGAGACTCAAGCTGCTTCATAAAACTTATCCAGATAGACAGAGGAAAAGTTTCCTTTGGTGGTAATAACAAAGGAAGGATTACTGGTCGAGGAACAGTGAAGATTGGAAGTTTGTCTATCAATAATGTTTCCTTAGTTGAAGGATTAAATTACAATCTGCTTAGCATAAGTCAGTTGTGTGATTCTGGTTTCAAGATCAACTTTCAGGAAGAAACGTGCTCTGGAATCAGTAAAGACTTTACTCAATCTTTTACTGGTCGAAGACATGGAAATATCTATCTTCTGGATGTGAATCAAGAAAGATCACAGTGCTTAATATCAGTACAAGATGAAGCAAATCTATGGCACAAAAAGCTAGGCCATATCAATATGAAGCAAATCAACAAGATCTCTACAAAGAAACTTGTTCGAGGATTGCCTATTCTGAATTATTCAAAGTCTGATCTATGTACACCATGCGTACTGGGTAAACAGGTTAGAAACTCTTACAAATCAATAAATAAAGTTTCCACTAATCATGTATTGCAGCTTTTGCACATGGATTTGTTTGGACCTACCAGAACGAAAAGCATTGGTGGTAAAAGGTTCTGTCTGGTAATAGTGGATGACTATTCACGATTCACTTGGGTCTACTTTCTTACAAGTAAGTCAGAGACTTTCTCTCTCTTTTCAAAATTTGCTAAAAATGTGCAGAATGAGAAATGTCACACTATCTCAAGCATTCGTACAGACCATGGAGGTGAGTTTGAAAATCAAGACTTTGCTAAATTTTGTGATGAATTTGGTTTTCAACACAAATTCTCTTCTCCATATACACCAGAACAGAATGGGGTTGTGGAAAGGAAGAATAGGTCTTTACAAGAAATGGCAAGAACACTTTTAATTGGAAATCAAATTTCTTCAAGGTTTTGGGCAGAAGCTGTTTCAACTGCTTGCTATATTATAAACCGAGTGTTTTTAAGGCCAATTCTTGAGAAAACTCCTTATGAAATTTTTAAAGGGAATAAACCAATAGTTTCTTATTTTCAAATATTTGGTTGCAAATGTTTTATCCTAAAGAATGCAAATGATCGTGTTGGTAAGTTTGAAGAAAAATCAGATGAATGATTCTTTCTTGGATACTCAACTACAAGCAAAGCTTTTAGAGTGTTCAACAAAAAGACTCAGACTGTGGAAGAATCAATGAATGTCAAATTTCAAGACTCTCCACAAGTTCAGCAGATACATACTGAAGATTCAGAATCTGCTCCAGACACTGCTAGATCTAACTCCACTGATGCAGTTACTAAATCGAAATCAGTACAACAAGCTACTGATGAAGAATCTACTTAAGAAGAAGATCAACAATCTATCAGACTGACCAGTAACTGGAAGCACAAGTCTAGTCATCCTGAAGAACTCATTATTGGGAACATTAATGAGGGAATTCGAACAAGATCCAAAAGGCGAGAAGAGTCTAGTGCTGTTGCTCTTATTTCTGAAATAGAACCCAAAAATATTGAAGAAGCTTTAGCTGATGAAAGCTGGATTGAAGCAATGCAAGAAGAGCTCAGACAATTCAGTATTAACAACGTATGGGAATTGACTTCCAAACCAAAAGGTAAATAAGTTATTGGAGCTAAATGGGTTTTCAGGAACAAAGTTGACGAAAAAAAGCAAAGTAACGAGAAACAAAGCAAGACTCGTAGCCAAAGGATACACGCAAGAAGAAGGGATAGACTATGATGAGACTTACGCTCCAGTAGCAAGGTTAGAGGCAATCAGATTACTACTTGCTTTTGCTTGCTATAAGAATTTCAGGTTGTTTCAAATGGATGTCAAAAGCGCATTTTTGAATGGATTTATTCAAGAAGAAGTCTACGTGGAACAACCTCCTGGATTTGAAGATTCAAAGAAACCAAACTCTGTGTTCAGACTGAAGAAAGCTTTATATGGATTGAAACAAGCTCCTCGAGCTTGGTATGAAAGGCTAAGTAATTTCTTAATTCAAAGTGGCTTTTCTAAAGGAAAGGTAGACACTACTTTGTTCATTAAAAAGGAAGGTAAAAGCTTTCTACTTGTTCAGATTTATGTTGATGACATCATATTCGGATCATCTAATGAGACTTTGTGCAAGAAATTTTCTAAGTCTATGCAGGATGAATTCGAGATGAGCATGATGGGTGAACTATCCTTTTTCCTTGGTCTACAAGTCAAACAACTAAAGGAGGGAATATTCATTCATCAAGAGAAATATGCAAAAGAACTTGTTAAAAAGTTCGGTCTGGAAAATTGCAAAAAGACTGGCATACCAATGTCAAGTTCCTTGAAGATAGACAAAGATGAAGCAGGGAAGAAAATTGACCAAAAGTTATACAGGAGTATCATTGGTTCACTTTTTTATCTTACTGCATCCAAACCTGACATATTATTTAGTGTTTGCATATGTGCTAGGTTTCAATATGATCCTAGAGAATCTCACTTAAGTGCTGTTAAACGTATTATTAAATATGCTGCTACTACTGCTAAGATTGGTCTTTGGTATCCCAAGGAATGAGACTTTACACTTCTTGGCTATTCAGACGCAGATCTTGCAGGGTGTAGAGTTGAAAGAAAAAGCACTTCAGGTACTTGTCAATTGCTTGGAAACAGGGCAGTATCTTGGTTTTCAAGGAAACAAAGTACTGTGGCTCTTTCAACGGCTAAAGCAGAATACGTAGCCCTTGGAAGTTGCTGTTCTCAAATATTGTGGATAAAACAACAACTTCAAGACTTTGGTATTGAAGACTCTTGCACAGAAATAAGATGTGACAACACCAGTGCAATCAATCTTACAAAGAATCCTATCCTACATTCAAGAGCAAAATATATTGAGATTCGACATCACTTTATAAGAAATCATGTTCAGAACAAAGAGGTCTTGATACAGTTCATAGACTCAAAGAATCAACTGGCAGACATCTTCACAAAGCCACTTGAGAAAAGCTTGTTTGAGTCTATTCGCTCAAGACTCAATATTTTATCTCTTGAAGAATGCTGAAGCTCAGACTCAGTAACTAAAGTCTGATAGAACATCAGACTCAAAGGTTAAAGACTGAGAATATGAATCGACACGACTGTAAGTTCATTTACTTAAACTGTCTTATTGATAAGGTAAGGTTATTTGTCTATTTTAAGGTGGTTATATTTAAAGAGAGTGGTTATCGATTTATTAAGGCAGTTATTTTTCAAAAAGGAAATTTTAAGATTTCCAAAATATACGACGCTTGGTTTATCCCCCGTACCTGTCATCTTTTATACACCTCTTCTCATTCGTTTTCACTTTACCCAGAAACCCTAGATCAAAAGCTTTTCACTGCTCTGTATTTTTTCTCTCCAAAACTTCTTCGTTTCAAAATTCTCAACTTTCTTGCGACACAAGTGGGAAAGCTTCTCCAAAGAAAGCACAATGTCGTATCAAAGAAAGTCATCCAGAATAGCAAACAGGGGACCACAGGGATCTGGTGAGGGGCTTACGCACTTTGATCTCACTGAAGAAAGCGACTTTCCTATTGAGCAAACTCCTCAACGATCTCAACAGCGGTCATCCCCAACTAGACCTCAAGGACATGGCCCTCAAGATGCAGATACGGTTTATGAAGATATCGAACCAGTAAGAACTCTTAAGCCTGCCTTTGTTTACAAGCTTTACTCTGCATTAAAGGAAGGTGGTTCTGCTATGTCTTTCGTGGATGAGTTTCTAAAAGAGAATGATTATAGAAACGAGACGCACTTTCTTACTGTCATGGAAAGGTCTGGAGTTGTGCCTGAGGGAACGGCTGCAAGAGCATTTGCAAATTTCCCTAGTGACCCTAGGTTTGGTAGTATGAATCAGCCTGAGGGAAAGGATGATGATGAAAAGATGTTCATACACTTTAAACCATGGATGGGTGTGGCTGCAAACCTTCGAGGGAAGAAGGATGAACTGTTCCGCTCTGACGGACACAGAAAGAAGTATGAAAAATTGCTGAAGCGTGGGGTGATGAACCCACGGACTGTGGATTTCGATTTTCTGGACTTATTGAGCATAAATCTGCGAGAGAAATTTGAAAAACTCCAACTTTATCAGTTATGTACTGACTGTGACATGGCACATTCTGAATTAACGGCGTACTTCTACTCCAATCTCAGTTTCATTGATGCAAACAACTTTACTTTCAGCGTGAGGGATAAAGAGTATGTCGTTGATAAGGACACTTTGGCTGATGTACTTGGTGTGGAAAGAGGGGCTTTCCAATCAATCAGCGTGTCTGTAAGCCATGCTACTCTTGAACTAGCAAGGGACAGAATTGCAGAAGGTCGACTCTCCTATTCCAGAATGAATGCAACAAATACTTTGCTGCACAAGATTGTGATCAACTGTCTGAGACCCAAATCGACATCCAAGACAGATGTATCCATCTCTGAAGCCAAGTTGATGTTTGCCATCAAGACTGGTCTAAACTTCTCTTTGCCGCATACCATCATTTTTCACATGTACAGATGCATGGCAAATGACAAAGGAAAACTTCCTTATGCTGCTCTCATTACTCGTCTCTTCAGACATCTAAACATTCAACCTCCTCATATTCTCACAGTGAAGACTATTGATAAAATGATCATCGGGCTGAGGATGATTACCAAGATGCGTCTGAAAGAGCTTAGCAAGAAGCTGGAGCAATTCAAGGAAAAGACTCCTATCAAGCTCAGACCAGACTCATCAGTGGCTAAAAGGAAAGGGAAAGAACCTGTAGTTAGTTCTACCAAGAAGAGAAGGGCAATCATCCTGGAAGATGAAGATGATGAGGATGCTATTCCCATCTCTACTCTTATTTCTCAATTTGCTGCATCTATTCCAACTGTTCCAGAACATCAAGTTGCAGAGAAAGAGAAAGAGAAAGAGGAAGAGAAAGAAGAAGAGAAGACAGAGGAAGAAAGAGAGGAAGAGGAAGAAGGAAAAGAAGAACAAGCAGATGAACCAGAACGGACAGATTCTTCAGCAGAAAAGGAGGATCTACAACAGCCTGTCACTGAGAAAACTCCTCAGAAAGAAGAGTTCTTTTCTCCTCCAGAAGACATGGAAACAGGGGGAGATAAAGAAAGAGAACACACACCTCTTCTTCTGACTTTTAGAGAAGAGGATGCACAAACAGGTGTTAGTCGATCACCTCCTGATGCTGAGGATATTCATGTTGCACAGTTTCCTGAAGGAGAGGCATCATCTCCACACACTGAACTTCCTGCTGACATTCATACTGGCTTGACTCCACCATCAAACCGAGCTGAAACAAGTACTCAGACTGACAACTCTGGAGATTTTCAAAGGCTGCTTGAGATCATCTTGGAACTTAAAGGTCAAATTTATGCCATGGGATATGAATTTCAGACATTGCAGAATGAAAATCATGCAATGTTCATCACTTTGCATGATCAGCTTAAAGATGTTCAGCGTCAGATTCATGATACTGCAAAGGGTACTACTCTCACCCAAGTACAGGAAGATTTGAAGAAGTTGGAAGACACTGTCAAGTCTATGGAGGACTTTCAACTTGTTCGCATTCCTCGAGCTCTTTGATTTTTTTAATGCTGACAAAAAGGGGGAGAAGACTTTGCAGATTTTCGAAGATTTTCTGAGATTTTCTGTTCTCAAAACCAAACCAAACCAAATCTACCAAATCTTATCTTTTTATATTGCTATCTTGACTTTGACTTGAGTTTTTAAACGTGTGCAGTTTTTGAATGTGTGCTCACTATGGCAATACTTTAAGCTTCGTAAATTAGATAGTACTGTCTGTTTATGACTAATGAGGTTTCGGTGAATGCAGATCTGTGTACAGGGAAAGTCTGTGTACAGGATATCTGTGTACAGGATAACTTCTACTATCTTATTTAATCTTTTATGATGCTTGCTTAAAAGTTGTATTGCAGGGCGATAATATTCAAATCTGCAGGAAAGTTTTGTCACCATCAAAAAGGGGGAGATTGTTGGATGAAATCTCTTAAAGTATTTTGAAGTTGACAAAACATTTTTATCAGTCTAGTCTGAAGACTTACAGACTCTATTGACAAAGTCTGAAGATCAAAGTCTGAAGATCAAAGTATGAAGCTAGCAAGACTCAAGACTTATATTTCAAAGTCTACTCACATGGACAGTTTCCAGAACGACGTTTATTCTGATCTTATATGATCTTTATTCTAACGACTAGTGGATATCTTTCTACTGGATTCAGCACTAAACGATCTTACTTTCATATGGAATATGTTTAGATTCTCTAAAGATTTCGCAACTTATATTTGGAAGGATCTACTTATGGAAACCGAGATCCTGATTGTATGGGCGAGCATGATTGATGGGCTATCAACACTTACCTTAAAGAGCTCGAGATTTCTCTAATTGATTCTGTCCAACGGGTTGATTAGAAGAACTTCTTTGGAAAGTGCCAACGGTATTGAAGGCATGAAGAAGTATATAAGAGAGATGCTCTAGTTGTTGAAGGGTGCGGATAGAAGAATTCCAAAGTCTGAATCTCATTTTCCATTTTGCGATATCATTCTTTGAGCGTTACATGTAATCAAAAGAGAGATCATATTAAAGTGAGACCTTGAGGAAGTGTAGTAGAGTAATCTACACTGTGGACTCAAGAGCGTGAGACTGTAATCACTCTTATTGATTCTTAGTGAAATCCAGCCAGAAGGGCTGTCCGTGCGGGAGAGTGGACGTAGGCTTGATCTAAACCGAACTACTATAAATCTGGAGTCTTGATTCTCTATCCCTAATCCTTTATATCGTTAACTGTTTTCATTTGCTGCAATTGTTGGTTTTAAGTTATTTATATCTCATTCGGTTTAATTTATTAAAATCGCTTTAAACACCTATTCACCCCCCTCTAGGTGCTAATTCTAGTCCTAACATCGATGTTTAGGACTAGGTCTCCAACGGTCAGGCCCAAGTCTAGCGAGGCTAGGCTTGGACCCCTAGCGCTCATGCCTGGATGCATTGAGGTTGGGCTTGAACTTGTGGTGCTCGTGCTTGATTCCCTAGCACCCAAGCCTAGCTCCAAAAACATCATGCTTGGGTCCCCAATGCTCGAGCTCCAGCCCACAAAGATCGTGCACAAGTCCTTAACGCTTGAGCTTGGGTCCTTGATGAATGAAATGTTCGTTCTTATAAAAATATATTTTTTTAAAGATCGATTTTTTAATTATTTTTTCTTTCATTTTTTTTCCTTTTTCCTTTTTCCTTCTTCCTCGACTAATGGCCAGCCAATATGATGGTCAATGATTGGCCATGGGCGAGGGATGAGCTCAAGCCTTGAGTCTCATCGAGGTGACCTTGCTAACCTTTGGCAAGGCTCAAGCTCGCCGATCCCTCGTTTGTTGCTGGTCATCGACCAAGGAAGAAGGAAAAAGTAAAAGAAAGAAAAACAGAAAAACAGAAAGAAAGAAATAAATAATAATTAAAATTTAAGTTTTCTGTAAAAAATTTCCTGGAAAATTTAATTTCCATATTAAACGATGGAAAATATTTTTTAGTTCATTTTTAGGCTTCAACAACACAACAAAAAATTGTGATTTCCTTTAAAATGATTTCTTAAAAAATAATATCCAGAAACATCACATTTTTCGTGAAACAAATGGAACTATAAATTATAATTACAATAATATTGAGGATATGCATGCATGTATGCACGCATTATCAATTGTTGGCCATGTTTGTAGTCATGGGAAGAAGCACACGAAACCTTTGAGAAAATTGGTGACGAGCTTGAAAAATCCTCCGTTGGTCGAACGGAGATTAAGCCAGAACTCGAACTTCTTCCCGAGACACCGTAACGTTCCCTTGAACAAGTGTAGGAGTTTCTGACCGACAATGGAGATGAAGATAATCCATCTATGCCCAAAATCCAAAAGCACCTTCTTGTCGTGGCATTTGATGTATTTTATCTCGGACACGTCCGGATAAAACAGGAGGTGGGCGAGGCCGAGAAAGCCTGCCTGCGTATGATTAAGCTCAAGGTAGGAATGCCGGTCATGCTCTGAAAGCAAAGAAGATGAAGGTGCCATGTAACGTGGGAAGTTATTACAAATGTCTCACGAACTTGAAACACCTAAAGTCTATGAGTGTGCAATGCAAGAGGAGACGGTCCAAAATATATGGAAAGAGACTCAGCTGCAAGATGAATTGAAGAATGTTAAGACATATGGGTCTCGTCAGATTTACTGGTCTAGATTATACTAAGTCCATCGAATAATTTCGGGGCGAGCATCAATAAACAGAAGTATGCCCGATCTCGTGTAATGCAATTTCTCCTTTTCTGGTGCGACATTGCGTGAGTCGGAGCACTAAGCATATATTCCAATTGGCACAAGAAACGTGGGAAGTTCCTTTGCCTCGGGGATGACCACCTAGAAAATTCCCAATTGGTGGCTATAGTTCAGGACATCTCCAGACTCTTCGCTACTTCAATCGAATCGAGATGTTCCCACACCTCCCTTTCTCCTTTCACAAACTTCTCGTTCAACAAATCGTGTTATGCTATCAATTAAACATTGCTTGAACAGAAAATAGCCCGATTACCTAATAAACTCTACAACTTTGGAAAATTCCCGAATTCCATCCAAAACTTTATAACTTTTCAATTCTATTCTCCATTGTTGTGAAATCAAGAAAGGAGAGTAATCGATAGGTAGAATGTCACTGAGGTTATGGTATTGATATGTGCCCAATAGTCATGTATGTTCGTTGATAACATCAGAACAGAGTTGCCAAGATCACGGAGAGCTACATGACGATTGGTTTTTGTAGAGAAACCTATACTGCATGGAGAAATTGTCCAAAAAGTCCCAAACTTTTCGTATGGAAGTCAATTGAATTCTAAACCTTTTAATTGTACTAATTTAGTTCTAAATTCTTTGACGATTTGCCAATTTATTATCCTAAACCTTTCACGTGTTTACGTAATTCTAAATTTTTTGATTATTTATCAATTTAATCTTAAATCTTCTGACGATTTGCTAATGTAGTCATTCCGGCTAAATATCCAAAAAATAGGTATGTCCTTGAAGCTCCTTTCAATGTAGCTCGTCATATGTAAATTTTTTTGAGTTTGAGCAACAATTGGAATACTTATTCAGCTCGAGGGCTCAGACTTGAAAATATTTTACTCGAGTAATTCAATAACCTAATTGTGTAATTTTTATTTAATTGCGAACTCCTTTTTTTTTTTTCTTCATGCTCCTTTTATCCACTGGGCTGTTAGCATTCCCATGTCTTCTCTCGTGAAGCTTTGCAGAATTAGTATTCCTCCTCGCTATTCATCTCCTTTTGCCGATCTCTGTGAGTCAGTTTTAGAGTTCACCATGGACATTTTTCTCTCTATTTAGGTTCATTTCATAAATCAACTTCGATCTTGCGCTGTAGATGGTCCACAAAAGCTATTAGAATATATATCAAATTAGTGACACATAGAGACCGTCTCCTCTTAGCCTGAGGAAGTATACCACTTAACCATATTGCATACCCCCAACGGGTTCTTCAAGCGTTTAGGGTTTTATTCTCTCTCAATCCACCACATACATAATTTCTCAATAGCATGCAGTGCAAGTAACTAATTCTGTCTCGAAGGAACATCAGTTTGCCCTCTTAGACAAGTACGATTGCCAAATTTATTGACACGGCCGTAAGACCTAACACAACTTTTTTTTTCCCATTCCGGATCTCTTCGGTCCATAGATCACGGTCCTGATTGATTGGATCTAGCTTATTTCATGGGAGTGTAAGGAGCCAAGTTGAGTCATATTGACATATTCTCGAGGAGAATGAGCAGACAGTCCTGGAATTGCAATGCGGACCATCCTAAACAGTAACAAGACCCAGCTCTCTCGGTATGCTCGGCCTCTCAGACACGGCATGACGAAGCCCCTCATCAGCTCCCAAATCGCATTCATGATGTTTGGTATGAACCATAACAACAGCAAGCGGTTTTTGTTCGGCTCCTCATCTAACACCTGAAATCAATCGTCATGTAATTAGGAGAGCGTGAGTGCCAAATATACAAGGCGCGATATTTATGCATGATTGCTGTGTTGCATCGAGCCCTCCTTTTCCTTACTTACCCATCCCTTGGGTCCTTTAAAGCCTGTAACTACCATGCACAGCACAGTTTGGTCCATTGCAATAAAGAAACGGTAAGTTACATTGTAAGAGCGTAAACTATCAAGACACGTCTCTTAGTCAAGTACTCAGAGAGAGAGAGAGAGAGAGAGAGAGAGAGAGAGAGAGGAGATGGTGATACCTTCCCCTTGTACAAGCTGTTGAAGTAGAGGCAAGGACCAAAGTGCTTGAACCCAAAGACCATGCCATCACTAGGCAACCTAGGAACACGGTCGCTTGAATAGACATACCTATAGTACTTCACCTCACGACGAATCTTCCTCCTCATGTACTCCCCAAATCTCTCATCCCCCACCTTCGGCTGCCCAAATGTGTACACTCCTTCCAACTTATCCAGAATGGCATCATCCTTGTGCATGCACAACGCCCCCACGAATAGGATGGCAAGTGCCCCTCCCAAACTATGCCCCGTCACTATGAACTTTGTCCCTCTCTCCTTCAATAAATTCCTTAGGGTTTCCTTAATCTCATAATAAGCATAACTTTTGCCTTCCCCGGCTACCTCATCCATATCCTTGAGCCCTCCCCGGCCCTTTTGTAGGCCCAAGGCTTTCATGAAGCCGCCGTGGATGCTCACCCTCTCCAGCCCCGCTTCTCCTTCAAGCTTGACCTCGACCTCGTACCAAGAGAGATCGATGGTGGTGCGCCATGCGTCCGCATCAAAAGGGCGGGTGCCCCTAAATGCCAACACGATCAGGTCTCGGTCTTTCAACATGATGGCTCGAGTAGAGTGTTGCTCCAGTTGATCTACGTGAGGATGCGGGATTTTTGTTATCAAAGCAACTTTCCTTCTTATGGCAAGAGCAAATTCGAATAGTATATGATAAAACGCTTACTAATACCATGTCAAATAATCGCATTTTCAAAAAGTTTGAGCCGTTAGAAATCGGGTCAACAAATCATATATTTCTTAGCTTATTTAAGAAAAGGCAAAACCATATACATACATACATACATACATACATACATACATACATACATACATACATACATACATACATACATACATACATACATACATACATACATACATACATATATCCAGTGAGTTCAATTGACCATGGAATTCATATATATAAATTCTTTAAAACTAAAAAAATCACTCAAAATTTTGACCCAAAAAAAAAATACTCAAAATAGAATCCTGTTTATTATTATTATTATTATTATTATTATTATTTGCAACTTCAATTTGGCTTTGTGATTTCTCTCTAAGAGAAAAGAATGGTTGAATTTGTAAAGTCCCCAACATTATATTTTGTTGTAAGAAGTGCTTGTATTGTTGTATGCTTTTTATTAGGCTTCTTAAATGAAGCATATGTGGTGACAATATATGTGCAATGAATAATGCATTAATAACATCAGCTGGCTTATATCTTTGACCTTTTAGATTTTCCAAAAACGATAAGAATTAGGGCTTTGCATTCCCTTTTACTCTTTCTCGGCAAAAGTATGAGATACTTCAAAAATATCATTCTTTCTCTTGCATATTATACGAAACCATTAATATGATGGAGAAAATCATGGTGTGCCCCTTGGTATCTCGATAAATCTCAACCATTGACCTGAATCCCATTTTTGTAAGTCAATGAGTTAGATTTATTGAGATACCGAATGGAGCACCATGCAGGGTTGAGGATCCACGACCATGCGCAAAACTTCAGTACATTAATAGCATCTAAAAAAGAAAAGAAAAAACTATTTATACATGGTTAATACTGCTTCTCATCAAGAGTCAATAAAAATCCAACCATTGTCAATGTTTTATATTTGGGGAGTTCCGGTCTAGCTCTTGTATGAGTTCGGGATCAAAGTCATATTGCTTGATACATAAGTATAATCTAATTCAACTATATAAGATTACAATCCGTGATTCTTGGGGTTGTCCTTAAATTGTTATTATACGGTGAACGATTAGCTAGTGTGAGATCACGAAGATTGCACAACTTATTTTATATCGTCTTAATTAAGCAAGCAACTAAGTTGAAAACCATATTTGACCAGTAATATGTATAGATTTGCAGAAGATATGATAATACGTACCATTCCAAAAGTCCCCACACCGCAAGAATTCCATCTAAAGCCATAAAAACGACGAAAAGAAGAGGAGAAAAGTCAGTCCTCGTCCTCACCAAGCACAAAGGGATGGTTTTGATTAAGCTAAAACTCCTTCCAGATGACTAAACAGGTCAGTGGATAGCTTTATCCATGTTGTTTAGATGAGAAAACATCATACTGCAATCATCTTTCATATTCTCTAAGATTAAATTCAATGATGTATCATAACTATATGTTTGTCTGTCGATATCATATCGAGGGTTAGTGAGGGACGAACCTTCCAACGATCTCTGACGGTGGTTTCGACAAAAGAATCATTCTCGTACGACAACTTAGCGGCCATCATGGACAAGTATGCATTATACCGTGTGTCTCCATGCTTCAGGCGGCTGTCAAGGTCCACTCTCGGGTCCAAGTACCCTACCACTGATGCAAAAGTTGGCGAGTCTTTACTCGGCCACTCCACGTTTCCTGCATAATTTGCATAGATGGCCCTCGTCTTCATCTTGAGTAAAGTTCCGGAATAAGAATGATGTTAGGTAATCGGTAAGGTTATGCAGTTTAATTTTTCGATTTTCACTTTGAAACACCTTGTCGCCAAGAAGGTGGCTACATGGAAGAGATGTCATCAAAAACTTTCTACCTTTGTACTACGGAGGAGCCGCCGTAAAAATATTTTGCATCGACTTAATCTGTGGTAATGAGGTTGACTAAACTAATCACAGTACGGGATAGATGGATAGAGCGTGTAGGTAAGACAATACAGATTAAACCACAACAATATTGAGGATATACATGCATGTATGCGCGCATTGTCAAATATCGCCCATGTTATAGTTATGGGAAGAAGCACACAAAACCTTTGAGAGCATTGGCGATGAGCTTGAGAAATCCTCCGTTAGTCGATGGGAGGTTAAGACAGAACTCGAAAGCATTCCCGAGCCATTTCAACGTTCCCTTGAACAAGAGCAGGAGTTTCTGAGCGACGATGGAGATGAAGATGAACCATCTTCGCTTAAACCCCCTGAGCTCCTCCTTGTAGGTTACCGGGCACTGGATGTATCTTCTCTCGGACACATCGTTAGAAAACAGAAGGCGAGGGAGGTCGAGAAAGCCTGCCTGTTTAGGATCGAGTACAAGGTAGTTGCTATAGAGCGCGCCACCATCTTCGCAATCTATGTGTCGCTGCAGAAGCAAAGGAGATGAAGGTGGCGTATCCATGGATGGGTGAAGTTTTTACTAGGTCGACGATGATCTTCAAATACTTACGCCCATGCGGGCGCATGGGCTTTATACATGGAGAGACTCATCAGATCTAACGATCTAGATCGTGCTAACTTGATGCGAACGATTTCGTGGCGTGTTTCGCATGTCCTGCGCACTAAGTCAAGGGTGCCTACTGTAATGTGACTTTCTCCCTTTTCCTTTTTCGGACACTTCAGTGTGTGGTAACACGACGCATAAATCCCTATTCGGGGAAGATGGGAATGGCTTCGCCCCGGGAATCTGATCCACCTCGTAAATTCCAAATTGGTGGTTGTCGTTGTCGCTGTTTTGGACATCTACAGACTCTTCACTTCTTTAATCAAAGTGAAATATTCTACTTGTTTGTGCCAAAACGTGCATGCGCACGCCTCTCTCTCTCTCTCTCTCTCACACACACACACACACATAAGCATTGTGCTATTATATAAACGTTGTGTAAACAACAACGAAAGAAAAGCTCTATTGCCGAATGAACTTGTTTTTTTTAGTAGATTTCTTAATCCTATCCAAAACTTAAACATCTTTCAATTCTATCCTTAAACCCCATGGTTGCAAAACGAAGAAAGGAGAATAACGATTAGGTATAAATTCTGCTCTCAAAATTGCAAAGCTCCATTACCGAAATTTTTTACATCAAGTGGTGTCTAAACCAGTTTTCGCGCATCTCCAAAGCCTACCTCCTTGAGCGATCTTGAGGGAGCATTCCCCCCATATAATCCTGGTGCTTCGGATTTTACTCTCGAAATATTCCGAATTTGAACCCAACATCACACGGAGATAAGCAAATTTCATCGGTATTTAAGTCACCACCTTTTGGTAAAGTTGTTTTTTCCTAAAAACATAATCTGTTAAATGAATATGTGACTTTATGATTAAAAAAAATAGAATACATGACTTAACATTTAATTATTCTAACATGGCAATCTCGATTTTATAGGAAATGAATGACATCGACGTTTTGATTGCTGTATATGCACTTGAGATAAACTAAAAAGACAAGCAATAGGTCGATCAACATTTTCCCTTTATTTGAGCTACAAGTCAATGACCAATGGACAAATCAAACTAACAAAACTAACAAGAATCTCAAATCACGTTATTATACTTTGGGAGCAATGTGAACCCCCATAAATCATTGGTTTGACCAAATTTCATTGAAACTCAGTTATTGTTGATTCACACCGGGCAAATTGCTGGTCTCCTGTAAGAAAATCTTCAGTTTGATTTAGTCACGCAAAAGAATGTTACCGAAGATGAACATGGGATAAAGTTACCGTAAGTGCCATAACTTTCTTATGGTAATTAAATGTCATAACTTTGTCTCGAACATTAAATGCCATAACCTCTAAAAAAAGAGTTTACTTTAGTGTCAAAATTTTTAATTGATTACTTAAGTGCCAAATTGTTGTAAAAATGTTCACTAAGTGCCGGAAATCCGATGTAATATAGCGCTTGTAGTTAATTTTTTTAAAAAATAATGGTGTTTGAGTGATTGATTGAAAAATTATATGGGACTCAAATGATTGGAAAAAAAAAAGAGAGAAGAAGTTAAGACACTCAAGAAAGTGCCATTACTATGGAAAAAAAGTTATGACACTCAAGTGGCGGTATACAAAATTATAAAATTTGTGGTGTTTCCGCAAAGGGACGGATCTCTAATTAGTCATGTCCTAAGAAGGCAAATTTATCATTTTATGTTTCGTTTAATATGCTAACTGGGGGTGATAGAAAATGCCAATTGGCAATTGCAATTTCGACAAATGCTCGACTATCATTGGGACAACTATAATCATTTTCATCTCATGCTTGTGCCGGGTCACAATCATAGTTAGATATTCTAGTCATTGGCTAGAGAGATTATCATAGTAACAACTAGTTAATATCTCTAGCTTGGCTGAATAAGAAAAAAGCAGAAACTTCTATTACTACGATAAATGGGAAAATTTCAAATAAGAGCCCAAAGTGAGGACATTTTCTCGAAAGAGCGCTCAAAGTGGACTTTATATCAAATAAAGATCCAGAGTGACCAAATATGTCTTAAATAAGGATCTCACCTTGCCACCGGCCACATATGATTTTTCTAGTGATTGGAACATTGGTATTTTTTGTCAAAAAAAATGCAAATAGAGAAAAATGAGCCCTAAAATTCAAAAAAACAACAAATTACTTTTCTTTCTTCTTTTTTTCCCATCTTCTTCGTTACCTTCAAAAATCACCCATGACCTCCGACGCTACACGCATGACCTCCTTCACCATCATCGCCAGATCTCTTCACATACTTCTTGACTGGCGTCGGATTCGCCGCCAGATCTCTCCAGGTAGCTTCCGTGGAAAAGGTCGTTGAAGTACGACTAGCTCTCCTTCAACCTCCTCTACTTAAAACAAAGAGCTAGAGCACAAGTTGACAGCTATACACCAAGTTAGACATTCGTTCAAGGGCTTGAAGACGCAGGGGACAACTGTGTCTTGGTCTATGACTGAATATTATGGACTCCCATTATAACTGACTAATTCTTCCTAATTCAATCCAAGTAATTCAAAATGACAGTAAAATTGACCAATCTACAAGCTGTCGACTTTCGGCATGACCTTTTCCAAATCTTTTAACCTTCAAACTTGTTCCACATCAGGTGTCACATTAACTAAGCGAGCTCAATACGATGCAGGGCAGAGATAGAATCATGGACAAGCACTAGCATAGAAGGAAGCAGAGAGACGTACGTGAGATCAGTTGCGGATAAGTTTGCAAAGGAACTCCTTGTTGTTGAAAGTGTTGGTAATCAAGCTTAGGGGCTAGTTGATCTCCGCCTGGTCGCTAAGGTCTCTGCTTCGGCCATCTGCCACATCCCTGAAGACTGAGAAAGGCTGATGAAAGTCTCGTACTCGAAGATGTTGAGGTTGAAGGAGAGCCAGTCGCACTTCAGTGACCTTTTCCCCGTAAGCTACCTACAGAGATTTGGCATTGAATCCAATGCCAGTCAAGAAGTATCTGAAGAGATCCGGTGGTGATGGTGAAGGAGGCCATGCCTATGGGGTCGGAGGTTATGGGTGATCTCTGAAGGTAACGAAGAAGATGGGGAGAAAAGAAGAGAAAATGGTAATTTGTTGTTTTTATGAATTTTAGGGCTTATATTTGTTTATTTGTATATTTTCTTGACAAAAATACCTATGTTTTGATCGTAGAAAAAAAAAAATCAGATTTGGCTAGCTGACGAGGTGAGGTCCTTATTTGAGACAGATTTAGTCATTCCAAGTCCTTACTTGACATGAAGTCCACTTCGAGCCATCTTTTGAGAAAATGGCCTCACTTCAGGCTCTTATTTAAAGTTTTCCCTAAAATTATTACATTTATGCCAAATTAGTATTAAACTTTTCAATTGTGCTAATTAAGTTTTAAATATTTTCACATTTTGCCAATTATATTCGTTAGGCCAATTTTGATAGGAAATTATTGACGTGGACATCGGTAGTGCCACGTAGAATGGCTAATGCTAATGTGGACAATTTTAAAAAAAAAAAATTGAAAAGAAATTTGAATTTTTTTACATTTTTCTTTCTTTTACTTTTTTTTTCCCTACCAAGTCAGGCGAGGAGGGGTTTGTGGCCCTCATCTTAGAAGATAGAAAAAGGAAAAGAAAAAATTATAAAAAAAATCATTTTTTTTTAAAATTTGTCCACATTAGTGTTGTCATGTCATGTAAGACGACTGCCATTTAAGTCAGTGATTTTCGATTAAAATTGGACAGATGAATTCAATTGGCATAATTAAAAAAAAATTAGGACTAAATTGGTAAAATTAAAACAATTATGACTGAATTGGCACATGTGTAGTAAGTTTATAATTTTTTTTGATAAACTTCCCGTTGCTGTGAGAGTGATAAGAGCTTAAAAAGTTACGGCGGGAGATGAATCATCCTATGAGTGTGACCCAGTTTCTATCGATCTACCGTCGATGACTTGATCGTCCGTATGAAGATTTGCAAAAGGAGGCGCCAGGAATTATCAATTCTTTCTTCTTCTTTTTTTTATTATTAGATCTAGACATCCAGTGGGGGATTTCTGCTTTCACACGACTCTCACGTGTGTAATCAATACATCTTGTGCGGGATAGAAGTGACTGATCATATAATCAAAGTTGGTCTTGAAATTTTTCCATCCCTCACAACTAAAAGTATTTGCAAGTCGGAGTTAATGTCTTTTGAACATCTGTAACTGTAGCTACAAAACATTTCTTCTACCTGCCGAGAGAATATATGCCTGTAAACTTCCCCATTAATCCATTCTTTACTTCTCGGGGTGATTTCTTGCGCGGTGGATATAGAATACGTGTTATCAATGCGATATGCAACTTTCTGGGCACTTATTCCTTTCCTCTCTTCTTCGCAACCTGCAGGCCTATATGTTCAGAGCTTGTTGACGCATTTGAAGTGAATTCTCAAGCCATTCTCTATCATTATTTCCACCGATCATACTCAAGTGGGGCGATACCAATGGCCGAGTCTGCTGTTTCGCCGGTAGGGCAGACGATAGGAAAGCTGCTCGTTGATGAGTTACTGCAAAGGCAGCTGAAGCTGATTCAAGGCTTGCTGAGGGATGCAGACATGAGACGAGAGAGCGAACAAGTGGCTGGAGAATGGGTCGGGCAACTCCGTGACATTGCCTATGATGCCGAGGACGTCATCGAGCGATACATCCTCGGAGTAGCGCCGAAGAAGGAAGGAGACATCATCAAGGCGTACTTTTGCTTCGTGGCAAAGTGCACTTGCATGCAGGCCCGTGTGGTGGGGACAGAGATTGATGGCTTAAAATCCAGCATCTCCAATCTGAGAACGAGTATGCGAGATCATGGCGTACAATCTGTGAATGAGGGCAATCGCGAACGGGCGAGAGCTTTGACGTACAGGCATACTTATGCCCATTTCGAGGAGGATTTTATTGGGAGGGAAGATAGTATTAAGGAGTTGGTGAACGAGTTGAACGATGGAGAACAGCACAGAGTTATTTCTATTCGTGGAATGGGTGGTCTAGGTAAGATCACACTTGCTAAGAAAGTCTTCACTCACGACGAATTGAAGAACCATTTCCATGGTTTCGCTTGGGCTTGCAATTCTCAAGAATACCACCACATGAGACATATTTTGGAGGGAATTCTTGTTAAATTGATCCTTGATCAAAGAGGAGGGGTTACACAGATGAGAGATGACGAATTGTTAGAAACTCTATACATGACCTGGAAACATAAGAGATGTCTCGTGATTCTTGACGATATTTGGACCAAACAAGCATGGGACGATTTGTGAGATGCATTCCCGATCAAGAACATGAGAAGCAAGCTATTGATAACTACCCGCAATAGAGAAATAGCATAGTACATCAATCCTCAAGGTTTCTTCCATGAACCTCGGTTCTAATTGAACGAGGAGAGCTGGAAGCTGCTGATGAAGAGGGCGTTTCCTAAAAAAAAGGTAAGGCTTCTCTAAGGTTAAAATAAGCTATTTTGATAGGAATTCATGATATATTGTTGAAGCTAGCTATGTTCCTTCTTCTATGGGCTTCATGTCAGGTCTAACTTTTTTTATTTGTGAATAGTTGTCCAATCTTAAAAGTTGGGATTGTTTGGAAAATCATGAATCATTATGCTTTTAAAAGAGAGCGGCAACATAATTAGTTCCCTAGAATTTGCGCTGCAATGGAAATTACTAGCACACTCAAGTCATAGAAGATAGCTCGCCTATGGAGTTATTCGTGCCACTTTCCTTTTTATTCATCTAGTAGGATCATTGTTGCTACCCATTGCTCGAGCCACGTAATTCAAGCCACAAATAACAAAGAGAATTTGTTTGTCAATTTTAGGGTTTATAGGAGCTTTGCTTTGGTCCCTATGGTCTTCCCCCTTGCAAAAGCATAAATAAACCACAGATGATAAAGAGCTATAGCATCATACTTATGTATCAAAAAGCAGATATTCATCCTTAAAGTTATCTTCTTATTATTGTTGCATCTTCCCATGATAGCTGAGGTGCGATTTGTTGCCTAATATTGTGCAGAAATCACTGAAAACATGACTTTAAGATATGAACTCCTTAAAAAGTGTGGGGGATTATCCTTGGCTATCACCTTGCTTGGTGGACTTTTGGCGGTCAATGAGTGGGAGACCATTTACAGAGACATCAATTTACATTTTAGCGATAAGAGTGATGTATCGAAAGTGTTGGCTTTAAGCTATGATGATCTGCTATGATATCTAAAGCCATGCTTCCTCTATTTGGGTAGCTTTCCGAAGGACGTAGAAATCCCTGTGACAAAACTCCTTCATATGTGGATTGCTGAAGGCTTTGTGCCACTGTATGCACATGAAGAAGAGAGAGAAATTACAGTGGAAGATGTAGCAAAGCAATATCTAATCGAGTTGGTTAACAGGGGATGGTTCAACTACGATTTAGCTTGAGTGGAAAGATCAAAACTTGCCACCTATACGACTTGATGCGAGGTTTATGCATCTCCAAGGCTATGCGGGGGAGGTTTCTAAGCATTCTTAATGTTCAGCAAGACAATTAATTGGAGGATTGTTCTTCTTCAATGGTAATAGAAGTCGAGTGAACTCACAAAACATGAAGGCTTTCTCTTAATATGCCGTGAGTGCTGAAGGAAACAAAGTACCGAGAGTAGAACAAATAAGAAGGACTAAGCTCCACCTTCGAAATCTTATGGTCTTCCTATATGGGCTATGTGTCAAAGGGATGTGGAAACAATTTCAGTCTATTTTCATCAATTGTAAATTTCTCAAAATTCTAAAGCTGGAGAATGTATTTAGGATGAGAGGAAATTTAACTAAATCAATGGGAGACCTAGTCCATTTAAGATACTTAAGTTTAGTAGGAAGTGCGTTTGAGGGCTTACCACAATCTATTGGGACCTCATATGCACGGAAGTCTTGGACCTACAAGCACATCCACATGTTAGGGTAATTATGCCAAATGTATTATGGAAGATGAGAAGGTTGATGCATCTCCATCTTCCTTTCAATTTTTCCATCAACGAGAAATTCCATGGAGACCGGAAGATATTGTGATTAGACTCTTTAAAGAAATTTACAAATATTGAAAAACTGTGATGTGAACGACGTTGGCAAACAAATCAATCTACAAAAGTTGATTGTGACCAACCAAGATGGTTCTGATGAGTTGAAGATAATGCCACAACTTGCTAATTCACTTTGAAACATCTCCGATCCTCATCTTTTAGATTTCGTGGCTCATTTACGAAAGGTGAATTGAGTAAAACCTCAAGCTGTGGTCATATTTGTACATTTGCCCTACATGGAAAAATAGAGAAGTTACCAGAACATAAAAATCTACCCTAGCAATTGAGGAACCTGGTCTTACTAAGGTCCAAGCTCGAAGATCCGATGCCAATATTGGAGAAATTGCATCACTTAGTTGTTCTCATACTGGGTCATGTTTTTAAGGGAAAGGAAATGGTTTGCTCTAGAGGAGGCTTTCCTCGACTCGAGCATTTAATTCTTCATTGTCACGCCCCGAATCTCAAGCGCATGCACATCTCCCGGTGGTTGATAAAATTTCGACGTCTCAGGACACGTCGCTGACCCATTCATTTTAATGCACATGCAGAAGCGTATAATAAATCCCCAAACAACACAGATATGGGGTAAAAAAGCATGATACAATTTTCACAAAACACTTTTATAAATGAACTGAGTTTATATACAATATTAGTCTGTAAACAAAAGCCTAACTCTAAAAAGAAGAGTCACTAAGCTATCTATGCATAAGACTCCTCAACTAAGACCTCTAAGATGTCCGGGGGTGCTGGGTCTTCCACGACACCATCAGGGGGATCAGCTACCCCCTCGCCCGCAGCGGCGTTAACTGCAACGGCGAGGATATCAAAACCCTGCAGGTGACCTTCCCGGATCCCATTAGGCCCATGACGAAACCACACCTTGAACCGATGAGGTACCAACTGAGATCGGCCCTCATCAACCAAGATAGTGGTCATAATGAACTCATGGAGCCAGAGACTCTCGGGGACAAGGACGTCGATACTCTACTCTGTATACCCCCTCGGCTATCCAAAACGTACTGGAGGGACCGCCATCTATGGACCTAAAAAGTTAAGCTCACGACGGGGTGAGACAATATCTCAACGAGTTCACGCCCTAAATCCCGATTAGGAAGGAAATAAGCTTAGAGCTAGTCTAATCACACATCATACAAGACTCACCTCGCCTCAGGTCATTCCTGCACGTCAGTACAATTCATATCATAGATGCATATAATAAATGCACACCCACCAATTGGAACATCTCACTTACATCATAATCAAACACAGGGGTCCCAATTATAAGGCCAAATCATTATGACACGTCACATTCCGTGCCATAAATTTTTTTCCCATAATCAGGCGCATCTATCTCAATCAATCACGCGTTCCAATTGATTACTACCCGCATAGGCAGTTCCACCCGGCGCACATCAATCTTCTGGCATAGCCAAACATCGTCTCATCCCTTGAGCACGGCAACGTCTACCCGATGCACATCGGGGATGGCATTCCCAAAAGAGTTTTGGTTTGGCCTCTACCGCAATCCAGCATCCATTGTTAGGGCATCTCATATAGGAGCAACGTCTACCTGATGCACATCGGGGACGGGTTCTCTTTTTTATCACACGATCATTTAATTCCGGCCAAGGACACCGTGCATTGCACTCAAATGTCTCAATTAAGATAATGTGCTTGGCTTATTTTCTTCGTATTAAAAATACCCGGTGAAAATAATCATGTGTGAGTACATGGTTAGATCGAACTAGAAAAATTGATACCCTTCCTTTTCAAATCCCACTATTCAATATAGTATTTAAAAGCATTTTCTGTGTCAAAACCCGACACCCGATATTTTTTAATTAAATACCAAAATTTCATAATTTTGAAATAAATACTCAAAATCACAATCATCACTCAATTGCACAATCTAACAATCAATTGCATAAACTAAATACACAACTGTAATCAGCATGAAATTCTAGCTACGGGCTATCCCGGTATAATTTCCGGAAAATAATAAATAATTACAAAAATTACAAAAATAATTAAATAAATGCAATTTAATTAGATAAATGCATACTTAGGCCTAAAACACTAATTTAACCACCTAAACAGATCTAGAAAAATAATGCGCCTATCTACATAAATAGTATAATCTATTTAGCCATTAACTAATCTAATCTAACCACCTAACAATCCTAATTAAGCAACTAAATCACTAATTAAACTAAACTAACTACTTGTTGACACCTATTTTTTATCTTTCAAATAGTATATATAAAAAGAAAAATCAAAATCAAAACCAAAAATTTTAATTATTAGTTTTCCTATTTAATTTTTTTTTTTTTTTTTTTACTCGCGCGGCCCAGCCTTTTCTTCCCTTCGGCCCGGCCTGGCACGTTGTCTTCTCCCTCAACCATTGGCTACATGGTGAACCTGCGAAGAAGAAACGAAAAAAAAAAAAGCGAAGCCAAAAGCAGGGGACAAAAGAGATCTCATGGTGGCAGGCGCATGGGGATGGGACGAGGTCAGAGCCGCCTGGCAGGATCCGCTGGTGGGCGGAGCCAGGCACACGCGCACGCGAGCTGAACGGAAGAGAAAAAGGGAGAGTTGGTCGCGGAAGAAGAGGGGCGAACCGAGAGAGAAACAGAGAGAGGACCGGTGCGAGGAAGAGAGGATCCCTCTGAGCGGTCGACCACTGCCATTGATCGTTGCCGGAGTCGCCCTTCGCCTCCAACCCCATCGGAGCCCGGTAGACTGCAACAAACACAGAGGCGGAGTGGGAGTTCAAAGGGGAGAGACCGAACCAGAGAGATCGAGGGAGTAGCTCGTTGTCGCCAGAGGTCCGTCCGCCCGCCGCCGTCCGCCGTAGCCCATCACCGGACGAGGTAGGTCTCTTGAACCGTTGTCTCGTTTCTGGAAAACGCTGGGCCGGAGCTCACGACCGACCGGTTCGCGCGAGCTCCGGTACACGTCGCCTTTGCACTTTGCTCCCATGTCCTCCTACGTTACATTTTAAGACCCTTGAAGCATGTTCGGCGTTCGGTGGAGCCGGAATCCTTCGGGTTTGGTAGTGTAGACCAGGTGTTTGACAAAAATGTCTCAAAGAAAACTGAGAAACAACTTGCGTTTAAACTTGTTCGGATTCGTACTTGGTCATATATATGCGGAACCGTGCCTTTTTTTTATGTTTTCGTTACGATTTCATGCTATTCTCGCGAAATAATCATGTATTGTTGTTTGGCCGAGTTTCGGTGAGGCCGTGTTTTGAGAAAGCAAAGCTTCGGGCGTGCAATGGACACCCACGAAGGAGAAGACCAAAAATAAAGAAAAGAAAAAAGAAAACCAAAAGAAAAAGAAAAGTAAGAAAAAAGTCAAAAAGTCAAAAAGTCAAAAAGTCAAAAGTAAGAAGGTTGTTCTCGGGAAGGAGAATTTGCAGGGGGTGCGCATTTTTTTTTAAATTTATTTATTTATTTATTTATTTATTTATTATTATTATTATTATTATTATTATTATTATTATTATTATTATATAAAAAAAAATCAAATAAAAAATAGCGGATCTAGGAATCCCCTTGTAGTGGTGGTTGAGTTGGTGAAATCCGATAATCGATTGGCTTTAGAAAGGCTTTCCCAACCTAGACATTGTAACTGAAAGTCCTGCTAAGGCTGGATCCGGTTCGGATTGGGTCCGCGGGTCAGATTTGGGTTTACCCGATCCGGATCTTTTTTTTTTAATTAAATATTAAGAATATATTAAAAATTCAAAAAATTTCAAAAAAAATCAAAAACCAAAAATTTCGAAAAAATAATAAAAATTCAAAAATATTTCTGAAAGTTCAAAACTCTAAAAGCATTAAAAAATTCATTTTAAAAAAAAAAATTTAAAAATTTAATTTTTTTTTAAACAAAAAAACAAAAAATCTAAAACAATTTCGAAAATCCAAAAAATCAAAATTACAAAAAATCAAAATAAATAAATAAATAAAATAAATAAAAAATTACAAATTACAAAAAAATTAAAAAAAATTTAAAAAATTAATTACAAAAAAAATTTTAAAAAAATAATTAAAAAAATTTCGAAAAATCCAAAAATGTTGGGGCTTGGTTAAGAGTTGTTACCTTTCGCATTCTGAGTGTAATTAGATATTTATTTGCTTTTATTTCGACTATTGCATGTTTAATTCGCATATCTATCTAAGTTTAATTGCAAGTGTTTAATTTTTAATGCAATTAGGATCTTGCAAGTTATGATTATTATTTTAATGATTGCGCACATGCATGGTCAACTCACATGTTAGTGGATAAGTATAAAATCAATTCAAACCGTCTGCCAAAAATCATTTTATTAAAACGAACAAGATTAGGTACCGAAAGGGCACTAATTGGTCAATTAGTGTAATCAAGTCCCCGAACCTAGATTCTCTAGTTACGTAGGAAGTGAGGCACGCTCCCATTCCTCACTTGGTTTCTAGCCGACCCCAATAGGCTAGTGGCAACTCCTTTTACGCAAAATTCTTAAAAAAATATCCCAATGTCACGCGGGGTATGGGCTTGGGAGAGCTTGCACCTAATCATGGGCCTTAAGCCTATCTTTCAGGCAATACCCCTAAACCTGTTCCCTCCCCCCGAGGATAGTTCGCGACAGCTTGGCGACTCCGCTGGGGAAATATGGTTTTAGACTTTATAGGACTTAGGCCAAAATTAATCTTGTTCAAAAATATTTTTTGTTTGACAGTGAGGATATTGGGTATGTCCCTAACGTGTTAGATGTTAAATGTTTTGCAGTTGGGAGTTATAAGGGGAGGAGTGATTGTTAACCCCTTGTCTTGCAGGTGTGGAGTTGGGAATGAATGTTTATGCTTTGAATTTATGAAGTGTGGTTTGCTTATAAATTGTCA
Source organism: Eucalyptus pauciflora (assembly GCA_007663325.1). NCBI lineage: Eukaryota > Viridiplantae > Streptophyta > Magnoliopsida > Myrtales > Myrtaceae > Eucalyptus > Eucalyptus pauciflora. The sequence continues at coordinate 50,254 of VMYD01000019.1, forward strand.
TGCTTGCATTTCTTTTGCATTGCACTACACCCTAGCACACACAACCCGTCGTCGGACCTGGACGGCATAGGATCACTTAGGATGGTGTTGAGGTGGATACCACTCCGACTACAACCATGTAGTACGAGTCGCCCATCCCAACCCCGAAATTTCTTTCTTGATGTCAAAGATCCCCACCTTGGTCTGCGACCATGCGACACAGGTCGGTTCTTTGACGAAGCCGGAGTCATGGGATAACCCGACCTAACCACAATCTTGTTGGTTCAGTCCGGTAATCCTATGGCTCCATTTTGAGCCGTTTAGAGTAGAAATCGAACCACCGTCCATGTGCATGCCTGTGTCATTAGTATTGTTACCCCAATGAATGGATGTAAGTTTCTCGAATTCTTTCCTGCGCAATTTATTTTTCTTTTTGGTTGGTCCATGACAAATTAGGTTTGTCGTCATTTGGGTTGGCATACGATGGGGGTACCTGAGCTTCGCATCATTTCTATCCCGAGAGTCGAGCTGCGCACGTGGTGGGATAAGCTGGATCTGACTGGCCGTGACTGGGTGCGATCTTATGTCGGGCGATTACTCCCCCTATTGGAAATAGAGACTCATTGTGGTGTCGTGCGAGCGTTAGCGCATGTCTGGTGCCCCGCAACTTGCACGTTCGTATTTGGTGATCACGAACTCACTCCAACCTTGGAAGAATACGGTATTGCCATTGGGAAGCCCTTAGTGTCTGAGTTGGTTAGCCCTCCTATAGGAACTGAGCATGTATCGACCTTATCTGAATTCATTCAAGTTAAAGGAGAGGACTTGAGAAAAGTTTTGAAAGCCAATCGCAAAACCTGCCCGTTTTCATTTTTAAATGAGCTTTTTCAAAATGCCCCATCTTTCCAAAAGAATAGGATCTTCCTGCTAGCTTTCTTCGGGTTTGTGATATTCCCACATTGTAAGAACGCTATTAATCCTTCCGTAGCATGGGTAGTTCGTGAAGTATGTATGGGAAAAGGCTTTGTTAATGCTATATTGACTGAAACTTTTCTCTCCCTTACTCGTTTTAAAGAGAATAAAGACAAAGTTTTCCACGCTCCTCCTGCACTCTTGCAAACTTGGTTCTTTTCTCACATTAAGGGGTTCGGCGGCTTAATGAACATAAGCAACATTTCCGATTCTAGCCACCCTATCCTAAAGTTCAAAGATAGGAAAACGTTTGCCCCTGATTATCATTATTCTGAGTGGCTAGTTTTCATGACTAACCCTGGACCTGAGGATTTCCAATGGCATGCCAAGTGGCTTCGGGTTCAAGAAGCACGGTTCGTGTGTGGGCTTTCTGGACCTGTTCCTCTGTTGGGAATCACTGGAGTCACCGAATATTACCCGACACGAGTCACCCGTCAGTTTCAAGAGGTTCAACAGCTTCCACCAGCGATTCAGGAGGACCCGCTCAGGATAGACTTCCCTGACGTATGCCAAGGTTACGAGGACTCCGTCGCGTTGGTCAAGTCGATGTGGGATATGTGCCACCCTCGGAAGCTGATCTGGCCCGAAGAAGAATTGGAAGGGCAAGAGAAGACCTACTATGCCTTGAAGGAATACATCCATAGGCACAAGATCCCAGAGAGCCTCCGCCCGAAGATTCCTGAAGTGCCATTGAAGATCACCCATCGAGCCGAGATCAAGCGCCTCAAAAGGGAGCTCGAGGAAGTCGAGGAGCGTGCTTTGAAGTTAAGCCGAGTTAGTGGAGCTGCCACGAGCGAAAGCCGTCCTCATTAGTTAGATTGAGTCAAGCGCAATATGTAGCGAGACCGTATTCGTTTGCATTGCAATATTAAGGAGTTTGTCTCGAGTTTCTATGTGGAAAACTGGAAGTTATGAGATTGTCTTTTCGTTTTTGAAGTAACTTCGTTGTTTAGGGGTTTTCTCTCTCTTTCTTTCTTGTATTATGTGACAACCTGTTTTTCAATGAAATGAACAAATTGGGGCGATTAGATCATTGTCATGGGCCGACCGTCTAATTATTACTTATACTTATGTATGCTTATCTACCCTTGCACCAGGTACTAGCTGATCGATTGTCAGCTGCCGATCGTCGACACGGCCAAGCGGAGATCTCCAATTCGCACGCGTGCAAAAGTCAGAATGGAGAACGAGGACACCAACGTGCGCATGGCCAAGATGGAGGACCAGCTGGCTCAACTCACCGCTATGATGCTTGAAATAAGCCAAAAGCTTAAAGAGCCCCCCGCTATAGCTGTCACTGGAACATCCACTCCTACGTCATCGGGACAAGCTCCCCCGTCGACGGGAGGCACGCACGTTGCTGATCTCCCTGGGAAAGAAATTGCCGGAGAGGCTCCCTCCGTCACGCCGATCATCGTCAATTTGGACCCTCCTCCGAAGGAAGACCCAACACCTCGCCTAAGGGAAGAAAGTGAAAAACGTCTGGCAAAGATGGAGGAGCGGCTGTGTGCCTTGCAGGGTTACGAGTTGAAAGGAGCTGACAGGCTATCTCCATACACCAAGACAAACTTCCCAGAGAATTTCCAAGAGCCGGAATTCACAAGAAAGTACGACGGAACAGGATGCCCCAATACCCACCTTAGGTATTACTTGAGGAAAATGGCTCGTTATGCCGATAACGTGCCATTCCTCATACACACATTCCAAGATAGTTTGGAAGGCATTGCCCTAACATGGTTCATCGCACTGGACATTGAAGAGTTCACCAGTTGGGATGACTTAACCAATGAGTTCTTGCAGCAATACCGGTTTAATACTGAGCTCGCCCCCACGAGGGAGGAGCTGACTCGCATTGAGAAGAAGAGGAATGAGTCATTCAAGGCCTTCGCGCAAAGGTGGAGGACTATGGCCTCACAAGTGAAGCCGGCCTTGAATGAGAAGGAGATGAAGCAACTATTCCTCAAGACATTACCCCCTGAATACTTCCAAGGGTTAGTGTTCTCAGGTTGCCAGACGTTTCCACAACTGGTTGAGGTAGGTGAAGGGGTCGAATGGGCAATTATGGAGGGAAAAATATCTGCTGGAGGCATGAAGAAATTCATAGCGAGAAAAGATAAGGAGACTGCGGTCGAAGTTGCGCTTGTGCAAGAGCCACCTCTCCCTCGGCTGACCACCACACCTGTGCACAAGCCTATAATGGCTCAAGGCAGCTCGTCGCAAGCATATGATAATGCTAAAAGGCCATTTCGAAAGGGATTTTCTCCATTACCACGCCCGCTGTCAAAGTTGTTGCCCATGCTTCTCGAAAAGAGGATGGTCGCAAAGGAAGTACCTAGGGATAATCCCCCAAGGTTCGTCGGATTCGATATGACCAAGACCTGCGAATACCACATGGGAGAAAGGGGGCATGATGTAGATAATTGCCACGTGCTGAGATACAAAGTTCAGCAGCTTCTAGACAAGAACATCTTGACTTTCAAGGAGGCTCAGCCTAATGTGCAACAGAACCCTTTACCAGATCATGCAGGGGGAGTGAACTCAATTTCTGAGGACACGCGGACGAGTCAACAGCCTCTAGTGGTAGATGCTTCTGAATTGTATGGGTCCCTAGTACTAGCAGGATACTACGGAGGTCAAGAGGATGTGACCCTAGAAGAGAAACTGCACCGTGTCCGTAAGATGGTGGTTATGGGAGTAATCTGACGCGAAGAAGAAGAAGAGAAGGTCGTGTCCATGATAATGCCGTCGTCATTCTGCTCATCTTCCTGCAACTTCACTTGTAGTTCTCGGGCGAGAAAGGTTATGCCTGGTATCTCAAAGACCCCAGCTTTGTACGAGGAAGGGATGATAGCTATGATAACCCCGATGGTGATTGAACTATCTGATGAGGAGTCCGCCGGGAATGTCGAGATGGAAATCGCTGAACCCACAGTAATTGACCTTATGGTCGAGGAGATGTCGGCAATTGAAGTCACGGGAGAGAACGCAACGCCGGTCACGATTGAATTGCCACCCCAGGAGAAAGATGAAGTGATAATGTTGGAATATCCTCCTAAATTCAATCCCAAAGCTGTACCTTGGGATTATGGAACAAATGAGGTAGATGTTGTCACGCGATCAGGTCGCTGTTACGCACCTGATAAAGGAATAGAAAAGAAGGCTGTGACCGAGGAGGAGGCAAAACAATTCTTAGCCGTAGTAAAGTCCAGTGAGTTCAACGTGGTGGATCAACTGCGGAAGTTGCCGGCTCAAATCTCCCTCCTGGAACTATTCAAATCTTCCGAGAAGCATAGGGACATCTTGCTAAAAGTCCTTAATGAGGTGCACGTACTGGAGTCGATCGATGAAGTCCAGTTAGAAGAGTTCGTTGGGGCCGTTCTACTGAAAGACCAAATTTCCTTTACTGATGAGGATCTCCCCCCCGATGGTCCTAATCATACCAAAGCGCTACATATCTCAGTGAAGCATGAGGGTACTCTTGTTTGTAGAGCGTTAATTGATAACGGTTCGGCGCTCAATATATGCCCGTTGGCTACTCTCCATCGTCTTGGTATTGATCTTGGGAGAATCCGTACTGGCAAGTCGACTGTGCGAGCTTTTGACGGGATGAAGAATGAGGTGATAGGGGAAATTGAACTTGAGCTGCTGATTGGCCCTGTACTTTTCCAAGTCCTGTTACAGGTGTTAGATATACCAAGCGCCTTCAATTTTCTGCTAGGGAGGCCATGGATCCACACAGCAGGTGCTGTTGCCTCTAGCCTCCATCAGAAGGTACGATTCGTGGTGGACAACATGCTTATCACGGTCCATGGAGAATCTGATTTCAAGATCTATCACGAGACAACCATCCCCTATGTGGAGCCTGAGTGTACTGAGGAATCCAGCTTTCAAACCCTCGAGCTAGTGTCCATGGTCCATGTGCCTGCAGGGTCTTTCATTAAGGCTCCTGAATTGTCTAAGCCGGCCATAGCTGCGGGAAAGATTATGCTGGCGAGCGGGTATAATCCTGGAGAGGGCCTTGGATCACATGGTCAAGGTGTGCGAAAACCCATTGAAGCTCACAAACACTCGAAGAGGAGAGGCCTAGGATATGTTGAGGGGCAAGGAGGTCGTAGTGAGCAAGATGGTCGTGGCAATCGAGGAGTCCGTGGAAGGCAGAGAGGCCGAAATGCTCGAGGAGGCCGAGGTGGCTATAGAGATAGGAGTGAACGTATTGCCCGAACAGAGGAGGACGAGGGCGATCAAGGCCCATTTCCCCCGTTGCTAGAAGAGACGTTTCCGGGACCTCCAAAGATGTTATTCGAGGAAGAGGAGGACGTTTATGGTGTGACCGAGCTATTCAAGGACGACATCATATGCACCATCCTGGCGTGCGTGGAAGCTGAGTCCTCTGAAGTCATGGTTGTCCCTCCAAAGTAGGGCGGTTCTCGTTTGACCTAGTCTTTTATTTTATGTATTCTCCTTTAGGCGGGACCTCGTAGCTTTTCTTTCTTTGTTTCCTGTTTATGTCGTTTGTAACGTGAACTACGGTTAACCCCGATCTTGAGCCGTTGGTCGGGGGTGGTGTGTGTTAAAATACGGCCTTATCTTTCCTAATTCAATAAAATAGACACATTATTTATTAAGGACATGTGAAAGCACATCAAACTAGCCCTATGATGGTCGCTGAGGCCTAGGCTTCCACATGCTCCCTTATTTGACCATTTTGCAAGGACAAGGAAATCCGCGGATATGAGGACGAGTTCTTGAAACTTTTACAAAAAATACTTCAAAATCTTTTTCAAAACGACATGCATCACCCTTGTTGTTGACATTACTCTAACTCATCTCATCGCATCTCAGGCATCACATTATGCATAATCATAATAAGGACACATGTGACTCGGATGTGCATGAAGAAAGTTCCTCAGGTTCTGATGGCACCGATGATGATGATCATAAGGGGATTGAACGCGAGTGGAATCAACATGAAGAATTAAGGCCGTTGACAAAAGAGCAGACAGTCACCATAAATCTGGGTGATGTAGAAAATGTCAGGGAAGTAAAGATCGGGGCATGTCTCTCAGAGTCAGGGGCGGAAAAGATGACTAATTTCCTGAAAGAATATCAAGATGTGTTCGCCTGGACATACGCCGACATGCCGGGATTGGACCCCGAAATTGTGGAACATGCTTTGCCGACAGATCCTAATATGCCACCCAAGAAGCAAAGACTCAGGAGAACTAAACCAGAGTTGTCCAAGAGGATTGAAGAGGAAGTGATGAAGCTATTGAAAGTAGACTTTATCGAAGTGACTCGTTATCCTGATTGGGTAGCAAATACCGTGCCTGTAATGAAGAAGGATGGACGAATCAGGGTGTGTGTTGACTATCGTGACTTGAATCGAGCAAGTCCCAAGGACAACTTTCCGCTCCCGCATATCGATGTCTTGGTTGACAGTACGGCGGGATTTGAATTATTCTCCTTCATGGATGGCTTTTCTGGATATAACCAAATCCGTATGAAGAAGGAGGATAGGAGTAAAACATCGTTCATAACTCCTTGGGGGACTTTTTGCTACAAAGTGATGCCTTTCGGTCTAAAGAATGCTGGGGCAACGTATCAAAGGGCCATGGTCACGTTGTTTCATGACATGATGCATAAGGAGATCGAAGTATATGTGGATGATATGATCGTGAAATCAAGACGAGGTGAGGACCATGTCGAAGTCTTGCGGAAACTGTTCGAGCGCCTTCGAAAATTCAAGCTGCGTCTCAACCCCGCAAAATGCGTTTTCGGAGCAAAATCTGGGAAGCTATTAGGATTCATGGTCAGTAGTAAGGGCATAGAGATTGATCCGTCAAAGGTTAAGGCTATCTGTGATTTACGACCCTCGACTACCACCAGGGAAGTCTGCAGCCTAATGGGACGACTTAATTATGTGGCGAGGTTCATCTGTCAATTGTCTGAAACAGCGAAGCCATTCTTCAAACTCCTGAAAAAGAATGCAAAGATTGAGTGGGATGTAGAGTGTCAGGGCGCCTTCGAGAAGATAAAACACTATCTCACTCACGCACCAGTCCTAGTGCCCCATCTCCCTAAAATTCCCTTGATTTTGTACTTGACCATACACGACGAATCATTAGGAGCCATGTTAGCTCAGAAGAGGCCAAATGATGGGAGAGAATGCGCGGTATACTACTTGAGCAAAAAGTTCATCGTTTCCGAGATGAACTATACAGAAGTTGAGAGAACTTGCGTGGCCTTGATTTGGGTCCTGCATAGGCTGCGGCAATACACGCTCCATCATCGAATCCCGTTGGTCACCGAAAATGATCCCATCAGGTACCTCTTGGAGAAGCCGGCGCTGGTTGGCAAGTTTGCCAAGTGGCAAATTTTAATTTCAGAGTTCAACGTTCAGAGCCTGGGACAAAAGTCAATTAAGGGTCGTGCCATAGCAGATATGTTAGCAGAAAGCTCTAAGGGGTCCGGGGCATCTAATGAGGATAGTGATGTAGAATAGCGAATTTTACTTGTATCAAGCGACAAATGGACGATGTATTTCGATGGTGCAGTTAACTTAGCCGGGTCTGGAACTGGGGCAGTTCTTATCTCCCCAGATGGACAACACTACCCTGTCGTCGCTAAATTGACGTTCCCTTGTACGAATAACATTGCTGAATACAAAGCATGCGTTCTCGGCCTCCAAGCTGCCATTGATATGAAGATCCAGAAGTTGCAGGTTTACGGTGATTCGGCCCTTATCATCTTATAGACCGAAGGTGAATGGCAAACACGGGATTCTAAATTGGTTCTGTATCATGAGTTCCTAGGGTAGTTGATAAAGGAATTCCAAGAAATATCATTTGAATATTTATCGAGGTCCCAAAATCAATTCGCCGATGCCCTGGCTACCCTATCCTCAATATTACAAGTAGCTGGGGGCATGGACATTGAACCATTGAGGATTGAGATCTTTAGATGCCCAGCTTATTGCATGACGGTCGAAGAGGAGTCGGACGGACAGCCTTGGTATCACGACATCTTGAAGTACCTGCAGAAGGGTGAATTCCGGGAAGGAAGTGAAGCAGCAGACATAAAGCATTTAATAAAGTTAGCATCGAAATTCTTCGCCAATGGAGATGTCCTCTACAAAAGGTCATTCGACTCGACATTGTTAAGGTGTGTCGACGCTAAAGAAGCCGACCGTTTGATGAAAGAGATACATGAAGGGGAGTGTGGCCCCCATATGAACGGATACTTCTTGGTGAGAAAGATCATGCGACTCGGTTATTATTGGCTGACCATGGAGTCCGACTGCATTCAACACGTACGACGATGTCACCAGTGCCAAATTTATGGAGACGGGATAAATGCCCCTCCAAATGAACTTCACCAAATGTCTCAACCCTGGCCCTTTTCAATGTGGGGAATTGACGTGATTGGGCCCATTAACCCCAAAGCTTCAAATGGGCATCGATTTATCTTGGTGGCAATAGACTATTTTTCCAAGTGGATCGAGGCAATCTCATATGTTAATGTTACTGCCAAGAATGTGGCAAAGTTCATTCGTCGCGACATTGTCGCTCGTTACGAGGTGCCGCAGGCGATCATTACTGACAATGGCACTAACTTGAACAACAAAGTCGTGGATGGTTTGTTTAGTGAATTTCGAATTAAGCATTTGAACTCTTCACCGTACCGTCCTCAGATGAATGGAGTAGTAGAGGCGGCAAACAAGAACATAAAGAAAATCTTATCAAAGACCGCTGAAAATTATCGTGACTGGCACGATAGGCTTCCTTACGCGCTAACGGCATACCGAACTTCTATCCGCACCTCCACAGGGGCAACTCCTTTCTCACTTGTGTACGGGATGGAGGCAGTCTTGCCTGTTGAAGTTGAAGTCCCTTCTCTAAGGGTCCTTTCCCAATCTACACTCAATGAGACTGAGTGGATGCAACAGAGGCATGAGCAATTAAACCTGATCGATGAGAAGAGATTGCAAGCTGTATGTCATGGACAATTCTATCAGAGACGAGTCGCAAAAGCCTTCAATCGAAGGGTTCGTCCCCGACACTTTGAAGTCAACGACTTGGTGCTGAGGAAAGTGCTTCCGATCATACCAGACCCTCGTGGCAAATTCACCCCGAACTACGAAGGGCCGTATGTCATTAAGAAAATTCTGCCTGGTGGTGCTTTGATTTTAGTTGAAATGGATGGTAGTGAATTGCTTAGACCTGTAAACACCGATGCAGTCAAGAAATATTTTCCATGATTGAAATCAAGGTCGAGGAACCACTTCATGTGCAATATGAGTCACATGGCATCATGCATAACATTGTAGATATCATGCATATGTTACATACACACATGTTTGTTTGTGTTTCAGGCATCTTATCGTTCGATGAGGAAATGGCGGAGGGAAAAGTCGATTCAAGGACCCATCAAGTCTCTACACAAACGGTTAAATACCTCTTTTTCTTGAATGAGAGGCAAACCGGGTTTTTTTTAAAAACAAAAACAAAAAAAAAAATGAAAATGAAAATGAAAAAGAAGGGCGTGGCATCATTTGTATGACCTATTTCCGGTGTTACTATGCGTGATTCATATCAGTGACCCTCGAAAAGGGGGGGATCATAAAAATTATTCTATTTGGGTAAAAGGTGAAATGTTAATCATGCCAAACAAGAGGTGCTTGGGATGAAAAGACTAGTCATTTCCAAACACATCTTTCAAATACTTTTGAGAGTTGAGTGAAGAGCGACCTTCTCTTAGGACGAATGATTCATTCGCATTGAGCACAAAGATTGAAATGATAAAGGCGTTCCCTTCGTCAATTCCAAACACCATGCTAATCTCTTGCTAACCCTTTGGGCCAAAAGAAAAAAGAAAGAAAGAGAGAGATGATTCTTCAAAGTACCCTTGTCGAGAGCGACCCTACATTGGGGCAGCACAGGAGGTTACGGTCGTGTTGTAGAGCGGAATATTAAGAAAGATTCTATTACTTTCACTTGCATCAATCTTCTGGTGGTAGCTTCAGAGGAATTCTCATCAAAGCTTGACTCATCTCAATGTGAAGAAGAGCATTTCATTCTCTACCCAAACACTGATATCCATTGCTTTAACCAATTTGGGCCTGATTATTCATTTCTAAACCCCTAGTGGTGATCATCTCCCTTCATTGGGGCAAGGCATAAGAATTGACCAAATATAATTGACAGTCAGGAGAAAATGTGAAAAACATCTTGAAAGTCGTAAGAGCTACAAAAGTTCAAAAAGCAAAAAGTTCGACAAACTAGGGGGCATGAAAAAGCAGTGTGCCTAGTAAAAGCAAGGCCAATGCCCGTCAAAAAGAGCCAAAAGGCTGCATCTTATAAAAAATAATATATCAAAGTCCAAGTGCTTGCGTAAAAATAAAAATAAAAAAAATAAAAAAAAAATCATCATCACCGCAAGTGCAAAGGAAATTAGAAAAAGGAGTAAAGCTCCCGTGCGAAATAATTAACCAGGGGACTTTCGAGATGTGCAGTGTTTCAAAAGCCAGATGCTTTCGAAAGGTTGAGTGACCTGGTCACGATGCCATGATGATCACCGACTCTTTAAAAAAAAATCCTCTTGAAAATTTTAAGCCTTTTGAGCCTCTCCCAAACCAACATTACAACCCTTTTCCGAAGTCTCTTCTGATTGGGATGGTTTGAGCGAATGAGAATACCACAAAGAAGCTACTGCTTGAAGGAGTGGAAGTAATTCTATCTTGTCTTATGTTCCAAGTTCACGACTTGTAAACCCGATGAAGATTGTGACAAATGTTCCTTTATTGGTCTCAAAGCAATAATTCCTTTGTGTGAGCCCTAACCGAGCCTATATCGCAGTCCTTTCAAAAGACCTTTTTGATCGATCAGATTGTGCTCATTGCGAATGTTTCCGGAAGCCTTTGACATATGTTATGTGAGATACCTTCAGCAACCGATTATCTCCCACATGAATGGATGGGATCAAGTAGCCATTTCATTAAGAGTGTGTGAGAAACCCTTTCTAACTAAGAAGCTCTAGTTTGGCATGCTTAATGAGCCTTTTTCTCGAGTCGTAGCTGTGCTGATGAGAATTTGTCTCCTAGAAAATTTGATGATTAATGATATATCCACGAGCAAGATGACAGTTTGCGCCACATGATGCTAATGGACATTGAGTGTTTTTCTAAAGCAATCGGACTTAGCTTGATTATTTTGTTCAATTAATGCTACAATATTGCCAATACGTCTCTTGATGACGTCTCTAATGACATTCGCTCAAGTTGAGTTTGACAGGATTCATCAGTGAAGCCATGCAGTTTTCTAAGGGGTTAGCCGGTGCTTCCCTAAAAACCAAAGGTTCATGGTTAACCTTAAACCATGTCATTTTCCAAGATTGGTGGGTTCATCCGTAAATCACGCTTGTCCGCCACCCGATCAATAATCATTTTTACACGATGAGACCTTAGTCTTTATCACTTTTTATGACCCGGAGAGCTTTGTATCCTGGAGTCTTTATCCCTTCTTATGACCCGAAGAGCCTTGTATCCTGGAGTCTTCCTCACTTCTTATGACCCGAAGAGCCTTGTATCCTGGAGTCTTTATCCCTTCTTATGACCCGGAGAGCCTTGTATCCTGGAGTCTTTCTCCCTTCTTATGACCCGGAGAGCCTTGTATCCTGGAGTCTTCCTCACTTCTTATGACCCGAAGAGCCTTGTATCCTGGAGTCTTTATCCCTTCTTATGACCCGGAGAGCCTTGTATCCAGGAGTCTTCCTCACTTCTTATGACCCGGAGAGCCTTGTATCCTGGAGTCTTCCTCACTTCATATGACCCGGAGAGCTTTGTATCCCGGAGTCTTTCTCCCTTCTTATGACCCGGAGAGCCTTGTATCCTGGAGTCTTCCTCACTTCTTATGACCCGGAGAGCTTTGTATCTTGGAGTTCTTCTTCCTCTTATTGACAGGATGCATTTCCATAGTTTTGAGTCCTTTTCGTCGACCTAATACGTGCATATGCACCTAGGGTTTTTCTATCGCCAAAATAATTTAGGTGTCTTCTGTCTTTAATTACAACCTCTTCAAGGTTACATTCAAAGAGGGGCAGCTGTTGACACCTATTTTTTATCTTTCAAATAGTATATATAAAAAGAAAAATCAAAATCAAATGAAAAATCAAAACCAAAAATTTTAATTATTAGTTTTCCTATTTAATTTTTTTTTTTTTTTTTACTCGCGCGGCCCGGCCTTTTCTTCCCTTCAGCCCGGCCCAGCACGTTGTCTTCTCCCTCAACCGTTGGCTGCACGGGGAACCTGCGAAGAAGAAAGGAAAAAAAAAAGCGAAGCCAAAAGTAGGGGACAAAGAGATCTCATGGTGGCAGGCGTATGAGGATGGGACGAGGTCAGAGCCGCCTGGCAGGATCCGCTGGTGGGCGGAGCCAGGCACACGTGCACGCGAGCTGAATAGAAGAGAAAAAGGGAGAGTTGGTCGCGGAAGAAGAGGGGCGAACCGAGAGAGAAACAGAGAGAGGACCGGTGCGAGGAAGAGAGGATCCCTCTGAGCGGTCGACCACTGCCATTGATCGTTGCCGGAGTCGCCCTTCGCCTCCAACCCCATCGGAGCCCAGTAGACCGCAACACACATAGAGGTGGAGTGGGAGTTCAAAGGGGAGAGACCGAACCAGAGAGATCGAGGGAGTAGCTCGTTGTCGCCAGAGGTTCGTCCGCTCGCCGTCGTCCGCCGTAGCCCATCACCGGACGAGGTAGGTCTCTTGAACCATTGTCTCGTTTCTGGAAAACGCTGGGCCGGAGCTCACGACCGACCGATTCGCGCGAGCTCCGGTCCACGTCGCCTTTGCACTTTGCTCCCATGTCCTCCTACGTTACATTTTAAGACCCTTGAAGCATGTTCGGCGTTCGGTGGAGCCGGAATCCTTCGGGTTTGGTAGTGTAGACCAGGTGTTTGACAAAATGTCTCAAAGAAAACTGAGAAACAACTTGCGTTTAAACTCGTTCAAATTCGTACTTGGTCATATATATGCGGAACCGTGCCTTTTTTTTTTATGTTTTCATTACGATTTCATGCTATTCTCGCGAAATAATCATGTATTGTTGTTTGGCTGAGTTTCGGTGAGGCCGTGTTCTGAGAAAGCAAAGCTTTGGGCGTGCAGTGGACACCCACAAAGGAGAAGACCAAAAATAAAGAAAAGAAAAAAGAAAACCAAAAGAAAAAGAAAAGTAAGAAAAAAGTCAAAAAGTCAAAAGTAAGAAGGTTGTTTTCGGGAAGGAGAATTTGCGGGGGTGCGCAGTTTTTATTTTATTTTATTTTATTTTATTATTATTTTAAAAAAAATCAAATAAAAAATGCTGGATCCGGTTCGGATTGGGTCCGCGGGTCGGATTTGGGTTTACCCGATCCGGATCCTTTTTTTTTTTTGAATTAAATATTAAGAATATATTAAAAATTCAAAAATTTTCAAAAAAAATCAAAAACAAAAAATTTCGAAAAATTAATAAAAATTCAAAAATATTTCTGAAAGTTCAAAACTCTAAAAGCATTAAAAAATTCATTTTTTTAAAAAAAATTTAAAATTTAAAATTTTTATAAAAAAAAAACTAAAAATCTAAAACAATTTCGAAAATCCAAAAATTAAAAATTAAAAAAAAATTAAAAAAAAATAAAAATTACAAAAAAAATTAATTACAAAAAAAATTTTAAAAAAATTAATTAAAAAAATTTCGAAAAATCCAAAAATGTTGGGGCTTGGTTAAGAGTTGTTATGTTTCGCATTCTTAGTGTAATTAGATATTTATTTGCTTTTATTTCGACTATTGCATGTTTAATTCGCATATCTATCTAAGTTTAATTGCAAGTGTTTAATTTTTAATGCAATTAGGATCTTGCTAGTTATGATTATTATTTTAATGATTGCGCACCTGCATGGTCACCTCACATGTTAGTGGATACGTATAAAATCAATTCAAATTGTCTGCCAAAAAATCATTTTATTAAAACGAACAAGATTAGGTACCGAAAGGGCACTAATTGCTCAATTAGTGTAATCAAGTCCCCGAACCTAGATTCTCTGGTTACGTAGGAAGTGAGGCACGCTCCCATGCCTCACTTGGTTTCTAGCCGACCCCCAATAGGCTAGTGGCGACTCCTTTTATGCGAAATTCTTAAAAAATATCCCAACGTCACGCGGGGTATGGGCTTGGGAGAGCCTACGCCTAATCAATGGGCCTTAAGCCTATCTTTTAGGCAATACCCCTAAACCTGTTCCCTCCCCCCGAGGGTAGGTCGCGACATCTAACCAGCAGAGCTTCCAAATGTCATATTTCTTCGGTTGCGTATAAGATCAAGATGCTGTGTTGAGCATAATTTAAGCTAAATGTCGAGTCAAGTAAACAAGCTAAACTCAACTCAAAAATGCACAAGGCCTGTTGATCCGTCTAGAATTTAGTGTCCTAAAGGGGAATCGATTGGTTCGTAGACTGAGAAAAGCAGATACACACTGCAAATGCTAGATTCAGGAGGCGCGCATGACAACCATTCTGTTCCAGAAATAGTTTCTGGAACAGAAATAGATTTTTCTATTTCTATTTCTAAAAGAGTTTCTAAGCAAAAATAACCGTTTGATAACGACGCAAAATTTCTACTCTAAAAATAGAAATTCGTTTGATAATGACACCAAATTTATTCCTTTCGGACGGCGGCAACGATGACCGGCGACCTTTAATATAAAAAATAAAAATAAAAATGATTTATTAACAAAAATAAATAAATAAATCATAAAAAATAAAATAAGAATATCATTTTATTTTAAATAAAAATATCCTTAAAAATAAATTTATTTTATTTATTCTATTTTATTTTGTTTTACGAATAAATTTATTTTAAAATGAATAAAAAAAAATTTATTTGGCAAAATACTCATGACAAATAAAAATAATTTATTTTTATTTATCATAAATAAATTATTTTTAATAAACAAAAAATAAAATGATAAATAAAAATAATTTATTTATTTTTAATCTATTTTAATAAATTTATTTTTATTTTTAAATGAATAAAATGAATATTTTTATTTTTAATAAAATGATATTTAATTAAATTTATTTTTAATAAATAAATTTATTTCGATTAAATTTATTTATTAAAAATAAAAATAATATTTATAAAAAAAATGAATAAATTATATTTTTATAATAATTTTTATTTTTATTTATTTATTTTTAAGGATTTTTTAAATTTATTCATAAAAATAAAAATAAATATCATTTTATTTATTCGAATAAATTTCATTTTAAAATTAGGGTTGGGAGAAATAGAAATTGATTTCTGGGAAAAATCAGAAGTATAAAAGTTCTACTTCTGATTTCTCCTCCATTTCTATTTCTGTAATAGAAACCTATTCCAGAAATAGAAAATTTGATAAGCGTTATCAAACAAGTTTCTGTTCCAAAAATTGGTCTGGAATAG
Source organism: Eucalyptus pauciflora (assembly GCA_007663325.1). Lineage (NCBI taxonomy): Eukaryota > Viridiplantae > Streptophyta > Magnoliopsida > Myrtales > Myrtaceae > Eucalyptus > Eucalyptus pauciflora. The sequence continues at coordinate 65,677 of VMYD01000019.1, forward strand.
AAAAATCATTTCTGGAACAGAAATTTTGGTTATCATGCACCCCCTAATTGACAGAACAAAATTTGCTTTCATGTAAATGCTAAGAACACTTGTTTCTTACTTTATGCACCATCTCTTGACATGTTCAATTCGACATCCAACTTAGAACATTACCGTGAAAGTCATGGGAGGTGAAATGAATCTAGAGATTAACATACTTCTACATCTCCCGTTGGAAGAACTTGTGAACATGAAAATAAATCCCAAATATGTGAAGGGAAAGTAACTCCAAATATAAGTTCAAAACTTCACTAATTGCTCCTCAAAGACGTTCTCCCTCTTACCTTTTCATTCGCATTTAAAATTATTAGAAACAGAAACTCAATGCTTTTAACAGTGCATCTGGAGGGAAGGATTGATCGCATCATCGAACAGTATGACATAAAAATCTCCAAGAACGTTTTTTACACCTCAATCAGTTCTCTCTAGAATTGGATTACTAATTTAGTCATGGTGAATGAAAAGAGGCCGAATGGTAGTGCTCCGGGGCTTACATGAATCCAGAAGCACAGACTGTATCTTTGACAAAATTCAAAGACTACAATTGCACAAAGATACAGTGCAAAATAATGGAAAAGGGTTGCAAAGACATTCATCATTCTTAACTATGACATCAATGATGATTTCGCTATGTCATCTCGCTATACAATAAACAATACCCTCACAATCTGCCTGAGGAAGTACGCGACCTAAGTCATCTTCCAAAGCATCCTCTGAGTTTGAATGAGGTGACTGAAGCGTCCCATGCGTCTGACATGCCTTCATCTTCTTACAGTGTGAAGAGATGAGCCATTGCCAATATCTCGGATGATCTACAATGATGTGCATATGTCTAACCAGTGGAGATTCCAAATGTCAGACTCCTCAGTTGCATTAAAGATCAAGATACCGTATTGAGCATGTTTTAAGGTAAATGTCAAGACAGGTAAACAAGCTTAACTCAACTCAAAAATGCATTAGGCTTGTTGATTTGTCTATAATTTCATGTCCTAAAGGGGAATCCATTGGTCAATGCAAAGACTGGGAAAAGCAGATACACAACACAACATGAGTGCTAGATCCAGTATGGTTCTTGACAGAACGAATATTTGCTTTCCTGTAAATGCAAGAAGGCTTGCTTCCAGTTTTATGCACCATATCTGGACCTGTTCAATTCAACAGCGTATATCCAACCTCAGATCATAACTGTGGAAGCCATGGGAGGTGAAATGAATCTAGAGCTTAATACACTTCTACATCTCCCGCCAGAAGAACTTGTGCTAACATGAAAATAAATCCCAAATATGTGAAGGGAAAGTAATTCCAACTATGAGTTCAAAACTTCACCAATTGCTCCTCAAACACATTCTCTCTTACCTTTTCATTCCCATTCAAAATTATCAAAAACAGAAACTCAATGCTTTTAACAGTGCATCCGAAGGGAAGGACTGATTGCATCATCAAAGAGTGCAAGATAATCGAATATCGCCAAGAAACCTTTTTACCCCTCAATCAGTTCACCCTAGAATTGGATTGATGGATTAGTCATGGCGAACTAAAAGAGTTCGAAGAGTAATGCATGTGGGCTTACAAGAATCCAGAAGCACTGACTGTATCTTTGACAGAAACGAAGACCCGAAATTTCACAAAGATACAGTGCAAAATAATGGAAAAGTGATGCAAAGATATTCATTATTCTTAACTATGACATCTGTAATGATTTCACCATATCATCTCTTTATCCAATAACTATACAAAACCCTAAAATTTTAGGTTGTCGCTCCCCTTTTTAGCCTTAGTTTTGTGAAGAAGTGACAGACTTCTTTATACAATCAACAATACCCTCACAATCTGCCTCAGGAAGTACGCAACCCAAGTCATCTTCAAAAGCATCTCTGGGTTTGAATGAGGTGACGGAAGCGTCCCATGCGTCTGACATGCCTTCATCGTCTTATAGTGTTCAGCTCTTATAGTGTCCAGCTTCGTCATGTTATACAAGTTCTATGACAAAGAGTAATAATACAGGAAAAAACCAAGTTTAGCTAATACATCATAATTGATCCTCAGTGCTCTTTAGAAAGATTTAAAGCAAAAAATAGTTGGACATCCAAAACAAGAGCAAGCTCCTCTAACCTCTATTATTAATTGAAACAGACACACCATCTCACTTACAGTTTTGTTAACCCCATGAAAACTATTTACATGAAAAACAAAGTACGGCCTACAGTGTGCCAGACAACCTCTCAAACAAGGTTATTAAAATTCCATCTACGAAGAATCTGAGACAGTCCAATGCGAAAGAACTAGCTACTTTTCACAAAGTGTTTACCTCCTCATCTCGGCGGGTTGTCCATAATCAATTGGCCGGAGCATGGGGTCGCAAACAAATTTCTGTGTCAAAGAAACCTGGCATGCCCATTATATCTAACTCCTCGACTACGTCGGTCTGTAAATCGCACCAAACGAGAGTCACTGCCCACTCCCACCAAAACTCGATCACCAAACTGGGAGAAAGCCAATGGCTGGACAAGCCCCAAACCCCTCGGGTAGCCAGGAATCGAGAACAACAGATCCCATGCTCCGTTCAATCCATATTATCTCATAATCCACACATGGACACCCCTTGCTCACCATAAATGATAAGGCAGAGATGCCCTCCCAGACTGCCAAATCCATGTCGAGCGTATTATCTATAAAATCAAGCTGGTCCACCTCCACAAATTGTTAGCATGAAAATCAACAGCCACCAACACTTTCGCCGAATTCGGCGCCCACTTGCATCTCGTTATCCAGTGCACAAGTGCGTGGCCGCGCACGAAAAGCCCCCTTTTGTCCGTTAAATCCAGATATTATGGGATCTCAATCTCCTGGAGTGGCATGCAGGCGTTAGCTCACGATCTATAGATGCTAACTTGAGATTCAAATTGTTGGTTTTTGCGGAAGCGTGTGTGTGAGCGCACAAGTGTGTATGTGAATAAACAAGTGTGTATGTGAATAAAAGTGGACTACAATGGCAAGGGAGTATAGGTAAAAAAGGAACTTTTATTAGAAAGTTGATATTACAAGGGAAGGAGGGTTTTCTGGTTTTTTGGCTACAAGGAACAACAGACATCCAACTCCTATTTATAGGCGTGAGCACTGCCTTTCTTCACCGACATTGAGTACAAAAAAATTAATATAAAATTACAAGTTTGCTTTTTATCTCCTGCTTGTGCGGCTTCTTCCGCATCTTCTGGTGTCTTCTCCATTAATCTTCATTTTTCTATTCTCAGCAGCTTTTGTTGACTTTTCTTTGGCCTTTTTGCTGTCCACGTACCAGAAAATTCTTCAGTGTTTGAGAGTCTTCTAGGCTTGCTTTTTGCCGGTTTTGTTTCCGCCAACTTTTTCTGTCTTGTGTGTAGTCTAGTGTAGTCTAGAATTTTCTAAAAATGGATCACTTTTTTTAACACTCCTCCTTGATCCATTTTTGTGATACTCCAAGCATTTCCCGCAAAGTCTCGAACTTGGCTCGCGTTAATGCTTTAGTGAAGATGTCCGCTATTTGTTCCTCAGTTTTGCAATATTTCAACTCGATCTCTTTATTATTTTGCGCCTCTCGTATGAAGTGATATTTGATGTCTATATGTTTCGTTCTTCCGTGAAAGACTGGATTTTTCGATATAGCAATCGCGGACTTGTTGTCACAAAATATTGGCGTTGATTCCATTTGTGCTTCTCCAATGTCTTCCAGAATTCTTCGAAGCCATATTGCATGACTAGTAGTTGTAGCAGCCGCAACATATTCTGCTTCTGCAGTGGATTGTGCCACTGAGTCTTGCTTTTTGGATGCCCATGAGAATATTCCGGAGCCCAATGTGAAGGCGTAGCCGGTAGTACTTCTCCTATCATCAGCTGAACCTGCCCAGTCGCTATCAGTGTAGCCAATGAGCTTGGCATTTGCACTTGGCTGATACCAAATGCCGTAATCTATAGTTCCTCGTACATATCTAAGAATCCTCTTGGCAGCTCCAAAGTGAATTTGACTCGGACTTTGCATGAATCGTGATAGTAGACTTGTCGCATACATAATATCCGGTCGTGTAGCAGTGAGATATAGCAGACTGCCAATCAAACTTCTATAGAGGGAGGCATCGGCTTTTTCTGCTCCATCTTCTTTCAATAGTTTCTCATTTGTCATGAGCGGAGTTGAAACTGCTTTGCAATAGTTCATCTTGAATTTCTTTAGGAGGTTTTTGGTATATTTCTTTTGCGAGATGAAAATTCTTCATCTTGATTGACTTCAATACCGAGGAAATAGTTCATCAAGCCCAAGTCCGTCATTTCAAACGTCTTCATAATTTCTTCTTTAAATTCTCGGATCATTGTCTCATTGTTTCTTGTATATATGAGATCATCTACATATAGAGAGACAATGAGAGTGTCGGACTTACCTTGGGTCTTCATGTAGAGTGTCGGCTCACTCATACTCCTCCTGAATCCTTGCTTGATGAAGTACTCATCGATTCTACTATACCATGCACGTGGTACTTGTTTTAACCTGTATAGGGCCTTCTTAAGCTTTAAGACTTTTTCTTCATTGCCTTTGACAATAAAGCCTTCTGGTTGAGCTACATAAATTTCTTCTTGAAGATATCCATTTAGGAATGCTGATTTTACATCTAGTTGATGGATCTTCCATCCTTTTTGTGCTGCTAGAGCTATGAGTGCTCGAATAGTATCAAGGCGAGCAACAGGAGCGAAAGTTTCAGTATAGTCAATACCTGGTTGTTGCAAGTATCCATTCGCCACGAGCCTTGCTTTATGCTTCTGGATTGATCCATCCGCGTTAAGCTTCATCTTGTAGACCCACTTGACGCCAATGATTTCTTTGTCTTCGGGTCGATCGACAAGCTCCCAAGTTTCATTTTTCTCGATCATCTTGATCTCTTCCTCCATGGCTTTTATCCAGACTTCATCTTTGGATGCTTGTTCGTAGTTTTCTGGTTCTAAAATAGCAAAGTTGCATGTGTCATAAATTCTTCTAAGGGCTTTTACCCTTAGTACTGGAGACTCTGGAGTAGATTCTTCTTGCGTCACTCTTGGAGAGCTTGGTGGAGTTATATCTTGAGTGATGGAATCCGGTACTTCTCCTTCTTCTTGTGACGTTGACTCCTCTTGAGCAGGTGGTATGTCTGGCAAGGTGATGTACTTCTTCTCGATCTTCTCGTCCTCCCAATTCCAAGCAGCATTTTCATCGAACTCGACGTCTCGACTAATCATAAGCTTTTTAGTTCTTAGGTTGTAAACCCGATAGCCTTTTGATTGGTCACTGTAGCCGAGGAATATTCCCTTTTCTGTCTTTTCATCTAGCTTACTCCTTTTCTGAGCAGGGATGTGGACGTAGCAAATGCATCCAAACACTTTGAGATGCTTTGCTGAAGGCTTCCGTCCACTCCATGCTTCGACTGGAGTTTTATTTTGAACAGCTTTAGTTGGACACATGTTTAACAGGTATACTGCAGTATAAACTGCTTCTTCCCAAAAAGTGTTGGGAAGGCCTTTCTCCTTTAGCATAGACCTTGCCATCTCCATGACGGTTCTATTTTTCCTTTCAGCTACTCCATTTTGCTCTGGGGCGTAGCCAACAGTTAGTTGATGATGAACTCCTTCATCTTCAAAAAATTTATTAAACTCCTTTGAATTGTATTATGTGCCTCTGTCACTCCTTAGGACTTTGATTCTTTGGCCACTTTGATTCTCGACGTGGTTCTTAAATTTTCTAAAGATAGAGAAAACCTCAGATTTTTCTCGAAGAAAGTATACCCACGTCATTCTTGTGTAATCGTCAATGAATAGGATGAAATATTTATTTTGACTGGGTGTAGGTGTCCTCATCGGACCGCACACGTCCGTGTGGACAAGTTCTAATGGCTTCTTAGCTTTCCATGCACCTCCAGATGGGAAGGACTATCTCTGTTGTTTTCCAAGAAGACAGCCTTCACAAACATCTGAAATTTCTGTGATGGCTGGAAAATCTCTCATCATATTTTTCTGATGGAGAATTTTTAGCCCAGCAAAATTGAAGTGTCCAAATCTTCGATGCCGTAGCCATGAATCATCAAGTTGAGCTTTCATGGCTATATCTTTGGCATATTTCCATTGAATAGGAAAATTGTTATTTTTCATCTTAACAGAGGCAATGATATTTTTATATTTATCATAGATAATGCAGGCATCTCTATTAAAATATAGAGAATACCCACTTTGTATCATTTGGCCCACACTTAAGAGATTTTGTGCAAGACGAGGGACAAGATATACATTATGTATATATTTTGGGCCTTTATTCGTTTCCACGGTGATGGTGCCTTTTCCTTTGACATCTACTAATGCACCATTGCCCAGCTTTACTTGGGATTTCACCGACTTATCAATTTCGGTAAATATAGATTCGTCCCCCGTCATGTGATTGCTACACCCACTATCGATGTACCATGTTTCACTTTTATTGTTATTTGCCGCTTGGCCTACGTAAAATGTATTCTCTTCACTTTCTTTTTGTTCTACATAGTTTGCTCGATTATTTGTTTTCGAGCGACAATCTTTTTCTACGTGGCCATATCTTTTACAAAAGCGGCATTGTTTTTTATTTTTAAACCAACAATCTTTCTCCAAATGATTTGTTTTTTTGCAAATACTACAAGGTGGATAGTTTTCTTTTTTTATAATTTCTCCTCCTCTTTTGTTTTTCCATGAACTCCTTCCACCATTTCTAGTTTGATGAGACCGTATATTTACTTTAGACTGAAAGGCACTTTCAACTGAATCTTCCTCTTGTTCCATTAGTCTTTTCTCATATGCTTCTAGAGAGCCAATTAATTCACTTATTGATAGGGTTGTCAAGTCTTTAGTTCCTTCTATAGTTGTAACTATGGAGTTGTATTTTTGGTAAGTGACACCAATATTTTCTCAACAACCCTTTGATCAGTTATCCCATCTCCATAGGCTCTCATTTGATTAACGAGTTCCTTTAATTTTCCACAATATTCTTGTACGGTCTCATAATTTTTCATTTTAGAATTCTCAAAATCTCTTCTTAGTGTTTGAAGACGAATAGTGTGTACCTTTTCCGATCCTTGAAATTCTTCTCGAAGTATATCCCAAGCCCCTTTTTCAATCCTTGCTCCAATTATTCTTGGAAATACGGTTTCCGAGAGTGCTTGCCGGATAAAATATAGCGCCCTTGCATCCTTTTGTAGTTGATCCTTCGAAACACTTGCACCTTCTGGCGGAGCCTCGCAACCTTCCACGATGTCCCATAAATCTTGGGCCATCAAGAATGTGGTCATTTTTATGCTCCAAAAGTCATAGTTGTTCCCATCAAAAATGGGAATGGGAAATGAGGATGAGGTAGAGTTGGCCATGGTTTAGTTAGTGGGTATTTGGAAATGGTAGTTTTAGGAATGGGTAGGTAGGACAAACGCCCAATACCAACCAAAAGACGTGGCTCTGATACCACTGTTGGTTTTTGCGGAAGCGTGTGTGTGAGCGCACAAGTGTGTATGTGAATAAAAGTGGACTACAATGGCAAGGGAGTATAGGTAAAAAAGGAACTTTTATTATGGAAGTTGATATTACAAGGGAACGAGGGTTTTCTGGTTTTTTGGCTACAAGGAACAACAGACATCCAACTCTTATTTATAGGCGTGAGCACCGCCTTTCTTCACCGACATTTAGTACAAAAAAATTAATATAAAATTACAAGTTTGCTTTTTATTTCCTGCTTGTGCGGCTTCTTCCGCATCTTCTGGTGTCTTCTCCATTAATCTTCATTTTTCTATTCTCAGCAGCTTTTGTTGACTTTTCTTTGGCCTTTTTGCTGTCCACGTGTTCTGCTGCCCACGTACCAGAAAATTCTTCAGTGTTTGAGAGTCTTCTAGGCTTGCTTTCTGCCGGTTTTGTTTCCGCCAACTTTTTCTGTCTTGTGTGTAGTCTAGTGTAGTCTAGAATTTTCTAAAAATGGATCACTTTTTTTAACACAAATGCCCCTTCAAGGGTCTGAATTAGCCTCGCCAACACGCAATCATCATTCTCATCATCATACCCAAATCCATTAACGCAAGCAGAGGGAAACAATCCACCGCCTATCCGAGTATCTTCAGGAGGCAAGAGCTCATGATCCCCAGTTAACAGATTCCACGTAGTAACGTCGCGGATGTGTGCTCTGGAAATGCAAAGTCAGTCACGGCAAGCCCCTAGCACCTTGATCTGTTCCCACCCGAGAGGGTACTCTATCTCCACCATGTCACCCAGGAGACGCAGATCGATACAGTAGAGGCTCGGGGGATCCCTGCAGAAGAGGCAGAGGTGTGGCTCCATGAAGAGACGGCTCTCTGTCAAGCGACGGCACCATTTGGACATGCACCTGCACTGGAGCAGCGACTTCACCGGCAACCAGGTCTAGTATCTCGGTGATCGAAGGGCTCTCCACTTCTCAGGCTACTTCCAAATGCGACAAAGAAGATGAAGATGAGAAAACGCTACTCTTTTGGCAAATCCATTCCCATGATCCGGAAGGAACAGGTTTGATTTGAGAGAATCGTCGGTGAAAAAGGGGAAAGGGGGACAAAGGAGTATCAGTGCGAATTGAGCTTACCTTTTCTTCTTCTTCCCCTTCTCCTTCTTCTTCCTCTTGCCAGGAGAGAGAGGGGGAGAGAGAGGGTGAGGGAGAAAGTTAGGGTGAGCGATGTGAGGCATGGAGAGGAAGATGGAGCAAAAATATTAGTCCACTGATGAAACTTCCGCTCCAATCTTGACGTCACCATCCAGAATACGTGTAAAGGGTCGCATATGAGTAGAGCTTTTTCTGATGCACATGTGGACACAGCACTATGATCAGATCGAAAAAGAATCGAGTGAAGTGGAATATTCGGATGCGTCCTTGCGGAGTACAACAAAGACTGCAGGGAACACCTCTACTACTCTAAGATAAAGTTCACACCTTCATCCAGTCAACAAACATGTACTTAGTATCGTATTCTGCACTCAAAAGACAACTGAGATACTCCTTTTCTGATACCACAGTGGTTGCTAGCAATGGCTTGATAGTTGGCCGATTAATTGTCTTTTCCGGATAAGAAAATGAGATTGGCAAGTGCTACACATCTCAAAACGTGCAACTAACCTGACTAATTCCATGATCCCTTATCAAAAAGCGAAGCTGAGACATCGACTAATATACTCAGCAACTCTGACGAACAAATGGAAATGATAACACACAGACAGCAATAGCGAACAACATTTGCTTTGCACCGTGTTCTACTCTCAGATATCCACACAATGTTCCCCAACAATTAACATTTGCTAGTTTGCATACTACTCTACCCTCAAGACAGTGTTAAAGATAGAAAACATACTCTGGCCCGACTTCAATAACTCGGACACTCTTTTCGGACTCATAAAGAGCAAGGTCATCAGTAATTCCAGCCGGTTTGGGAAGGACTCATAAAAAGCAAGGTCATCCATAGATAAATCGCAGGAAAGCGTATCTGCCATCAAATGAGATTGTTCATGCCCCAAGTGAGTGCAAACTTAAATTCTGATTCGAACAATTCCATCGCCACTCGCAAGAAATGAAGGCCATTCCAGAGCATTACCTTGCATCCATCCATTCAGAGCATTTGCCGCCAGGAACTCGCTATCCGACTAAGGCTCGGGACACAAATATTTGCAACAATCCCACAAAACCACGTCCACAATCAGGCCACATTCAACACACACACACACGGCAACGGCCGAGCAGACCGCGCCGAAAGAAACAGCACCCTGCGACGACGCCGCAGCACTCACATGACCGACCGGAGCCCGAGCGACTGCAAGAAGCCCAAGTTGACGCCGTCGGAGAAGCCGGACCTGAACACGCCGCGATCGACCATCGCGAAGTTGAGCCGGGGGGAAGGGGGGGCACGATCAGCTCCGCCCTGTTCGCCGGCGACAGCTTCCCGTCGACGGCCTCCGGCCGCGAAGAAGGCGTCGAGCTTCATGGGCTGTTCGCGCCGAAAAGGGGGAAATTCAAAAAACCGGAGAGGAATCGAGGAGCCCATCGCAGGTGGGAGACTTCGATTCCGGCAATAGGGATTAGGGATTTGATCGGTGATTCTGAGATTTTTTGTACGTAATTAATATAATTCCTAAATTATATGAAAAACGTTATATATTGTTCTTCCATTAATTGAAAACCAAAGACAACATCGAATATTGTCACGTAATTTAGAGACTAAATCAAACATGCATTAAAAGCCTAAGAATCACATTGAACATATAAGAAGTTCAAGTTGCACATTGAGTAAAAACTCACAAATTATTTGTGTCATTTTTCTTAAATTTAAGGGATAGTTGCTATGATTACCTAACCTCGCCCTTTTACTTATTTAAAAGGGAAAAAAAATTGTTGAATAGGGGAAAGGGAAATGGGGAAAAGGAAAAAGAAAGGGACGGATTTGTGATAAGATTTTATAACAATTGATATTGGTCTCACGTAATGTCACATTTTATCAGTTGTTTGTGTCATTTTCCTTAAATTTCAGGAATAGCTGCTTTGATCACCTAACCTCGCCCTTTTACTTATCTAAAAGAAAAAAAAAATTTGTTGAATTGGGGAAAGAGAAGGGGAGAAAAAAGGACAGAAAAAGGGATGGATTTGTGATAAGCTTTCAAAACAATTGATAGTGGTCTCATAAAATTTCACATTTTATCGATTGTTTATGTCATTTTTCTTAAATTTCGAGGATAGCTACTCTGATAGTGATCCCAAAAAATCTTGCATTCTATTAGTTGATTGATTCGATCTCAAATCAATTCAATTCAATTTCCTTGGGTTGGCATAAGAACAATCATTATCATGGAGAGAGTGTAAAATCTCTCTGCCTCAATCCTGGCCAAGCTGCTTGCCGGGGCAAAAGAGTACTACGCCTGCGGATGCGAAAGCTCCGAGCTCATCTTCCAACTCCATGACAGCATGAGCTATTGATGAGGGAAATTCGACCATGCTAGTAACGCTCGGGCATCTTGAGGGCAAACCCCCCAATACACGACCCAGCCCGGCCCATAATTGAGCGTACCGCTTTGCTTATGGTGGTGATTAACTAAACATTTTTGGGAAGTTAGGAATGATTCTCCTCTCTTCAAAATAGAAGTTGGAGACTTAACATTAAAATCACTTTCCAACATTATCTAATGCCTAACGGTTCGGCATGTTATGCTGTGACATCCCGATTTTCCAATTATGGTTTCAATTGAATAAGTCGGGCATTTCATCTTTGCGCATATAGTTCTCTTCTCTGAGTTGGCCACTCACGAGATAACTAGTCTATCAGGTGAAGCCGTCAAGGAATCTAAACGCAATAGACTTGAGAATTCGACCAGGAAACAACTGCTCGACCGTACTAATCTGCAAGGGTCATTACAGCACAGACCGATTAGAGACCGGAGATAAGTCGATTCAACAAAACCATGTAATTCAGTGTGGGTGATTCCACTTAATTGCACAATTCTTGTTGATCGGCACTAGACCGATTTCTCTATCGTTTTGGTACCCTGTGTTCGTATTTGAAACCTTGAGATTTCTACGACAACAGAGAATTGCTAATGTGTCGAAGATGCACTTTGTGGCTTGAAAATAATCAACCACAGGTCAATTGCACAGAAAATTCCTAAAGCCACCCGGTAGATTAGGACGCGCTAAAGTCGCGCCAGATTGGAATTAACCGTGAAATTGAACCCGATTACAGAAATTGGAAGTTCTGTCAAGTCACAATTCATTTTAGGAATGTCAACTCATCTCTAGAAGATTTTTTTACAAACCGAGATTTTTGGCAGAAAAGCAAAGTAAGACCGTTTTTGTTCGAGATTGTCAGATGGCCGTTTTTTATCAAATCTTTGGGATGCAAGTTGGATCACTTGATGGGGAAAAGTCATAAGATGGTTGAGGACACATGGGTTGATTTAATTGAGCTTCAATTGGATGGAATTGAGTGAGAATTGATTGAATTTGATGTACAAATGTACCAAATTCGTATGCCAAGGGGTACACCACATTTTGCACCTATTAACAAGCTTGTGGAGGAAGCTTGAGGAGAGAGAATGGCTGATGTCATGGGTGGTCATGGTGGGGGCAAGAGAGAGGAGGTTTGGACAAGTGTTGAAGGCTTGTGAGCCCAAGGGGAGCCCCCTCTTCAGCAGACTTTCTTCTCCCTCATTTCATGGCTTTCTCCATTGTTGAGAGAGTTTAGAAGCTCAAGAGAACCAGAGGAAACCAGCTGAGCCAGCCCCACCGTCGCACACCCACCGGACCAGCCAAGCCCGTCGTTTTTCTCCTCTGTTTTCCCCGCGTTCCAGTTTCTGCTCCAACTGACCCTTCGGTGAAAACATGAGTTGAAAATGGTCTTCCCGGTCGAATCAGCCAACGCTCCACCCACCATCGCGAAGAGCACATCCAAAACGTTCAGGAGGACTTGACGGTACCCGGAAAGGAGCCCTGTAACCTCCCGAAATCGAGCGCGAAGGAACGGCCCGTCGGACCGCCTGGACTCGCCTGGTTCCACCTGTTTCGTGTTTTCTTGCTGTTTCGCCCCATTCCGACACTTTCCTTGCCCATTCCATCCACCCACAAGATCCCCAAGACCCCCGGGAGCCACCGGTTGCCAACCACCCGCTCGCCGGAGCTTCGATTGGCCCGTTTCCTCGCCGTTCAGCCCTTCTTCTTCTCTGGTTCAGTCCTTGGAACAGAAGCAGCAACCAGCAAGGTTTTGGAGACTTCGAGGCCCGTTTTAGGTGTCTTCCCGACCTTGGTTGGTGTCGCTGCCTTGAGGTTTATCGCCCGCCTTGGCGTCGCCTTCGCTGTAGACTCGCCGGAACATTAATCCGGTGAGTTTATCCTCTAATCCCTGCTTAGTAAGTTAATGACGCTTAATGGATGTTTAGATTAGTCTAATTAGGTTTAGGTTGTTAGATTAGTTTATTTTAATGTAAATTAGATTAGTTGTATGATTAGTTTAATGGGTGTTTAATTAGGGCTAATTGTATGATTAAATTAGTGTAATCTTGTTTAAGCCCTAATTAATTAATTATTTCGAATTTATAAATATTATTTTATTAAATTATATTATTATAATATAATATTTAATTATTTAATTTTCGGAATTAAATTTAATTATTTAATAATTTCGAAAATTTTGCCGGGATGGCCGGTCGTTAGAATTTCGTGCTGCTCGCAGCAGTGCGGTCGATTTGTGTTAATTGTAAGCTTAAATTGAGAAATTGAGTGATTGATGGTTATGGTTAATTATTCCAAAAGTGTGGAATTGAGTGATATTGATGAAGTTTTGGTATTTAACTTGAAAATACCCGGTGTCGGCTTTGGGCACCGTAATTGGTTGGTAGGTCCAGTTTGTATCGATTGATTGAATGGATGGTTATGTGGGGATTTATCCCAAAGTTGATTAGTGTTGGTTTTTTTATGGGAAAATGACCGTGAGAGGTTGTGAGTTGAACCTAGAAAGCCACTAAATTTAAATTATGCCGAGTGGGGCCGTGATACCACTACATATAACATTGCCGAGTGGGGCCGTGATGCCACTACATAAAACATTGCCGAGTGGGGCCGTGATGCCACTACATATAGACTTGCCTATAAGGCCATGATTGAGAGTTGAGAATGAATAGTCAGAATGATCGTGTGATGATTTCAATGACATGTAATCGACTTGGTTCCAGACTAGATCTTTACCAAACATTGAACAAACTAAGACCTGTGGGAACCGAGGCAAACCACCGAGAGTGACAAGGGCAGGATGATGTCGATTGATCGTTGAATCGATCCGAGTAATTGAATTGTTTGGATGATGTGGTTGTCAATATTTATTGATTAAACTGATGTGCAGGAAGGAACTGAAGCGAGGTAAGTCCTATATCCTATTTGTGTGGCTAGAGCGCCCTGAGGCGTATTTTCTTCCTAATTGAGTTTTAGAGGATAGGACTCGCCGAGACGTAGTCTCATCCCGGTTGTGGGATAATATTTCAGGTTCCTAGATGACGGTCGTTCAGGAGGACCGGAAGTCCTGGAGTTCGGAAGGTGGAGGCTGAAGAATCGGCGAACGTGTCTGACAAGTTGGTCATAGGACAGTTCCCTAGTTGTTGAGCCTGTCTATTTTGTAGACAATCCAGTGTTGTATATAAACATATGTGTTTATAGAAAGCTTGTTTGGTTGTGATTGATTGCCTGCTTTTCTATCCCAAGTTAAATGTTGTCAGGGGATTTGTTTCGCTTCCGCATGTGCAATAAGAATGAATGGGTCGGCGACGTGTCCTCAGAAGTCGCATAATTTCTATCGACCAGAGTGGGATGTTCGCGTGCTCGAGGTTCGGGGCGTGACATATGCAGATGCGCGACCTTTATGATTCAATCCTATTAGTTTCTTCGTTAAGCCTACTATTTAGAATGCAAGAACGAGTACCTTGATCATTCCTTTACTGCTCGCGGCTGGGCTATCGTTCTTCCAACTCCGGCACAAATAAAATACGAACTTGCATCCTCATCGGGTTCATTCCTGTCAGAAGAATTAAATCGATGCCGAGCAGTAGGATTGGCGACGACCATTGTAGAAGCACTGACGATATGTCTATGAGAGATGAACCATCACCAATATATCCGACGATCTTCGATGATGACGAATATGTCTAACCAGTGGAGCTTCCCAATGTCGGACTTCCCGTTTGCATATAAAATCAAGATGTTCTGTCTCGAGCATGTTTTAAGGTAAGTGTCAAGACAGGTTAAAGCTCAACTTAGACTCAAAAGTGCACCGGGCTCGTTGATCTGTCCAGAATTTCTTGTCCTAAAGTGGAAAATCCATTGGTTAAATCATAGACTGAGAAAAGCAGATATGCAACGCAGCATGAATGCTGGATCCAGGATTGTATTTGACAGAACAAACATTTGCTCGCAAGTGAATGTTAAGAACACTTGCTTCCTGCTTTATACACCATATCTTGATCAGTTCAATTCAACAGATTAGATATGACCTTAGACCATAACTGGGATAGCCTTGGGAAGTGAGATGATTTAGAGCTTAACACATTTTCACATCTCCCGTTGCAAGTAACTGCGCTAACGAGCAAACAAATACCAAATATACGAAGGGAAATAACCAAGCTCGAAGTTAGGCTATGTGACCCTCTTTGCTTTTGAGACCGGCAGTGATTTTCAAAGGAAAGGTGTGCATGCATCCAATTCTACGCGAGTGCTCCTCCTACTCCGAGTTCTAATTATGAATTTCGGGTTTCAATCATTTTTCACTGTACAAAATGTTGGATCCAAAGTTAGAAGGCAAACTAATGTAAACAAAGATGATATCCCAGTAACTATTGCCAAGTGATGTATATGAACCATAAGGAAATGGAGGGGGGGAAGTAAGCGCGGTCATCATTTACCTGAATTGGCTTCAGTTTATGTTGCACAGTCTCTTCTATGAGGATGACTAGTTTTTCTTAAATGGACGGACTTGTTAGCAAAGAGATGCTTTGATTTTGGCATCATAGCTCTGCCTATTATTCTCCTCATTGAATTTTTTCAGCTGATACAACCTTTTTTCTTACATATTTTCTATAGAGAGAAAAGACAAATCGCAGGATCTGCTAGCCCAAGGAGGAAGTGGTATTGATCATACCAGCACTTTTCTCTTCCAACTTGAATCAGGGCCAGTTCGTTAGGCCTTTGCTAGATGGCCCAAAAAGTAGCTCAACTTAGGGAAAGTCCTGAGGAAAGCCTTCCGGTAGACAGGTGTGAAGACTTATTCAACTTGCCGATAGAATGATGAGCAAAAATGAAGAAAAAAATGTCGAAGTATTCAACATTGATCTTCAGTCTGTCCATATGATACTCTAATCTTAAGTGATATACCGTTCGCTTAAGCGGACAATGGCTCGGAAGCATCACTTGGAAAACAAGCTTTGTGGTTCACCCGGCAACAAAAGAAAGATCCTCCAAAAGTTGAGGTCATAAGGGAACTCTTTCCTTGGAGAATAACTAACTCCCAATTTGTCAGAAGAGACTGTCCCATTGATCAGCAACTTTGCATGACATTGCAATCAGAGGGTGTTCAACCCATTAGCTAGGGACTGTGTAGCAGAGCTTGTTATAGAACAATACTTCACATGCATTTGTATTGAACTAGATCGAATGTGGCCGAGCCATGCTAAATGCCAAGGTTTTATAGTATTCCAGGCACTATCATACGAAATGACAGCAGCAACGTTCAGGTGCGGGACATTAGTATTCAACTGTATCAAAACCAAACTTCCTAGCATAACTCACCATGATGGCTACACTCAGCAGACACTTTCAAACTAGATGTAGGTATCCTCTGTTTCCCAGCAATTATATTCAATATATAAGCGACCGAACAATACACCAAATCATGTCTCATAGAAGAGATAGAATCGGAATGGAGATTCTGCAGCTGCTAGAGCTAGGATCGTACGCAAGGTTACCCATGCTTTTCTCCACAAGGCTTACGACATCACCTTTTCCTATCGGAAGACAGACACTAGAGCGGTTTATTTGCATTTTGTGACTGATCAATTAAAGTCTACATGCATATGCTACCTTTTGGGAGCAAGCAGCAAAATTCTGATACTTTCACTTGGGGAGATCGCTAAGAGAAAGCCTAAATCTGAACCCGTCAATATATCCAATTACATCTACCTTAACTAAAAAGCTTAAGCCAATAAGTAATGGGCCAACTAGGATATTTTAACTGCTCTACGTTCCGATGTAAGATTTCTCTAATATAATTCACTCACATGTGCACCTCAACATTATTGGTATGAATGGACCCTTTCCTACACAAATTGTGATTGCCGTCGAATTCCATAAAAGTGTCATTTTTCAAAGGAAGGTCCTGCTCTAACACTCTACCTCAACTTGTGACAATCATTATTAACAAAAATCTTTCAAGAGGGACTTTACAACCCATCCATTTGGTTTAAACCCAACCCTTGTCACTACTGCAGTAAATTGTAGTTTCAATCGAGGACATCGAAGTACTCATGGGGAGAATGTTGCAGAATCCAACCGTGACATTCTTCCTCTGGCAGCATCACACCCTTGTAGAGTTCTACAGCATCAATTTTTTTGTAAAGGCTTCGATAATGATGTCAATGGCAGGTTAGCTCGTTGGACGTCCAGAACAAGACTAGCTATCGGTTCAATTATAGACCTATTATCCCATCTTCAGGGAATCTTGCAATGCATAGCTTGAATCTCGAGTTGTTTGGTTCTTGTCAGCGGGCTTGTCTGACAGTAGGTTTTCTTACTTGTGCTAATTTGTTCTTCTTTGCGTTCTGCTGACAGCAGTCTCGGCTGTTCGTTTTCATGGAAAGAAAATTTTACTTCTCTACTGCCTGGAAAGGTAAAAATATGCAGTTCGGATAAATATTTATGAGCCATTAATAATTTGGCCAAACCTTTCCCATTGATACTCCTGTCCTTCAAAAGATCGTCAAAAGCTAAACCATTTATCCCACTACTAAAAAGCAACTAGCTTTTGGGTCCTCAATTCTTAGGAGAAGGACGCTAACGGTACCATCGTATGACGCTCGTTTTGTCATCGTAACTTTTCAGGCGATCATTTAAGTGCCGCGACTTCTAAAAATCAATCACTCAAGCGACATTGGTCCCTTGTGTTGCTGAAAATATCACGTGCCATTGTTTTAGAATAAATACTGCGACGTGGCGTTCCAAACGAAGGGAAGAAGAATTGTCGGCACTGAGGACTTAGGGAGAGACAGAGAGGGAGTTCAAATGATGATGGTGGTGGTGGCCGAAGGAGGAGGGTAGACGGCCTGGCGTTCGGGATGAAGCATTGATTTTGATTTGCAAGTGAAAACAGGGGCTAGGTTTTGAATTGCAACCGAATATAGTCTTGAATCCTCAAATTGAGGCAAGAAAGGGCTTCAACGGCATCTTTAAAGGCACTTAATGACTGTTTGAAATTTTATGACGTTAA
The DNA here is from genome assembly GCA_007663325.1 of Eucalyptus pauciflora. Taxonomy (NCBI): domain Eukaryota; kingdom Viridiplantae; phylum Streptophyta; class Magnoliopsida; order Myrtales; family Myrtaceae; genus Eucalyptus; species Eucalyptus pauciflora. The sequence goes on from VMYD01000019.1 coordinate 83,739, forward strand.
AATGATACAAAAATTTTGGTACTATTGATGTCCTCTTGGCTCATTTTGCCTATTGCATTTCCTTCTCCGACCAATACACAGGGTACACGGGGAAAAACTAATTAGCAATCATGGCAAGCCCTTGGCCACGCAGAAGCACTTACAAGTTGTTTTTTGGAAATGGTTGTGCTAACGAAAGGACAATCTAACACATGTGAGATATCATCAATTGGGAGGGAAAAAAAATCTGAGACGGTGAAAGTTTCAAACTAATTAGAAGCAATAATGTCATAAGCTTATGCCATTTATGACTAGCTATCAATGGAAACGTGGCAAATTGAAGCAATTGGGCTACAACCCAATTGGTAGGCCCGTCAAATTAGTAAATCGCATCGGAATTGGATAGGATTGAAAATGATCCAATTCAAATTATCTCATTTATATAAAATATAAATTTAGCTACCTTTACTCCACCTGACTTGTAATTTTAGTAATTTTCTGCTGAAATTGTTACCTTTATAGAATGGATGGCTCGATAAGTCGGCTCATTCAATGTGACAGCTTGAGGGTCGTATTATGGATGGAAGCGTAAGATTGATGGTAACTAGTAAGGCAAAGGGTGAATGATGCCGCTTGGCTGACTAGCAATGCCCTCGTTTTTGTGAACCGGTTCACTTCCAAGCATTACCAGTCACGGTGGCCAGACTACAACCGCTGGTCAACATTAAAATGCTTATTTGTATTAGGAAAGCAGTATCAAAGTCTTTCCATATTGAAATACTATCGAGAATTCAAATTACAAGTTCAAACGAATATCGTGGTGATCATTCAACCTCAAGTCCATGTATAAACGTTTTCCTATTTTCTTACCACAACTTAATATGTGCTCCAACTCAGAGTAAATTGAACAATTGACCAAGTACCTCGTAACTAGTGTATATAGTCATACAAACTTTACATGGCAATTCTAAGAAACTACATGTGGAGGAATCCAAATTGTTCATCTTTTGCAAAATTAACGAAAGCTTAAAGTCTTGCTTCTTTCCTTTGATTCTGCCTTGTAACATTGTCAGAGGAACATTCGAAGTGTAGTCAATAATAAAGATTTTAATTTTTATAGTAATTTATGCCTAAAAGTTATCGTGAACAATGCATCAACAACAACAGACAAACACGACAGCCTCCGAATAAAATTTATAAAACACCTCATATATATCAAGTTATAAAGTACAAATGTCAGGGAAACAAGCCAATAGAATCCTTCAAGGTCTCCTTCATCCTAGATATCTAAATCTTTCGCTCCCGTTTCATTCCTCCATTACATGTCATACCAATGGGACAAGATAGAATGTGTCATCATAAGATGGTTAATCAAGAAAAAGAAAACACTATCCAATGCAAAATTTCACTAGTTAGGTACAATAACTGTCCGCCTCCCTCCTCAATGAGATAGACAGCCCAAATATCGTGTTCGATGAAGTTTGTTCAGCAAAACCACTTACACGACCCCATTAGCTCAGAGAGTAGCTGGAAATAGTCTGAAAGGTTGTCATCCCTGGACAGGAGGAAGGCAGTTTCTAATTAACTAATAGATCAACAACAAGAGTGAAAATGAGAGGTGCAAGAAAGCCTAAGTCACCAAAATATTTACCAGACATTATGTTGCCGATTCTATATAACAATGATAACTAATGGCAGGTTTCAGTTCCCCGCTATTAGACTAAGCAGACCGACAATTAAATCTATCATTAAGCATCCATAACGATACAATGGATGGAACGTAACCAGAATAAACTAACACACATCTTTTTCCCTTAATTTTGGTGATCTCAAAGCTAACATGTTGAATAAAACAGTAATTGCGATGAAGGGAACTTCATTTCAATTTATTGGTACGCTACGAATTAGAGCAACAAAAAATGTTTTCTTTTTCCTTTTCTTTTTCGGCTGTTTTAGCTCTTAAATAGATGTTCTCTGACCTATTGTTTTCACAGAGACCTTAGTGAATGTGTTCTCCTCATATGCATTATGCATAAACTCCCCTTCTGTAGCATGGATTCTCCTTTCAGACAGCTTTATTCTTTCTTTCATCAGCAAAAATATGGATAAAAAAAAGAAAATAAGGGGCACACGACTGTTTTGTTTCCTGAAACATGGATGTCAAAGCATGGATTCTTTCTTTCACTTCACATTTTCACAAACATGCAAGAGGGAGGAAACAGTTCAAGCAAAATCCACTACACTAACCAAGTTATTAAATGTCTGTCAACGAAGAATCTGAGACAGTCCAGCACAAAAGAACTAGCCACACTTTCGTAAGGACAAATGAGTTGCTGCTTCAACCAAGTTTGGCATGCCGTTTCTACAGAACGGCTCGACGTCCTCGCTCTCTAAATCGTCCTCGAAATCGTCCTCTCTCTCTAAATCGTACCAAATGAGAGTCCCATTTCTCAGTAGCAAAAGTTGACTATCGGAGCAAGCCAACGGCCAGACAGGTACCCCAGCACCCGGACGGGCAGATATCCTGAACAACCTATGCCATGTTTCTTCTATCATAATCCACCCTTTGACATCCATGTTCTCATCATAAGTGATAAGGCAAAGAGACGCTTCTATGACGGCCAAATACGTCGAATGACTTTTGTTCCTTTCTTTAGGCAAGTTCAGCTCTGCAACTTCCTCAGTATGAATATTAAAAGCCACCAACGCCACCAACGCTTCTTCCGAATTTGATGCCGAGAAGGGTCTCATTATCCAGTGGAGATGGCCGAGCAGGTAAACCCCCATTGTGCGCGGATCAACCAGAGAGTATTGCAGTGTCCCCTTGGGCGGCCTCCAAGCCTTTTCTCGTGATCTATAGATAACTGCACGTACAATTTGATCTTCCATGGACTGAAATAGCCTCAACAACACGCAATCATTACTGATATGGTCATGCCCAAATCCATAAACATAAGCAGGGGGACCCAATCCATAGGCTCCCTCAGCATATGCATTTGGCAAGAGATCAGTCTTCTCAGTAAACAGATTCCATACAGCAACCTTGTTGTTGTCCTCATTATAAATGCAAACGGAGCCGCAGCAAGACCCTAGCAACATGATCCGTTCCCAATGGGAAGGGTTCTCTAACTCCGTCGTTTCGCTCGAGGAATCCAGATCGATACGGTAGAGGCTCCCGGAATCCATGACGAAGAGGCAGAGCCAATCCACGAAGTTGTCGGGGTCTATCAAGTTATTAAAGGCTTTGCAAACGCAGTCGCCATAGCGCAGCGGCTCCTTCGGGACTCGGCTCAGTATATTATCGAGACATTCATCCGGAAGGTCCGTTATATGCATTTGCCTACGGCGAATCTGATCCACACAAACAAAGAAGAAGACGATGAGAAAACGCTACACTTTTGGTTCGAAAACCTCACCTCCTTACAGCTCGAGACGAACTGCGCCGAAGAAGATGACGATGAGAAAAAACGCTACTCTTTTGGCCAATGGATTCACGTGATCCGTAAGGATCAGGCTAGATTAGAGAGAATCATCGAAGGGGGGAGAAAGGGGAAAAGGGGAGAAAGGAGTATCAGTGCGAGTCGAGCTCACCTGCCCTTCTTCTCCTTCTCCTTCTCCTCCTCCTCCTCCTTCACCAGGAGTATCAGTGCGAGTTGAGCTCACCTGCCCTTCTTCTTCTCCTCCTCCTCCTCCGTCACCAGGAGTATCAGTGCGAGTTGAGCTCACCTGCCCTTCTTCTCCTTCTCCCTCTCCTTCTCCTCCTTCTCCTCCTCCTCCTCCTTCACCAGGAGTATCAGTGCTAGTTGAGCTCACCTGCCCTTCTTCTCCTTCTCCTTCTCCTTTTCCTTCTCCTCCTTCACCTGTTCTCCTCATCCTTCTCCTTTGCCTTCTCCTCCTCCTCCTCCTCCTTTGCCTTCTTCTTCTTGCCGGGACGAGAGAGATGAGCGGTGAGGACGATTGAGGACAGCTGTTATTCCACTAATCTCTAGCGCGTAGACACTACTTTATAATTGGACAGAAGATTCGGATGCCTCACTGTGGAGAAGAAGGACAACTAGAGAGATTACCAAACTACCACTACGACCCTCGGGCAAAGTCCACGCGCTCATCCAAATGAACCATCTAATTTGCGTCCTATTCTGCTCCTCAAGTGACAACAACTACGTTACCCCGTTTTTGTTACCACGGTGGTTGCTTGCTAGCTTATGTAACGACGATACGGATACATAACAATGGACACAACACATCATTCTTAAAAATATAAAGATATAAATATAAAAATAGATAAATAATAATAAAAGAGTATAAAATTAATTTATAATAAAAATATTATTTTAATTATTTTAATTTGATAGAGATTGAACAACAAATCCAAAAATTGAAAACACAAAAGAGTAAACTTGAAGGAACATATCCGTTTTCTTACACTTGTCGTAGATTAGTGAGATTTCTTATAGTTCTAGATAGAGTTCGGAGTTCATGATATAGACTGGCTTGGTGCTCCTCTACAAAATAAGGTTTGAGAAAAATGAAAATCCATACAAGAACTCTCGAAGTACGACGAAAAGAAAAGGAAATCACTAAATTCAAAATATGAGAGATAACTCACAAGTCAATGACATAGACCAAAAAAGATAACTCGCAAATGACACCGGTGAGAGGCGGAAAGAAACAAAAAAAAAATCATAACTTTAAGTTTGTGGGAGCGGTGGAGCGACACCGGTGAGAAGAGAGGCGTTCCATTGTCACTCACGGGGAGGTCAGAACTTAGAAGTAAGAAACTTAAGAATGAGAATTTTCTTATTTCCCCATTATTTTTGTTATTTTCATTATTTTTCATATATTTACATTTTAACCCCTTAAATATTGAAAAATTTTAAAATTGAAATCATGTGTGTCGGAATTTTAGACTTGCATGTCGGATTTTCGAACACTTGTTAACCACATGTTGAAACATGTCGGAGTGTGTCAAACACATATCAGAGTGTCGGACACAACACGAAAACTTCCGGAAAGTGTTAATACTTCTTAGTTTTTTGCAGCACCGGAAATCGAGATTGGCCAATTGCTACACAACTTGAAATGTCGAACAACTCTACAAATCTCCGATCCAATACCCTAGCTTTCGTGCCCGCAAACCTCTGGTACTCGTCAAAGATAGAAGACAGACGCCACCTCCGTAGCTTTGTTAAGCATCTCACAAGACAACCAGTGTTATTTGAGGGCGACGTAATGAGTAGTAAAAATGGTCCGTACGACAATTCCTAGAAACTTAGGAAATTGATAAATCAATCCAATTGCTGTTTGAAGGGTGGAGAGGCTATAGACAAATTGAAGTTGGTCAACCCATTCTTAATATGGTCAGTGGCCGCTTTTAAAGTGAAGTTTGAAAACCAAATTGTTCAATTTCATTTCGATCATCTCGGCATCGAAACGAATCGAATCGAAAAGTTCATAATAGAATTGAGCCAGACCAATGGCCCGGAAATATTTGATCTCAAGAGCACCTACTATGATAATCGTGTGAGATTTTATAGAATCGCTGTTAACTATTGTAAAAACTTGAGTTGTTAGATGAATTAATGGTTTATTATTTAAATATTTAAGTTTTTAAAACAATTAAGACGAGCTGAGGACTGTCCACTAGGAAAATTAGTGTGGACCTCTTGGAATTGACTCATGCAATGCTTATATGTCTTTCTTTTTGCATGAAAGAATGGCTGGAGAGCTTTGTAAGTCCGTCAGAAGGTACACAAAAGAGCGCACTTCATTATAGACCAGAAAATAGGAAACTACTGTAATACGGGAGACTGAAAAGGATGGATCAGATTTACATTATCCAGCAACTTCACATCGTGCGGATGCGAAAATTCCACGCTCATCTACCAACTTCACATGCCAAAAGTCTAGAGACAACATTGAATAAATTAGGAGTTCATGAAATACATTATATATTGAGTAAAAATTCAAGGATTATTTGTGTCATTTTCTTTAAATTTTAGGGATAGCTGCTCTGATCACCCAATTTCACCCTTTTACTTATTCAAAAGCAACCAAAAAAAAAAATTAAAAAAAATTGCTGAACCAAGGAAAGGGAAAGGAGGAAAAAAGGAAAGAGAAATGGATGAATTTGTGATAAGCCTTCAGAATAGTTGGTAGTAATCTCATAAAATCTTGCTTTTTTATCAATTAAACAATCTCAAATCGATTTGATTTAATTGGGTTGACATAAAAACAATCATTATCACGGGAAGAATGTAAAACCCTCTGCTTGGTCACAGCCAGGGCTATTTGCCGAGGCAAAAGGTTTACCACGCCTGCAAATGTGAAAGCTCCAAGCTCATCTTCCAACTCCCCAACGTGCATGAACTGTTGAGGAGGGAAATTCAGCCGTGCTAATAAAGGCCCGGCCGTCCTGGGGGCGGCCCACCACCATGTGGTTGTACCTCTGGCGCTACTTGGCTGTCGGCAGATCGATTAGAGCGGGAATCACGGTAGAGGTCGCGACAAATACCTGGGACTGGTGTTTCCAGGACTCGGCCTAGCGCGTGCTGTGTTTTTTCTACGGTGGTGGATGATGCGTGCATCTCGCTCTAAAAATAAGCGAGTGTCGCAAGTTGCACGGTGGACCCGTTTTCCCGAAGGGCCCTTTGCCTTTCCCACAAGAGTTCCATTCGGACACGGCTCCTGACGCGGGAAGTCTCGGCGAAATTTTAGGGATGCGACCGCACGATCGGATTGAAAGGGCAGATACCACGAAGTTACAAATGGAGACCACAAACAAGGAAGTACTGCAGGCCCCATGGGATAGTCGAGCCTATCGCTTCGCTTCGCATGCGAGGTTGCCACAAATACTCGTGGCTCGTGTTTCCAGGACTAGCGTGCTGTGTTTTTCTACGTTCATATCTTGAGTAGGTGGACGATCGCGACCTCTCGAGAAGTGATCGTGGTGTGCCGTGTTTTTCTACGTTGGTGGACGATGCGGAGGCAACGAGATTGATTACACTTTCCCTTTCCTCCTCGGCAAATCCTAGTCAACAACATGCATCCCATGTGCACGGTCGACACATTTTCCAAAAGGGTCCTTTGCTTTTCCCCCGTGAGTTCCGTCCGGATACGCCCAAAAAAAAAGGTCCGGATACGGCTCGTGACGCTCGGAGTACCGGACATTTTTTAGGAATTGGGTAGGGTTGCGATCGTATGATAGAATTCTTGATGCGGGACGGCAATCTCGAGCGTGGGAGAACTGGCGACTCAATAGGGCTTTGTATGCGACTGTTTTGCTTTCTTCATCTTCCCAAATCGAACTGCTAATGCACCGCATGATTGGATTGAAAACGGAAATACCACGGAATCATAAACGGAGATAATGAACAAGGAAGCACTGCAGGCCTCGTCTTATTTCGCCCCGGCCCATAGTCGAGCCTATCGCTTTGCTTATGATGATGATTAACTAAACATTTTTGGGAAGCTAGGAACGACTCTCCTCTCTTCGAAATAGAAGTTAAGAGACTTAACATTCAAATCACGTTCCAATGTTATATGATGCCTAACAGTTCAGCATAACATACAGATGCGCATCCTTCCTGATCCAATCCTACTATTTTCTTCGTTAGGCTGACCATCCAGGCTGCAAGGACAAGCACCTTGTTCGTTCCTTTGACTGCTCGCGGCTGGGCTATTGTTCTTCCAAATCCGGCACAAGTAAAATACGAATTTGCACCTCATCGGTCTCATTCGTGTCAGAATAAGCAAACTGATGCCAAGCAGCAGGATTGGCGATGGCCTGTGTAGAAACAACTACAATATGTCGATGAGAGATGAGCCATTGTCAATATCTCCGACCCTCTACAATGACGACGCGTACGTCTAACCAATGGAGCTTCCAAATATCATACTTCTCAGTTGCATTAAAGATCAAGATGCTGTATTGAGCATGTTTTAAAGTAAATGACAAGACAGGTAAACAAGCTAAATTCAACTCAAAAAATGCACAAGGTTTGTTGATCTCTATCTAGAATTTCATTTTCTAAAAGGGGAATCCATTGGTCAATTCATAGACTGAGAAAGCAGACAGTGCTAGATCCAAGATGGTACTTGACAGAACGAATATTTGCTTTCATGTAAATGCTAAGCACACTTGCTTCCATTTTTCTCCACCATATCTTGACCTGTTCAATTCAACAGAGTATATCCAACCTCAGATCATAACTGTGGAAGCCATGGGAGGTGAAATGAATCTAGAGCTTAATACACTTCTACATCTCCCGCCGGAAGAACTTGTGCTAACATGAAAATAAATCCCAAATATGTGAAGGGAAAGTAATTCCAACTATGAGTTCAAAACTTCACCAATTGCTCCTCAAACACATTCTCTCTTACCTTTTCATTCCCATTCGAAATTATCAGAAACAGAAACTCAATGCTTTTAACAGTGCATCTGAAGGGAAGGACTGATTGCATCATCAAAGAGTGCAAGATAATCAAAAATCGCCAAGAAACCTTTTTACCCCTCAATCAGTTCAACCTAGAATTGGATTGCTGGATTACTCATGGCGAACGAAAAGAGTTCGAAGAGTAATGCATGTGGGCTTACAAGAATCCAGGAGCACTGACTGTATCTTTGACAGAAACGAAGACCCTAAATTTCACAAAGATACATTGCAAAATAATGGAAAAGTGATGCAAAGACATTCCTTATTCTTAACTATGACATCTGTAATGATTTCACTATATCATCTCTTTATCCAATAACTATACAAAACCCTAAAATTTTAGGTTGTCGCTCCCCTTTTTAGCCTTAGTTTTGTGAAGTAGCGACAGACTTCTTTATACAATCAACAATATCCTCACAATCTGCCTTAGGAAGTATGCAACCCAAGTCATCTTCAAAAGCATCCTCTGGGTTTGAATGAGGTGACTAAAGCGTCCCATGCGTCTGACATGCCTTCATCATCTGATAGTGTTCAGCTCTTACGGTGTCCAGCTTCGTCATGTTATACAAGTTCTCTGACAAAGAGTAATAATACAGAAAAAAACCAAGTTTAGCTAATACATCATAATTGATCCCCAGTGCTCTTTAGAAGGATTTAAAGCAAAAAATAGTTGGACATCCAAAACAAGAGCAAGCTCCTCTAACCTCTATTATTAATTGAAACAGACACACCATCTCACTTACAGTTTTGTTAACCCCATGAAAACTATTTACATGAAAAACAAAGTACAGCCTACAATGTGCCAGACAAGCTCTCAAACCAGGTTATTAGAGGTCCATCTACGAAGAATCTAAGACAGTCCAATGCGAAAGCACTAGCCACTTTTCACATAGTGTTTACCTCCTCATCTCGGCGGGTTGTCCATAATCAATCGGCCGGAGCATGGGGTCACAAACCAATTTCTGCGTCAAAGAAACCTGGCATACCCATTATATCTAACTCCTCGACTACGTCGGTCTGTAAATCGCACCAAACGAGAGTCACTGCCCACTCCCACCAAAACTCGATCACCATCGTGGGAGAAAGCCAATGGCTGGACAAGCCCCAAACCCCTCGGGTAGCCAGGTATCGAGAACAACAGATCCCATGGTCCGTTCAATCCATATTATCTCATAATCCACACATGGACACCCCCTTGCTCACCATAAATTATAAGGAAAAAGAGGCCCTCCCAGGACGGCCAAATCAATGTCGAGCGTATTATCTATAAAATCAAGCTGGTCCACCTCCACAAATTGTTAGCATGAAAATCAACAGCCACCAACACTTTTGCCGAATTCGGCACCCACTCACATCTCATTATCCAGTGCACAAGTGAGTGGCCACGCACGAAAACCCCCTTTTGTCGGTTAAATCCAGATAGTATGGGATCTGGATCTCCTGGAGCGGCATGCAGCAGGCGTTACTCCCGATCTATAGATGCTAACTTGAGGTTCAAATGCCCCTTCAAGGGTCTGAATTAGCCTCACCAACACACAATCATCATTCTCATCATCATACCCAAATCCATTAACGCAAGCAGAGGGAAACAATCCACCGCCTATCTAAGTATCTTCAGGAGGCAAGAGCTCATGATCCCCAGAGAACAGATTCCACATAGCAACATCGCGGTTGTGTGCTCTGGAAATGCAAAGTCAGTCACGACAAGCCCCTAGCACATGAGTAGAGCTTTTTCTGATGCGCGTGTGGACACAGCACTATGATCAGATTGAAAAAGAATCGAGTGAAGTGGGATATTCGGATGCGTCCTTGCAGAGTAGAACAAAGACTGCAGGGAACACCTCTACTACTCTAAGATAAAGTTCACGCCTTCATCCAGTCAACAAACATGTACTTAGTATTGTATTCTGCGCTCAAAAGACAACCGAGATACTCCTTTTCTGATACCACAGTGGTTGCTAGCAATGGCTTGATAGTTGGCCGATTCGTTGTCTTTTCAGGATAAGAAAATGAGATTGGCAAGTGCTACACATCTCAAAACGTCCAACTAACCTGACTAATTCCATGATCTCTTATCGAAAAGAGAAGCTGAGACATCGACTAATATACTCAGCAACTCTGATGAACAAATGGAAATGATAACACACAGACAGCAATAGCGAACAACATTTGCTTTGCACCGTGTTCTACTCTCAGATATCCACACAATGTTCCCCAACAATTAACATTTGCTAGTTTGCATACTACTCTACCCTCAAGACAGTGTTAAAGATAGAAAGCATACTCTGGCCCGACTTCTATAACTCGGACACTCTTTTCGGACTTATAAAGAGCAAGGTCATCTGTAATTCCAGCCGGTTTGCGAAGGACTCATAAAAAGCAAGGTCATCCATAGATAAATCGCAGGAAAGCGTATCTGCCACCAAATGAGATTGTTCATGCCCCAAGTGAGTGCAAATTTAAATTCCGATTCGAACAATTCCATCGCCACTCGCAAGAAATGAAGGCCATTCCAGAGCATTACCTTGCATCCATCCATTCAGAGCATTGGCCGCCAGGAACTCGCTATCCGACTAAGGCTCGGGACACAAATATCTGCAACAATCCCACAAAACCACGTCCACAATCAGGCCACATTCAACACACACACACACGGCAACGGCCGAGCAGACCGCGCCGAAAGAAACAGCACCCTGCGACGACGCCGCAGCACTCACATGACCGACCGGAGCCCGAAAGACTGCAAGAAGCCCAAGTTGACGCCGTCGTAGAAGCCGGACCTGAACACGCCGCGATCGACCATCGCGAAGTTGAGCCGGGGGGAAGGGGGGGCACGATCAGCTCCGCCCTGTTCGCCGGCGACAGCTTCCCGTCGACGGCCTCCGGCCGCGAAGAAGGCGTCGAGCTTCATGGGCTGTACGCGCCGAAAAGGGGGAAATTCAAAAAACCGGAGAGGAATCGAGGAGCCCATCGCAGGTGGGAGACTTCGATTCCGGCATTAGGGATTAGGGATTTGATCGGTGATTCTTAGATTTTTTTGTACATAATTAATATAATTCCTAAATTATATGAAAAACGTTATATGTTTTTAGAGACGCGGCGAAATCACCACCGGCCAGAACCCCCATGACGCCAACATTTCACCCGCACCACCACTCGGCCATGCTTAATAATAATTCCTACCACACGCCACGATTCTAACCCTCCCTCCTGCACACATGCGAGCTCAAAAAAACGTTATATGTTGTTCTTCCATTAATTGAAAATCAAAGACAACATCGAATATTGTCACGTAATTTAGAGACTAAATCAAATATGCACTAAAAGCCTAAGAATCACATTGAACATATAAGAAATTCAAGTTGCACATTGAGTAAAAATTCACAAATTATTTGTGTCATTTTTCGTAAATTTAAGGGATAGTTGCTATGATTACCTAACCTTGCCCTTTTACTTATTTAAAAGGGAAAAAAAATTGTTGAATAGGGGAAAGGGAAATGGGGAAAAGGAAAAAGAAAGGGATGGATTTGTGATAAGATTTTATAACAATTGATATTGGTCTCACGTAATGTCACATTTTATCAGTTGTTTGTGTCATTTTCCTTAAATTTCAGGAATAGCTGCTTTGATCACCCAACCCCGCCCTTTTACTTATCTAAAAGAAAAAAAATTGTTGAATTGGGGAAAGAAAAGGGGAGAAAAAAGGACATAAAAAGGGATGGATTTGTGATAAACTTTCAAAATAATTGATAGTGGTCTCATAAAATTTCACATTTTATTGGTTGTTTATGTCATTTTTCTTAAATTTCGAGGATAGCTACTCTGATAGTGATCCCAAAAAATCTTGCATTCTATTAGTTGATTGATTCGATCTCAAATTAGTTCAATTCAATTTCCTTGGATTGGCATAAGAACAATCATCATCATGGAGAGAGTGTAAAATCTCTCTGCCTCAATCCTGGCCAAGCTGCTTGCCAGGGCAAAAGAGTACTACGCCTGCGGATGCGAAAGCTCCGAGCTCATCTTCCAACTCCACGACAGCATGAGCTATTGATGAGGGAAATTCGACCATGCTAGTAACGCTCGGGCATCTTGAGGGCAAGCCCCCCGATACGCCACCCAGCCCGGCCCATAATTGAGCGTGTATCGCTTTGCTTATGATGATGATTAACTAAATATTTTTGGGAAGTTAGGAATGATTCTCCTCTCTTCAAAATAGAAGTTAGAGACTTAACATTAAAATCACTTTCCAGCATTATCTAATGCCTAACAGTTCGGCATGTTATGCAGATGCGCAACCTTCATGATTCAATCCTATTATTTTCTTCGTTAAGCCTACTATTCAGAATGCAAGAACGAGTACCTAGATCGTTCCTTTACTGCTCGCGGCTGGGCTATCGTTCTTCCAACTCCGGCACAAATAAAATACGAACTTGCATCCTCATCGGGCTCATTCCTGTCAGAAGAATTAAATCGATGCCGAGCAGCAGGATTGGCGATGACCATTGTAGAAGCACTGACGATATGTCTATGAGAAATGAGCCATCACCAATATATCCGACGATCTTCGATGATGACGCACATGTCTAACCAGTGGAGCTTCCCAATGTCGGACTTCCCGTTTGCATATAAAATCAAGATGTTCTGTCTAGAGCATGTTTTAAGGTAAGTGTCAAGTCAGGTTAACAAGCTCAACTTAGACTCAAAAGTGCACCAGGCTCGTTGATCTGTCCAGAATTTCTTGTCCTAAGTGGAAAATCCATTGGTTAAATCATAGACTGAGAAAAGTAGATACGCACCGCAGCATGAATGCTGGATCCAGGATTGTATTTGACAGAACAAACATTTGCTCGCACGTGAATGTTAGGAACACTTGCTTCCTGATTTATACACCATATCTTGATCGGTTCAATTCAACAGATTAGATATGACCTTAGACCATGACTGGGATAGCCTTGGGAAGTGAGATGATTTAGAGCTTAACACATTTTCACATCTCCCGTTGCAAGTAACTGCGCTAACGAGCAAATAAATACCAAATATACGAAGGGAAATAACCAAGCTCGAAGTTAGGCTATGTGACCCTCTTTGCTTTTGAGACCGGCAGTGATTTTCGAAGGAAAGGTGTGCATGCATCCAATTCTACGCGAGTGCTCCTCCTACTCCGTGTTCTAATTATGAATTTCGGGTTTCAATCATTTTTCACAGTACAAAATGTTGGATCCAAAGTTAGAAGGCAAACTAATGTAAACAAAGATGATATCCCAGTAACTATTGCCAAGTGATGTATATGAACCATAAGGAAATGGAGGGGGGGAAGTGAGCGCGGTCATCATTTACCTGAATTGGCTTCAGTTTATGTTGCACAGTCTCTTCTATGAGGATGACTAGTTTTTCTTAAATGGACGGACTTGTTAGCAAAGAGTTGCTTTGATTTTGGCATCATAGCTCTGCCTATTATTCTCCTCATTGAATTATTTCAGCTGATACAACCTTTTTTCTTACATATTTTCTATAGAGAAAAAAGACAAATCGCAGGATCTGCTAGCCCAAGGAGGAAGTGGTATTGATCATACCAGCACTTTTCTCTTCCAACTTGAATCAGGGCCAGTTCGTTAGGCTTTTGCTAGATGGCCCAAAAAGTAGCTCAACTTAGGTAAAGTCCTGAGGAAAGCCTTCCAGTAGACAGGTGTGAAGACTTATTCAACTTGCCGATAGAATGATGAACAAAAATGAAGAATAAAATGTTGAAGTATTCAACATTGATCTTCAGTCTGTCCATATGATACTCTAATCTTAAGTGATATACCCATTCGCTTAAGCGGACGATGGCTTGGAAGCATCACTTGGAAAACAAGCTTTGTGGTTCACCCGGCAACAAAAGAAAGATCCTCCAAAAGTTGAGGTCATAAGGGAACTCTTTCCTTGGAGAATAACTAACTCCCAATTTGTCAGAAGAGACTGTCCCATTGATCAGCAACTTTGCACGACATTGCAATCAGAGGGTGTTCAACCCGTTAGCTAGGGACTGTGTAGCAGAGCTTGTTATAGAACAATGCTTCACATGTATTTGTATTGAACTAGATCGAATGTGGCTGAGCCATGCTAAATGCCAATGTTTTATAGGATTCCAGGCACTATCATACAAAATGACAGCGGCAACGTTCAGGTGCGGGACATTAGTATTCAACTGTATCAAAACCAAACTTCCTAGCATAACTCACCATGATGGCTACACTCAGCAGACACTTTCAAACTAGATGTAGGTATCCTCCGTTTCCCAGCAATTCTATTCAATATATAAGCGACCGAACAATACACCAAATGATGTCTCATAGAAGAGATAAGAATTGGAACGGAGATTCTGCAGCTGCTAGAGCTAGGATCGTACGCAAGGTTACCCATGCTTTTCTCCACAAGGCTTACGACATCACCTTTTCCTATCGGAAGACAGACACTAGAGCAGCTTATTTGCATTTTGTGACTCTGATCAATTAAAGTCTACATGCATATGCTACCTTTTGGGAGCAAGCAGCGAAATTCGGATACCTTCACTTGGGGAGATCGCTAAAAGGAAGCCTAAATCTTAACCCGTCAATATATACAGTTACATCTACCTTAACTAAAAAGCTTAAGCCAATAAATAATAGGCCAACTAGAATATAGTAACTGCTCTACATTCCGATGTAAGATTTCTTTAATATAATTCACTCATATGTGCGCATTAACATTATTGGTATGAATGGACCCTTTCCTGCACAGATTGTGATTGCCGTCGGATTCCATAAAAGTGTCATTTTTCAAAGGAAGGCCCTGCTCTTACACTCTACCTCAACTTGTGACAATCATTATTAACAAAAATCTTTCAAGAGGGACTTACAACCCATCCATTTGGTTTAAACCCAACCCTTGTCACTACTGCAGTAAATTGTAGTTTCAATCGAGGATATCGAAGTACTCATGGGGAGAATGTTGCAGAATCCAACCGTGACATTCTTCCTCTGGCAGCATCACACCCTTGTAGAGTTCTACAACAACAATTTTTTGTAAAGGCTTCAATAATGATGTCAATGGCAGGTTAGCTGGTTGGACGTCCAGAACAAGACTAGCTATCGGTTCAATTATAGACCTATTATGCCATCTTCAGGGAATCTTGCAATGCATAGCTTGAATCTCGAGTTGTTTGGTTCTTGTCAGCGGGCTTGTCTGATAGTAGGTTTTCTTACTTGTGCTGATTTGTTCTTCTTTGCGTTCTGCTGACAGCAGTTTCGGCTGTTCGTTTTCATGGAACAAAATTTTACTTCTCTACTGCCTGGAAAGGTAAAAATATGCAGTTCGGATAAATATTTCTAAGCCATTAATAATTTGGCCAAACCTTTCCCATTGATACTCCTGTCCTTCAAAAGATCGTCAAAAGCTAAGCCATTTATCCCACTACTAAAAAGCAACTAGCTTTTGGGTCCTCAATTCTTAAGAGAAGGACACTAAGACGCTCGTTTTGTCATCGTAACTTTTCAGACGATCATTTAAGTGTCACGACTTCTAAAAATCGATCATTCAAGTGACATTGGTCACTTGTGTTGCCGAAAATATCACGTGCTATTGTTTTAGAATAAATAATGCGACGTGGCTTTCCAAATGACGGGAGGAAGAATTGTGGGCACTGAGGACTTAGGGAGAGACAGAGAGGGAGTTCAAATGATGGTGGTGGTGGTGGTGGCCGAAGGAGGAGGGTAGACGGCGTGGCGTTCGGGATGAAGCATTGATTTTGATTTGCAAGTGAAAACAGGGGCTAGGTTTTGAATTGCAACCCAATTGTCTTGAATCCTCAAACTGGGGCAAGAAAGGGCTTCAACGGCATCTTTGAAGGCACTTAATGACTGTTTGAAATTTTATGACGTTAAAATGAGTGGTACAAAAATTATGGTACTATTGATGTCCTCTTGGCTCATTTTGCCTATTGCATTTCCTTCTCCGACCAATACACAGGGCACATGGGGAAAAACTAATTAGCAAACATGGCAAGCCCTTGGCCACGCAGAAGCACTTACAAGTTGTTTTTTGGAAATGGATTTACTAACAAAAGGACAATCTAACAAGTGTAAGATATCATTAATTGGGAGGGAAAAAAAATCTGAGACGGTGAAAGTTTCAAACTAATTAGAAGCAATAATGTTTTAAGCTTATGCCATTTATGAGGATTAACTAGCTATAAATGGAAACGTGGCAAATTGAAGCAAATTGGGCTTGTAGCCAACTAGTAGGCCTATCAAATGAGTGGATCGCATCAGAATCGGATGGGATTGAAAATGATCCAATTCAAATTGTCTCATTTATATAAAATACAAATTTAGCTACCTTTACTCCACTTGACTCGGAATTTTAGTAATTTTTCTGCTTAAATTGTTACCTTTATAGAATGGATCGCTCGATAAACTGGCTCATTTAGTGTGCCAGCTTGAGGTCGTATTATGGATGGACGCGTAAAGTTGGTGATAAGGCAAAGGGTAAATGAGGATGCTTGAGTGACCAGCAATGCCCTCGTTTTCGTGAACTGGTTCACTTCCAAGCATTAGTTAGTCACGGTGGTCAGACTACAACCGCTGGTCAACATTGAAATGCTAGTTTGGATTAGGAAAAAAGTATCGAAGTCTTTCCATATTGAAATGCTATCGAGAATTCAAATAACAAGTTCAAACAAATATCTTGGTGATCATTCAATCTCAAGTCCATGTATAAATGCTTTCTTATTTTCTTACCACCCTGAATATGTGCTCGAACTCTAAGCAAATTGAGCAATTGACTAAGTAACTTGTAATTAGTGTCTACCCTCGTACAAACTTTACATGGCAATTCTAAGAAACTACATACAGAGGAATTCAAATCGAAGCACTTTCAATGTTCCTGTGATGATGTTACAAGGCGGAATCAAAGGAAATAAACAAGACTTTAAGGTTTCATTTATTTTGCAAAAGGTGAACGATTTGAAAAAAAATGATCACTTATTTGATATAATTAGTAAATAGAAAAGGTTTTCATTTTTTATAGCAATTTATGTCTAAAAGTTATGATGAACGATGCATCAACGACATCGAACAAACACAACAGTATCCAAATAAACTCTATAAAGCACCTCATATATGTCAAGTTATAAAGTACAAATGTCAGGGAAACTCGCCAATAGAATCCTTCAAGATCTCCTTCATACTAGATATCTAAAACTTTCGCTCCCGTTTCATTCCTCCATTGCATGTCATACCAATGGGACAAGACAGCATGTGCCATCATAAGATGGTTTATCAAGAGAAGGAAAACACTATCCAATGCAAAATTTCACTAATTAGGTACAATAACTGTCCACCTCCCTCCTCAATAAGATAGACAGCCCAAATGGAGCTGTATTTTCTTAATTAAAGTCCTATTTACAAAATATCATGCTCGATGAATTTTGTTCGGCAAAACCACTTACACGACTCCATTAGCTCAGAGAGTAGCTGGAAATAGTCTGGAAGGTTGCCGTACCTGGACAAAAGGAAGGCAGTTTCTAGTTAACTAAAAGATCAACAACAAGAGTGAAAATGAGAGGTGTGAGTAAGCCAAGTCACCAAAATATTTACCAGACATTATGTTGCAGATTCTATATAACAATGATAACTAATGGCATGTGACGGCCCGAGCGACGGTGTGCAAGGAGGAGGGATGGCGGTGCGTCCGCGCCTCGGTCCCCGAACGTGCGCAAGGAAGGGGAATAGTCCCACATCGCTTAGGGGAAGTCATGGGCTAATTTATAAAGACTTGGTTCCTTTAATATGTGTAACACCACAGTAGGGCCCGGGTCGTTACAAATGGTATTAGAGCCGGCGAGGAGGAGGGATGGCGAGGCGTCCGTGCCTCGGTCCCCGGACGTGCGCAAGGAAGGGGAAGGGTCCCTCTCTAGTCCCACATGCCAGGAGTCCTAGCCTAGTTTATAAAGGCTTGGTTCCTTTTTTAATCTATATAAAGGCTTGGGTTCCTTTTTTTAATCTGTATAAAGGCTTGGGTTACTTTAATCTGTGTAACGCGTTTTAAAGCCGGACTCAGTGTCCAAAACGGACAATATTACACAGTGGGGCCTAGGTCGTGCAGGTATCAGTCCCCCACTAATAGACTAAGCAGATCGAAAATTAAATCTATCATTAAGCAGCCATAACAGTACGGTGGATGGAACATAACCAAAATAAACTAACACGAGTGTTTTTCCCTTAATTTCCGTGGTCTCAAAGCCATGTTGAATAAAACAGTAATTGCGATGAAGGGAACTTCATTCCAATTTATTGGTACCCTACAAATTAGAGCAATGAAAAACGTTTCCTTTTTTCTTTTTTTGTCCGTTTTAGCTCTTAAATAGATGTTCTCTAACCTATTATTTCCACAGAAACCTTAGTGAATGTGTTTTACTCATATGCATCACGCATAGACTCCTCTTCTATAGCTCGGATTCTCCTTTCAGACAACTTTATTCTTTCTTTCATCAGCAAAAATACGAATAAAAATAAAGGAGCACACGACTGTTTTGTTTTGTGAAACATGATTTGGCACGTAATCTTCAATTCCAAATTCACACATTTGCTCCCCTTATTTCTCAATCATCTGCATTCTTTATCCATATCGTCAAATTAATTATATCACAAAACCCACAAAACCCACTTTAGTAGTCTCCTCGACTTCCCAAAAGTTATCCCGTCCACAAAAAGAAAAAAGAGAGAGGATCCTATTATCCCTCAGCATCAATTGAACACCTTTTCTTCCCCTAGAAAGAGCTATCCTTAAGTAGTATATTGATCGTGTTCACGTCAATTTCCTTGTTCCATCCCAAAAGCCCATGTTTCTTTCACTTCACATTTTCACAAACATACAAGGAGGAGGAAGCAGTTCAAGCAAAATCCACTAATCCACCACAGGTTATTAAAGGTCTGTCTACGAACAATCCAAGACCCAACACAAAAGAACTAGCTACTTTTCACGAAGTACTTACCCCTCATCTTTCATCTTTGCGGTTCGTTCATTATAACAAACAAGTTGCTGCATTAAAGGACCTTGGCATGCCGTTTATATGGTGTAACGGCTCGACTTCATTGGTACGTAAATTGTACCAACCGAGAGTCTTAGTCTCGCTGCCCACTTTCACCAAAACTTGACGACCATCTCACCAAAACTTGACGACCATCCTGAGAGTAAGCCAATGGCCGGACAGGTCGGAAACTCCACCAGTGGTCACGTAGCGAGAACAACAGATCCCATGGTCGGTTCAATCCATATTCTCTCATAATCCACACATCGACAACCCCTGGCTCACCTTTAATGGTAAGGCAAAGATGCTCTTCCAGGACGGCCAAATCCATGCGAAGCCTATTGTCTATAACATTAGGCAGGTCCACCTCCACAAAACTCTCAGTACAAATATCAAAAGCCACCAATACTTTTGCCGAATTTCGCACCCACTCGCGCCTCATTAGCCAGTGCAGACGGCCGCGCAGGTAAACCCCCATTCTGCCCGGCTCAACCAGAAAGTATGGCATCCCCTGGAGCTGCCCCCACACGTTAGCTTCTGATTTGTAGATGCTAACTTCAGATACAATTGGCCTTCGCAAGGTCTGAACCACCCTCACCAACACGAACTGATCATTCCATTCGTCATACCCAAATCCATAAACAGAGAGACCCAATCCATGGATTATCTCAGCATCTGCAGGTGGCAAGACGCTCTGGCGATCAGAGATTGGATCCCATATAGCAACCTCACGGTCGGCCACATTAGCAATGCAAAGGGTGGAACGGCAAGACCCTAGCAACCTGACATATCTCCACTGGCGAGGGTACTGTCTCTCCACCTCGTCCGTCAGGGAACCCTGATCTATACGGCAGAGGCTCAGGCGATGCTCGCGGAAGAGGCTGAGGGTCCACGCCATGAAGAGACGGCTGTCTATAAAGGGACGACACGCACCCGGAGCAGCGACTTCACCCGGCGATCGATGGGCTCTCCACTTCCCAGGCTATGTCGACCTCGCCTCCTCACAGCTCGATTTGACAAATCGATTCACGTGATCTGTAAGGAAAATATTAGATTTGAGAGAATCAGGAAAGAGGAATACTAGTGCGAGTTGATTTCTTTAGGAAACTATCCTAATACACAATTTGATTACTAGTGCGAGTTGATTTCTTTAGGAAACTATCCTACTGATACACAATTTGGCAAATCGATTCACGCGATCTGTAAGGAAAAGATTAGATTTGAGAGAATCATCGGGGAAAGAGGATTACTAGTGCGAGTTGAGTTTTTTAGGAAACTATACTACTGATACACAATTTGTTTTTTTTTTTTTTTTTTGGATTTTTTCAAAACAAGCAATTTCCAAATATAAGCATTATATCCAATCCATTAGGAAAATGAAGAAAAAAAAAATTCAATTATTATATGTATTACGATAATTTATATTCATAGAGCAAAATAATTACACCAAAATCGAGTAGTTAATACATTAATTTATTTTGATAGAAATAATATGATGGTCCATACCAAAACGGGCGCAATAAAAAAAAAAGAACTTGTTTTTTTTATTAGTTCGTTTATTCATAATCACTAACTAATTCATGATAGAACTGATTATACATACTCCATTCAAATAAAAAATATTTTTTTTTCTTTGTAGAAAATGCTAGAATATCCCACACTTTTCTTTCAATACCAGGGAGAAGAAATAGAATTAAAAGAAAAGACGGAATTACTGAGATAACTTTTAGAAAATCATGTATTCTTTAATTAACTACTAGTTTAATTCAAATTTTAAAATCAAAAAAATGTGTACTCGTTCTTTTCTTTTTCTTTTGAGTTTGACCAACTAATAAACTAAAGTAATTTCAGTAATTTGGAATTTGTTAGGTAAGGATTGGTTTTTTTGAAGATATTCATCAAATAAGGGATTAAAATAATTGAAAAAATAATCCATTGTCTCATGAATTAAATTAACAATTATTCTAACCCTAAACATCACAACAATCAAGAAAAATCAAAATAATTAAAAATTGATCCGAAACCTCACCGATCAAATTAATAATTTTAATGATTTTAAAGCCAAAATATCATCAAAATCAACATAATTAAAAAATAATCCGAAATCTTACGGTTCAAATTAACAATTAAAGTGATTTTTTGCCAATAATATCCTAGTGGATAATGCCTAAAGCCTCAATGAAATCACTATTAACATCAAATATTTCAATTTAGGCAATAATATCAAGATGAAATTTAGTTCAAGAAAATTACTCTGTTTGGATTTTTTATTTCCAAAACGAGATCGGCGCAAAGGATTCACGATCGGCGGCCAACGATGAGACGGTTTGCAATGTGAGAGAGTCCGCTGGAGCTTGCAACTAATGGTCTCCAAGGAACAGTACGTGTCTTTTAAAATTTAAAAAAAAAAAAAAAAAAACCAATCACGATGGTCGGAGTACAACCGCTAACCAACATCAAAATGCTAGTTCGAATTAACGAAAACAGCATCAAAGTCTTTTTATATTGAAATGTTATCGAGAATCCTAAAAACAGGGAAATATCTTTGAACGAAAAACCTTGATAATCTTTTAATCTCGTGTCCATGTATGTACGCTTTCCTATTTGCTTGCCACACCTGCATGCATGCTTGAACTCGAGCAAAATTGAACAATTGACGAAGTAACTAAAATAACTTCTACCATCATACAAACTTTACGTGGCAAATCTTGAGAAACTACATATGGAGGAATACGTGGATTGAAGCACTTCAAATGTTCCTGAACGCCATTACCACGCACATGAACCGAAGTAGCGACTTCACTGGCAATCCTTACAATTCGAGACGAACCGAAGAAGATGAAGAGGAGAACAAGAAAAGTGGACGGCCTCAGCTCCAATAAAAAGGGCCAAGCGCAAGCATGACAGAAACGGAAAGAAAAGAAGAAGGGAAAAAGGGCAGGGGTGCATGCCACAGGACCAGAGCATCAACGACGTTTCGATCTAGGAATCTGGACCGAGAAAATACAAAAGTGACACACCTCGGACAGGAGGATCAAGGACGTCTCAGTCTAGGAATTTGGACCGAGAAAATGCAAAGGTGGGGCAGGTCAGATCGGACAAAAGTGCCCCACATGTACCATGCGCGGAGCAGATTTCCAGGGGAAAAAGTTTATGATGACGGGCCTCTGGACGACTTAAAAAGACCGTCAACGCAATTCGACCTGCAGTGAAAGTCATGATATTAAGTCAACTACAAGTCTTCTAGTGCAGCTGCTCTGTCCAATCGCAACGGAGAAGAAGACGCGAAAGGCTAAAGAACCCTATCTTGTCCACAAGAGAAGGAACTGTAATTTCATCGTGCTCCTGCATATACGTTCAGTAAGATAGAGCAAATAAGCGGATGCAACAAGCTGGAAACTTCTGGTATCAAAGTACATTCAAACCACAACATGCATTCGGAGTACACTCCAGAGTACATCAGATTCGACTTCGCTTTGGGTGATTACAACGAAAATCTTTGATTATTCTTCCAAACGCTTGGATGAAATCCAAAACTCCACAAACAACAATACAAGCCTATAAAATTAACGTGTCAGAAGCTGACATATCCAACCCCGCATATCACATAAATGAGGTGCTCAAGCCCCCATTCTAATAGGACCACTAAAGGGGCAGAAAAAAAAAAAAAAGATTCACTCTCGATCTTCAATCTATCCATATGAAACTCTACTATCCCGTGATACACTGATTGCTTAAGTGATAATGGCTTGGAAGCATTGGAAGCATCACCTGGAAAAAAAGCAGTAACAGCCAGTACCTGTCCTAGATTAGTGGACATCTTGCTTCTGACATGCCTGTCCATCTTCATTCTATATGATGTGATGTTGCTAGTTCAATCTGCTAGTTAGACTAGTCAGAGAAGCTGCGGTGAATCAATCAGTCTTAGCTAAGGAAAGCTTTTTTTTATTCTAATTGGACACCCATTGGAAAGTGGATGAAAGAGACCTGGAATAAGCAACCGTACAGCTAGCATTGACCTAGACTGTCCGGGCGGATCCAGTACCGGCATTATGAGGCAGTTTCTCTGTGCAGAGGGGCTCCTTGTTCGATGCGAGATAGATTGAGATAGAGATGTGTGTTGAGTCAAAAGAGTAACCGGAATACCAGATCAAACACAGCTGACATGGGAGAGAGTGCTGCTTTGGCTGTCTCCCAATCATGCTGGTACTTTGACTGCTAGGATAGGAGCTAAATAAGGAAAGCTCTCTGCACAGTCACTCGTGCACCTGCCTTGATGGAAGTCCCTAACTGCATACTGGCATATCCTAAATAGAATCTATTGCCTATCTCACAGCTAGAAGAGAGTAGAGTTTCTTCATTTTCTCTTATATAAGATCTCGATTGGTTATATAAGAGAATAGATGCTAGAGCTAGTTTTCTAGAATAGAGAACATAGAAGGAAACTTCTCTCAAGGGAGTCGAACTAAGGCATTCTCTCATTCATGTTGAAAAGCGCTTTCAACCTTGATATCGGAAGACCTGGAAAGGTGAACTCCACTCCCATTTGAATGAGACAAAGACACGTTTTGAATACCATTGATGACCATTGGAGCTATTGAAGGTGATTGGGGCGAGAGACCCTCGGGAGAGGATTGATAGTCTATTTCACTCGACCATCGAACCATAGTACGATGCGATGCTTGCGAGTCAATTGCACTACCGGTTCTTCCCTGCCAAGAGGATCTGACCAACTTGAACTAGAACTGGGACTGTCGCTAAATCCGTCCCGGTCCAAGACTATACTCCTGGGCACAGGCTTTCCTTTCGAGACAGAAAAAGAAAGGGGATGTACGCAATCCAATAAGTTAGGGCACAGGGCTGGCTTGCAACTGGATGACGAGGATCACTGTCTGCACTTAATAAACCGTGGACAGACTACCATCGAACTGGACTTCCACTGGCTAGTCTGGCGAATGAGAGAAAGCTACCGGTCTCGGCAGTCATAGCTTCTGCGGTATCGGACTCTGATCTCGTCTTTCCCCATCTCCTCCGGCAGAAAGGGCTCCAACAAGGGTTTCCAAATAGCGCACGCGGGATCCACTGTAATAGTTAGCGAAGGACTCTTATGCGCGAAAGCATTTTTGTCTCAGTCTAAGTAAGGAAGGGAGGTTCTACAGTGCTAAAGTGATAATTGAGACAGGGAGAAGAATGTTGGAACAGAAGAGCTACAGACAAGAAGAACTACCGATGTTCAGTGTACCGATCAGGAACTAAGACAGACGAGCTTCCCTCACCGAACTCACTAAGCGAGGGCCTTGTTCAAGTCTTCCAATACGGAGTGCGGAAGGTTCAAAGTAGGAATCTATATCCGCCCGATCCGATCCATAAGGCTTCTTCCGTACAGAGAAGTGTTTCGGAGTGGAGAGATGTACGGAATGAGTGGTTCACGCACACTAGATGGCTTAACTGAGAGACCCTCTTCACATCACACACATATATAAGGGCTAGTGCTTGCCGAGCTGTCTAAGATGACTAAGATAAGCAACTATGACTACGAGTGGGTACTAATCGAATCCATTTGACTAGTTCCCTGAAGCTTCACATCAAGCTATGAAAGAAAGCTTGGGCGAAAGGAAAAAGCTCTCAGAAAGAAAGAGGTTAACTCATCGCCCTATCCATTTGCTTATACTACATTATGATGAAAAACTCTTTGTTCATTTTTTCACAAATAAGGAACACTGGGAATTTGCGTTCCGGGATCCTTGATCAGGCCCAGATCAGAGGAAGACAAAGAGTCCGGGTCAGTCAGAAAAGAGGAGACCACTCAATTCACCGACTGGTGACGGAGCCTTCACCATTTGATCGGATCGGTCTTAGACTATTGGATTGGAGTTGAGCCCAATTCTTCGCCTTTGAAGGTAGGTTCACGCCCATGAATGGTCTAAGAGGTTCAATAAATAAAAAAAAGCCTACGAAAGAGCGAGGACTATAACTCAAACTAAGGGGAGGGGCTCTCGTCTTATACGATCTTGGAGAGAGGTCTTTGTCTCAGCACTCAAAGTACAAGAAAGAGGCCTGCTCCACAAGCAAAAAAGCACGGAAATGAAAAGAGAAAGTCTCCTTCATGACTCTAGATAGCCTTCAACTTCCTTTAAGCCTAGTGAAATCAATCCCACCTGTCCCTTAGTTCAGCGCAAGAGAATGGATAAAAGAATAAATTTTAAATCCCATATCGACATCGGAATCAACAGTCAAGGAATCCAATCAGTCCCACTCGGATAGGATAAGAACCTGCCCTCCACTATAAAATCTTACTGTGAGAGTTTCCGGTGTGATCCAATCAATGGCAGAGAATCTAACTCAACTCTCTTCCTTTCCGTCTTTAAACCCACCGCCCTATACTGCGAAATGAGTTTGTTTCATAAACAGAGAGACCTAATCCACAGGTATCTCAGCATGTGCAGGTGGCAAGAGCCTCTAGTTCGGTCTCCATAAAGCAACGTACTGTTGAGGGTACTCAACAGTACCCGATGGCAAGACCCTAGCAACCGATGGCAAGACCCTAGCAACCGGATCCATCGCCACCCTTGAGGGTACTCTTTCTCATTCATGTCCGTCAGGGAATCGATAGAGTAGAGTCTCGGGGGATGCACGCTGAAGAGGCAGAGGATCATGGAGCGCTTGAGGTGCGACTCTATGAAAAACAAGTTGCTGCTTCGAAGAAACCTGGCATGCCGTTAATATGGAATGGCTCTTCATCATGGGTAAGTAAATCGTACCAAACGAGAGTCCGATGGTACAGCAGCAAAACTTGACGACCGTTCTGGGAGTAAGCCAATGGCTGGAGAAGTACCCCATCCATCAAGTAGTCACGTATCCGTATCCACTGATAATCCACGCTAGGACACCCCATTCTTGCTCACGATAAGTAATAAAGCAAAGACGCCGTCCCAGGACGGCCAAATACATTGGAAACCTATTATCTGTAAAACTAAGCTGGTGTGCCTCCACGGAGTTTTCAGTATGAATATCAAAAGCCACGGCCCACCGGCACTTTTGCCGAATTCTGCATTGAGTCACGTCTGTGCAGATGGCCGCCCAGGAAAACCCCCATAGTGCGCGGATCAACCAGAGAGTATGGCGGGATAGTATCCCCTGCCTCCACGCGTTAGCTCTGTCTATATGGATGCTAACTGCAGATATAACTGGATTCTCCAAGATCTGAACCAGCCTCAACAACACGTACTCTTCGTTCCTATAGTCATACCCAAATCCATAAACGCAAGCAGGGGACCCAATCTATGGGACTATCTCAGCCTCTGTAGGTGGCAAGCGCTGACAACTCCTAGTGGACGGATTCCATATAGCAACCTGGCCGTCGTCCTCATTATAAATGCAAAGGAAGCCACGGCAAGACCCTAGCAACACGATCCGTTCCCACCCAAGAGGGTTCTCAATCTCCTCAAAGTCACCCGGGCGACGCAGATCGATACAGTAGAGGCTCGAGGAAAACATGGCGAAGAGGTAGACGGGCGACTTACGGAAGAAACGTTCGTCTATCAAGCGACGCCACCGTGTGGACACGCACCTGGGCCGGAGCAGCGACTCCTTCGGGACTCGTTCCAGTATATCGGTGATCAGCTCCGGCGGAAGGTCCGCCAGATCACAGGGTACTTCCATATGGCCAATCTGATCCACACAATCAAAGAAGAAGATGATGAGAAAACGCTTTTGAATATTTTCTGCTTCCCGCCTCTCAAATCGGGTCGGGCTCCTGGATCGGATTCTCGACCTGGAAACGGTCTCGTGATTTCCCCATGTCTAACCTATAGCGTTAGTGCATTCTCAAAAGAGGTCAGACCATGCCACGAGCAAAACCATTGGGGGTTCGCCCTAGTGGCCACCCTTCCATCTTGGAAGGGGGAGGTTCGGGACGATTTCATTTCAGAAATGGGTTTCGACTCCTACGCCCTACAAGGAGGCAAGGCAAAAGTCTGAGAGTGAGTGTTAGAGTAGGATTAGCGTAGGACCGACAAAAACAAAAAAACCTATGGTCGGGTTTGTATTCCAAGCATTTGTTACCTCATGCGAAGAGAAGAGGCTTTCTAAATTCCTGATGCATCAATGGAGGGCTCTCATGATAGGTTCATGTGCGCATTTATGGATTGGGGGTTTCTGATCCCCTAAATTTTTAATATGTTTAACATAATCCTTAAAATTTAATTCGATATGCAACGTGAGCCTTGAATTTTTTGTGCATGTTGTTCAATTAGATCGTTGAACTGTATAAAAAATGCTCCATGTTGTTCTTCCGCTAATTTAAAATCAGAAATAACCATTGGATAGTTCACGTAATTTATGACTACTACATCCACAATGAACAAATTAGAAGTTCGAATAATACATTACACATGAAGTAAAAATTCAAGGATTATCTATGTCATTTCTTTAAATTTTAAGTATAGCTACTCTGATCACCCAGCCTCGCTCTTTTGCAAATTGCTAAATCATGAAAAGGTAAGGGCGGAAAAAGAAAGAGAATGGGATGAATTAGCTTTTAAAACAATTGGTTATGGTTTCACAAAACCTCACATTTTATCGGTTAAATGATCTCAAATCGGTTTGGTTCAATTTCATTGGGTCAACAAAAGAACAATCATTATCATGGAGAGAGTGTAAAGCCCCTATGCTCAGTCCCAGCCGACGCTGCTTGCCAGGGCAAAAGAGTACAGCGCCTGTGGAGGCGAAAGCTCCGAGCTCATCTTCCAACTCCACGACACGCATGAGCTGTTGAGGAGGGAAATTCAGTCGTGCTAGTAAATCACGATTCGAGCAGACGGACTTGCGTCCTCATCTGTCTCATTCCTTTCAGAAGAAGCAAACCGATGCCAAGCAACAGGATTGGCAATGGCCTATGTAGAAACACCGATGATATGTCGATAAGAGATGAGCCGTCGCCCATATCTCGGATGATCTACGATGATGACGCACATGTCCAACCAGTGGAGCTTCCAAATGTCGGACTTCCCAGTTGCATTAAAGATCAAGATACCGTATTGAGCATGTTTTAAGGTAAATGTCAAGACAGGTAAACAAGCTTAGCTCAAACATGCACTGAGCTGGTTGATCTGTCCATAATTTCATGTCCCAAAGGGGAATCCATTGGTCAATTCATAGAGTGAGAAAAGCAGAGACACAACATTGAGTGCTAGATACAGGATGGTACTTGACATAACAAACATTTGCTTTCCTGTAAATGCCAAGAAGACTTGCTTCCAGTTTTATGCACCATATCTTGACCTGTTCAATTCAACAGAGTATACCGAACCTTAGAACAAAAACGTGAAAACCGTGGGAGGTGAAGTGAATCTAGAGTCTAATACAATTCTACATCTCCCGTTGGAAGAACTTGTGCTAACATGAAAATAAATCCCAATTAAGTGAAGGGAAAGAAATTCCAAATATAAAGTTCAAAACTTCACCAATTGCTCCTCAAACACATTCTCTCTTACCTTGTCATTCGCATTCAAAATTATCAGATACAGAAACTCAATGCTTTTGACAGTGCATCCGAAGGGAAGGATTGATTGCATCATCAAAGAGTGCGAGACAATCGAAAATCACCAAGAAACCTTTTCACCCCTCAATCAGTTCAACCTAGAATTGGATTACTGGATTACTCGCGGAGAATGGAAAGAGTTTGAAGAGTAATGCATGCGGGCTTACAAGGATCCGGGAGCACTAACTGTATCTTTGACAAAAATGAAGACCCAGAATTTCACAAAGATACAGTGCAAAATAATGGAAAAGGGTTGCAAAGACATTCATTATTCTTAACTATGACATCTGTAACGATTTCACTATATCGTCTCTTTATACAATAACTATACAAAACCTTAAAATTGTAGATTGTCACTCCCCTTTTTAGCCTTAGTTTTGTGAAGGAGTGACAGACTTCTTTATACAATCAACAATACCCTCACAATTTGCCTCAGGAAGTATGCAACCCAAGTCATCTTCAAAAGCATACTCTGGGTTTGAATGAGGTGACCGAAGCGTCCCATGCGTCTGACATGCCTTCATCGTCTTACAGTGTTCAGCTTCGTCGTCTCTTATGTTAAGGAACACATCGTACAAGTTCTCTGAGAAAGAGTAATAATACAGGAAAAAACCAAGTTTAGCTGATACATCATAATTGATCCTCAATGCTCTTTAGAAAGATTTAAAGCAAAAAATAGTTAGACAACCAAAACACAAGCAAGCTCCTGTAGCCTCTGACTATTACTAGTTATAACAGACACACCATCATAGACAGTATTGCTAACCCCATGAACACTATTCACATGAAAAGCAAGCTACGGCCTACAGTGCACCAGAGAAGCTCTTCAACCTTCTTATAACTACATATAATGTGACACTTTTTATCAACTTATTATAAGCAAATATGTTCCTCATAGGAGCTACATAGGCAAAATCTCAGGCTCAGACACGCAGCCAGCTATCACTTACCTATTTTTGGCCTTCGAGACTCAGGTGGTCTGGAGGTTTGAAATTCATCTGAACAAATTGATGAAAGAAGTTAATAGTTAACATGACAAATTACGAAACAAAGAAAATTGGCCATACAGGAAAAAAACAACAAATGTGAAACGAACTTACCAAAGAGGTACAAGTCATCACCAGTGTAGTATTTAATGGCGACCTCAGGTGCAGGCAACTTTTTCAATTCCTCTGCAATGGAACTGCCGGTCAAAATACTGTAGGCAAAACCAGATCTATCGTGCATATATTGGCTAAAATTTACTCTTAAGGATGGCTTTCATGCAAAAACATGATTGGTGTCACCCACGAGACTGACATAAAATGATCTAAAGATTGCAGGAAACCTCCAAGCTGATGTCAGGCAAGAATGAGATAATGCAGTTCCCTGTCATGCCGTCAGAGCGAATTTTCAGCAATTCAAATTTTATCATGCAACACTCTTATTGCTAACCCATCACATGCAGTCTCAAACAACCACATAAAAACGCCCCTCTTCCTTTCTTCTGTTTTTGAATTCAAATGAGGAACCCTCAGTCACATGACTTCTATTAGATAGGTAAGTCCACCTTGCGTGCATCCATGTATAACTGCATCAGAATTGAATAAAAGAACAAATTGCAAGAGCTTCTGATCTCACCTCCCTGGGCCTTGAGAAATTTGTCATAAGTTGAAAACGCATGGCTCTCTACACATTCTGAAAAGTGATCTGGAGAATAGATATTCCAAATACATAATTATTATAACCTGTTGAAAAATGATAACGTGCAACATAAACAACCCCCTCCTCCCAATTAAAATCTGCCAGTTCCAGGAGAAGACTTTGTCTGGACAAAAGATATGCTTAAAGAAGCAGTTACTTGTGAGCTCCATGACTATGATGACAAAGCTTAACCTAAATAAGTAATGATCCAGCGGCCAACAGCTTTGAGCAATCATTAATCTGCAGAAACTAAGGCATTACAGTTCTATAGAAGACATTTGCAAACTTACATGCCATTCTTGGGCTTAAAGCATACATGAAGGCTGTCATCAAGTAGTAAAAGATGGCGATGTGTTGGGCAAGAAAGCGGTCGAACCACCAAGCATTCCCCCCTAATTCCTGTAATAAAATCCTCTACCTTTATCAACAAATGGAACCAACTAACAAAAAAAAATATAGTTCACTTAGCAGAACTCGTCAGAAAGTGGATATCTAAATATATACATTCAAAAAGCATATAGAAAGACATTACTTCCATGATAAGCAAATGGTGCATCTCATTCCAGCTTTCAGCAAAATGGACTTTCAAATAGTCAGCCCTCCTCCACCAACCAAAACTCTCATACATATGTAGAATTGACATAAAGGCTGCAAAAAGAATAAAAAAATGACATTAATCATTATTCCCATGGAACATACACAAGAAAACTTTGCACTTCTTAACATCGTCATTTGAAATTGCCATATGAGTTTATTTCCTTTAACATGAAATGCATGATTACTCCAGTCCCTATTCTGATAACTTTGTGCTTGCCTCAACCACTATGCAACATGGCACCATAGATAATATTGTTTCCATAAATACATTCAACCAACTCCAATCTTTTTACCCATTAACATCTTAGAAAATTTCACAAAACATTTATCATTTAGTTTTTGACTTTTCGGAAATATACTTCATCGCCGGGTAGAGCAGCTTGGTAGCTCGCAAGGCTCATAACCTTGAGGTCACAGGTCCAAATCCCATCCCCGCAACATTTTTGTGATAAAAAAAATGGGTTTGGCTCTGTTAACGATCAACTAGTAATTACTTTTTTGGGGATAGAGGGACTTGAACCCTCACGAGCATACAGCATATGATGGAATGAAAAGCCATGATCTTCTTTTTATAAGCTTGACGACTCACCAAAATAAGGAACTCTTGCAATGGTTTCCAGTACAAAGAACCTTGCATAGTGCCGTTCACTGTACAGAGTATCCAGAATCTTAATCACCGAGTCCTGGAAAAGGTTATAAGCTACAAATATTAGTATAAAATCCGTGCAACTGCGAAATGAAAAATCACAATGCCTTCAATCCCTAAAGTACTAATTAAGGCATGATGCCAGTTGATATAACTACAAGACCGAAAATTCTATTTATATCTTCTCCTTCTAACAATGGAAACCTTTTTGTTTACCACCAAAGCTAACTATTTCTGATCGATAGTGCATCATATCAATTTGCTCACTCGTCTACAGAGGAGGATGGGGCCCTTACTGTGAGAAAGATGTTGACAGATTGCTCGAGCTTAATAGTCCATCTTTCTAGGTCACTGGTGGAAGAACCCTCAGATGCTCCATCGCTGCTTCTACTCCTCTCCTTATCAAAGATGCTCTTTGATTCAAATGACTCCTCAACAACTACTTTTTCCTCATTGTCTTGCAAAAGTGCCGATCTTACAGTACAGCATTTTCTAGGGAATCATGAGAAAAATATATAAGAAATCTCTCAGATGAAGAAAAAGAATCAATCATCTATCTAAAACTAACCCTAATAACTGTAAATACAGGTGATAGTATAGGTGCATTTGGCATGCCATGATGATTGATTTTTTGCCACAAGCTCCACCAGGCGTTCAGTGGAGCAACCTTGTCGTGTACCAACAAAATGCTAGGCCACTTTATACATAATCGGTTCGGCATCCACAATAACGATCATGATGATATATGTCTGTATGCTTTAGCATTTGGCAATGCAACATTGTCATGTGTTAATGCATGCTTTTCCTTGCCACGATGAACATTTCTTTTTCGGTATGCTCAGCCTAGCCATCCACCATGCAAATTGACAAACGTGGTTATTTCCTCTGTCACTGGACACCATACATGTAGAAAACAATGCCTAGTATCATTACTCTGTGGTATTCGATGCCTCAGTACAGAGGAGCTACTTAGAGAATATTTAGCACTTCTTCGGCTTAAATTAGATCCTCAGCACTGTTAACATAGTCTACTTGATCGTCCAATCCACATGCTTCCAAAAATTGGAAATCAAAAGCTAAGAGAAAAGACCACTCTCAATTATCTTGCATGGTCAGATTCACCAGTATAAAGTTTCCGCAACACACTGCTATTGTGATGACAAATTCAATTGTATTAGCCACACAGAATTACACGGCCACAAATTGGCAAAACCCTTGGCTAAATCGGGCGAGAGATCATATGGGCAATTTCACACACGGTGTCAAAATGCTTGATTACCCCCACAAGCGTTCAAGCTGTCAAGAAACCATCTTCAATGCCTAAAGATCAGAACCCAAACAAGAAAAAAGCAGGAATTCCCTCATAGCCATTCCACATTCCAGGCGCATAGTCAAGACCAACAGCCAAAGAAGGACATTTAGACTCAAGTCAATCTTTGAGGTGATTAAGCTTCAAAGAAGCCCCACCACAAACATAAAAACGAAAAAAATAAGAGAAAGAAAACGACGAAAACCCACATGAATCGCTCCCATCCTCTTCTCATCACGAACAAGGAACATACAGAAGGAGCAAAAACAATTGCAGCAGCAGGACAAGACCAAGGCCGCACGAAGCTGATCCTCCTCCCGAAGGTCGATCAACGGAAATGAGAGCGGATTACCTCGGAACCAGCGCGCGCGACGGGAGAGGATTGAAATTCGAAGGACCCCGCGCGCCGAGCGGCGGTGGATTCCGGCGGGCCCGCGTCCTCAGCGACGACGCCGGCGCGGCGAACACCGACGAGGAGAGAGCCGATGCCATGTCTCTCTCTCAGCTCTGCGAGTCGGCGATGGGTCCGAACGAGGCACGAACGAAAAAGGGCAACGGAACTTGTCGTCGTTGTTTAGGCTCATATTCCCTACGTGTCGTGGCCTGCCCACCGTTTGATATTTCGAGAGGAAGGCGGCGATTTTGGATGCATCTTTTGTAATTTTCTTCTTTCGCGTACGATGAAAGAAGGCTACACGAAGTTGTTAATAACCCGTGGTCCAGGCTTGACCACCGAGCCGGGCACGCACCGGCCCGGTGGCGATGGGCCGGCGGAAATGTGGGCGCGCTCGGCACGGCCCATCGGCTGTCGGGCCCATGCCTTGGTCCCCAGCCCAATTAGGCGAGCCCTCATGTGGGACGAGGAGGAAATTATTGAGAAAGTGCCAAGCTTGTTACAACTGTGTTAATTCAGTTATAAACCTTTTAATTTGATTAATTTAATCATAAATTGATAGACAATTAACCAAGATAGTCCTTATGACCAAGGCTGGAAATTAAAGATATAGGTACCGATCATCCAACGTGGCATAGTCAACATTGATGTAAAAAATTAAGGTATCCATGTTACAACGATTCTCCAATGTTGGACTTTTTCTAAAATAACTCACTCGTACATCTCAACAATTTCCCTTTCGCATTTGACTTGACGTCAATGTTGCATCTACTCCATTTAATTCAAGTATAATTTTACATCAACACATCTCAACTTTATTCCTTTTGAGGACTGCAAGAACGACAATGTGCACTTTGATCCCTAGTCTCTTTGTCAAGACCAAACCCTAAAGACCGTGATTGGTCGTGTTACTACCTGACAATGCTCACCTTCATTTAGGTCTCTTTCACCATACCGAATCACAAAAGTTGTCCAAAAACCACTTTGATCACGAGATACATTCCTTAACATCTTCACCAAAACGTCAATACTTATTAGAAGTGAACCATCAATTGACAATCAGCTTTGATACCATTTGTTGGGAACGCATAACAAAAGTTTGATACCTTCATATAAGGAAATTGCCAAGAGATAATCCAAATCCAAATCCAAATCTTTCAATATATCCAATTAGACTAACTTTTCAACCATTAAGATTTGCCAAAGTGACCAGGAAAATGAAGGGTTTGAATCCCGCCTTCTCAAAAGATTGAAGAGGGAACGATTTAACTTTATATGTGAGTGTTGACTCCCATGTCCTATAATGAGATATAGCAAAAGTTTGAGAATAAAAATTAAAGCAGAAGCATAGTAAGACTGATCAAAAAATTAGACTCCCTTTCATTAAAAATTTTAAGTTAATGAATTATAAGCTAATTATAATTGAGATATATTGATTACCGTAAAACACATCAATTCTTCAAGATAAAAATTTTCCCAATATAATTCATACGTGTCTTTCAATGCCTAGTTGGTACGATGTGGGTTCCAACTCAAGAGTCCAGAAGCTTACGTGCAGCTTCAGAACGATGAGATTGAGAAAAGACCCAAGCTGTACAACATGAACACGCTTCACCAAATCGAACGAGACAAAAGCTCCCAATAGAAAACCCGCCGTCCACTGCCACCTGCGGCGGAATCTGTGGACACCAAACCTTGATCGCCGGGCCTTCTCGTTTACTTCACCATCCTTCGGACAAGTGTCGCGCCGCGAGTTGACCGCCAGGGAAGCAGTTTAGTGGCCCAATTAGCTCGACTATTTTCAACTTTTTCGTCATAATTTCTCAGACATCAAATTACACTTGTCCTAATAATTTTTTCCTCACGGCAGGAACGCACACATGCTCGGACCGGCGTGAATCAAGGACCAACCATGTTCCTTCATGAGTACTACTCCATCGCCATCGAGTGGTCACCACTTGTTGCAGTCATTTCGCAACTTTTCGCGTTGAGATTTCGCTTACCTCGAACTAATCAAAGTTATAAACTTTTGATAGTTGATGTGGACCATAGAGGTGGATTCCTTTAAGGAGTTTCTCTGCAAAATGTCAAAATCAAGGCCTCATTTCGAGTGCAATAGGACCTATATATTAATCACGTCTTCGAGATTGATGTAATTTGTATCGATGCGACAAAAAAATACTGTTATCATATGATAAGGCATATAGAATTTATATTAAGGATGAGTAATTTCAGATTCCATATTAGGTTCCATACAAGTTCAAGCGAGAACTTACCTATCAAAACAAGTTCACTAATTATTTAACCTATAATATGTTTTAGAGTTGATTCCATGATTTATCAAGTTCTACCTATACTGTTAATTGAATGATTGTAATAAATTGTCACCTCTTAAAGTTATTATTTGTAGAATTCACTGATTATAAATCATATTTAAATATACGAAAATTATGAAATATTAATAAAGTAAACGTTTCAATTATAATTATCGTCGGAAATGAAAACTCAAACTAACAATTTCAAATTACATTCATCATTAGATGCCATAAAATGCCGTAAGATTGTGCGAAGATATAGAAAAAAGTACAAAACCCTTATTTCGCTAGAACTTGGAACCTATCTATCGAAACTAGTTTTCCAATTTTTAGAACTAGAATCTACCTTAGAGTGCGTTTATTTCATGGAAAACTCAATAATAAAGGAAAATGTTTTCCGGGAAAGCATTTTCCAATAATATGATTTGTTTTCCTTTGTTTTGTGATGTACAATTGAAAATATTTTCTACCATTTGGATCTCATTAAAAAATAATTTTGCACTTCATCGCAGGAACAAAATGATTTTTTTTTAATTTTAAAAAATTCGAATTTTTAATATTGTTGTTTTTTACTTACTTTTATTTTCTTTCTTTTTATTTCCTTTTTCTCTTTTCCTTCTTCTTGTCCTTCACTCCTTAGCTTCCTCACGCCATCCCTTCTGCTTCATCTGGCAATTCGTTCCTGGTTGGCTTACAGAGGGTGAACTCCAACTATCGTCGGAGGTGACAAGCTCATCAACTGACTGTCAAAGGCTACGAGCTCGCCCAATCTGACGAGGCTTGAGCGTCATCAGATGGAGGCCATGAGCTCACCTGATCTGGCGAGACTTGAGGCTCATCGACCTCGAGCAAGTTCAAGCCTTGTTGTCAAAAGCCATGAGATGGCTCGATCTGGTGAGGCCAGAACTCATTGGCCATCCTTGTGGCCGATGACTAGTGGAGAAGAAGTAAAAAGAAAAATAAAGAAAAGAAAAGAAGGAAATTCGAATTTTTTATTTTTATTTTTAAAACATTTTCCAAATTTTAATTTAAAAAAAATTCAAATTCAATTTTTAAAAAAAATATATTTTTATAAGAATAATTGTTTGTAAACCAAGCATAGATTCGAAAAACGTCTTTCGATATTTGGATAAATCATTTTCCTGAATTTAAGTTTTGTTAGGAAAATGTTTTTGGTTGACTAGGAAAACGTTTTTCATTGACTCATTTTCCTGAGTGATCCAAACGCCGGAAAATGACGCCAGAAAATAAGGAAAATGTTTTCCCCGAAAATGTATTCCCCGAAACAAACACACCCTTAGATCTAGAATCAAGAACTAGTCCGATCCTCAAATCGTCGATTCTACACAGGAGCCGTGCCTTGTCGTGAGGGGGACGTTAGAAAACTCTTTTCACACGCTGGAAGATGTCTCGTTCAAAGGACGAGCAACAAAGTTGCAATGGCAACAGCTAGCTTCGACGTTGGCTCACCTCCCCTTCCGACAGCGACCGAAGCAATCACCCACCGTCCGTTTAACCCCGTAGCTTTCGAATACGAAAGCAAAATCCCAATAAACAAATGCAGACTTCACGGAAGAGAAAGAGAGAGAGAGATTGCTTTATGTATGACCAAACGACAAGTGGCAATCACAGGCTATAGCTTTTACCTGCTTCACATGGATCAGCACCCCCGCCACCCTCCTCTGATCCGGCTCTAGATGATTTCAGTCCATCATCGTCTCGTCGTCACGGACGTCTCGGATTCGACCATAGGCCAAGAACCCTCCATTCCGCCACTCTCATGAAGTCTTCCCCACCATGGAAGATGAAGCAAGAGCGTTCGTGCTGCGGAGGAAGCCCATCTCGAGCTATCTGTCGTCGCCGGCGCTGTCGTCCGAGCCCGTCGACGTGAACAGCTTCACTTCCTGCTTCAAGTGGGTGTGCGTCGACCAGTCCAGCCTGTGGTGGGCCGGGCTGTCCTGGTCCGTCTTCTTCCTCTTCGCCGTCGCCGTCCCGTTGGCCTCGCATTTCTTGCTCCAGTGCTCCAGCTGCGACGCCGACCACCAGCGGCCCTACCACGTGCCGGTGCAGATATCGCTCTCCGTGTTCGCCGCGATATCTTTCGTCTGCCTAACGCGGTGGTCTCGTAAGTACGGGATCAGGAAGTTCTTGTTTCTAGATAAGTTGTGCGAGTCGAGCGATAACGTTCGTCGCGGATACTCGCAGCAGCTTCAGGTACGTTCACTTTCGACTTTGGTTGCCGTTCTGTTCTTGACGATCCAGCAGTTTTAACTGGTTGGCAATTCATCATCAAAGTCAGAGAATTTTTTAAGTGTTCTGTTGCATTCATATTGCTGATCTAGGAATTGCAGTAAGCTAATGCAGACTCTGAATTAATGACTGAACAAGCGTCGATGATGCTAATAAGAGGCGCAATTTTGGATATAGCTGAGCATTCTTGATGTTTGCAGAGATCAGTCAAGCTGTGGACTTGGTTCGTGCTCCCGTGTTTCGCTGTCGAGACGGCGTACAAGCTCTGGTGGTTCATCTCCGGATCCACCACCATCCCTTACTATGGAAATCTCTACGTGAGCGACACGATCATCTGTGCGTTGGAGCTGTTGTCGTGGCTCTACCGGACCTCGATTTTCATCCTCGTGTGCATCCTCTACCGGCTGATATGCTACCTGCACATCCTCAGACTGGAGGACTTTGCGCAAGTCTTCGAGAAGGAAACCGAGGTGGTGTCGATTTTGAAGGAGCATCTCCGGTTCAGGAGGATTCTCAGGATCATAAGCCACCGCTTCCGATCATTCCTTCTCTCGTCCCTCATATTGATCACGGCGAGCCAGTTCATTTTCGTGCTCTTGATCACCCGTTCCGGCGCTAATGCGAATATCTACAAAGCCGGGGAGCTTTCAGTAATCTCTCTTTCTCGCCAAAACGCCGATTTTGTCTTTGATTTGGGACTAATTACCAGTCTGTTGACAGCACAACATTGTTATTTTCTGTGTCGCAGCTATGTTCCGTCAGCCTGCTCACGGGCCTCTTCATATGCCTGCGAAGCGCGACGAAGGTCACGCACAAAGCTCAGTCCATCACCGGACTTGCGGCGAAGTGGCACATCTGTGCTACGATTAACTCATTTGACGATAACGATGGCGAGACGCCCAGAATTGAGGTCGCTTCCACCCATGTTTTCCCCGCAGATGCAGAGTGGGAGTCCGAAGAAGAAGAAGGAGACGGCGACGATGATCTCAACAATGCCAAAATAATGCCAATTTACGCACACACCATCTCGTTCCACAAGAGGCAAGCTTTAGGTGAGAAGGAAAACTATGGAAGAGATTTTTTTTCTTTAGTCCTAGTATAATTCATAAGAATAGCCATAATGAAGTTGAGTGACATTATTTGCAGTGACATACCTAGAGCACAACAAAGCAGGAATTACAGTTTACGGCTTTATGCTGGACAGGAGTTATCTTCACACCATATTCGGGATTGAATTCGCTCTTTTTCTATGGCTGCTGAACAAGACGATCGGTATTTCATAATCTCGCCGGAAAACAAAGGAGTTGGAGAATGTTACAGTCGCACTCGATCCATGTTCTGTATTTTGGTCAGGTCTGGGATGTGTAGTGTACACTGTACATGGTCATGAGAGTTCTTATGAATGCATTGTTTCTGTAAAAGGTAAAGTCAGATTCTCTTTCGCACCACAATGCTTGTTGAGTTTTACAATTTGAAGAAAAAGGCATAATGCCATTCAGCGTAAAGTTACCTCTCTTTCCATATATAACTTATTTCGATATGTATAGAGCATTATTAGACTCCCTAGCCGACTGCGGTTGTTCTCGGGTTCAAGAGTTGGCTCAGGAAGAGATTTCATCAATCTGTATGAAGAAAGTGCACCTGTATGTAGATGGATGATCTGTCTGCGTTGACTTCCATTGTGATCAGATTCATGGGTAGGGCCAACATAAGTAGGACCACTCTACAAGGTCACAAGACTCGTGGTGGATTAACACTTTCCTTGAACTTCATGTGAACTTCCTCTTTAGCACAGGATCTCTGTGTATAGCCAAAGAAAATGAGTCAGAAGGTAGCTCTGAGATTTCAATTTGAAGTGAAAGGTACTGATAATCTGTAGTCATGAGAACCGAATGACGGTGATCAAAGCACTGAACATCCCACATGTCATCCGATGAACAAATTGAAACAGGCATGACTATGTTCTGGCTTTAGCATCATTCGCAGACATATTTTGGGTCACAGAACTTGCTTTGCTCTTGAAATACCTGTGGTATTTGGCTGTGCCAAATGGAAAAACAGCAAAGGAATATTAGTATCTTCTAACCATGCTCATGGGATCTAAATAATTATGTGTTGGTTGTGCCTCAAGAATCGGATTCATGAAAGGCATCGTTCTAGCTGCTTGAATTGTCATGGAGCTTAGATAACATCGGTTGCTTAAAGAACACTCGCGAAAAGTCTCTCGGACATGACAAAAACAAAGGCAAAGCAGACAGAGGGGACACACTGCTAGTGCCACATTATTTACTAATGGAGTCACCTGGGAAGGCCTCCATAAACAAATGGACCAAATGCTTTGCATAACATCGGGACTGCACAAATTGATTCGAACCATTCGCCACACCATGGAAGATAAAAGAACTGTAGAAAAGAGAATATGGAGCAAACAAAAATCGGCATTCAGACTACAAATAGTAGTTACAGTCCAATAAGTCATGAAGTGTTTTTCTTTACTATTTCCTCTTCTTCGATTAAGACTCCGGCTATCTATTGAGAATTCGACAGAAACAGACGGACAAAACCTTCATTTGCTGTCTTTAATAGTATTTTTTTTTTTCCCCATTTTGGCTTGTTACTGTCTTTACTGGTTATGCAAGAACAAGAAGGCATGTAAATGGAAATGCACTATGGTTAACCCGATGTCACAAGGAATATGCAATTCAGGGACAAGGACATCATCAGTGGGGCTTCTGGAAAGGTTTGGCTCCTAGAAACATTGGGAACATCAAAGAATTCATTGTCTGATATTGACAAAGTTGAATCTAGTCCAGAACATCTAAATTCCATTCTCATAAAGAGTGTACCTTCCCTAAGGAAGTCAGGAACCACAGACGACTTCCACCATGTCTGTAAGTACTCTCAAGTCAATCGGCATCTTTTTTCCAGTGTTCTGAGATCAGATATTAGACTGTTTCTTTGTTCTTTCATTCAAATACTGTCCTAGCAATGCAAAGTGTACGGTCCTCTTACCATTATCGTTCTGCATCTGTCTGTTGATTTGCCCGAATTAGATCTGCCATGTTGATTCTGATTTCTTCTGCCTGTATTGCTTACTGAGTAGCCAGATGATCGTAACATTATGGTCATTTAGAGCCGGTTCAAGGACATGAACATTAACTCAATTGAACTTGCATACTCCTATTTGGATCCCATTTGAAAAGTTTTTCAATCCCAATTCACAACAAATCGAAAGCCGTCAGAACCCCAGTATATGGAGCATGTCCTTGAATTCCTAAACTGAGCCAAGAACATAATGCGACATTTAACAGTCGTAACTTCTATTATGAAGTGCAGTAATTTATCACAGGAAACCTCATACAAACGTCAACAGAACATTCCAAATCCGACATACGTGTTTGAGGTCATTTTCAAGGTCGAAACTTTTCCATATGATGTCAGCAGAATGGTTTATTTGTGATTGGCGGGTAGGATTCGCGTGCATTTTTTACCCGGCAGTGACAAGGAAACGCCAGGTTTTTGCACCTAGACAACACCAGTAAGCTTAAAGCTAACTTATGTATGAACTTGTGCTCATGAATCTTGCACTAGCTTGTTCACAATTTGATCGACTCCTAGCTCGACCACACAGTGACTTCTGCTCGAAAAGAATATTCAATTATGATTTGTAGAATGCGTTCTTCTATTAGACTAATGTTATTGTGCACATTCCTTGTATTGAATAACCATCTCCATAAATTCAGCCTCAGCATTGCTCCCACGTCCCCAAATTTGGCAGCTGGGACAGGGGCAAGGACGAAGTTCGATACACGGCCTACTTTGATAATGCACGCCAAGAGAAGGCCGGAGTTAGGATAAATCCTAATGACCCTGAGGAGAATCCAGAGGCCTTCATGCCTGGACCGATCTGTGACGTGGAAAAGATTTTCAATTCAGTCCAAGCCATTTCATCCACGAAAAGACAAGGCAGCCAAGTAAGCGCCGGTGCTCATAGAAGAAGCCTTTCCGATCAACCAAAAGCAGGTTACGCTACTGGCTCGTCTTCATCGATGCAAAGAGGTGGGAGGTACCGAAGAGAAAGGGATGCAAGCAATCCATGTGATCATCCTGTAAGTTACTTCATGATTCAGAAGCTATCTCTACAGCAAATAACAAAGTATTCTTTTAGCATATTGATAAGCGTCTGCCTTAGAAAGAAATCAGAATGTGGAGGGAATTGAATCTGTAGGGAATGCAAGGTTCTAAGTTTATGATCTCTAACATGGTTTAACAGTTAACACTGTGAAAGGTCTTGATGATGAAATCTACATTCTTCCAGTGAAATCATCAAGAATATGAAAGAGGAAAGTTCGAAGGGCTGATTAACTTCAATCTACGCAAGGAAATTCCTAATAAGCCGATTCTTTTAAACTGTGAATTGCGTTGCCTTGCTGGAGTTCTTCTATTGATCACTCTCCAACTTGATTGTACATTGCCTTCTGTTTTTAAGAACGGTCCAGATCATCATTTCTATAGGCAAAAGGGGCAAACAAATGGAGATTTTTTAATGTCTCGGTGCAAACAGGAAGAAGCTCCATCACTTATAAGTGCGTTGATTGACATCTCCTCCTAAATTCAGTGCATTATCAGAAGAAAACTGATACTGGTTTTCAGAACAGCATTATTTCCTTAACATCCAGGACCCAGATATGAATTGAGGGATCAATTATATGTTGCACAGATAACATCACGTTCTCGTGAAGTGATGTCCTGGTTTTGTCCTTGCATGATTTGCGGTTTCACCATATCTAGAAAAGATCACTTAAAATACATGCATATGTTAGATTTGTTTGTTGTATATGCATATGCTTTGTTTCTCAATTTGTGCTCTCAAGTTTCCTGCAATCAACCTTAGAAATGAATTGGCCACAGAAACACTCGCGTGCTCCAAAACATGGAAACTTGGCCAATGTTAGAATTCCACAGGCAGCATGTTCTGGGAGCGCACGCCGAGACAAAACCAGCAAAAAGATGATTCCAAACGACCCTGAGGAGAATCCAGGTGCCTTTTCACCTAGGACAGGAGGGACTTGTAGTTTCTTCTGTTTGAATTCGGCCAAACCGAGTTCGTCCCAGAAACAACATGGGGCTCGCAGTGCCGGTTCTCACAGGAGGAGCTTTTCCAATGAACTAAAGAGAAAGAGCTTCAGCACAAAAAAAGGCTTCTCGCCATCAGTGCAAAGAAGCTCAGGACCCTCAGGACAGAGGAACAGAGGTCGACCAGCAGATAATTCCGTAAGTACTGCCCCGTTTGCGTTGCATCAGCCCCACTTTTTGGAGAAAACATTTCCAAGATTGATTATAACATGACATAGATCTCTCACTTCAATTCTTCTCCTTTCTGCATTTGCCTTCCATGAAACTATATTGTTCAGTGACCAAATGATGCTTATTAAGTGTTATCCTTCTTTCAAGTGGCAGCATCTTGGCGCAACACCCGTACCAGTGTTCGGCGACTGGGATGAGACTGATCCAAATTCAGGAGAAGGCTACACCGAGAGGTTCAACAGCATAAAGGAAGAAAAAGAGAACGCCTCATCCAACTTCCAAACTGTGCTCTCGATTCCAGTCAATTACTCAGATAGCCCCACGAAGGAGGGAGTCCCTTCTTACCTATTCAAGGTAGCATTTCTTGTGAAGACTCTTTATGCAACCAATTCAAAACTTGTTTCAGAAAACTAAGTTGATCATACTATCTTGGAACTTGATCAAATACACCCTCGAGATATCAATGTCTGCCCTATTCTAGTTCATGACATTGGTCTGATCAATCTTCTGCAGACATACTGCTGTGTGTTTTCGAGCAGGAAACAGTGATTCACGAGGTTCCGCCGACTTATCCAGGCTGACAAGCTGCGATCTTAGTGCTGGCACGAAA
The DNA here is from genome assembly GCA_007663325.1 of Eucalyptus pauciflora. Classification (NCBI taxonomy): domain Eukaryota; kingdom Viridiplantae; phylum Streptophyta; class Magnoliopsida; order Myrtales; family Myrtaceae; genus Eucalyptus; species Eucalyptus pauciflora. The sequence continues at coordinate 127,855 of VMYD01000019.1, forward strand.
GGAAACCATAGAGGACCGATGAATATAATTGAACTGGTTGGATCCTTAGGTGCATTCTTCCTTTTCATGTCCTTCGGCAGGAAAACAATAGAATCATGCCATATCAGTTTAAACAATGTGAGGATGAATTTCCCAGTTGTACTTTTGCACAACCGGATTGACCTTGATAGGACTTATGACGCATGAAGCGCGAACCGTGACCGTTGATAGTCAGCGAAAAACGGTTGAATACGAACCATGAGGGTTAGTCTGAGTTAGCTGGCCGACGACTTTTGCACCTTGATAGCACGAGGCTTCTTGTTCAGTTCAAATCCGGCAGAACTCGGGGCCCATATTGAAAGAAAGTGATTTTGTATTGTGTAGATTTACGAACGATACAACACCTTGAACTAGTTTGGGGAGAAGTGCCAAAAAAATCCTAAACTTTTTGGTTTTGGCCGATTTAGTCCTAATTTTTTTTTTTTTGCCGATTTAGTCCTAAACCTTTTTATGTTGTGCCAATTTAGTCCTTTCCGACCAAAATTGATCGGATTTTGCTGACTGGACGCCGGCTGGTTGACGTGGCCTGATCGGTGCTAACGTGGATAATTTTTAATAATATTTTAATATTTTTAAATATTTTTAATTAATTTTTTTCTTTTTTCTTTTTCTTTTTTTCTTCTCATCTTCTTCCTCCGGCCGCTCGGCGACCGGCCAGAGGCGACGGCCGGCGGTCACCGCCATGGACCTCGACGAGGTCACCGAGGTCCCTGGCGGCCCGGCCAAGCCTCGCCAGTTCGAGGGATGGCCTCGCCGAGCGAGGGCGAGGCTCGACCCTCGCTAGATCCGGCGAGGGCGAGCCTCGTCGCCCAGCGTGAGGCCGCCCTCGCGGTCGTGGCCACTGGTGAGGTGGCCGACGAGGTTGACCTCAACCTCGCTGGCCGTCGCCTCTGGCCGGTCGCCGAGCTTCGGCGATCGGCTGGAGGTTGAAGATGAGAAAAAAAAATTAAAATAATAAATTAAAATAAAATAAAATAAAAATTCAAAAATTCAAAAATATTAAAATATTATTAAAAGTTGTCCACGTCAGCAGCGATTAGGCCACGTCAGCCGCCCGGCGTCCAGTCAGCAAAATCCGGTCAATTTTAGCCGGAAATGACTAAATTGGCACAACATAAAAAGGTTTATGACTAAATTGGCACCAAAAAAAGATTTAGGACTAAATCGGCACAAAACGAAAAGGTTTAGAAATTTTTTGGCACTTCTCCCAACCAGTTTGGATTAGCACCATGCAAACAATACTCAATCGGACCTTTTCTCGAATCAACACTTCAAGAGAAAAGGCACATGAACTGTATAAATACATGAGCTAAAATGATTCATGAACCGAAGAGACTTATCTCATTTTGTCCACTTTCATTGATCTGCTAACCTATAAGAACTACACCTTAAACTCTTGCAGGGTCGCGGCTTTCTAGAGTCGCCACCCTACAGTGAGCTCTCATGGATTTCACACCTACCAAGGCGGTCGTCACTGCCGGCCGCATCTGAACCGCCGCTCTGGGCCGTCGGGAGATTTCCTTGCGTTGGTGGTGACGAACAAGATGAAGTCATTTAACAAATTTATTAGAAGTCAATGCTTAACCGTTGGCTCCTAGTTTGACATTGGAAGTCTAATCTTGGAGAAATCGACTGTAACTAGGCTAGGGCTAGGGCTAGGGCTAGGGCTAGGGCATATGCCTTCAATGTTCCTGTCGTACTAGGATCGGAATCATCAACTCACAAAGGCCGGCGCATCTCATGTGTCGCATCACAATTTTTTCCCTCTTGTCGGGGCTATACGTCAAACCCAATACGAACTGAAATTTTATAAACATAGATGATACGATGTTACATCTAAATAAGTGTAAAATATGAAACAAAATTTAAGGACTTTCTCCATCGAAACACTAATCAAATTCATGAATGTTCCTACAAGGAAGGGTACCCATCAGTATTATAACCTTTGTATGATGCCCATTTCAAACCTGTAATTTTTCATTTGATTGACATAACCATTTCACTTGGATGTCATACTTTTCAATCGACCAATTGAGTGTCGTAATTCACAAGTGTCATCTTCGGTTTTCCGGCTTGTGAACAATTTCTAAGGGTTATAGCACCAAAGTGATAGACTGAAAAAATACAATACATAAGTGAGTATGGTACAAAAATTATGCTACAAGAAAGTTACAACATTTCCAATGCCACCAAAGTGATCGATTGAAAAGTATGATACTTTGATGAGCACCATATGAAAGTAATTTCGCTCAAGTGCGTCATTGGAAAAACTCGAATGAATAACCTGAGAAAGTTACAACAATTTTGATGTCTTTTTCTTGATATTTGATTCTCTTATTTTATAAAATAATATAAATAATTCTTAAATTTCAGCCCAAATATAATTTCTAAACTTTAGAAAACGACCAGAATGAAGTCAATATAATTCCTAATTTGACGTTGGAAGTCTAATCTTGGAGAAATCGGGGCTAGGCTATGGCATATGCCTTCGATACTCGTGTTGTACGAGGATCGAAATTATCAACTCATAAAGGCCGGCACATACATTTGTCGCATCACAATTCTTTTCCTCTTGTCGGGACCACACGTCGAACCAAAAAGGAATCGAAATGGTACGATGTTACGTTTAAAAAAGTGTAGAATATGAAAGAAAATTTAAGGACTTTTTCTGTAGATATTTGAAAACAAGGGCATCCATAGATGTTGTAATTTTCATAAAACGCCCATTTCAAAGTCATAATTTTCATTTGATTGACATAACCGTTTCACTTAGATGTCATATATTTTAATTGGTCAATTGAGTGTCGTAATAGAAAAAAAAATTACCTCAAGTGTCATCTCTGAGTTTCCAACAACTGTGAACAGTTTCTAAGAGCCATAACATCAAAATAATAGATTAAAAAATACAACATATAAATGAGTGTGGTATGAAGGTTATGCTACTTAAGTGATTCATTGAAAACACCCGAGTGGATGCCACGAGAAAGTTACAACATTCCCAATGATCGATTGAAAAGGTACGACACCTAAATGAGCACCGTACGAAAGTAATGTTCCTCGAATGCTTCATTGAAAATGCTCGAGTAAACAAAATGAGAAAGTTATGACTATTCCGATATCCTTTTCTCGATATTTGACTATGTTTTATTTTTAAAATGATACAACCGATCCTTAAACTTTGGTCCAATGTGGTCCTTGAACTTCAAATCTATTCAATGGTTCATAAACCGTAGTTCAGTATACAAAGTCATCCATGAACTTTTCGATTGTTTAATATGATCTCTGAACTTTTGGTACATGTTCAATTTAGCCCTTAAACTATATGAATATGTTCAATGTCGTCATTTCGTTGACAAAAATCCAATGACAACATTGCATGTTAAGTTAAAATTTAGAAATCATATCGAACAAATTTAAAGTTTATGGACCATATCGCATGTTAGGCCGAAATCCAGGGCCTCTTCTCTCTCTCTCTCTCTTTATTTTTTGGGAGGGGGGCCCGTTTTCTTTGTATCCGTATCTCAATCTTCTATAGTGGGGACATCCCGATCGTCCGGGACACATTCATTTCATTTACTCCCGCTCTCCTCCGCCTTCCGCCACCGCAAATCGCTCCGATCGCTCGATCGATCGATCGGCACGACCCGAAAACGAACCCGGAAAGCCTCCGCTCCCCGCGGCGGAAGATGGTGGCGAGCGACGCGAAGATCGGGAGGAGGTTCGAGGGCAAGGTGGCCATCGTCACCGCCTCCACGCAGGGCATCGGCCTCGCCATCGCCGAGCGCCTCGGCCTCGAAGGCGCCGCCGTCGTCATCTCCTCTCGCAAGCAGGTAGAATTCCATTCCTTATTCTTCTTCTTCTTCGCCTTCGATGTTTCGATTCTCGCGAGGCAGTTCGCGGCGGATGCGTGGTGCGACGAGCTTGAATTGCGGCGATTTCTACGATGTGTTTTTGGCGGATTCGGTTTGCCTGTGATGTCGAGGATAGCGATGCGCCTGAATGAGCTGAGTTGATCGTGGTGATGCGCCTGAGTGGAGCTGAGCTGAGTTGATTGTAGTGATAAGGCCTGAGTGAAACTGAGGTGAGTTGATTAGAGTGACACGTCTAGTGATGGATGCGTGGTGCGCAAGCTTGAATTGCGGCGATTTCCGTGATGTTTTTAGCGGATTTGGTTCGTCTGTGATGTCTAGTGATAAGCCTGGATGAGCTTGGTTGATCGTGGTGATGCGCCTGAGTGGAGCTGAGCTGAGTTGATTGTAGTGATGAGGCCTGAGCTGAGTTGATTTTTGCATTAGCTTTTTTTAGCAGATGTGCTTAGAATGGGTTGAATTCGACTTCTTTTTCTGAGGAAATGGAGCTGGGTGTTGATAATTTCCCGTGTGTGTTATTATTTAGCTGGTGACTTTCTGAGTGTTGTAGTGAATTACGGTTGTGTAGATCATCGCGTCAGGTTCTGTTCGTAACAAGTATCTTATCGATGGAATTCGGTCCTTGGTGCAGTAAGCTTAGGTTTATTCTGTAGCGGGTGTTTAAAAATTTGACTTTTATATCCATTTGAAGTCACTGTCCTTTTAGTGCCATTGCCATTGTTCTTATCTCGAAACAACTCAGGGAATCATCTATAGCTTTTTTCTTATCGATTACTTGTTCAGTGGACTGGAAGTGATTGGTTAAATTGGTAATCAGAAAAATGTGGATGAGGCTGCCGAAAAGCTCAGGGAAAAGGGTATAGAGGTTTTGGGCTTGGTTTGCCATGTTTCCAATGCACAGCAGAGGAAATCCCTGATAGACAAGACTGTTCAGGTGAGTAATTGTTCTCTCAGGTGGCTGTTTTTTATACGTGATCTCACCACCATGTACTTGAATCGTCTCGAATTATCCTCTCTATAAGGTTTTTATACAATCCCAAATAGCTACTGGTACAATGACAACTAGTTAGGCTAAGAATTGATGGTGCAGCTTTTGATTCTTTTTTTGTGATTGTTTACTTAATACTTTTTGGAGAAGTTGTTGAAGTATCTTGAGCATTGTATAATTGTAATGTACACCATCTGTAATGAACTTTGCTGTAGTCAATTTTCTCTGTAGCCCTTGTGTGTTGCCCCTTTTTTGGGCATTAAGATGTTCTGTGATTACATAGATAGTATATTTGGATGTCTCTCGCTTTTGGCATTGCTGTACTAAGTTTATGCTCCATTTGTTTCGTAGAAAATGAATAATTTAGAAAACATTTTCCTAAAAACGCTTGTATTGATTGAAAGTATTAGTCAATATAAAATGTTCACATTATTGACAACAATTTATGTCTATATATTTTTGTGAACGATGAAAATATTTTTCATCGAGTCATTTTGTAAACGATACAAGCATTCATTTTTTAGAAAAATGTTTTTCAAATCATTCATTTTCCATAAAACAAACGCACTCTTAGATATGGTTGAGCTCTATCTTTGAAAATATAGGATTGGAAGCTTTGATGAAGACTAGCACTCAAATCATGATGGTAGATAACAATTTCTCCCTGGTTTGGATGCTCTCTATCCCTAAGAATATAATGATCAATTATTGATATGATCTGTTAAAGATATTGTCGTAGAACTCTATGGGTGACTGAGGAGAGATAAAAGTTCAGAATAATAATGTCCTTGCTAGTGGGCTAAGTGTTCAAGACAAAAACTAGGGCAACTTGGAAATGATCTTGTGGTATGTTAATTTGTTCAGATTAAACAGAAAGGTCAGATTATTTTCAGGTTACTTTTTTTTGCCTCGGTTTTTTCCCTCGACGTTCTTATTATATGCTTTTTTGGTTCTTTTTTCCTCTCGGTTCCAGTGAAGGAAAAGTATAAGATATTGCTTGCCAAGATAAATTTTATGAAGCATGTTCTTAGGTCCTGATTGATTATCTGATGCTTTGGTTGCAGAAATACGGGAAAATCGATGTGGTGGTATCAAATGCCGCTGCTAATCCATCTGTTGATCCCATTTTAGAAACCCAAGACTCCGTTCTTGACAAGTTGTGGGAAATAAACGTCAAAGCATCTATTCAACTCCTAAAGGTGACAATGTTGTGCCCAAGCATTTATACTACTGCTGAAGAGACATTTCCATTTTATAATCACTTCAAAGCATCACACCTACATGTGGCATTTGTGATGTTACCGAGTTGGGCTGGTGGCCAGTCTATGACACTGATCTGACCGAAGTCAGCCTGCTGAGAATGTCTTTGGCCATATTGTTAGTCTTTAGTAATTTATAGAAGACTATCTCTGGACATCTAAAGAATTATCCAATTACTGAACCTGTTAAGAACCTTTTATGGTCTCAGTACCAAGAACATTGTAGTTGGACTTCTTTCGTGGGAGCATTAAATTTGTCAAAACAGTAGGTAGTTTCATTAATTGTGTGGCTGTCTGCATCTGCAAATTTAATAATTAGTTCGTGTTGAAACAGGATGCAGCACCTCATTTGCAGAAGGGTTCATCTATAGTTCTTATCTCTTCAATTGCTGGATACCAGCCACAATCTTCCATGGGTATGTATGGAGTGACTAAAACAGCCCTGCTTGGGCTAACCAAGGTCGGTACAATGGCATGTTGATCTTGTTCTTTCTTGTCCTATAAGCTAGCTTTAAGAATCTTGCGTATGTGCTACATTTCTGGAAGCAACTTGCCTGTAGTCTCATGCAAAACTTGGGACTACAATAGAAGATTTTCTATGCTCAACATAAAAGGAACATGCATCTTATCACAAGCTTATATTCTCTTAAAAGAAGACATTATGGTTGGCTGGTGCAACAACTTTGTTAGCAATTGCTTTTGTATTGCATCTCAAGCAGTCTTTTCTTTAAAATAGTTTTAAGTTTCAACTTGCTTATCTGCTTACTCTTTCAAGTTCTTCATAGGCCCTAGCAACAGAGATGGCACCAAATACCCGTGTTAACTGTGTGGCTCCCGGTTTCGTGCCTACGCGCTTTGCTGACTTCCTAGTAAAAAGTGATACCATTGTAAGTATATGTTTTCCCATTCTCTCTCCCCATAGATACTTGAAGTATGACTGATCATAGGCTCATTTTGGACTGTAATGCATTGTAGAGGAATTCTATCGAGGAGACAACGCTACTCAAGCGGCTTGGGACAACAGAAGACATGGCTGCAGCAACCGCCTTCTTGGCATCTGATGACGCTTCTTATATAACAGGAGAAACCTTGGTGGTCGCTGGAGGACTTCCCTCTCGACTTTAGCTCATTCCAACAGTGTCTGCAACGATCAGTTTCTCTCTTCCATTATGTTATTGTAGCTTATTTGACCCCCAAGACCGTCATGTGTGTGGCAGAATAAAACCAGCAATAATGAGTTGATGCAGAACAAGTCCGTTGTCTTGTACCTGCCTGAACTTCTAAAGCATAGAATGTCACGCGATGTGCAATTGCAGAAAATGCCAGGTAGCGTGAAGTATCTAGCATTTAAATTTGCATAAAGATGGAAGTGCATTTATTTGACTATTGGAAAGAAGATGCCGGGTAGCGTGAAGTATCTAGCATTTAAATTTGCATAAAGATGGGGGTGCGTTTGTTTGTTTTACTATTGGAAACATGTGAAGGGCAAGATTTGAGGGGTCATTCATCCTTTTTAGGTGCAGGATACCAATTCAAACATCAAGTTGTCATGCGATTCCGAAGCTTTGCTGCGTTTTCTTTTACCCCTTTCCCCACAGGATCTCATGGAACTTCACATGAAGCAACATGCTTTTTTACATTGGAATACCCAGATGCGTGGGTCTGCCAAATTCAGTGCTTGAAGCCAACGTGAGTAGAAAATCATAAATCGAGCGGACTTGAGATTGGCTTGAACCGAGGATCGTTGACAGGGCGATGTAATTACTGTCTAGTTAACCTCCCGAGATTCTGGATTTCAAACGACAAGAAGCAGTCAGACAATGCCAGATAATATGAATAGGAGAACCTCTGCATAGTTTAGTGTGACTGGTCAAACTTAAATACCGACCAGTGTTGACTCCGACTTGATCGTACAAAACCTACCCCATTTCTTTCTTGTCACTCCTTGTTACTTCATTCACTAACAAAAAAAATCTCCAGTATCCAACGAGGGTATAGTCAAAGGGTGCCTATCATGGTGTGGCATACGCTCTCCTCCAATGAATCACCTCTCCAGTTTTGACTTCTATTTCGATTAGGGAGAGAGAGAATTTGAAAGCTTCTTGTGCTAGAAACTTGGTCAAACTTAGTAATCAAATTTGCTCGGCACGCCTTGACATATCTTTACCTAACTACAAGCTTAATCAGAATGCTTTGAGCCAGAGGTAATGAGGGCGAATTGAGCCACCTCTAAAGGGGCAAACGAGCCAGTGATGGCTTCTCTATATGGTAGGTCGCAAAAAAGTCAGCGTCCAGTTTAGCATCCACTCAAACTATTCAGGACCATACCGCACTCCAAAAGGAGCAGCCAAAAAAGTACCATCTTTACTTGATTATCCCAATGAACTAGCCGAGTTGACAAGACAGCCGAGATTTTGCACTTCAAGAATCATGACACGTGAGATTCAATTCACGCTTGGTGAGACCAATTAAAAAAAATGTCGCGAGAGATCTATTGCTTGCCGCAAGATCTTGTAATCTCAATATGAATGACTGACATTCGATCGGACTACAATAATGCATGAGGCCTAGCAAATGAAAAAGGGCCCAAGATATCACATGATGGGAACATCAAGTATCTGTCACGAAGTATAGAGACTTGTTGTTAGCAGGTAGCCTAACTATCAAGACCAAATCACGTTGGTCCACTCCTACCTCCACTTACATTGATGTGACGTAAAGTACCAGGATAAGAAAATCTTCCATGCACTTCGAGTGATTAAGAACCCATTGTCAAATTTCATCTTTGGTTTCCTGAAAACATCAATCCATGCTATTGATGTTCGAATAAATATAAACATCTTCACTTAGCTACCACTGTACCTTGGTGCGGGCTGATAGAAGACGAAAAACAATAATATATATTATATATATGGCTGTATAGTTGACATTAGGTAACACAGCAGAATAACTTAGCCAAAGGCACGATTAGTGAGCACAGGAAAAAGATGAGGATTTGTCAATTTTAGTATATTATTACAGTAATTTTTCTTTACGCAACAATGACAATCCTTGAAAAAAAGCGGGTCATCCATCGTGCACGTCAGCACGGTCGATGATCACAATGGTCATTGAAATCTAGTAAAACCCGCCGCAAACGACTTCGGTAGGACGAAGGACTCGTTCAAATGAGCTTGGGACCAATTTGCAATGTCTCTGTTGGCGACCCGTTCGTCTAGTAGACCCGACTAACACGTTCAGGGATTTTCTGTACCAATATTTTACGGTGATTCTCAGGTCTTTATGTGTGTGATGTGATCAGCATCTAGCAAAATCTTATTGACCTAGCAACTCCAATTGAGATGTTGCTTTCAAGCTGAGGGACAACACGTCATAATGTTAGAAAACGCACGGTGGGTTCCCGTAGTACAGTGCTCGAGACTCAGTCAAGACAACCTCGATACGGCGCTCGAGAAAGTTCACAGTCCCTTTCGCAGATCGTGACGTCAACCAGAACGAAACAAGCCGATGAAGCTACGAAGAAGTACGACGTTCCCAACTAGATGTCCATGTTGCTTTTGTTTATGTTTGTTGACTCTCGACATGGTCCGCAGCTAAAAGGAGTGGTAACCTCAGCTCGTGACGAGGTCAATTCCCACTGCGGCAACAGAAGAGAGGAAGTTCCGAATGGATAATTCTAGGGTTAGGTACATTTTTCCTTGCGAAACTGTATAATATGCGGGTGCTTATCGAAGATATCATCATCGAGACGGATCGCCCTTTGCTGATGCTAGGACTTGTCGCGAGCGAATTCGGAAATGAAGGAAGTCTGCTGATCCTTTTCTATGTTCGAAAGAAAACGCCAATGTGTTATTTAGAAATTACATTTGGATAACTTACCGAGACACCGATCTTAGGTATATTCTTTTGCTTGCGAAAAACGGTTTAGGCTAAGCTTCTGAATCGAACTCTCTCCAATATGGTGATGGAGCACAATATGCAAGTAATTTTGAGTAGTTCTATTACTGTTGTCACGCCATATATTTGATCACCACAAAAGCTTTAAGAGATTGATAATTGTATTTATGTTGTTCTATGTACTAATCTTTGAAAGGTTTAATTCTTAAATTGCACAAACTATTTAGTGTTTGGATCAATACCATAAAACTCAAAACTATTACACCTATAACAAATTGATCTCCTTTAAGTTTTATTAAATTTTACAATTAAATCGCCGAGTTGGATGACACATGACAATTGATGAGTGTATCAATTTGGAGTTTTACCTCAATTTGCCACAAGTATACTAATTTTGTGGTTTTTCGTGGTATTAATCTAGTTTAACGAAAACTAACATAAGGTATATTTATCGCAAGTATACTAGTTTGGGGTTTTGGGTGATCAAAAAATTACTTTGGGTTGAATTTGTCACAAATATGTAAGTTTAAAGTTGTCGTGGTCAAAAAATTAATTTTGGATAAATTTGTTATAAATATACTAATTTGAGATTTTTCTTATTATCAATCCTTAGCTAGAAATGAGAGTTTGCATAGAAGTAAGCATTTTTTTTTTTTACTGAAATAATAAAAGTTTCACATTTTTAAAGAAAATGTTATTGAATTAAGAAGTAATTCCCCCCACCCAAAAAAAATAAAAAAAATGGAAGCATTATATATTCCCAATTCACACTTTTTTCTTCAGTTTATGGAAAATTCTCTAACATAATTCATCAGGATTCAAATGTATATTGCATGATGATTCTCTAAATAAAAATTTCCACGTTTGAATCTTCATTAGATGGGGAAAACGATGATGATGCCATTGACCTTTGTATCTCATTAAAGGTGAATTAATTATTTAATGCCCTCATGATTCAACCTCAAATGCAGTAATAATGGCAATGATGAAGCACTGCCCTTTGTATTGTAGCACACCATGTTAGAACATTAATGATTCCCTCAAGAAAGGGGGGGATCAAAAGTTTTCCACACTCAAAAGTGGGTAGTGAAGCTTTGGTATTTGATTTGCCTTTTCCCTATTTGCTAACAATTTCTCCTGTGTGAATTTGATGGGGGATAATTACCAAAAAAAATAAAAAAAAATAAATCTCAAATTTTTGTACAAGTGCTAATTTAATCCTATATATTTTGACTTTGCCAACTTAATCCTAAATATTTTGACAATTTATCAATGTAGTCCTTCCATCCACGTGGACATCGACCGATTGACGCTGATATGATATGGATAATTTTTGTAATTTTTCTAAATCTTTTTCCTAAATTTCTTCCTTTTTGTTTTATTTCCTTAATACTTTTTTTTTTGCCATGGGGTAGCAACCCTTGCTGACATTGGGTGAGAGCAACATGACTCGACGCCTAAAGCCCACTGCAATGAGGGCTCACAACCCCTTTCTTGAATCCGACGACGTTCGTAATGCCCTTGCCGATGCCCAATGGCTTCTACTGACCACCATTGAGTTCATTCAAACCAATGAAGGGAAATAAGAAAAAAAATTACAAAAATTGAATACGTCAGCATCAGTAATATCATGTAAGACAATTGTTCAGCATTCACATTAGTGATTTTCAGTCAGAATGATTACAATGAAAAATCGTTAAAAAGTTTATAACTAAATTAGCCAAATTAAAAAAAAAAAAGAGTCAAATTGAAAGATTTAAAACTAAATTAACATCCGTATAATAAGTTCATTTTTTTTTAAATAATTTTCCCAATTTGGTTGAGCGGTAAGATAGTGAGACTTTTTATTGTAAAATTCATGGTAGCAACCTACACCACGCAACAACGCAGCGCAACTTTCTAGGTCAAGTCACAAGAAAGTGATTTTGCACTCCTTATGTGGAACATGGGTGGCTTATCTTTGACCGGATTGTGAGTGTGAATTGAATATGGTTGTTAGACAATCGAAAACCAATCTTGGAAAGCTACTTCCAGTATGGATTGATTAGCGTAAAATCTTACTATTCCATAAATTTTTTGAAAATCATACCAAAAATTGTCCTGTTAACTCTTTTGCACCAATTTTTTTTTATTATTATTATTTTGATCTGTTTTGACCCGGTCGACGATGTTGAAACCGTCATGTCTTATTCCACATATCAAGAGACCATCCAGACCATCTAGAGCATTGATTTGACGATCAAACTCTAATGGAAATTCCATATCCAAAACTACTATCAAGACTCATTCTACCCCTCATCAAAATTGCGTTGAATGAGAAGCACAAGAACAAGCTTCAAGACATTCATGAAATTACTTTTAAAATTATTAGTATCTCCTCGATTGTTCTCCGAGACTTCCGCCATTTGTCCCCGCAGCTAGAACACGCAATTATTTGATGGGATATTCAATGAGCTCGATTGAAGTGAGGCCAGCAGAAAGCAAAACCCTAATTTCGCAATTCCAAGATGCTCGTGATCTTTTTAGATTAGACACTTTCTCCTTTTTTATGGGGAGTGATGAAGAGAGGAGAGGAGAGAGAAGGTGATGAGACAAAAGAGTGCGAAATTTCGTGAAAAAGGCGATCGTTTTCGGTTCCCTCTTGGCACTAATTAATTAACTAATCTCTTTTCGAAATATTGAAAAAAAAAAAAAAGAGTATGAGGACAAATTATTATCTTATGTAGAAATTTGTTTATCTAACAAGAGTGAATCTTGCTTTTTCTTTTTGTCTATTTAACAACGAAAATCCATGTCACCATAGTTCATCATAGTTCCTTCTTCTTTTGAGTGCTTGTTACTTCATTTGCGCCAAAAAAATTACTACTTGACCGATTTACTTAATTTGGGAAAAATAAATAAAGCATGAGATCCTTATTTTTTGTTTCTATTAAATCATTCCATTCACCAAAATTAGAGAAACGAATAATCAATGTTATTAAGAAATCCAACAAAATAATTAAACTAATAGATTAAGAGAACTAAATGGAAATAAGGTTTACAAGCAAGCGATGTGGGATAATTGAACGACCTCTTTCACATGTAAATTTGAATTTAGAACGGACTATGAAATTGACGAATGGAGAGACAAGCCCGAGAACTAAATTCAAGGTGGAATCCAACTCTCATATCATATTGAGAAATCGAATGCAAAAAGCTTAGAGAGATCAAGCAAGAGACGCTAAACAAAGGTTCATTAAAAATTTCGCGAATAAGCGATGCGAGAGGCTTTAATAGATGTGGCGATTATAATTATAAACCGAGCAAGATGCCAGAATAAGATGCTCTTGGGGAACAACGGAAAGGAGCTTGGAATTTGGATTGGACCACTTCCCTCCTTTTCAAAAACATACTTTGCTTTAATCGAAGTCAATAATGAATAAATAAATAAAAAGGAGACCAACAAAACCCTTTTAATTAAACAAGTGTGCTTACCACTAAGACCCCTTCAACGCATAATTAACATTTCGGAAAAAAATATTAATTACTATGTAAAGCATACTTCAGCAAATATCTCGAGCACACTCAAATATCAACATTTCATAATTCACTTATTTATTAATTTACTCGCTGGCGCATTAACATAATCAAATTAATTCCCAACTTCAAGTACCGAGAAACGGTCGCCCGTCCGCAGACACAAACGGCACGGCGTTTCAGCTCACATGACGACGACAAACCCGGAAGCGGGCCCCAACCGTCTTTCGACAGGACAGCCTCGAGATTCGAAGCAAGCCCCATTAAAACGGCGCCATTTAGTAGCCGCTTAAACTACAGCTGCGGCACCAACAAAACCCCACTGAGAATCGGCTGCTTAGGACTTTTGCTGGTTAATTAATTGCTGCTAAAAGTCTCGGTCTAGGTTGGATTAACCCTTAATCTTGCAGCCAAACCTGCTTGCCAAAATTAAAAGTTAAGGCACAGAAAAAAAATAAAAATTTGGTAGCCACTGCCCATCGTCCTTAAGCTTGCTAACCCTCAACACTCCCTTCGGTGGCCTCGGGAGCTATGGCATGCGGTGCTGAGTTCAAATCTTCTCGGCGACAATGCCCCGACCCTACTCGAATGCGGCGGAGATGGGGGTGACCGGCTCCCCACCGCCGCCGCAAGCGGCCTAAATAAAGACGACCCGAGATCTTGAATCATCGAGAAAAGAAGGAAAACAGGGAAATCCTAAGTAAGGACGGCCCGAGATCTTGAATCATCAAAAATAGAAAGAAAGAACTATACAGATTCTGCAACTTCGTTTCTGAGGGAAAAGAAAAGGCAAACCAGCTTCATGGGGGGGGGAGAGATTCGGTCTATAATTAACAGTAGCTGCTCTTCTCCGTTCTCTTTTTACATTGCAAGAAGCTAAAAGATGATATGTACAGAATTCAGACCAGACAAGGAAAAGGAGGGAGGAGCAAACCAGAAGAAGAAACGCTCGCTACCTTCTTGAGCTCGTAGCGAGCGGAGGAAAGGCAAAAAACTTCGAGCAAAAAGCTTGTCAGTTTTCTCCAGAGATCAATTCCAAGCGCCCCAAATCCTCTCCCCGATGAAGCTCACCAGCTTCCTCACCGACCCTTTGTCCATCTCTTCCTCTCCGCCGCCACCAACCTCGCCTCCGCCGCCGCTGGAGTTGGCCTCTTCTTTCTTGTCGCCGGGCTCGTTCTTGGACGCGCTCGGCTCGGGCCGGTTCGGCTCGGCCGGCTCGGCGGCGGGCCCCGATCTCTTCCTCCTGTCCCTGCCGTTCTTGCCCCTCGTGCTCTTGGGACTGTTGTTCTTGTTCTTGTTCTTGTTATTGAGCTCCAGCCCGTCCTCGAAGGCATCGATGATCTCGTGGATGAGCTGGCCGTTCGGGGAGGAGTCCCACCGGACCCAGTAGCTCATGTAGCACCGGAAGCAGTCGCAGGTGAAGCAAGGCGGGTGGTCGCAGTTGCCGGTCTTGTTCTTGCCTTTGCCGCGGTGGCGGTTGCGGTCGTTGAAGTGGCTGTGGTTGTTGTTGTTGTTGGAGATGAGATAGGCCAGGACCTCCCTGTCCTGAGGGGAGAGGGCGGCGGCGAGGGCGAGGATGGCGGCGGGGAGGAGGGAGAGGAGGTGGTTGTGGTCGGAGGCGGGCGGCGGCGGCTGCGGCGGCGGGGAGGGGTGGACGGTGACTGATCTGCGGTAGAGCTTCTTCATGGTGATGAAGGTTTGTGATGGTGAAGATGGGAGAAAGTAGAGGAGGAGGTGAAGGTCTTATCTGCTATTCAAGAGGGATCCTGCCTTTGATCTTTGTGGACTTTGAAAGGTTGATGAACGAGGATTTCTTGCTTTTTATTGTCTCGAAATTTACACAGAAGAGAGAGAGAGAGAGAGAGTGAGTCATGGACTCTTTTTTTTATTATTAATTTGGAGTTAGGTTATTTTGTATCATGCACATAGCTACATTTTATATACTTTAAGAAATAAACTATACTTTGAATTAGTGTTTCCAAGGGTTACGTGTCACCCCATGATGATTTCGGTTTTGTCTTCTTCAATTTGCTTTCATTATTTTTATCATATGTTTTGCTCCTAATATATTCAAAAGAAGCTCTCTCTCCACGAAGTTGAAATTGACGAGTTGCATGTTTAATGAAATCCACATGAAATTTTAACATGAATTGCGTGTAGAGTCATATTTCCTTTATCCTCGATAGAATTGATGTTTTTTTTTTCCCTAATTGCTCTTTTGATTGATAGGTTATAAATATACAAATATCACTAATATTTAGTTTTAGTTAAATCTGTATGTAAGTGATGATCATCTATCGTCACCAACTAATTAAAGTTACGTTTGGCAATCGCGATAAATATAAAATGTGATAAAAACCATTGTGATTGATGAAAAAAATTGGATAGGATTTATTATATCTATAGTATAAAAGTTATTTTTCTCAAATAAAAAATTTCTTAAATCAATAAAATCGTAGATATGAATAGTATTTAAATTGTAATATAAAAAAATTAACAAACAAAAATAACAAAAAGGAATTGTTTTTATATAATTGAAATCCTTTCTATTCTATATATATATATATAGTGCTTACTATTTATTACATGTGTTGGGTATATTGGTATAGTTTATTATTTAATTAAATTTTAATCAAGGAAAGATGGAAGGGAATAATAAATAAATAAAATAGAGAGGGAGAATTATTTAAAAAATAAGTAAATAAAAATGAAGATCTCGTATTTTAAATAAACAAATTCAAACTTGAAAATGATCTTTATAATTCTTGAAGAATAAAAGACAAGGAGATTTATAAAAGAACACTAGCCCTTCTCCTTAGCTTTGGTTCACTTTGAGCTTCACAACTCTTTGTAGCTCTTTAGTTCACGTTGAAATACCCCGACAATGACGAGAAAGTCAATACTCCTTCGCCGTAGCTCTCTTATCCATGTTGAAACTCCACGAGAGTAGCGAAAGAGTCGAAGCACTGTACTTTTCGAAATAATGATCAATTTTCTCTCTCTTACTAGATTTGGTATTTGTTGGCTAATCTATATCACTAATAACGCTATCGTTGCACATTTACATCTTTTGTCATGGCTGAACCCATGTCTCTAGAATGCTACTATAAACTCACTTGTGGTTTAAGGTTTAGATCTTGAAGGTTGTCTCCACTTGCGCGGTTTCTTTAGCAGTGAATTGCAAAATAATTCTTAACATCTCTTTTATACGTGGTTGCTACCAACCAATGGACATGATAAGATATAAAACATATGGTTTTATATGGTGAATGGAATATGACAAAATTTCATAATTTTTTTATATCTTATTATGCCTGATTCTATCCTGACTAAAAATCCCAATGATCAAATATAGCCCAAAAACATAATCGAGGAAATGGAAGAAAATGTAAACCAAGAATCCATAAATTTTAGGGAAATTGCTTCAAATAGTTATGAACTTTGGTCCAATATATTTACCTCGAGGTGGACGAGTTGGTTCGCACTTTGACCCCTCGTCCAGGAGGGTAGAGGTTCAAAACTTCTCGCCCCTATTGCATAACTTAAGTGGGGTGTCGTGGGAGATGGGCCCCCGGGTTTACATCGCCGGTTGCCGGCTGTACGGCAGTTCCTGGATCATCAAAATTTAAAATAAAATTGGTCAAATATGTAATTTGGTTCGTAAACTTTTAATTTATTCAATGTGGTCCATGAACTTCAGGTTAATGTACAGTGTGATATCTGAACTTTTAATTTGTTTCCTTAAACTATTGGTATATGTTCAATACAATTCCTAAACTGTATGAAAATATTCAATGTAATCATTTCATAATTATTAAAGACTAGGAACTATATTGAATATTTTCATATAGTGTAGAGACCGTATCAAATGTGTATTAAAAGTTCAGATGTTACATTGAATAAATTAAAAATTTATGAATCACATTGCATAATGAGCTAAAATTCATGGATTGTATTGAATAAATTAAAAATGAAGAGATCAAATTATATATCAAATTATAGTTCATAGTCTGCTTACGTCATTATGTCTAAATTATATGCATTGAACTCGGCCCTCCTCGTCGTATCTTTTTCAATATAAATTTCTTGCTTTTGCCAACTACCGTCACATTATTGCCACCTAATTGTCTCTGCCTTTTTTGTCTGCCTGTGTACTTGTCATTATGGTACTATAGTCCCATTTTCAACTCATGGCTGCCATCTACTACTGCTTTTAGCATTTGACTACGTTGTTGCCACTACTACAAACTATGGCGAGAGAGAGAGAGAGAGAGTAGTTAGTTCTCGTTTTCAATTTGTGAGGCCAATGGTCATTTTTAGTACGAAATTTTTAGAGAATTTTGCAAATCACATATGTTTACCAACAACAGAGTTTCTGCTAGACTTGTCAAATGGATAGGTCGGGTCAAGTAAAACATGTTCCGATCCAAATTAACCTTTTTTCATACAATATAAATTGAATGACTCATACCCAACTTAAGTCATACTTGATCCGACTCTTATTATTAAAATACTTATATATTTAACTTAATTTAGGAAAATGCATACCTAAATTAAGGTGAGAGCATAGAATGAGCAATTGTAAGATCAAATAAGGGTAAAAGAGTGAAGAAATAATTATAGAAGTGAGTTCAGTCTATATAAGTCGTAAATCTATTTAACACTTATATTATTTTTCAACCAAAAGAAATGTGCACCACCGTTTTAAACTCATTAATGACTATAAATTGAACATGACTAGTTCATATAACAATCCAGCCCATTAAATATAAAATAAGAAATGGGTTTATAACCTATTTTAACGAGTCTAGAAAACACAATTCTTACTCGAGGCAGATTCGCTTAATGATCATTCTTGTACCTTAGATATAATGTGACCACACACACTCTCTCCCTCTCAATTCATGTGCATTTGCTACATTAAAGTCCTTTCCCAAGTCAACTTTGGTCGTCACCTGCCACCTTGTCCTTGTAAACACGCCCACTCTTATCTCTCTCGATTTATGTTCCGTTGCTAACATTAAAGTCCTCTCCGAGTCAACTTTGTTCTTCAATTGCCACCTTGCACCATTAAAAGTATATCAAACTTTGAAGGCACCAAACCCCTCCTCATGGCAAATAAAAAAAAGATGTTACAAGTAAATTTGTTAATTTGACCAAAATGGATAATTTTAAAAATACTTTTTAAAAATAGTTATTTGTATCACTGGAAATAATTATTAAATAATAAATACTTTATTATTTATAATAATTTATATCTATGAAAATATTTATTGTCCATTTGTTTTTGTATGCGATACAAAATATTATTTTAGAAAAATATTTTTTAAATCATTTTATTTCCACTAAAAAAAGCAGAATGTAAGTGTACTTTTCACTTATGGATGCAAAGCATAATTTTGACTAAATACATAAAAAAAAAAATATATGTTTCGAACTCCACTAAAAAATGATTTTTTTTTCAAGTTTTAGATTGTGTGTTTTCGATAATAAATATTGCCCTTTTTTAGTGGTAAATGGACATAGCAAGCGTTCAGACTCGACTTATTTTTATTATTTATGTTACGCTTCAAATATTATTTTTAAGGCGGGAATCTTAGCAATGCCAAACTCAATTATGTCCGAACATTCAACAACCGCACAGCTGCAATTTTCCATATGGAAAGAGATGTTTTCCTAATATCACATAAGATGGATCACATAGGCAGTGAAGTTTTTTTAAATGTTTTTTGTTTTCCTTTTTTATCCATGTAAGAAATATGCTAATTCGGCAATGTATTCATGTTAGTATTGTCATGTTGGAAATCTGACATCTTAGTAAATGCAAAAAATAGTGGAAAAATTCGATTGCACACATCGAGTATGCACAAGCTATTGCATCTCGACCTCGATCATCGCTAGATCTTTGCAAATAATGTTATAGAGTATTTAACATGTAAAATGACAAAATAGATTCTTGAACTTTGGTCCACTACAAAATGAAGTTCAATGTGATCCTTCAATATTGGTTCAATATGCAATATCGTTCATGAGTTTTTAACTTGTTCAATATAATTAATATGTTTTGGTCCAACTTTTAAATATCTTTATGTTATCTAGAGATTATGTTGAATATTTACAATAATTCATGGACTATATCAAATAAATTAACATTTATGAATGATAGTGCACGTTGAATCAAAGTTCAAGAATGAAATTGCATATTACATCGAAAATTTCGGAGGTTATTTGTGTTATTATATCTAAAATATGTAACGGTTGGCAAGGACAAAAAGATCACATCCCCCTCCCGAGTCCTGAGAAATCGATCAGGACAAAGATCCTCAACATGGTAAGCAGGTTTTCGGACGGAGGAGAGTGGAAGCGGGGCATGGAAAAAACCAGTGGTGTCCGTGCGTGTGTTGTAGCGAGTGAAGGTAGAGGTGTGGTCACTGGTCAGGTTAGGTGAGTCGGGGCAGAGAGATGGGACGGGACCAGCAGCCCCAGTGGTCAGTCCCCATCTGCACCAATGTCCGTGTCCTCTGTTTCTGCTGGATTGAAGAGGAGGCTGGACAGATCAGAGGACAGCATTTGCTAAAAGGGCAAAGATTCCCCCTGCGATGTCTCTCTTCCTAGCTTGTTGGGTAGCTTGTTTTAGCCTCTTCCCCCTTCCCCCTCTGGGACTTGCCCGCTTTTCTAGGCCACGTTGGAACAAGCTTTTCCTTTGGCCCAGGGTTGAGAACTTGAGATTTCCTTTTGAGTATCTTATCTTTAGGTTTCGATTCTCGAGATCATGATCTATCACGACACACGACTATAACTCGCATGATAGGATCTCAATTCTCGAATTTAAATCTTAAGGTATCGTGTTGCGGTGTTATTTTAATCTCATAATTGAATTTCTTGTTGTTGCGGTGGTCCAACTTATCTTGGTAACAAGTTGGTCTTACTCAACACCCCACAAGAGCACGTCACATCTTCCTATATTCTTAAATTGTAGATTCTCTCTCTTCAACCGTTTCATGTATAGTGGCCAACCATACATAAGCCACATCGATTCCTAAGTTGGGATTGCAACTCAAGGAGATGCCAAGAAAGCCAAGAGCATGAAACACCTTAAATCGACCGTAATAGCAAGCACGGATTTAGGATGAAGATAGCAACGATGTGAGATCGACAATTTGGCCTGGATTGGCAAATTGTACTCTCGCTTATCAAGTAAATTTGAGACATGAAAGAGAGAGAGAGAGAAGAAAAGGAAATGGTTGGAATCCAACTTGGGATCCGTGGCCCCATCGTAGAGGAGCTCTAAAGGATAAAACAATCTCCAATGGGCCCAACTTGATAAGACCAATGGTCATTCACAATGCACGATCGACCCTAAATGGAATTGGATTCCTTCACCGGCAGGAAACTTAAGCGGGTCCACTTCATTAACACCAAGTACGAACTGTGACATCAACTTCATTCCATGGACTACAATAGAAAAGCCACAACGTTGAAGCTTTGTTCAAAAGCTTCTGCAGCTGTTGTAGACATCATACACGTCTGAAGAAGGAAACAAAACCCAAGACTACAAAAAGGGAAAAGGAGGAAAAGGCAAAACCTGCACAAGTTTCAAAGGTTTCCAAAAGCTAAGATCAAGGCAAATCACAAGTGATGGCGAGTGGGCGTTGCCCTATATTCAGAGAAAGAAACACGACTCGTTCTGCACACTTGAGATGAAATCCTCGAATTTCATTTGAAAAGAAACATGCTGCAAAGGTATCTTTGTGTCAAGAGTTTCACTATGCATCTTGTTCCACTAATATTTAAGTTAGCATCTCCAGCAAGTCCAGACTCAAAGAATAGATGCAAATCAATGTTTAGCAACTAAAATAAAACACAACATCCGCCCCCAAAGTGATCAGAATGATCAAGAACTCAGGATAAGTTGGGTTAAAGGGCCGAGATGAAGACTGACAGCTCATATAAAAATGGAAGTCCTGTAGACTCGTGCTTGGGTCCGCAAAGAAAAGAAACCTCTGCTTTCTCTCTTTGCGCCGATGAAAACTGGAGATGATATGCCGTATCACATCTTCCTGAACTGCCAATCTTACTTTCAATCCACATCATGGTTCCCGTCACCTGCCTTGAAGCTCAAACTCAAATCTAGAGTGCTCTCATTGAGATCTTGCCGTACCCCTTTGTTATCATCCTGAGAGGTATGAACAAAGTGAAAAAGGAAAGACATGTTCATATTGTACAAAATAGGTACGCAAACTTTTGAATCTACGAGAGAAAGCAAGAAACGTGGTATTAATCAGCAGGGATGGCTGTTGTGTCAACAGGAAGGGAAAACTGACCACACCTATGTTTACAAGTTTATAAGTCACTGCAGAGTATCCAAGAACCTGATAAGGAAGCCTAAACTGACTGATGCGACTCTTTCTTTTTCTCTTCGCACACATTGATGAACTCAGTCCTAGGAGGATTACAAAAGAAATGGGTGAAACAAATAATCTTGTTTGATCAAGCAGAAAAATACAAGTTACAAACTGACCTGAAGCTTCCAGGTAAAGTCTATCCTTCCCTAAATTATTCCTTTAAAAGATAAAACAAGAAGATAGAAAAAGGAAACAAGCACAAGATGGCCATAACATGTTACCTCACTCACTTCCATTGGTATATTATTGATGTCTGGTTTTTCATCAGAGCCACCGTTCTTGTTGTTTGGTTCAACTGAACTAAGATCGTCTTCACTTGGCTTCCCTTCATCGTCAACATTTTCTGCAGCATTGATTTCTACATCCTCATCTTTCTCTTCTTCCAGTAAAGCAATCTGACTTGACAAAGGAAGATAAAATCATCCACACGCAAACCCACAACACAAGCACAATAAAATAATTTGCAAAAAATTGGTCTTCACAGAGCCAACTCCTTTACAATGATTAAAACCAGCTTCTGCATGGATTTGCACAATGAATTGTGCTAAAATGCCTCCCTATTCTTTACCAGGAAAAATTAAAGAGCATCTCCATTGCCCTGGAAAAGGCTCAGCTTTGACAATGGAAAATTGGATGTTCAAAATCAGTATCTATTGTAATGAGCTAAAATCATTCAAATGGTAAATTTGCGCCTAGCAAGTCAGAGGTCTCACTAGCTTCTTATTAAATCTCATGCCTTGTTACACTTATCAATCATTTCTTGCTCAAAAAACAATAACTACAATAATAACAACAAAAGATAACAAGCCTTATCCCACCAAGTGAGGTTGCAGATATGACTTCTATTATGCCATTGCACTCAATGTCAAGAATCTTTGAAAACTGGCACATTAAAAATCTTATGCACAGCTAAGTTCACAAGTGAAATAGCTAAAGCTCTTTTTCATTCTAACATATACTTTCTGTTGTTAAGGTAAATAAGATAAAGTGGATAAGATGCATTCTCGCCACTCAACTTAACACCTAATTTCACATCGATCGCTGAATTTCATTCTATCTAAACTTGGTTGCCAAAAGTTATATTTCATCAAACGAGGAACTTCAGTTGGACGAGCAGCATATTAAGAACAGGTAACAAAAGTCAAAACAAGGGACACAATCAAAGCTTGGATTCTATCTTTCCAATTCAAAATATTGACGACTATTTATAGCCCTAACTTATAAGGAAAAAGCCCAAAGATACTGTTGCTCATTGCAACAATATGGCTCTATCCCTATGACCTCTTACTTTACATTTCTTAGTCAACGGACTCTTCATATTTTGTTCCATTCACTTGGTAAATTAGGTCTGACATTCCCACAAATGCATTTTAAATTTTAACTGACAAGAAGTAGGATGGGGTTTTAGTGGTGTTGGTTGAGAGAATTCAACTATTATTGGAGGAACTTTCAGTCAAAATGGAGCTATGTGGTTGACTAGTGGGAGATTGGCAGTTAACCAGCACAGTCACAATAAGTTGGTTGGCCACATGCATTAATGGTCGACTAATTTATCTGCAGAAAATTCTGTTGACAAAATGGTGAGTCCTTGTTCGCTTCCCTGGTGATCTACTGCCCAGTTTATTTTTATCATCTAAGAAAAACAAAATGGACTTCATGAATTCAGGTATATTCATGTAATCTTATCTACTCAACCAACAATCTTGTAAAGTAACAATGCGTGAATAATTAAAGTCTCAGGCTGCAGACTGCTTCACACCATAACTGGCGTAATTGCGGGATTTAACTGATTTATCACCAATTTCGCACAGCTTCTAGGCATAAGTATGTATTATGAACTTCCTCAATGGTATCAGCTATCCCTGCAGATGATGCTTCTCACAAAAGGAATGTTAGAAGAGACTCTTGATTGATACATAGAGTTCTTCAAGAAAATCTCATACTTGTTCCTATTTGTAACTGCTCAAATAATTTGGTCCAATATGGTCATTACAGTCGTTTTGTAGCAACCAGTAACACACATAATTCCCTTTAGAATGCATCATCATAAAACTTGAGATCCTTCAAAGAGATCTGTAGGGTTTGAAGCATTCTCTCCAACAAGATCTAGCACCTATGACCTCCATTAAAAAACCAATGAGGAACGAAGCTTTATGAGATCCCTATCTACCGAAAATTCTGATTTCGGGTGAGGAGTGTCTATACTTCAAGCTGAGATCCCTATCTACTAAAATTTTCACTTTTGGTGAGTAGTGTCTATTTTGCATGCTTTTCGTTTTTGTCCAAACAGTATATGCTTTGAATGGCTAAGAGTTGCCCAAAATAAACTAGAAGCCAGAGGCATTTCCTTTTGCAATGATGCAAAGCCCCAAAGGGACCATTCTCTGTAATCATGATGTTTCCATACCATAACCGTCAGCCAAAACTCCTGTTTCCATGTACTCACTACCAGACATAGAGTTCCCTTGAAGATTACAATAACTGTACAACATTCATCCAACAGCACCTAGTTTCACACAATATAAGCACAAAATAGGTAAAAAAAAAAAAAGAACTTTTACAAATCAAGTACAATCAGCAGTATCATGTTACCGGTAAAAATAGAGAAAATAAAGCTTAATCAGACATCAAAGTAATTTGTCCTGAACATTCCAAGAGAATCGAAAAATGAACATGAACGCAGAAACATGAGACCTAATGTGCTCATGACTGTAAAATTGTTGTCATTACAGTAAGACTAGCATATTCCAGCATAAATCAACTGCCTTGCTTTCTCCACAAAAAAGGGGGAACTTTCTCTGCTTTCTTTGACATCACCTATACCTAAAATCAAGCTTTGACGTCACTAGTACAACCGTTTCTTTGGAACACTGAAGGTTAACGCTTTGGATGCCTAAATTGTCACATGTGCTCCATCAATGCATCGATCTTTCCTCATCTAGCTTATATCATGACATTTTTCTTTGGCCCCCAGAACAAACAATAAGAGTACAGGCTCAAGTCACCTTTCTTTGCCAGTTTCTAAATCCAAACCCTTACCAATCAATTCCCACACATCAAGTGAGTATGTACTTGCATTTCGTCCATTGTTAACCCATCACTAGTCTACACCTATGCGTCCAGTATGACGATACACCCTCATTGCAAAATTTAAACTACAACTACCGTCAACCAACCACTCCAACAATCAAAACCAAGACAACAAAACGCACGGTTCCAACTAGCCTATAGACAACAATCTCACAGGAATACCGCCCAGTTAATATCGACATAAATCCCGAAAGAAACAGGTAAAATTTCAGATTACCCACGAAAAATATATGAAATTTCTCACTTCAAGCTAATTTTGACAGAAGATAATCACGCGATTCCCATTTGAGATTTTGATTCAAAACCCATTGACGTTAAGAATGCAGCTTATACGACGGCTTGTAAAATTTTCTTTCTCCCATCAATTCGCAACTTTTCGCAGAAAATCAAACAAACGAAAGCACTGAACACCAAAACTACAGTTGTGCAGCGATCTGCCGCCTCCATACCGGAATGTACTTGAATTTACGCCGCGGCGGCTCCTCCGCAGCAGCAGCGGCGTCGCCGTTCGTCGAGCTCTTATCGACACCGTTGCCGCTAACGCTATTGCTGTTCCCGCCACCGCCGCCGCCGTTGGTATTGCCGCTCTGCGTAATCGGCGTCCACTTATACAGGACCAGATGCGACGCGTTGCCGCCGCTACCGTTCGCCGCCGCGGCGCCGTTCAGGCCGTGGCCGCCGCTGTTCGAGGCTGCGGCTGCGGCAGCGGCAGCGGCGGCGGCGGCGGCGGCGGCGGAGGCGCCGGACGGGGGGACGGGGACCCACTTCTTCTTCCACTTCCTCACGGGCCCGGTGAAGACCGTGGCGGGGCCGTACCGCGTGGAGGACCGGCCCAGCCGCGCCCCGACTCCCTCCATGGACGGGCGGCGGCGCTGGCGGATCGAGTTCGGGTCGGCGGCGGCGGCGGCCCGATCCGGGAGGTTCGGGGGCGGATTCCGGTGCGGCGAATCGCGGTGCTCTCGCCGTGCGCGGACGAATGAGGTTCGTCTCTTTCCGGCTGCTTCTCTCTCTCTCTCTCTCTCTCTCTCTCTACAGAGGATGGCGTCTCTCTTTTTCTCTCCCTCCCTCTTTCTCCTCGAAGCGAGGCGGAGTACGGATCCGGTGGAGCGCCGCCTACGCTGCGCGCGTGCCGGGAGATCGGATCCTGGCCGCAGAAGAGGTTGACTGTCTCGGCTTCGCGCGTTTGGGAGATCGAGGCCGTAGATTGGGGTGGCGGATTCAAAATCGTTGAACGAGACGCGACGCGTTGATGCTTTTTTTAAATCGTGTTGCATATTTTCTTACCGTTTTTGGTAACTTCTCATTTTAGAAAAAAAAGTAAGTTCCCACATATGGTGTGTCTAATTTTGTAATTTCCATTAGAAATAAGTTTAACCTATTGATTGTTAAAAATATTTATAATAATTTTTATAATTTTTATAATTTTTTTCTCATAAGACCCTAGCAGGCTGGCACCATACATGAGTCTTTACTATATATTTCATTTTTAGGTGTTGCAATTTGAAATAATAATATAGAGTTAATTGACAAAAGATGATTGTAACTTAAAATAAAGTATAGAATGTTATGATATAATGAAATTGAGATCGTATGAAAAAATGGTAGGTGATTCTTATCAATAATCAACCTGATTATCAAGATAGATATGTTCTCCACTCTACGCTTCGTATATTCTTTCACTTTGTTTTAGTGTTGTCAATAATTCTAAAATAGTATTTTCATGCCATATTTAATCTTAGACTAATTTTCATGCGATAGAAAGTCCCAAATTTATACATCCGTGGCAAAACTTATTTTTCATAAGTTTCTATCCAATATCTTTGTTAAATTGCTGACGTGGAACAAATGTGGCCAACAACTTGGATGATTGATGTGTGACATGGATTGAACTTGAAAGTTCAACATAAATGAGTTTGCTCAATAATGTCGTTATGAAAGATACATATTCCAAGAAAAATGAATTGAGATCGGAAAATCTACTAAAATCCTTAACTTCTGCCTTAATTTTATCCTAAGCTTTTAATAGGTTTGTCATGGGCGTATTGGTTTGAAAATTTTTAAGACAAAAAGATTCATTTGTGAAAAATGTGGCGTGGACATATTAATTTGAAATTTCTTTGGGTCGGCGAAAACACATCCGTCCTCAATTGGTCAGAGGAGAATACTACAGGGACCAAAACCGAATTGGGCAATAATACAGGGACTGCATTTGCAATTTCCCCCTCTTCCTCCCGGCTGGTCTAAGAACGATGCACTCCCTCTCTCTTCCAGTTCACCGTTAGGGCAAAAGGCGAACCAGGAGAAGCCTCTCATTTTAGAAAAAAAGTAAGTTCCCACATATGGTGCATCTAATTTTATAATTTCCATTAAAAAATAAGTTTAACCTCTTGAATGTTAGAAACATTTATAATAATTTTATAATTTTTTCTCATCAGGCCTAGCTCCATGCATACATCGTTGCTATATATTTCATTTTTAGATGTTGTGAACTAATAAGATAGAGTTAACTAGCAAAAGATGATGGTAAATTTAAAGTGAAGTGGAGGATGTTATGATATTATGAAATTGAGATTGTGTGGGAAAAATGCCGTGTGATTCTAATTAACAATTAATTTGATTATTGAAATAGAGATGCTCAATGCTTTGTATATTCTTTTACTCTTTTTTAGTATTGTTGATAATTTTAAGTTAATATTCCCGTGTCACATAGACTAATTTTCATTTAATAGAAAATCTCAAATTTATACATTGCGGTATAATTTACTCTCCATCACTTTT
Organism: Eucalyptus pauciflora; assembly: GCA_007663325.1. Taxonomy (NCBI): domain Eukaryota; kingdom Viridiplantae; phylum Streptophyta; class Magnoliopsida; order Myrtales; family Myrtaceae; genus Eucalyptus; species Eucalyptus pauciflora. The sequence goes on from VMYD01000019.1 coordinate 155,696, forward strand.
TATACAATGTCTTTGTTAAATTGTTGAGGTTGAAATACATGCGATAGATAACTTGGATGACCGATTTATGACGTGAATCTTTTCATACATAAATGAATCGCCTCCACGATGTTGTTCTGAAAAAGCCAATTTTGAAGAAAAATGAATCGAGTGTGGAGAATCCACTAAAATTCTTGATTTTTGCCCCAGTTTTTATCCTAAGCTTTTTGTAAATTTGTCATGGACACATCAATTTAGAATTTTTCATGAAACAAAAGTTAGTTTGTGAAAAATATGGTACGGACATATTAATTTTAGATCTTTTGGTGGGAGAAAACGAATTTGTCCTCAATTCGTCACAGGAGAATACTACAGGGACCAAAAACGAATTGGGCGATAATACAGGGACTGCATTTGCAATTTCCGCCCTTTTCTTTCCCCCTTCCTCCCGACTGGTCTAAGAACGATGCACTCCCTCTCTCTTCCAGTTCACCGTTAGGGCAAAGGGTTAACCAGGAGAAGTCTCTCCTTCCTTGTCCATCGGAGAAGCTTGGCCTCGCTCTCCGGCCAACGGCGGTAGCCGGCGGAGCTTCTGCGGCGGCGGCGGCGGCGGCGGCGGCAGTGACATTGACTGAAATGGTTGATAGTTGATACTCCCAAGTTCACGATCGGATGAATGAATTTCGATTTGTCGTTCTTTATCGTACTGCGAAACTGAGATCAAATTAGTAGCTAACGCTATATTGAACTGTTCGAATTCTAAAAGTCGTGATTCGGATGCGTCGGAGCTCGGCAGAAGCTCGCATTCGAATGGGACGATGGGTGGGGAGTTGATATCTATCGATTCTTTTGCACTGGAGTTTACCGATTGAATTAAACTAGATGCAAATTTCTTAAGAATGTGCTAGCTTTGGGATGTCGAGGCGTAATTCAAAGTGTTTTGCTTGTTGATTTGCTTATCTTGAAATGGGTTGTCTTGATTGTCCAGGAAGTGTTCAGGAGGGCCATACTTAAGCCTGGACCGCCGGAGAATTTTGCACTTTCGACAGTTCAAGAAGTTATAAAACCTCAGGTATTTCACTTATCTAGAGCTGGATTCTCCTTCTTCATGATCTTACTTGCAGACATGCCACGAGGAGAGGTGTTTGTTGCTTCCTCGCTTTTACTACATTTCATTTGATTGTCTTTACGAGTTCCGTGGTTCTGTAATTTGAGCGCAAGTGACTAAGAACTTGTGCTCTTATTGATATCTCGAATGTGCCCGTTGCCTAGTGATACTTCAGCATGTGACTAATGTCTTTGAATTTAAAATGATTTGAGCGTAGAATTCCTTTTTTCTGATTTTACTTTACACCTGCATTTGACAAGTATCTGTTTTTCCCTCAGTTTCTGAGCCTGATTATTTTGTGGACAGAAACAAACAAAATTGGCACAGGATGAGAATCAGCTGCTTGAAAATATTCTTCGGACATTGCTTCAGGAGCTGGTGGTATGGTTAAACTTCTGCTGCTTGTTTGTTGGTTTCTTTTGCGACACTATTTCAAACTCATGCTATCATCTATAGCTTGTATCCAGAGGTTTGGGAAGGAATTTTAAAATCGTTACACACTATCTAAGTAGTTGAGACAGTTTGCCAGTTTCTGCTCTTCAATGCCATTTACTCTTGGATGACAGAACATCTATTCTGGTGTAATTGACAGGCAGCTGCTGTACAATCAGGAGAGCCAATAATGCAGCATGGCCAATCGGTTGATGAGAGCGAAATAACTCAAGGACATGTTCCCCGACTTCTTGGTACTTAGAGGATAATTCGTGCTAAAATTTTGTATAAATTTTGACTTGTTAAATTAAGTTTCATACTTCTATTTGCATATTGTAATCTGATGGTCAGTCATCTATGTGGGGTTATTGATTTGTCTCTGTTCTGCTGGAGAAATCATGAATTCTGTAACACATAGAATATGGTCAAATGGGAATATCAGGTGAATTGAGTGGCTTGTATTAAAGGAAAATGTAGAAAAGAATAGCTGAGTAAACCAAGGCTTGAGGGGTTAATATGATGCAAGCACAACTGAACTTTTGGTTGAATAATGAAGAAGTCTAAGGTCAAACCTTATCCTGTTGTATTGACTCTTCAGTGGTACCTTCTTGGTTGGGTTGTAGTTGAATATTTTAAAAAGCTTTAAAAGCTGTTTGGTGACTTTTAACTGTGTTAATGAAATGGAATTCTTGTCATCTCCTGGCATGTAATTGGAAATTTTAAAAGCAAGCTTGCTCTTCCAGAAGTTGGAAATTTTCCCTCATCACTTGTGATGGATATTTCTATTGGGCTTGAGTTTGCTGTGCAAATATTATTATTGGAAGATCAGTTGGAGCCATGAGGGTGATGAAAATGATATTCTCCCAGATATGTTGTTGGTCCACTGTTTTGTGATGCAAATTCTCTTTTGAATACTATATGCTGGGTTCTTTTGTTTGAATTGCTTGGGAAGAGCCCACTTTCTTCTGTTCCGTTTTTGTTGTTTAGATCATGGCAATTTCAGTCTTGCTAGCCTCTAAGCAGGGCAACCACAGCTTAGTCTTTCTAAGAATGCTCTGGTTTCACAATTTTCTAGCTTGGTCTGGGTGGGTGTGCATCCATGCAGCCAGAACTGGAGGCAAATTCTTGCTTGTTCTTTTCTTGACTCTGTCTTTCCGGTGTTTGCTAGACATTGTGCTGTATCTTTGTGAGAAAGAGCATATTGAGGGTGGTATGATATTTCAACTGCTAGAAGACTTGACAGAAATGTCCACAATGAGGAATTGCAAAGATATCTTTGGTTATATTGAGAGTAAACAGGATTTATTGGGGAAGGCAAGTATTCTTTTTCTTGAATTAACCTTTGGATTACCTTCTGACCTTTTTTGCGTCTTTAACGATCAATCATTTCAATATGATCCAGCAAGAGCTGTTTGCTCGTGGAAAACTCGTCATGTTGAGAACATGCAATCAACTTCTTCGTCGACTATCAAAGGTATCATGATTCACTCTCCATGTCCTCTAAATAGTCTCAAGTATGAGCACATAGTGACAGTTGGACACTTATTTGTTGGAAACTTAGAAGTTAACAATTTCTTGTCATGCTAGTCAGTCCCTCCTCCATTCTAAATGTCGTCTCTTGCATTTGAATCCTTCTTATGATGGCTTTCTTGTACTTATATCTTCTTTCTTTTTGCCCTTTAAGAGATATAGTGATAAATTTATGTTGTTCATTGAGCCTGTGCTACCATAAAGGAACTGCACCTGCTGCAATAATATTTTTAGGACTATTTCCTTGAGGTACTTCTTGTTGTCCATAGGGACTGTGTTCCTATGGAAAACATCCGTAATACTGTATATAAAGGTCTGCCTCATAGTAGGAGAGGTGATGACAATTTTGCCAGTCTGGATTTATTTTATTTTGTCATTTCTTGATGGGGCAGATCCATGATGCTACCTTGATCTGTGGTGAAATTTTTGAGTAACTTCTTAGAAAGGGAAAGATGTTCTTATGTATAAACTGTATGGGATAGAAGCTAGCGACCATGCCTTTTCAACATTCATTAGCAATTAGTCTGTGAAGGTCGAAAATTTGGACATTGCCAATAGTTAAAGCATACTCGACCATTTCTTCCCTGTAGGAAAAGCTTTTCAATTTATTTACTGGGAAGAAATGGTCAAGTATGCTGAGAGAGTATGGTTCTTGATTAATCAGAAGTGTAGTTTGGTCAGCAAGCATTGAGCAGTTTCTCATTGCTTGGTGAAATTTTTAGAATTTTGTTTTTTTTTTAAGTTTCATTTAAGTGAAAATAATGTTCTTAAGACATTATTCTATATTAGGGTTGTTTAATTTTTTGACTTATCCATCTATTCTTTGATATCAAGGCAAATGATGTGGTCTTTTGTGGACGTATTCTCATGTTTCTGGCTCACTTCTTTCCACTTTCGGAGCGTTCAGGTATTATCCCTTTCCTATTCAAGACGAATGCTTTCAACGTGATTGTTGCTGTTGATAGTCATTTGATTTCTGTTGCTTCTAATAATATCTTCAGCTGTAAATATCAAAGGAGTTTTCAACACATCAAATGAAACAAGCTATGAAAAAGATCCTCCTGCTGGTACTGAAATCAATTTCGAATTGTCTATTTTTCATTAATAATGGAAAAGCATCCTCCTTCAGATGAATTTGAACAAAATTTCTTGTTTTCAGGCATATCTGTTGACTTCAACTTCTATAAAACCTTCTGGAGTTTACAGGTATGTACTGTAATAGTGTTTTCAATTTGCATAAGCAAGCATAATGACTAAGGCAGGAATATAGAACCTTTTGACTTTTCCAGTGTACTTACTTACGTAAGGATGGAATTGGAGTAGGGGTTGACATAGGTAGGTACAAAACCTAGTCTGCAGGGTGTATATACGGTTCGTGTCCAAATAGGGAGAAGTAATGTAAGCAAAAGGAAGCTAGTGAAGTTGAAATTATGCACAAAGTGACGCATAACAATATGTGTCCAAAAATTAGTAGAACAGGGTTGTCTAAGCTATGTTCAGCAGCTTGACATGAGAACAAGAAACTCCTTTTTCACTTCACTTAAAATTCAATGAATATCAAGATAGGATGATGCTCTTAGTGAGGGCAATCCCCCTCTAAGATATGCTCGTAATTTGCCAAGAGAGAACAAGCTAGAACCATGTGCATTTGCCTGTAATCTACACCTATTAACTTAATATTGTGTGATGCATAGTTTCTGGAACTTCTTATATTTGTTATTAAGCTAAAAGGGGGCAGTTTCTTATGGATTGAAGTTTGATGGAATGTTGGTAGCACTTTGTGTCTCACCTGTCTAATACTCCACCGTCTTTTAGATTTTTTTGTACCAGTTTCCTTGATGGGCCAGCATTCTTTTTAAATGGAGTTGCTTTGTATGTATAAGGTTACAATTTTATATGACTATCATAGCATGAGTTTTGTTGAAGTTTGTATGCCTGTCAGGCTTCTCTATCCAACGGTTTTCAACCTTGGCTTTTGGATTAGGAATCGTTTCCATCTTAATTCATGGTTTTCTGTTCTGGTGCTAAAGCAATGGTGCTGCTTTGTTTGTAGGAGTGTTTTTGCAACCCTCCTTCATTAATTAATGCTCCTACAAAGTGGCAGAAATTCACATCCAGTCTAATGGTGAGATGTGTACAAAGACCTATCTAAATATCGAACTTCTTTCCTTTTATTATGGGATTTACCACTCCACTTGTCAGTTACCTCATTATATGTGTTCTTCCTTGCATTCTCTCAGGTTGTTTTCAGTACCTTTGAAGCTCAGCCATTAAGTGATGAGGAGGGAGACGCCATTAATATGGAGGAAGAGGCAGCAAATTTTGGCATAAAGTATCTAACAAGTAGTAAACTTATGGGTCTGGAAGTGAGTGTTGTATCAAAGTGAACCTGCATTAACATGCAAAAGTTTAATTCAATGAATTCACTCTTAACGTCCTCTCTTTTTTGGCTACAGTTAAAAGATCCAAGTTTTCGTCGCCATATTCTTGTTCAGTGCCTCATCTTGTTTGACTATCTAAGGGTAAAGATCACCTCAAGCTTTGTTTTTGTGACTCGTCTATATATTTGAGGGAGCATGCTAATTGTACTTTTATTGCTTAGTCCCCTGGAAAGAATGAGAAGGATTTGCCCTCTGAAAGCATGGTTAGTGCTTTCCTCCTTAATAGGTTTAGAATTTAGATAGCATTCTTTAACTCCTTTGTACTTTCTTTATCAGAATTATGTAGGCCTAACTCTTTGAAAGACTTGAACTCTTCCCCCTTTCAGAAAGAAGAAATAAAATCTTGTGAGGATCGCGTTAAGAATCTGCTAGAAATGACTCCGCCGAGAGGCAAAGATTTTCTTAAAAAGATTGAGCATATACTAGAACGAGAAAAGAACTGGGTGAGCACATCTCTCTCTCTCTCTCTCTCTCTCTCTCTCTCTCTCTCTCAGAGTATGCTTGTAGTATTATTTCGAAGTATTGTGACTTTTATGTGTCTTGGTTGTTCCATATATATCTGCTCTCAGGTTTGGTGGAAGCGTGATGGTTGCTCACCTTTTGAGAAACAACCAATGGAGAAGAAGACCATACAAGATGGTACTAGAAAAAGGTATGCCATTTTGCATGATTTTCCTAGTGTTCTAGAGGAAATATTCCTTGGAGACTGACCTGATGACTGATTACTTATTAGTTTGCTCTGTATACTTGCTTCAAGTTTCAGTTGCAGGAAGCAAAAATAAGAAGAGAATACCTTCAGGGTCCGTGTGGTGTTCTTTTTTTCTTTCTTTGGGTGGTGGGTGTTTGATACTTATAGTTCACAGGGCTGATCCCTGTGAATAGCCAAAAGAAAAAAAGAAAAAAAAAGAAAAAGAAAAAGAAACACTAAGCACACTTGATTAACATAGTGTGAATTGTTTCTTCTTGGAACACAGTTGAAGAAACAAGAGGACAGTAACTCCTATACCAACGAGTCAATATAGTCTTTGAGCAGCTCTTTTCATTTTTTATAGAGAAAAGGCCGTGAGGTGCTTTACCAGCATGAGATCAGAACACCAAAGATAGTAAACATAATAACCTCGTGGAAAATATCATCCCTTAGTTTCTTAACCCTTATATATTTTTAAGGTTTCTCATCTATTAGATGTACCTAACTTAGTTAATTAGCATTGTGAGAATTGTTTCTTCTTGGAACAAATTTGAAGAAACGAGAGTACAGTAACTTCTATACAATGACTCAATATAGACTCTGTGCAGATCTTTTTATTTTTTATAGAGAAAGGCCATGAAATGCTGTACCAGCATGAGATTGGAACACCAAAGAAAGTGAACACAATAACCTTGCTGAAAATATCATCACTTAGTTTCTTAAAACTTACATATTTTTAAGGTTTCTCTTCTATTAGATGTACCAAACTTAGTTGCTTCCTAATCTTTTGTTACTTATCAGCTAGCCTGTATCTAATTGAGACAGCAGTCCTGCTGTTCAGGCATAACTGATTATGCCTTGGAAGGAGATCATATGGATTATGCATGTTCTTCTTTGAGCTATGTTAGAATAGCGAAGGATGTAATCATTTGTTTCTCCATCTTGTTGCATTGGATATACATGTGCAATGATTGTGCCTACGAGTACTGTTACTGTATAAACCCATAATTTTGTTTACAAAGTGATATTATTAAAGAATTTTGCTTCCTACAAATTTTTCAGAAGACCCAGGTGGAGACTAGGAAATAAAGAGCTGTCGCAGTTGTGGAAGTGGGCTGATCAGAATCCAGTATGTTATATTCAATATCTCTAAGATTTCTTTTACGCCGTAAGTTAACTTGTTTTTCATGATATATCATTCATCACAGTTTCTGCTGCAATGTTTTTTCACCTTTTTATAATGTTATTTAGTTTTCTTGCTATGAAAATGGTGTACTGGGAAGTGGACATTGTTTGGTCTGGTTTATATCAAATAGTGAATGGTCATAAATGGGATTGAAATGGCATTGACTGCCGCTGAGCCATGCCATTTACTGGAATGTTGGAGTCAGTAGTTATTCTGCATCAAACTTGGGTTGCTGGCCTCCCAAATTTGTGCTTAGTATGACTTATGCTATGCGGCCAACTCTCTGACTTTGGTCAATTTTGAAAATGAATGTCTGTAAATAAATGATTAACTCAGTGGTTCAATTGGTTACTGGTTGAAACACTAAGTGGAGTTTATGAGATTGGTTTTCATGAAGTCTAAGAGCAAAAGAAGTTATCTCCCTTATTTTTGAAAGATTGAATAATTGAAGTATGAAATGAAGCACAAATTGTCACATTCTTTGGAGGAAGATCTGCCAGTATGCATTCTGCAACAAGGATGAAAGAATATTAGTGTGCGCTGTGCGGACATCCTCCTTTTATATGTAAACGGTAGTCTCCAGGATCCCACAGATGCTAACTGAGAGATGCTGAAATTATTATGAATTCTGTATCCTGACATCCTCATACCTTAAAGTGTAACATATTCTGGAGTATGAAGTTTTGAGATACTATTAACGCACATCATTTTATGAAGATGCACATCGTTATATCAGTAGTCTTGTAGCTTTTAATCCTTTCAAACACTATAATTGAAGGCTTACCAGCACTCTTAAGGTTTTGGTGAAAAGACATAATTACTCTATGCAAAATGGGCCTATATTTTCAAAAGAAGCACTATTAATGAAGATACAGTGGTCTTTCCCTTCGATTTATTTGAAGAGAGATTTTGGTGCTTAATTCAGGAACTTACAATTTGTTTTTTACTTTGTTCTGTTTGCTGTGGCATCATTATTTACCATATATCAAGTATCAGCATCTGGAAAGTGAGTGATTTCATCATTTTGGAATTTGAATAAAATTCTGAAATGGCATGCATGGCTCTACCATCTGTGAGCTACTGTCCATTTTAACGGACATGCATCGACTTATAAAGCTACAAATTCTAAACTGTTGAATATTGTGTCAATGTCTAGTCAATACCGTGCCATGATGTAAATAAGCTTCTGATCATGGAAATTTTTTATAAAAGGACGTGGATTACAAAATGCCATATTTTAATGGATTTATCTTTCCTGCTTATCAAATAATAACTACTCTTCTTTTTGACCTGTCAAGAATGCATTGACTGATCCTCAACGTGTTCGAACTCCTGCTGTCATGGAGTACTGGAAACCCTTGGCTGAAGATGTAAGTCCTGGATATGTTGATGCATTTATATCTTCTTCCATTATTATTAAGCTCTGGAAAGATTTTCATACGGATGTTTCTTCAGGGCGCATTTGTTTAACTAAAAACTTCACGATAAAGGAAACTATTTTTCATCCAAATCATTTTCAAGGAAAATGGTTAGTTTTCATTTGTTTGTGGTTTAGCGAAAGTGATTCCTTCTTGCTAGAAGGGGAAGTTATTTTCACCCAATCTAAGCTTGTTGTTTTCGATTTATGGAAAACATCTTTAATGCATCAATTAATTTTTGGTCATCCAAACACTGGAAAGTGGAAAGACAATTTCCCGGAAGTAGTTTTCTTCAAACGGATCCTTAGATTTTCATTCGTTTGAAGTAGTAAATTATCGAGATGTGGGCTTCCTTATATGAATGCAGATGGAAGAATCAAGTGGAATAGAAGATGATTATCATCACAAGAATAATCGGGTAAAACTTGTATCCCTTAATTTCGTTTCATCTCTTTTTGGGTGGAAAGATCCCGTTTTGGTGCATTGTTTGCTCTCCAAGATCCCTCTGATGATTTCATGGTTGAAAACTTGCTGAACTTGATGCAGGTATATTGTTGGAAAGGTCTTCGTTTTTCGGCTCGGCAGGATTTGGAAGGGTTTTCTCGAGTATGATGACCTGATTGAACTTTACAATAGCTTTGGCATATATTTGTATTATGCTCTCAGTAACAAAAGTATCCTGTGGATGTCCTTGTAGTTCACTGACCATGGCATTGAAGGGGTTGTGCCCCTTGAACTCTTGCCACCCACCGTTCGCTCGAAGTATCAAGCTAAGCCAAATGAGAGATCCAAACGCGCTAAGAAGGAAGAAACAAAGATTACTCCTCAGCAAGCTGAAGAAAATCAGGTACACTAGATCATAAAAGAAATGATAGCAAATATTTTGAAGGGCATGTATGCAATGGCTTGTGTTTCTTGTATATTGGATGTCACTTTCAGACTAAGCCCCTATTAAATCACATGCAAAGAAGACTTGTAGTCAAAAGTAATCTAAATGTGTTCCCTTTTGTTGTTACCGAAAGACATGAGTCTCTTTAAAACTCTGGTTGGTATGTGATGGAGGAGCAAGAGCTTCAGATGTGATATGGTATGCTTTGCCAAGCATAACGAGGAGTCATCCTGTGGCATGCGGCTAAATTTTCGAGAAAGGTCACAGTGATTTTGTACTTGAAGTGGTTATACTCATCATCACTTAGTGAATGGGATTGCGTAGGGCAGTGGTTTATGACAATCTTAGGTTTATCCAAAGAGAAATTATGGCATCCTCTTTAGGTATGGCTTTCGATTGATAACCTCAATCAGCTTTAAATTGATAAATGCTGGATTCTCTAGTGGTTTTAGAAATTGTGGTAAAGCTGTGATATATACTTATTTTATACTTCAGAATTCAGAAAGGAAGAGAAAAGCATGAGGAATGGGCATGCATGTAGATGGTTGAACCTTCACATTTACTTAGCTAATTTATATTCTTTTATTTGTACTCATATTGCCTCTTCTCTATGTTCTATGTGGGAAGATTGCTACACCGGCAAGTGAGAATGATGAAGGTACAAGAGGGGATCTCGAAGCAACAGCAACACCAATGGACACAGACCCAACTGCTGCTGCAGCTGTCAATGATTCCCAAGGCGGTACCCCGCCAGATGAACATCTGAAGCAGGGCTCGGACACAGAAATAGGCCCAGAGCCAGGGCAGTTGGAAGCGGATGCCGAAGCAGAAGCAGGAACGGTGGATGGAGAGACAGATGCTGAAGTTGATCTAGATACAGTAGGATGAGTGCAAGGGAAGAGGTCTACTTTGCAGAGTTATATATCTTCAGTTTTACTAGGCGAGGAGTTAAGAGCCTTTTTAGCATTTAAGTGTGAGAAATGTAGTAGGAAACTTCAGCTGGAACGCATAGGCATCATCAATATTCTTGTAGCTGACAATAACTTTGTAATTTATCCAGCCTTTCCATCTTCAGAGGCTAGTCAAATGAAATTAGCTGAGTTTGGTGGGAACTGTAAATATAATTCCCAGGAAATAGCTTTTTGAAAAAGAAAACTACTCCTTGTGCACTTCCAGATTGCCTTATAGCAATTTGCCTGATCGTTGGTACAAGGAATTGCATAACAAAATCAAGTGGAAGTGCGTTAGCCTCAAATTTTGTTGGTTAAAGCAGGCTGTCCATAATTATTCCTCAAGTTAATTTCGAAGAGCATGCGGAGTAAGCAACTTCAGGAACTTCAATTCTGTGAAGCGTCTGAGACACCGAAGTAATTCAAATTTCGAATCATATAAGTGGAAATGGAGCAACGCATCATGATTCTGAACTCAAGTTTGTGAAGACATGTATTAAAATACCGGTAGGTGCGGTGCTGCTTAGTGTTGAGTATGACGCCCTATTATTTTACTGACATGTGAAATACTTGAAAAGAGGTCGCCGAAGAGCAATTAAGTAGGATGAGAATCCATTCTTCTTAGTCTCTACAGTTAGAACTCCAATGTTCAGTGACCTCGTGACTGACGAATTGCATTAACATGTTATATCTCTAACATGTTTCAACATGTTAGCAAATCGATCAACTAGGGAAATGTCCCCATTTCTGAGACATGAGCAACACGACCACATTGTTTGTTTCCTTAAAGAGTCGATCAACGCCCTGCAAGGAGGTGGGACAAAAGTCTGAGAGTGAGCGTTAGAATAGACGTAGAGTAGGACCGACCGAAAAAAAAAAAAAAAACCAATGGAGCCGCATTAAGTTTAAGAGATGATCAAAGCAAGTGATTCATATATGAATACTGAGAGGCCCTAGATTCAGCCTTGAACGCAACAGAGAATGGACTAATGCGCAGAGTGGCAAGACTCGAGAGTAAGTATAAGATTTGAGAGCACAGGTCAGAGTCTGGTAGGAGACTTATACCATCTAGATATTGGTGTGAAATGACTTGCTCTAATATACTATTTCTGGCCATAATCATAACAGATATCAGGAGGAAGAGACATTCATAGCTAACTACAACAGCCAGTAAGCTTATAAAGGCTTAAGATTTTGACCACAGTCCATCAAGTTCGCAGCCATATACCACGTGACGGATAACCATACACATCACATGATTAAAGAGGTCCTGCTTGTGTCGCAAGTAATTGATCCGGAGACCTTTCTCCCAAAGTTCCTAACTTTTCTGCAACAGAGAATGTACTGAGAGTTAGCCAACAAGAGAGAGCATCGAAAGAGAAGGCATTCAAAAACCAACTATTCCCTGAAGAAGACAATCTCACCTGCATGGGTAGATACAGTTTAAATTCTGGTGGAAGTTCCTCTTCGGAGTAAAGGCGGTCCGAAAAATATATTCTTCTTAGGCGGCAGTTTGCATGTACCTGCACTCTCAATGTCTCGACATAGTTAGTTCCGTATGCTCTCCTGGTCAAATCAGTGAGATTTAACTGGATCTGATTCCATCCTTCATCCAGCTTCAACGGCATGGTGCATACATATGGCTTTACCCTAGTCACAGCCTGCAATGCAAGACCGAAAGGTTACATGCAATGCCAATTCCTCTAGTTACATAACTCATATAGAACTTAATAGAGGAGAGGGTGTTATTACATGCAATGCCAATTCTTAAATGTCACATAACTCATACTATCATGCAAGCAACCAATTGTACACAACGTGTCATATAATGGAGTGCACACTTTAACAATTTCCCATTTTATTAGGGATGAAGGGCTTCTTGTCCAGCTGATACAGAAAGTAACTATATATAACAAGTCGTCCCGCCAATCTCCACTGACAATTATCTCAGTACAAGCAATCAATCGGCAGGAAGCCAACGGCAGGCTGTAGAGTTCGCATGAAACATGATCCTGGATAGGTGGTTCAAATCTATTGATAACTAAAAGCACCCTTGCCATTTTATTGATAACACAATGTGGGATTGAGAGATCCATGGTTTTCCTTTGGCAAGACTCTTTTCTTCCAGCATTGTGATTACAGCGTAGTCTAAGCAACTAAACTGCAGATCTATTGATTTCTAAATGCAAGATATGAAATCTCATTTCAAGCCCAAGAACCACAACAGGCTAGAAATTTCCACCTATGGCCATATTGCATGATTTGTCTACTTATTCCAATTATAGGGCCAACAAAATCTAGAAACAATTTGTCCAAACCAAAATAACAATATAGCAATACGGGCAAACTTACACACTTGAAAATTAGAAGCACGGAAGCGACGCCTCACGTTCTTGTCGTCCAGCACTTGGATCTCAAAGGTAAAATACTTTTTCATATTCTTTACAATCATAACCAAGAATGGTAGTTTTATGCCAAGTGTTGCAGCTGGATCTGCGGGGCATGTGATGTACGTGGACTGAACATTCGAGCCAATAACCTCAAGGACATTTGACTGAATGTCTTCATCTTGCGGACGTTTTACATGACCATTAACCACTGCAAGTTAATAACATGGAAAATAACATTATACTCACACATAATCACCAAATTTATGTTCGATGGAAGGAATTGGAAAAGACCAGATAATTAGTCGTATTTCGTAGGACTCACTCCATGCAATTTTTGCAAAATTCAAATGTTATAAGCCCAGTATATTGGGAAGGCTATGCAACTGATGCAAGCATTATCAACAAAACCAACAGGCGGTCAGTATTGGTAAGGTAGCCATATAATACCTAACCTTAATGACAATGACTTCTAAAGGATTCTCTATTCCCCAGAGGACATAACTGAATAAGCAGAAGGCACAAAGATCCACATGAAAACGATGCAATGACAGTATCATCCATGATCTACCCTCACCCAAGACAGAACATGCCGACGCACAAATTGAACATCACAAGCAGAGCATCAAACGCACTATCCGCCTTCCAAAGCATAGACCCACTTACCTTCTTTATCCCAGATCTGCAAGGGCTTGCTCCTGCAGAACCCAAAAAGTTCACACGCATTTTGAGCACAGAAGCAGCAGAAAAGGTGGAAAATTTGATTAAGAAACCAAAAGCGCCAAAGCCGAGAGGAATTACCCAAGGCTATACAGTATGGACAGAAATCCCGACTGGAAAGTGTTCTTGAACATCTCGAGGCGTCAACCTCTCGACCTGCCGGCGCAAGAACCTGTCATACGCAACCGGCCACACCCAACAACGCCATCAGCACAAGAATCCGAAAACCTCCGTCCCCAGATAAAAAGGCAAGCAATTCAAACTCGATGCCACCTCATGACCTCGATCATACACACATTCAGCGGAGCGAACAATCAACTGTTTTGCCGACACAGAAAAAAGTTGCGAGCTTTGACGTAGGATTTACCAAAAAATATCAAGAAAACCACCGGCGGGATCCCGGGAGGCTCCGGCGAACCAGCTCCGGCGCAAGCAGCCGCGTCAAGAACCGAAAGACTCGAAATTTATCGCCGTCGGAGCTTCGTCTCGTCCCTGCTTCCTCTCTCCTTTCTCTGGCCGGAAATCTCTCGCGCCGTTGGCGGGGGGAAGAAGAAGTACCTTTGGGGAGTAGCTATTGGGCCGGGCCGGGCCGGGCCGGATGGGAATTCGGCCCAAAACTTGTCTGGATCAGTGCTCGTGGTGGGCCTACCCAATGGACGGACTTGCAGGCCCAATGATTGAGTGCGGCCCAAGAATCCTCCTCTTCTTCTTCCTCCTCCTCCTCCTCCGTCGTTATCCGAAGTGCATGCTTCGCGCTCAGCAGCACAGTGACATATATTCGTGGCATCGAGCGAGGTTCTCCGACGACGCACTTCATGCAAGGAACGCGTCGGCTTCTACTTCTACGTTCAGACTGCATTGCCAATCTGCAAGATGAAGGCGTCGGCGCCGGGTTTTCGCTCGTATCCGGAGACCTTCCCGGAGCTCGTTCTTTCCGGCCTTGCCTATGTTCCGAACCCGCGATCGCGGTGTCGTTTTAGACCAAGAAACCAGGTGGGCCTTCGAGGGGCCTACTCGAGCCAAGAGGTTAGAAAGCAGAGACGGTGTAGAAATGGTGGCGAGTTCGAGTACTGATGGCGAGGATGTCAAGTGTGGAGTGAAGCGGCAGCAGGAGAAGAAGCTCGCTGTTGTCGTTTCTGGAAGAGTGACGAATTTTCAGGCGATCTACAAGGTTAACATCGCGGGATTGATCCGCGGAGAAGTCGTTGTCGTTACTGAGAAGAGTGGTAAAGTTTTGTCCCTTCTTGTCAGCCTTAACACTCTCATCACCTTTTTCCATTACGTGAACGTGTTTGCGGCTTTAGTTTGTCTCGATGCACGACCGCGTGCTACCGTCCTGACAGCTCCACTTTGAACGATGAATCCAAAGTGGTAGCTTAACGGGGTTAGGCGTGTGCACATTCTGTCGGTGTGTTAAATGTTAGCATTCAAAAAGGTGACGATATGAAACGATTAGATGATCTGCGTGTAGTCAATGAAGCATGGGCGGAAAAGAAAGTTGCCCTTCGATCGGTTATTATTTTATCGTGCGAAAGAGGAGATATCATGGAGAATGATTCTCGGAGTTGCTCAATGGTGTCTGATGGCATTCAATAAGTGATTTTTAATCTACAGTCTATAACTCCTTATCAGGTTTACCTGCATTTGAAAGTTCAGAGCATATGCCGATATCGAGAATGTCTAAAAGGTCGTACTTTCTTTTCCCCTTTTCTTCAAGCAATCCTCAGTGCCTTCGCTTGGTCTGAGCGGGCTTGCATTTCTCACTTTTGCTGCGTTCATCCTGATCATGTTTGCCACATGCTGTGATGATTCGACATGATATTTAGATCGGTCATTAGCCAGAACTCCCCATGACCCTGATGCTCAAGCAGCCGCCTGTCATTCACAAACATTATGTATGGCAGGTTGTGCAGGTGCAGTCTTTGCTAAAGACAGGGACATCCCGGTTCTTTTGTTCCCCAAACCAAACAAGATCCCGATGCGCTGTCTGCAAGTGACCTGGTTGTTGCTCTCAGGTCAGTCTTTAAAGCATGAGGTGTCAGGTTTTTGCCTCTTTATCTAACATGACATGCTCTGTTCACCTGAAGAGATACAGTAATTTCCTAAACTACAGCAGCTTCTTGTGCGTAATGCTTCCATAAAAGTGGCGATTAGGTTGTTCCTGAGCTATCTGTCATATTCCAGGTAAAGTTCTGGGCATGTGCATAAGATGTCATTGTATATGATACATGTCTGTTCTATTTTATGTATGGTCAGATTGAGCCATCCTACCTGGGGGGAGAGAGATCCTGTCGTTGCTTGATGACGTGAGTTCTTAATTCTGCAGCTGATGCATTCATTTGCTATTTTATCTTGATCAGGAGGTATGAGGTCGACTTCATTCTCCCTGCTGGGTTACCTTAAACTCATTCCGATCGAATCAATCAAGTCTTTCCCAAAATCCATCATCAACACTCATCCCTCCCTTCTTCCGACTTTTGGGGGAAAAGTCTACTATGGAATGAAAGTGCATGATTCAGTCATTGCTTCTGGGGCAAGGTGCATTCCAGAATTGAGCCCGTAGAGCCATGTTTGTCTTTATTCTTCTCTTTGGTTAATCATAGTTTCTTTCGTGCATGCACAGTTAGATAGTCCAGGCCAACCATCCACTTCATCGATGACCTCAAAGAGTCGTCCCGGTTTTGGCCAACTACGCTGCAGAGGAACTGGCCACAGGAGTTCTCCAAGTGGTAACTACTTCAATGCTCTTTTTACTGCAATCATGTTGAAATTTCAACTGGCAGGCTTGTTAGGTCTTGCCAATATACTTAATCATTAGGCTATACCTTGTGCTTTGTAGGAGCATCGTTTATATGTGGAAGCATTAGCTGCTCTACTCGTGCTTTCAGGGTTAGGAATCAATTCTACAATTAGTAGATCTATAAGCTGGTTTACAGAAGCTTATATTGGGTTTGCACCCTGCATTATGGAGTTGAGAAAGATGAACTCATGGACTAATAGCTACTTCGTGTTCTTGGTATACCCAGAACAGAAATCATCTACCATCATAATGGAAAAAGGAATTCATTCTTCACTCGTCCACAATTCTTCTGTACACGAGGTGCCAAAATCTTTACAGTCTTATATCAACTGGCATGTCTGAAAAATTCAGAAAACCGACCACGAAGCCAGAGCGAAAGAAGCTTCACTTCAGGCCATTCTTTTGGATCAAAATTGGATTGATTACTCTATATAAGAATTGAACTGATTGCAAAAAGCTTTTGAAAAACGAAAGAATCTGGCTGCTGCGATCACACGCCCCTCCCGTTGCCGCCGAAGACCTTGCTTAAGTGCCCTGCTCTCAGCGTCGTCTTGCTCGCGAAGTCGTCCTTGCAGCGGTACGATATCTCAGCCAAACTCTCGTGCCTAACAGCTAGCCTTCTCACGCCAGCAGCCTCGTCGCGGGTCGTCCTCTTGTAGTTGCTGAACCACTTGGCCTTCATATAGCTCTTCCTCCTCCACGGCGGGATGAGCAGCCCCGTGCTTTGCAAGGATTGCTTCATCGCCCCGCACATCAGCCTGATCGCCTGCTTGAGCTCCTCCGGTCTGCCGACAAAAACCGGAGGGAACACATCGACCAGCGACGTGTAGTGGTCGGAGGGCCGTGCTATTTCGAACTGCCCGGTGAGAGAGACCTCGACGATGTAGCGCGTTCCTTCCACATTGACATCGACATACTCGTAGGCTCCAGCCGGATGCCTCGACGTCTTGTCCCAGCTTGATTTGCAGAGACCTGTGGGATTACAAACTGGTCAGTAACTCACACCGGAGCTGAGCAAATCTAGCCAATAGACAACGAAAAAGAAGCAGCTAAACTGACCAGCATCGAAGCCCTTGAGACGCAAGCTGATCACCAGTTGACGCTTCATCCCCTCCGAGAACCCATTGTTCCTCATCAACCCCCACGCAGCTTCAACCTCCGTCCGGATCTTCCTCCTCGCGTCGTCCGAAGCGCCGTCGCCGTCGCCGTCGTCGCCGCAGCCACGGAACAAGCCGAGCAGCTTGTCCTTGGTCGTCTCGGAGTCGGACCAGCTGCTGCTCTCCGACTCCTCCCGCCCCATCTCCTCCTCCTCTCCTCCATCTCCTCCACCTCTCATCGCTCCCTCCTTCTCGATGAACGACGCCACGAGGTCGGACAGATTGGCGAGGCTCTCCCCCTCGCCCTCGCGCTCCCGTGCATACCCCACGTCGTCGAAGGCCGCCGCCGTCCACCGCCCGAACCTAACCGCCGCAGCTCTCGCCATCTCTCCCGTCGCCGTCGCCGTCGCCGTCCGTTGAAGGGTTCGTGAGGGGAACTCGGGGAGGAAAGAGGGTCGGATTTATAGAGAAGGACGACGACGCAGGACGGCAGGGCGAAGATGGCGAAATGGTGTGCACATAAAGGAGGACGACCAATGACCGAAGGACGAAAATGGCGAGAGGATGGAGTAACGATGGAGATATAACGTGGGCATCGGGGCGCGCGGTCGGGGAAGGCAGGTAACGGCGTCAGCGTGGTACGGGACGGGGGTTGGACGATGCACGTGGGCGCAATTACGGGGTGAGTTTCGCGGGGATAAAGAATCTGTCAGGAAATGACGGCCAAGTAC
Organism: Eucalyptus pauciflora; assembly: GCA_007663325.1. Lineage (NCBI taxonomy): Eukaryota > Viridiplantae > Streptophyta > Magnoliopsida > Myrtales > Myrtaceae > Eucalyptus > Eucalyptus pauciflora. The sequence goes on from VMYD01000019.1 coordinate 174,052, forward strand.
ATTGCTTCAAGGTTCCCACTTTTGCTTGCACTTGCTTGTTACTCTAGAGGGTTATCTTTTCCTATTATTTATAGCTTGCTTGAGTAGATGAGAGAGATTTCGTTTGGTCCTATGTGGAAAATTGTCTTTTTTTTTTTTTTTGACTATTGTGAATTGGGATTGCGTGCGCAGTTTTTCCATTTGTGGCGGCTATACTTTTTTTCCATGGACGATCAGATAACGGTTAATCGAATAGATTTTTGTCATGGATGCTGCATGTTGGGTTTGATTTTGAAAAAAAAAAATTAAAAAAAGGGTGAATCGTGGTGCCAATGTGTGTCGATTTGGAAAATTTTCTATTTGAGCACTTTGAGATGATATAAATTGTGCTTCAGTTTGGATGGACTGATTAGGGAAGAAAATTAGAAATTGGACAAATTATGATTGCGGAAGAGAAAAGATATAAAGAGATTGCATAATAATGTTGTTTGGACATTAATGAAGATAAAATGATGGAAATAGAATTACGTCATGATAAAATAAAGGAAAAAAAAATCATAAAATACCCCAAGCTATGTCCACCATATGTACTCCAACTTTTTTTCCCGTGACAAAAAAAAAATACCAAATTTGCATTTGTATGACAAAATTACCTTCGTGAAGGTTTCTGTCAATGAGCATAGTAAAAAATCTACTAACATGGATGACAAAATACAAACGGTGTTGACATTGGCACCCATGTAGCTTAAGGGAAATAAAAATGATGTAATTTTGATTGAATGGTGAAACTTTGACTGAAGTTAAATATGTTGCATGGATATATAGTCTGAGATTTTTTACGTCATAAGAAATTTTTAGAGTAAATAAGTCAACTTATGCATAATTTGAATTTATGTTACAAAAAAAATTATGACAAATATATCACAGTGGGTATTGTTTGATGGCTTTTTACGGCTTTATTTAATTTTATCAATTTAAAAATAGATATAAAATAGGGATATAAGTGGAAAAGGAGAATCAATATGTATATTAATATATACGAATTCGAATCTCTCCGGGATTTAAAATATACGAAATCTATAAAATTAATTCTGATTATTAATTCACAAATTCAGATCGCTTCCGAATCTCCAATTGCTTGGAGACTTTCTCAGTCATTTCCCCTCCATGTCAACATGGTTGTATTTTCCAAAGCCCTTTTTTTTCCAAGCCGTCCGTGTCACCACCCGCCGACTCTGACGGCCGTCAGTCCAGTCCGTGACCGATGACGTCTCGGCAGTGACGGCGTCACGCGCGACCGTTAGCGAAAGGCAAGCGTGAGTCTCGTGTTCTCCCCCCGTGAGGCGCTCACGTGTTCCCCCACCGCGGTGTCGGAACGGAGGCGCTCGGTGGCACGTAGGACACGGCTAGGAAATGGACACGTGGAAGAAAGGAGGTCCCACGTGGCGGAGGACAGTTCGGATGCACGTCAGGATATGTGGCGAGTCGACGGAGAGTCTTGAATCTGGTCTCTTGTCGTTTTGGTTTGGCCATTCTCCCGTGAAACGCGACCGGGTTCGACGAACCAGAATGATGTCCGGGTTCAGTGTATGTCGCTGTCAACGATGGCTAGGATTTCGGATCCATAATGTTTTTGGTTGGGTTACCGACGTTTTGGGTTGGGTTGTACTAAATGAGTGTCGTCCTCACCACTCAATGCACTTATTAGGTTGGGTTTGTTTTGCGAATATCCGGATTAATTGAAAGAACGAGTAAAAGGTTTTTTTTTTTTGAGATGGGAGGAATTGCCTCACAGAGAGCGTTCGACGTAAACCCCTAGGAAGCACTGGCGCGCGGACCCACTCCCACGGTGCTTTGCTTAAGTCGCGCTAATGCGCGCGGTGACTTGAACCTTCCCCATTTCACAATTAGAGGAGGAAAGACTCAAACCAACTCGCCCACAGCGGGGTGGGTGTAAAAGGTTTTGTTATCCATCATTGAATTCAAGAAAAATGATTTGTTGAAAAAATTAAAAATCACTTTTCTAAATATATGATCAGATTTCGGGACTTGAATTGGAAACTTTGCGTTTGGACCCAAGAATCAACATAGGAACCCCAACACTCATTCTTAGGCCCTTGATAGCGAGGTTGGATCTATTGAGGTCTATTGAGGCCAAGCCTAGGACTCTTGTGCCTATGCCCAAGATCCTGATGCTTAAACTTGGGTCCATTGAGGCTCGGTTTAGGTTCATCAAGGTCAGGGCTCAAGCCCTCGATACCTATGACCCAAGTCCATCAAGGTTAGGCCCTAAACCTTGATGCTTGGGCTCGAGACTTGGGCTAGGAACCACAATGCCCTTGCATGAGTCCTCATAGCGCCCATGTTTGCATCCATTGAGACTAGGCTCGAAGCTCCGGCACTCAAGATCAGGTCCTCGACATTCAAGTTCAGATCCATTGAGGTCGGACTTGAGACCTCTGCACCCATGCTCAAGTCCTTAATGTCCACTTTGGGTCCATCAAGGTAGGACCTCGGCATTTGGAAACTAGATCCCGATGCTTTACTTTGGTCCATCAATGTCGGGCCTACCTGTTGAGGTTTGGGACCCAACCTTGATGGATTCGGGCATGGGCGTTGAGGTTTTGGGCATGGGCATTGGGGTCTTATGCCCAACCTTTGTGGAATAGGGCTAGGGTGATAAGGAGCTAAGCACGGGCACTAGGTTTTATGACACTTTTTTTTGGACTCAACACTAGTGCCCATGCTCATGCTTGGGAGTTGGGGATCTGGGCTTGAGACTCTAGTGCTCGTGCTCGGTTCCTCAACTTCTTCTCGGGTGTAAGTCATTAGCGCTTGAATAGTGTATGTCTAAAAAATCAAATGAAATTGTCCTTACCAAAAAAACAAAGAAAAATGTCTTTCAATTTATTTTCGGGTTTCAACTAGATACTAGAAAATTATTAATATTTTCCAAAAAAATGTTTTTCTAGAAAATATTTTTAAGAAATATCACATTTTTAGCGAAATAAACGGAGCTAAATAAATGGAGCCTAAGGATGTGTTTATTTCACTGAACCATGATAAACGAAAATATTTTTTTTTATGGAAATCATTTTGAGGAAAACAGTTAGTTTTCATTTATTTGGTGGTTTAGGGAAAACAATTTCCTCCTTGCTAAAAGACGAAGTTGTCTTCCCCTTATCTAAGTTCATTGTTTTCAATCCATGAAAAATCATTTTCCTTAGATTGATTAGCATTCTGTCATCCAAACATTGGAAAGCTAGAAAACAATTTTCCGGAAGCAATTTTTATTCGAACAAGCGTACTCTAAGGCTCCGTTTGTTTCGCGAAAGATGAATGCCTTGGAAAGTAGATTTCTAAAAAATGACCACTTGTATCACTTACAAGAATATAATTTAACATTTAAAATTTTTCATAAATGATAAAATCGTTTCCCGTTTGTTCATTTTTGTTAGTGATATAAGCGATCATTTTTTTTTTCAAATATCTACTACATCATTTATTTTTTGAGAAACAAATGCACTCTAGGTTGTGACATAAATTTCTTTTTAATCCAACGAAATCTTTTTTATCTGGCCGATTTTTCTATCATCATCCATGTGGTTGGTGCTTTAAAAGTTGCGAAATCCTAATCCCAAAGAGAAGTTTGTGTTGTCGGAGGGTAGAAGGCGACAAAAGAACCCAAAACCCAAAGACAAAAGAGACTTGAAGATTTATTATATTAGGGTCACGGACGAAAGACGATCGCGACCACTGATCTAAAATAACAACTTTTTTAATCTCAATCATTGGAGTTGATTAAAAAATCACATGATTGGCGCTTGCCTATTTAATAACCCAAAAAAAAATTAAAAGAAATTACTAAAAATGAAGACTTTGAAAGATAGTGCACTTGCACAACAGTGAGATAGACAAGATTGTCAGCAACATCTAAGTTTGACATCACCATCGGTAAATTCTGCACATGGAGAAGATCAGTCGACGGTATATTTTGGCCCGATGAAGATTTTGACTTTAAATTGTTATTAAGATTACCCCTCTTAGCTTATTAAACAGCTTGGTTTCTCAAAAACTACTTGGAGTCTCAGTATGGAAGCAATGTGCAATACTTTAGTTCACGCGTTATCGCAAGCAAATTGGATTGAAATCGTGCGAAGAAAGCATGTGGAGTCGAACAACATGTGGAATACAATGAGCAAGGATACCCATGCGTATGAAGTATCGAATATGAGGAATTATGAATTGAAAGGCTCTTAACACATTTCACAAATAAGAAAGAAAATACCTATCATGCAATCCACACGCTTAAAATTGGCCTATAAGAGCAATTCATAGAATATGATGGACAATGTCCAATTATCTAAGTTAGGTTATCAGTTCGACTATCTAACTTAATGTACACTAACTAGCCCTCCAAACTAAATGTAAATGTAAATTATCTCTAGCATTCGCCAAAGCAAAATGTACAACTTCGATAGTGTTAAGGGAGGAAATTCCACAATGATCGAGATTCAAGGAAGGTTATGGCTTATAAGCAGGGGTCAATCCCTTCCCTCACAAGGGCCCTTCTGATAAGGTTAGGATTGTGAGGATGGCACGGGTCAAAGTGAATAATATCTCATGATAGGACACACATAAATTTCATCTAATTTGATGGCACCACTTATGGGAATCCTAATAGACTCCCTGCATAAAATACTGCTCCCGCGCATCCTTGACTGGGTGCTTGTGTTAAGGGAGGGATGAGTCCCATGTCGATTGAGAGGTGAAGATGTGGTTATGCCTTATAATTAGGGGCTCAGCCCTACCCTCACAATTGCCCCTTTATAAGGATAAAGCCGTGAGGCCTACGAGTTAAAGCGCGTTGTGTTAAGGGAGAGATAATTCTCACATTGGTTGAGATCCAAGGTTAATTTAAACCTTTCTCAATAAGAGGGTCAAAGCGAGCGACATCTTGTAACAGGACATGCACAAATCTTGACATCATAAAAAAAAGACTACAACACCTTAAGGAAATATATTCTCTGGACAGCTGTTTTTCTTCACTTTATGCAGTGTCAATTTGGAATCGTAAAACTGCCCTCCATGTACAGTTAATAAGTTCCTAAGCTAGTGGACAAATTTTCACATGATAAGCCAGCGTGCATGCCTCAGGCGTTGCTTGCAATGAAGCAGACGTCATGCCAACGTATCATGTCAATTAGTTTAATAGATTCTCACTCCCGCAAAGCTGAGAATCCTCTTTGAATATATCAATTGAGAACAGACATGTCATTCCTTGGGCCAACAAAGATTCTAGACAAGGACTCCGAATCCAAATAGGACAAGAATCGAACCTGATGGTGTGATCTTCTTGGTGTTTAATGCGTATAAAACAGAGAGAAAAGACAAAAACAAGTTTTGCCTCATTGTCTGTAATTCCATGTAACATCATGAATCTTCTTGGGAATCATCTCCATAAGTGGTTCTATGTTCATTCTGATTACCACTGGCCATGAAATCCAAGAACATAATGTTCATAATTATCTTCTTTTTGCTTTTGACATTAGCATAAAGGCCCCGTTTGGTTTAGCATTCCCAAAGGGCTTTCAGCCCCGAAAGCCCATTGGGGAAAATTTTATTTGTTTGGTTCAGCATTCCGAGGCATCCTTGGCCAAATGTTAGCATTTCGGAAATGCAAGTCCACATTTACTATTCATCCATTGACCTTTTTTTTTTTTTTTAAACCGATCATCTTCCCCACATCCCAACCGCCGTTGATCGGCAACGGAGTTTCATCGTATTTTATTTTTATTTTCTTAAAAAATAATAAAAATCCTTTGCAAATGTTGGGTTCACCTTTTTTTTTTTGTCATTTTTATCTTTTGACAATTAATAGCCAACTTTTTATAAATACACTAGAATGATCATTAATTAACGAAGATGATTAATACTACAATAATTTTAAAAAATTATTCAAAGTTGAAAACAAACCTAAAATAACCCTAGGCCAAAAGTTAAGTTAAGCTTTGCATCTAATTTATAATCAAATTCTTTTAATATAATTTTTAAATAAATTTACTAATATATTTTTTATATTACTCTCAACATGAAAATGTAAAAGGTTATATAGTCATTGTTTTTTTTTTTTACAATTTTAAAAATACTAAAATTAAAAAACTTAATTTGATTACACTAAAGGGCTTTTCAAATATATGTTTACCAAATAGTCTTGCATTTCCCTAAAGCACTTTTCAATTATAATTTTTCAAACAGTCTAGCATTTCGGAAAACTCTTTTATCTCAAATGTATTTGCATTCTCCCAGAGGCATTTTCCCAAAGCCGAACCAAACAGGCCCAAAGTACTCCTCCTCAAACTTGGATGAGACCCATCAAACCATGGGTGCAAAAGTAAGCGGTTTCAAGCCTCCAAAAGCTCTCACATGCCCTATCAACCACAGTGATCCAACCCCACAATTCTCCATCACCAAATTGCTCAAGCCTGAGTGCTTGAAAGTCAATAAGAAGAAGAAGAAGGTGAAATTACTTCACCCACAAGGCAAGAAACAAACCAGAGCCGAAACGATGACATTAGAGGAATGCTTACTAGCTTATCCTAGTTTTGATCAAGTCTTTTTGGTCTCCATTGATGTTGGTGGAGTTTGTGTGTTCGAGGATTCGTCAAGCAAGGTCCACCCGTCTTGCTCGGGACCAGTCGACGACGCAGCTTTTTCCATGAGGGCGAGAGACATTTTGCCCTTGGAGAGACGGGCGAATTTGCACACAGAAGTCGAAGAAAAGTGCCCTTCTGAAGCATGTAACATGACGCACGGTGAAAACGAGCGCTCGATGAAGAGGGTTCGGTTCCGGCTGCCTCAGGCATCTGACATCATCCTATTTTATTCCGCGAGGGAGCAGCTCGAATGTGATGAAGATAGCGATGCCTGATTCTCTAACACTAATAAAATGGCCACTATTGTGGTTCATGTGGTGACAGTGTTGGGCCTCACGCTATTTCATCTTCCCTGAACTCCTTCCAGCAATTCCGAAGGTAAAATTTGAATTTCAAATGATGATATTACGCTATTATTAATAATGTGCATGTTAGGGTCTTCAGTTGCTCAGTACAAGTTCTACAATTCTGATAGAGCCTATAGCCTTTGGTGAAAATAATCTGGACCATATGGATGTTGTGATCCTCTCGAAGCGAGAATCCTTGAGGGAGTTTGATGGATTACCGAGCAAGCTTGTGAGGTAGTACTCATGTTTGGTTTGGGTTCTCCCAAACCTACCAATTGTGAATTCATTTCAATTCAATTTATTACGTAAAGTTTGTTTTTACTATAAGAGTTGTCATTAACCTATTAGAGGTTATTTAGAGGTTAAGTAAAACATGGATAACATTTTACTTGTACAAACCCGAGATTTAAGCTCGAAGACTTGATGACACTAAAATTTATTTAATGCACAAATTTCTTTTTTTTTTTTCATCTTTGTATCAAAAACATTTGTTTATGTGATCTTGCCCATTTTAGAGGCTCTAAGTATGTTCTTCTATGCGACCATGCACTGTTAATTAATGAATTGCACGCATCAATCACGTAAACAACATATTGACACGATAAATAGAAATACGATAATGATAGCGTGATATAAAGTACGGAAATAAAACCCGATACAATATTGGTCAAACGATATTACACCGCCATGTCGTTAAGTCCCGGGACAGAACCCCATTAACTATGGTCAAAATTGAACAAGCACGTGACTTCGGATTGAACGGTGCATCGGTCGGACCAATTCCTTCCGATGTCTGCACATTGACGGCGTCAAACGACCATTTGCGAAGTGCTAATCCCACGTTCCATCGTGAAGCGCCCACGTGTTCCCCGCTAGGGAGACGGATTGGGGATGCTCAGTGACACGTGGAAGGTGGCGTGGAATTGACACGTGGAAGAGCGAAGTTCCACTTGGCACAGAAATTTCAAATGCTTTATTCCGACTCGTTTTACACCAGTTGTCCACGTCATGAGACGTGGCTACTCGACGGAGAGTCCGAATCTGTTTCCTTGTATTTTTATTTTATTGTATTGTTTTATGAAACTACAAATGGTACGGAGGTACATGACCAAGTTCAATGAACTAAAATAGGGTATTGATCCAGGATAAGAATACTATAAGTATTATAATTTTCAATGGATTCCCATAATTTTTTTCAAATGTTCATCCATGTGCTGAAATTTAATGTGGCATAGTACTTATGGAGTATGTTTTTGAAAAGTTATAATAGTTAAGTGATTTGATTGAAAAATTACATTGTGACATTAATTGGAAAAAAAAGTTATGATATTTAAGCGTTGTCCTATGAAAATTGTGGCATTGTATCTTTTTTCCGTCTAGATTTAGTGTATCTAATGTTAAATGATGGCCATAATTTTGGACTATAAACTTTTGGATGAATTACGAACTTATTGTACTATTCGAGCGTCGTCCTCCGGAGTCAAACACACTTAATTAAGTTTTGACTGATTTTTTATTTGGATTTTACGAATTTTTTCACATCTCGTTGATTATTTTAACATCAATAAATTCCACACAAATAGAAGATCGGTCGATGGTGTATTTTGGTCCGATTAAGATATTAACTTCAATTATTATTGTGGGTACCTCTAAGCTTAGCAAATGGCCTTGTAAGGAAGTGAAGCGTAATACTTTATCACCCGTTTTTTTCGTGAGAAATTGATTGAGATCGTCCGAAGAAAGCATGTGGAGTTGTACAACATATGGAATAAAATGAGTAAGCATTCACATGCAGATAAATTATTGACAATGGGGAATCATATGATTGAAAGACTCTAAAAACCATTTTAGAGCAAGAAGGAATATACATATTGCGCATTACTCGCGCTTAATTATCAAATGAGAGCAATCGATAGAATTTATTTGACAATTTCCAATCACCTAAGTAAATTTATGAAATAAGCTATTTCACTTAAATGTAAATACAAATTATCTCTAGTACTCCCCAAAGCAAAATGTTCAAGTTCAAAAGGTCTTAAGAGAGGTATAAATTTCATATTGTATGGCTATCAGTTCAATCACAAACTTTTGAGATAATTGCACTAGAAGCCCTAAACTTGTTATGAAAATGTGCAATTCAATCCTAAAAATTGCAAAAGGTATTTTTAAGTTCTAAAACTTATAAAGTTAGTTCAATGGAGTATTTCCATTAAATTTATCTAATCTGGTTAATGAAGAATGTTGATGTGAATTTTTTATATTATATTCTTTATCCTATGTGGCAGTGGTGTGTTAAAAAGACGTTTTTGTGTCAATTTTGATTTTAATGCAAATTTTATGAATTAAATTTTAAAAAAATAAGCTAAAGAAAAGGAAGGAGGAGAAACCAGGTGGGACAACTATAAGCTCTCACTGTCGCAACCCCATCATTGTGGGGAAGGGCCAGTGACCCTTGCTGATTGCAAGTGACCCCAGTTGGCCCTTCCCAATGATGGTGGGGGCAGTGATAGTTTCAGTCAAGTAGGAGAAAGAAAATATTAAAGAAATTACATGAGCATTTACCGTTAGTAGAATTTGAAGCATTAATTGTTGGCTAAATATTTTGGCTGATATGAAAGCCTAGTTTATCAAGGTAATAGATGACTCCTAGTTGATTATAAGATAGCTATCTGGAGAATACTAGTGTCTAAATGACAATATTATTTCCTATCATATGTTTGTCACGACCTGCTTTCGCTGCCAATTCTCCATCACGAGAGGAAGGGAGAAAATGTCAGGTTTAGGGGTACTTGATCATAAGAGTTTCCTCATGGCTTGCATTTCAAAAGACGTCATCACCTCGTCTTTCGAATCAAGCCTCTTGTGAGTTCCCTTCACGAGATTGCAAGCTCTCCCAAGCTCGTACCCCGTGTGACGACGGAATGTTGTGATTCATACTCATATGGGTGACGCACCTCGAGAGAAGAGGTTAGGTGTGGATATCAAATTTAATGGTACATTTACCATGGTAACTCTCTCGATAGTATGCTTCCCCCATAAGAAAAACATCACTGCATCCTTTGGGGTACTCCCACATCGAGTATGCTAAACAATGGTGAGTCCTATTGAGACCCGTACACTGCGAGACGGGTTAATTGAAATGGTCTAGTTATTTAAGACAACCTAAAAATAAAACGGGAGTCGCCACTAGTCTCGTTTTTAGGGGTTGGTTGAAAACCCAATCGAGGGTCGGAATAATTCCCTCGATCTCTATGCAATCATATATCTAGGTCCGGAGACTTGTGTTATGCTAATATTTTTATTAGTACCCTTTTGGAACCTAAACAATATGTTGTATTTACCTAACATGTCCATGCATTTCTTCTTACGTTTTCAGGATTGTTAGTCCTAAACTAAGTGATTATGCGTGGTTGGTCGTTTTCATTCTAATCTATTTCTAAATAAAATAAGAAAATAAAGCAATCAATGTTATTGGAAATTACGAAACATTAAATAAACAATTAAGGAAAGTTATAAATCTACCATGCAATTCTAAAAAATATAAAAGAGAAATACAATTGAAAATGATAAGAAGTAGAGGGAACCCGCAACTCGTTGGGCTTTTATATAGACGATGAAAACCTGAGACATATGTCGGGGAAATGAATAGTGCATGATTATGGTCAGAATGTACATCGATTTCCATCATTTTCACGTCTTCTCCATCTTTGGGGTCCTATTCTAAACCTAATCTAGAAATCCATAACTAGGTGCATACAATAGAAAGAGACACATATACACATCAAAATAATAAAAAACACAACTTCATGTTAAGATCAATCACTCAAAGAAAGTTTAATACGAAAATTAGATTTTGGGGCATCGGGGTTGACCTTTTCTTTCATGTGTGGATCTCATTAAGACATCTACCCAATCGATTTTTGTAACTTATAGCAATTATCAACCAATTGTGTTCTCGCATAGCTGATAATACTTATAAGTCTCATAACCAAGCAATCTATGCGATCCCAAGATTTTCTCTCGATATCTTGTGTCGGCCCTATCATACATCTAAAAGTTACATGCATTGTAGGAATTAAACATGCATGCAGGTCTTTTGAACCTTATTTCCTAACTAATCAAATAAGAAAGTGAACGTTGGCGAGTTACTTATTACCAAGGGCATGCACCAATCACAAACACATATACTTCTAGATGAACGGCTTGATTGTATGCATGGGGGTATATGTGATGTTTTAAAGACATCTTTCAAAATCATCCATGAAAAGTTTTGGGACAAAGTGATGTCTCGGCTATGAAAGACATTCAATTGTCAAGGCTAGCACGGGACTCGCATAAATGCACTCACAAGCATTGCAGGCATTTTGAATACAATTCAAACCGTGACTTTTCACAATGTCCAATAGAATTTTAAAGATGTTTGAAAATATTTAGGATTAAGGAATATCTAAATTATGAAACACATTTAATTGTCAAGGTTAGCTTGAGGTCGCATAAATGCACTCACAAGTGTCGAAGGTATTATGAATATGGTCAAAATCATGACTTTTTCTTAAGCTAAATCGAGATTTGGAAAAGAATTTCTTAGAAATTGTTTTCAAGAAACATTACATGTATCAAAGTACTTTTTGAAAGATGCAATTTGGAAAGACCAATTTTTTAAGAACAAAGATCAAAGCATTTAGAATAACTTCCATGAATTTGACATGGCCTAATTTCATGCACAAACTAATCTAAAAGGTATAACTAAACAAATACAACCAAAGGTTCACATCAGGAAATTTCAGACCAAACATGTCAGGTTAATAAAATTGAGTAATGCTTATTGACAATCTAGTTATAGAAAAATTCTCTAATATGCATAATCTGATAATAAATAACTTTTGTGAAAATTTTTTACCTAGACGAGCTACACATAATTTTACAAAAATCAGACAACAAGTAACAGCATATCAGAAAATTGTTAAAACAACAGGATACTCAGCAAATATCGCAATGATTTGTCCTATAAAATTAAGTCTAAAAATCACCAAATTTACATACAAGATAGCCAACATGATGAAAAATAAGTTTCGTTAAGAGGTCAAGTACAAAATCTTAATAGAAAAAAATGGAATAAAAATATCAATGGTTTGTTCAAATAAAGGTTAGAACATGAACCTGAATTTGATCCCATGTTCAAATTCTGATATAGTTTTTAAAAAAAGTAGAAAGCAGTCCAAATGATGAGCAATCTATGTTAAATTAGTGGCATTGGAAACCTATAAGTCTGCCTTTCGACTTCTTAAAAGGGTTCGAGTCCCAATTAGGTCATTTAGGTAGCATAAGATTGAGATATCTCAGAGTGTACGTGTAAGTAACTAAGAAAACAAAACACAAACATGCATCAGAAAATCTCAAAGTCATTCAAATAATGCATAAACGGCATGAAAAAATCACATGAGACTTAGGATCGGATGTGATGGAAAGTTTGGATAATCATCTAATCTTAGGTCTGCATGCAAAATATCATACAATTTAAATGTCATTATAAAATGATTCAAGACTCCTAATGATATGCTTGTGAATTCCAAGTGTAATGAACACTTTTCTGACACAAATTTAATGTGTAAGATGATTTTCAGAGGATATGATTTAAACATATATGTGAATCTTATAATATGCGGTTTAATTTTCAAGAAGGTATGATCGCAAAATTTGGACTCTAAATAACTCAAACAGGCATGGCAAGATGCATATACACGAAGCTTTCGTTTTAACATTAATTTCGCTGAACGAGCATGATTTCAACCATCCCAAGATATACAAAAATTCTACAAATTTTTTTACATATAGAGCATGCAATGATGAACATTTATCATTAAGAGTTCAAAAATCCAAATGTGCTCACATGAGCCATAGAAAAAATAGAAAAACAGAGATGCATATCTAAACTATGTATTGCTACAGCACATTTTCACCTTAATTCATGCAATTGACTCACTTGCCAACATCATGACTTTCCAAAGCATGTATTGATTGAACATATACATCATGTATTTCAACTTTTATGAAAGACTTGAGATCAAATAAATGCATTTATGGACTCAATTTTATCAAAACAAAATTCGGATCGACGTAGGGTAGATTGTCCTATGTTCAGATCTAAACAATTTTGACCTGATTAAACACATCTAAAAATTTCGAAAAAATTACAAGATATTCTCCACATAATTATAAGCAACTTTTATGAAGAAAAGTTTCTCCAAAACTCAATATAGAAATCATTAAAAAAAATGAAAAAATCAGAGATCAATACTAAATAGATTGACCCTAGGCTTGGATTTGAGTAGATTTAACCTAGTTAAGCATATCCAAAAATTATGAAAAAATTACAAAACATGTACAAAACAATTTGGAACAAAACTTGTGAAGGCAAGATTGTCCATAAATTATCACAAGAGGTTAAAAAAAGAAGAAGTAAAATCTCATTTCAGAACAAGAACATAACCGAAAATCCACTTAAACTACTATGGAATCGTTCATTTTTGGAGGTGTTTTTCAAGAGTCAAATGACACTCGATTGGGGCATACAACCTACTGATTCGAAACTTATAATGTGCACTACCTAAGTTTAAGAGGACTCGAGTAGTAATGTGGTCATTTCGGACCTCGTTTTGGCCAAAAAAATAGATCAGTCCTATGATTACGAAATTGCAGATTCAAGCAAAATCAACCATAATCATTCAAGTTCATTATTCAAGAATACTAAATTGCAGCAAATCATCATCCAAATCTATTAACTAGCATCTAATTATCATGTATTTACTTAAAATTGCATGGCATGAGCACATGATTTGAACCATAATGCGCATTTGTATGTTTGGCTCGAGAGTATGAAATATATGTTATGGAATTGCCTATGCGTGTATATTGATGGCCTTGAATAATAGATTTGTTATTATGAGAATAGTGAGAGTAAAATGAGAAGAGTGTTGCCATGTCTTGCCATCGATAGATAATTACTTGTTTAGGGCGCTTCCGAGGTGAACGACTTCCCTACGCGAGGTCAATGAAGTTTACTAATTGAGTTTATCTCATATTTGTTTGTTGAAATATTTACAGGACCTAGGAATGACTGAGTTATTCTATCAGATACATTTTGACCTCCTCGTTGAGCACAATTAGGAGGTGATAGAGTACCCTATAGCGGGAAGGGTCGACGCGCACTACACATGTTACGTCACGATCATTTGGGTCAATAAAGGTCTACTTAATCTTGTGCCACACCGATTCGTGGCCTGGTACTTTTGGGTGAGCGACAAGGGCCATGGTCCCATCTGCGGCTTCAATGGTCTGCCGGGTGTCACAGGCTTAGGGGGAGGCATTAGTTGGGGTGCCAAGGATGGGGACATTCCCGATGGGGAGGTGTTCGACCCTGAGCTGGTTGCCGAGACAAAGTCATGGATCCCAGAGGCCTTAGGAGCTTGGGTAACAGTGGGGTTACTAGCACTTTTTGAACCACCATTGTAATATTAAATGCGTAAGTGTACCTTGGGCCCTTTTGTAGAAGGTCGTGGCAATGCAATCAGGCGTGTCGGTTGTGATGAAGCTAGTTGTTTAATTTCTGAACTTGTTGTGTATGAGATGTTGACTCATGACGGTTATATATGTGATTATGTTTTTAACTATCCATGTTGAATGATGGTTGGAGATTTGTTTACGTTTGCGCTTGCACAAGCGCACTCATCAAACAGTACATGTAAAACTAAATAATTCTTCTGCATACATCATACACATAATATCCTTAAGAAGCAAATGAAATCAGGTTTATGTGCTTCATTGAGGTTTGACTTCAGTAATTGACACTTCGTTGACTAATGAAGGCTCACACCCACTCGTATATTGATCATTTTCCTTATCATTCTCTATGATGGTATTCGGCGGTCCTGCCCAGCTTTGGAGGAAAAAGGCCGATTCTCGTGGCAATGGTAGAGTAAGAGTTTGGCAGCTCAGCGTGAGAACTATGTTTGCCATGGTCGGTCTATTAATCGGATATTCCTGAACACATAGTAAGCTGATCTGTATGCATATGAGAACTTGGCTTCTTGAATAAGATTCTTCCAATGCCGTGTCCAATATTTCCAAAGGCATATCGTCTCTCCATTGTTTCCAAGCCTAGAGTAGCTCAATTGAACACAAGTGAACTGTGGAACAATATTGTGGATTGAAACCCGCAAAGAACAAAGAAATCATATCAAAAAACTTAAATAGCTTGTGAGATCTTCTCCTCCATCAGATTGGTAGAAGTAGTTATTCCTTTGGCGCAAATGATCTCAAGGAGGAGAACGTAGAAGCTGTAAGCATCGGACTTTTGAGAGAACCGCCAATGCATTTCATATTCGGGAGACATGTAACCGCTGAAAACAGCCACCAGAAACATACATGTTGTGTTGCTTTGCATCTACACAAATCCCGCTATCAATTCTTAGAAGCTGTCTAACATTAAATTTTGAAAAATGCAAAACTTACTAGGTTTCTACGATTCTTCCGGTGCTTGCTTTAGATTGATCAACTCCGAAAATCCTCGCCATGCCAAAATCCGAAATCTTTGGGTTCATATCATTGTCCAACAAGATATTGCTAGCTTTCAAATTGTTAGGACTAGAATTAGCACCTAGAGGGGGGTGAATAGATGTTTAAAGCAATTTTAATAAATTAAACCGAATGAAACATAAGTAACTTAAAACCAACAATTGCAGCAAATGAAAACAATTAACGATATAAAGGATTAGGGATAGAGAATCAAGACTCCAGATTTATAGTGGTTCGGCTTAGATCAAGCCTACGTCCACTCTCCCGCACGGACAGCCCTTCTGGCTGGATTTCACTAAGAATCAATAAGAGTGATTACAGTCTCATGCTCTTGAGTCCACAGTGTAGATTACTCTACTACACTTCCTCAAGGTCTCACTACAATATGATCTCTCTTTTGATTACATGTAACGCTCAAGGAATGATATCGCAAAATAGAAAAGGAGATTCAGACTTTGGAATTCTTCTATCCGCACCCTTCAACAACTAGAGCATCTCTCTTATATACTTCTTCATGCCTTCAATACCGTTGGCACCTTCCAAAGAAGTTCTTCCAATCAACCCGTTGGACAGAATCAATTAGAGAGATCTCGAGCTCTTTAAGGTAAGTGTTGATAGCCCATCAATCCTGCTCGCCCATACAATCGGGATCTCGGTTTCCATAAGTAGATCCTTCCAAATATAAGTTGCGAAATCTTCAGAGAATCTAAA
Organism: Eucalyptus pauciflora; assembly: GCA_007663325.1. Classification (NCBI taxonomy): domain Eukaryota; kingdom Viridiplantae; phylum Streptophyta; class Magnoliopsida; order Myrtales; family Myrtaceae; genus Eucalyptus; species Eucalyptus pauciflora. Next base: position 190,319 of record VMYD01000019.1, read on the forward strand.
CATATTCCATATGAAAGTAAGATCGTTTAGTGCTGAATCTAGTAGAAAGATATCCACTAGTCGTTTAGAATAAAGATCATATAAGATCAAAATAAACGTCGTCCTGGAAACTGTCCATGTGAGTAGACTTTGAAATATAAGTCTTGAGTCTTGCTAGCTTCAGACTTTGATCTTCAGACTTTTGATCTTCAGACTTTGATCTTCAGACTTTGTCAATAGAGTCTGTAAGTCTTCAGACTAGACTGATAAACATGTTTTGTCAACTTCAAAATACTTCAAGAGAATTTATCCAACACAAATCACGGTGAATGACTCGAAGCCGAGAATCCTCATGAAGATAGAGCATCTCTTGAGCGATGCCTAATATTATCATTAAACGTCTTGGCCAGTCCAATCGTTTACTTTTCTCGGAGTCTACATATTGATTTAAGTATTTGAATGAGAGCTAGTATCATCTAGGAAGCCTAGGAGTTAATGTTATATTTGATCTAGTACACGAGATATGATAATTTGCTCGCTAATCTAAATCGTACATTAACCTACATGATGAATATAAAGCCAGTGAAGTGGAACTAACAAACAAGAAGTAGTCGAGACTTTTGTTGGGCACAAACTCGTATACGAGTAGCTTTTCCTCTCCTTCCAAGCAAAATCCGAGCAATCTCACTAGATTCCGGTGTTGAAGCTTTGCCACTAACAAAATCTCGTTCATAAACTCTTGGACACCTTGGCCCGAGCTTTGGGATAGCCTCTTCACAGCTATTTCTTGTCCATTGGGAAGCCTACCTTGAAAAAATATGTGAAAGCCGACAAGGCTTCATGATCTCTTCACCTTTTTTCAAATATTATTTTAGGATAATGTCTTTTTGAACTTTTAACCAATATTCATTCTTATCCTTAAACTATATTATGAATCAACGAGGTCCCCAAAAATTTAGGTGCTTGTTTACGTCGACATGCGATCATAACCTCCACACCATTAGTGTTGTGGATACCTTTTACGATAATAAATAGATGATTGAGGGATTTGGTCGGACTATTGTCAACTATTCTAAAAATTTAAACTGTTAGATAAATGCATGATTTGATTTTTAATTATTCTATTACTATCCCTCACGCTTAGTCTTGTCATTTTGTCTAGTAATAAGCGCCAAAATTTAAGTAGGAAGGTAAATAGGTGTCGCGACCTATTTTCGGAGTGCAACCACCTAAAATTAGGCTAATGGATTGTTAAGCCTAGACTTAACTCGGGCTCTCCCAAGCCCATACCAATTCGCGACTTAGGTTCAAGTTCTTAACATGCAAATGATTTTTCAATCAGGAGTCGCCACTAATCTATTTTTGGTGGGTCGATTAGAAACCTAAGTAAAGTAACAGGAGATTTACTTTACTCCTACAAACCAGAGATTTGTGAGTTCGGAGACTTGATTACGCTAGATTTCTCTAACGCCATTTCGGTACCTTTCTCTTTTATTTAAAAAATGTTTGGCAAGCAGCTTGAATTGATTTTAAATCTATTTCCTAAACATATATATGATCATTCGGTTGCTCAATCCACCAATTTAACACCCATATAAACAATAAATAAATTGCAAACTTACCTCAAAGCAACGAAAGCTTATGCAATGTTAAATTAAAATCCACATCAACAACCCTAGATATGGTTTCTAATTAACACGCAATTTCATTTTTTCTTCTTTCCACTTAATTGATGAAAATCATGCAATATGCAATGCAATATTAACTAAATGACCTAATTCTAATGACATGTAATTTCTAATTAAATGGGCCTAGCAAAAATATTAAATGGCATGCATCTCAATAAATCTAACCCTAAATGACATGTTCATGACATTTTTTATTTTTCTTTTTCCTAAAAAAATGCAATTTATCCTAAAAAAATGAAAGTAATTTATCCTAAGACATTTTTTTGATTTTTTTATGAAATTCGAAATTAGGTAAATGTGAAAGTTACCTAGCTAGATTAAGATTCTATCTAATTTATATTAAGGATTAGGTTATGCTAAACCCTAATTTAAACTAAGATGTTGTCTTAACTTAGCAATCTCTAATCCTAGATGCGGTCTATCTAAAAAAAAGAAACCAATTTATTCTAAGGCAATTTTGGTATTTCCATTTAAATTCGAAATTATAAAAATGTGGAAATTATCTACCTAAATTAAAATGTCAACTAATTTGAATTAGGAATGAAGTTATGTCAAATCCTAATTTAAACTAGAATGTTATCCTAACTTAGAAATCCCTACCTAAAATGCAATCTACCTAAAATTTTTTATCTAAACTTATAATAAATTAAAAACTATTATCTAGAATTAAATTACGTGCAATCTTACTCTAAAATGCAATGACATGCAAAGAATGCCTTAATTCTACATGAATTATGCATGATGGTTTTTTTTATATGAAATTTAAAATTAAAATTAAACATGCAATTAAGATGATAATAATAAAAAACTAACATCCTAAATGAATGCACTTTTCTTTTTCTTTTTTATGATTCAAAATAAAACCCCTAATCTAATCATGCAAGATAAAAAAAATAATCTTTTTTTTGGATTTTTTTTTCCTTTTACAAAAATAAAACTGACTCAAACACCACGACATCAAATCAAACAAGATAAAATTGATATCCGATAATTGGTGAACCATATCTCGCGCATGAGATCGGGTTGTCCAATTTTAAAATTAAATCGCGAATCGAATCTCGGGCATGAGATCGGATTGTCGATTTTTGCGAGAGATTGTGAGTCGGATTTCGGACACGAAAATCGAACTGACAATCCCTAATTTGAGGAGCTCTTTCATGTCGAAATCTCAATCATATGCATCGGCAAATATCTCAAATAAGGTAATGGAATTTTCGAAAATCAAAATAGATAAGATTTTCACCTAATTCGAATATTAGTTTCCGAATTCCAATCCTCGAATGGTTACTCGCGATGCAACGTGGTGGGGCTCGGTTGCTCGAAAGTCACCCAATGGGCTGCACGAGACCTGCGAAACAAAAATTTGTAAGCTCGGCAAGGTTGATGCTTTCCAACAAAGGCTCGGGGAGGACTAGCTGGGCAACGACACCGAGAGTTGTTGGACAATTGTTGCAAGCCTAGCGATGAAGGCTCGATGGTGCTGTAGAGTCCTACCCCCGTAACGAGTGGTAGTGCTTCTCGGCAAGGCAGCGAAGGATGCCAAGGAAACTTTGACCAATGAAAAACTTGGCTAACTTCCAAGCTCTTTGCGAATTTTGCAAGTCTCGTGACCAACCTCTTTGATTGTCAAACTTTGACCATGAGGGTGTATTGTTGAAGACAACTTGCTGAACAGGAACACCACCATGCACGTTTCTTCTCCCTATATCTTCACGTATGACTCATGGGCGGTTGCGACAGAAGTTGCTTGATAGTCTTCAGTGAGGCAACAACCTCTTAGCTTCGTAGGACAACAGTGAGTGGCTAGCGTCGTCATGGGTCATGGGCAATTAAAAGGACGTCGAACTTGCGATGGCGAATTGGCACGGCAACAAGGCACCACGGTTCACGTTGGCTTGAGACAGCGTTTGAAATTTCGAACGACTTCGCGGCTAAAGTGATGCTAGCCACGATTTGGGATCAGTAACGACGTTGGATTTGCTGCAAAAGGTTGACTGAAAGACCACGTGCAATTGTTGGACCAAAGCGGAGGAACACTGCCGACTCAAATCGGCAAGTGTGGGATCTTTGGAGGTCACGCCAATATGGCTGTCCGGCCTATGCGATGAAAGGAACTGCAACAAACCATCCTTGTAGAACCCAATAGCAAAAAGAACGGCATCATGAATGGTGATGGCACGACTATGGTGACAGCACCATGGGAGTTCTCATAGAAAGCTTAGCCTAGAGCTCTCTCTCTCATATGATCGTGTCTCTCAATTGTGAACCCCCCTCTGTTCTTGTGTGAAAGTTATTCCTTTTTAAATGCAAGACCACGTGAGGTTCTCAAGAAGAGAAGATTATCTGATTTCTTATTCTAGATGCACTGAAATATATTCTTTTTATATTTTCCTTTCAGGATTTGTATCTTCAACCTTGCAAATATATTTATTTCCCTTCTTTCCTGCAAATACGAGAATCGGCCAGTGCAAGTGCTCCTTCTGAAATATTCCACTGATTTCTTGCTTCTTCCATTCCTTATTACTTTGCCCATATCGTATGAATCGGACCAGAGAATCATGCATAAATTCTTTCCTCTTAAAATAATGTTGGTCAATTTCTTGCTCCCCACGTTGACCGAATTATGGCTAAGTGCATAACCTTCCTTCACGTGGATGGGCTTCTCCATGTACGAATCGGTGGCCGCTTACATGATGTCCTTCCTTTGCATTCGTTGCCTTAAATGCACAAATATGTTGGTGCCAATATGCTGGAAATTTCTTAATTGACTTTTAACAATTTAGGACACCCATGTAAATGTAATATCAATCACCATTGGGAATTATCGACTTATCCAAAGTTTAATGCTCTCGTGGGCTTCAATATTCAAAGCCATTCACCAAAATCCATTCACCACCGGTCTAGCAAATAAGCAATTAAATGAAATATGACCATATGTTATGCAATTAAATTATTTTTTTTAGGGGTTAAAATTAATCCCTGATTTTTTAATGCGATAAATGACTAAATAGGTCGCCAAAATTTAGGTGTCAACAGCTGCCCCTCTTTGAAGGTGAGCTCGCAGAGGTTGCCTTCAAAGATAAATTGAGACCTAAATTTTGATCATGCACATGCAATGGATGATTTTTTTGTTGGAACATGAATTCCATTTTTGAATGCAATTTATATGATATACGGAAATGCTAATGCAAATGATAAATGAACTTACTTGGAATAACTTACCTTCAAGGAGGATAGCGTAGTTCGAGGTAGTTGGTGTTATATGTCCAGGACCCGTACCATTCTACGGTCGCCTGAATAAGGAATAGGTGTTGTTGTCGAGGACCCGTACCATTCTACGATCGCCTTAACGAAGAAATTGATTTTTCAGGACCCGTACCATTCTACGGTCGCCTGAATGAGGAAATTGCTTTTCCAGGACCCGTACCATTCTACGGTTGCCTGTTAGAGCAATAAATGTTGTTTAGGACCCGTACCATTTTACGGTCGCCTAAACGGAGATTTTGCTTGGCTAGGACCCGAACCATTCTTCGGTCGCCCTGTGTTGCAATCTGGAGAAAAATATTTGGGGACAGCTCAATCGAGTGTCGATGAAAAGGACTCTGGACTACAAAAGCATGCTAGGTCAATATAAATGGACATCGGGCTACGGAAGCACGCCGAGTCGATAAAGAGGGACTCTGGGCTACAAAAGCACGCCAGGTCAATATAAATGACACCGGGTTACGGAAGCACGCCGGTTCAATAAAAGGGACTCTGGGCTACGAAAGCACGCCGGGTCAATATAAGGACACTGGGCTACGGAAGCATGCCGGTTCGATAAAAGGGACTCTGGGCTACAAAAGCACGCCAGGTCAATATAAGGACACCGGGCTACGGAAGCACGCCGGGTCTATTAAAAGGGACATCGGGCTACGGAAGCACGCCGAGTTGATGAAAATGACTCTGGGCTACGAAAGCACGCCAGGTCGATATAACTGGACAGCTTGACCAAGTCAAGTGTCGATGCACTTGAGAGAGAATACCTGCACAATGACAAGCATTTAGAGTATGGGTAGAGATATACTTACCTGGTGATATCTCTAATTCTTGGGGATATGTCTTTTAGAATTTAGATATCCCGTGGAGGTCTTTCACCTCATGGTAGAGGTTTTTCATCTCCTAATATCACGAGACATTCTGAAAGGAATTTGAATTACCTGACAGACATGATTTAGAGCAAAAAGCTGATATACATTCATCAAAGAGATAGACAATCTGAGCTACTCTAGAATGCACATTTCAAAGTTCAGTGGGGCTTCCATCCATTCAATCAAGGTTTATGCATGATGACTTTACCATATTTGCATCACCCAAATTTCCACAGGAGATAATTGTCGTTCAAGACAATGACATGGATTTCTTAAAAATGCTAAATGAGAGACTTTCAGTTAGAAATGACTTTCACTCACTCTCATTCATAAGGGTTATTTTAGGAGAACCATTCAATCTCACCATCATCATATTGACAAGGGTCCGAGTATTCTCGCAAGCAGTACGACATTACCATTCTGAGAGGTCTTCAATAGGGACCGTAATGTGGGCTTGGTCAATGGCTTAACAATTGGACTCTTTAAGTCAAGGCTATTGAAAGAACAGCTTCGCAATCATCTCCGGGCTTACAAGTCAAGAACCCTGCAAAATGAGAAAGAAATAGTCTTGCTCGCACTTCTTCGAGCGATACTTATGACATGTGAATCCATACGCTAATTCAAGTGTCCTAATCTAAAGAGACTTTATAAGGGACGTAACGTAGGCTGGGTTCATGGGTTGAGAAATGAAAGGATTATTAGGCTCAAAATGTGTGTAAAAGGTGTGAGTTGATGATCATCTTGGCATTGCCACCAGTTTTCTTTTTCATCACCGGGGATTGTCTTCATGAAATAACCCATTGATTGTAAAAACTCAACTTTTCAGTTCTTTGAATATTGCTCCATCGGGATTCAATTCTTGCAATTGACAGTCACCTTATATTGACTTTTTTTTCATTTATGGGTATTGGCCTTGCTTTTACCAGGCACACTGCTTTTTCATACCCTCAATTCTCATGTTTTTTTTTTTTCACTTCTTTTCATGGGCATTGGCATTTGCTTTTACTAGGCACACTACTTTTTTATGCCCCTTAGTTCTATTTTGAATTCAATTCTTGCGCACAATGCATGTGTCAAGCAACTACACTTTGAATGACACTCGGACTTTTCAAGAGTCTTCATCTACCTTTTGCCTTGCCCCAGTGTGGGGGATGATCATCAACTGGGTTTAAAGAAATGAAATTGCAGGCTCAAGTGGGCTAAGCAATGGATATAAGTATGTAGGATAGAGAAAGAAATGCTCTTCATCATCCTAGGGCACTTAAATTACCACATGAATTCAATGTAATAGCACGACTAGAAGATTGATGCAAGTGAAAGCAAGAAAATTTATTTTCATTTTCTTCACCTCATGATGTTGTCTTACCCTCCAATTTGCCCCGATGTGGGGTGATTCTCGACAGGGTTAATTTGAAATAATTCCCACAAGTGTATGTGGCTCAAAAGGGTTAAGCAATGGATCACCTGTAGTGTTTGGGATAGAAAAATAAGCCGCCCCTCATCATTTCAGTCATCGTACCTTTTGCGAGAAAACTCTTCACCTTGCGGATATGGAACTTTCCTACACTCATCTCACAAGTGTATAAGTAAGGGACTGTGTATAGAATAGGGCTTGCCTTTCATCATCCCGACACATCTCATTTAGCATTCTTAAACATTAATATCACTCCATTGAGTTGTCTATCTTGACAAATTTCCACATGAAATTGATGAGCTAAATCAATATGAAAATTCTCTTTTCAAAAGAGTCCAGCAACTTTAAGCATGAAAAGCGTTTGTGACTTCAAAGCAAACAATTTATCGAACTCAAAACATGGTTTTAAACACTCATTCAGGGGAATTGCTCCATAAAAGAATTGCCTCAGCAATGGATGTCCTTGGATCATCTCTATCCATCAAAAGTGGAGATCCACTTTTGCCCCTGCACAAGAGAACGTGCATGAATAGGATACTATGCAACATCAGAGTAAATTCAAATTGTACAACCATTCTGTCTCGGATCGAGATTTTGTCTTGGTCATGTCACTACTAGAATTTGTAGTGCCCCAATTTGTCATCTGCAAGAAAAAGAACAGAGTGTCAATTCCACAATGTATCCATTTCATCCAAGAGAGATGATCCACTTTTGATTTGTTCCATTATTTTCTCATGGAAATGAGAAACTTCATTTGGCCTTTGAGAATGACATCTCACACAAATTGTTATGAGATGTGCCACATATCACACTTTGGAATCAAGATGATTTTCTTCACTCTTGGGAGATGTCATTACAATCGGCTAGGAAATGATTGTCGCGACAGCTTTTTCGGGGTTTGCCAAAAGCCACCTAAAACTAGGTTGATGGGCTACTAAGCCTTTAAGCTCAGCTCGGGCTCTCCCAAGCCCATACCAAATCGCGACTTAGGATTTAACATGCAAAAGATCATTATCTAGGAGTCGCCACTAATCGGTTTAGGGTAGGTCGATTAGACACCTAAGTAAAATAACGGGAAGATTATCTTACTCCTACGAACCATAGATTTTGGGAACGGGGACTTGGTTACGCTAGACTACCCTAGTGCCCTTTCGGTACCATTTCTTTTCAATTTTAAAATTTTTTTGCAGGCAGCTTGATTTGATTTTAATTGAGCTTCCTAACATGTGAGGTGATCATACATGTGCACATACCACCAATTTAACACATCAAGAAAGCAATTAAATAATGCAAAAGGCATACCTTAAAGCAACGAAAGCATCTGCAATGTTAACTTAGAATTCACATCAACAATCATAGATATGATACCTAATTAACAAGCAATCAATTTTTTTTGTTTCCGCTTTAAAAATCATGACTTATGCAATGCATTATTACTATTCAAACATGAAATGACGACATGACCTAAAACTATATGACATGAAGAAATGCAATAATTAAATGCAATCTAAATGATCTAATTATAATGACATGCAATGTGATGCAATGACATATTAAATTATTTAAACTAAAATGACATGCTTCATGCAATTTAATATGCAAGCTATATGTCACGTGACATTTATTAAATGGCTTAATCTAATGACATGAAAGTTCTAATTAAATGAACTTAAATAAACTAAATGACGTGCATTTGATGTTCCTATTTTTTAAAAAATGCAATCTATCTTAAAAATTGAATGAATCTACTCTAAGACAATTTTTTTTTGTATTTTTCATGAAATTCGAATGCAAAAAATGATCTAGCTAGATTAAAATTCTATCTAATTTAAACTAAGGATTAGATCATATTAAATCCTAATTTAAATTGAGACATTATCCTAATCTAAAATGCAAATTATCTAAAAAAGATGATTTAAATTAAAGATGAAACATGCAATTCTAACCTAATATGCACAATGATTTTTTTGCTTTTCTTTATGAAATTCGAAATTAAAACTAACACATAATTAAACGTGCAATTCGAATAAAAACTAACAACCTAAATGAATGCATTTTGTTTTTTTTTTAAAATTTTTCAAATTTGAAACAAAATCCCTATTCTAGATATGCAAAACAACCAGAAATATTCTAAAACCAAATGAAATCCTAATCCAAATGTCTTTTTGATTTTTCTTAATGATTTTTCCAAAACAAGCACTAAATCTAACAAGCAAAATATTCAAACAGATAAAGGATTAAAATAAACGAAAAGATAACCCGTTGTCTCACGGGTCAAATTAACGATTATTTTTAACCCTAAACATCAAACAAGAAATCAAAATAATTAAAAATCTAATCCGAAATCTTACGGATCAAATTAATAAATATATTGATTTAACAGTTAATATATCATAAACAAACCCCAAGAGTTAATACAATTAAAAAAATGACCCGAAATCTTACGGGTCAAATTAATAATTAAATTAAACCTTAGGGACAAATCCTAGGGGTAATGCCTAGAAGAATTAAAACCTAAAACTCACCTTACCAAATTCAACTTTAAACACTAATAATAAAATTAACTAAAAGTAAAATAAAATAACATAAAATAAAAATAAAAATAAAAGAAAAAAAACCTAAGGAAAAACAGGAAGCAGCCCGTTCGTGGGTCGATCCGGCCGGAGGGATCACCGGCGTTCGGGCTCCAGCGCGGGCACTTCGGCGAGGGGCAGCAACACGCAGCGAGTGCTTCGGGTGCTCGGGGACTCGGGCGAGCGGAGCAGGGGAGTCGGACACCGGGCGTAGGCGGAGCGGCGCGGGTTACTGGTGCGATCGCTGGGCAGGGGTGTGGCGGCGGACTCCTCAGGCATCGGGTTGCTCGGGGCGGTGATCTGAAGCTCGGGTACTCCTCAGGCGTGGCGGGCTTCAGGCGGTGGCGTCACGGTGAGGCGGAGACGTCAGACACTCCAACGGGGAGATCGTGAACAGAGCAGGGGCATTGCTCGGATCGTCGTGGCTTTTGGCGTCTCAACGGAAGTCGGCGTGGAGACTCGGAATCAGGTGCTCGCGGGTCAAGAAAATCCAGGTGTCGGCGTCGATCGGAAGCGAGGGCGTCGAGTGGAGCGGCGATCGGCAAACGACGGCTCGGCTGTGGCGTCGCTGGTGAAGGTGATTTGCTGCGGTCGAGGCACTCGGCATCGGATCTCGGCGGGCGTCGGTTCGGAGAGGATGCTCGGCGTCGATCGGAAGCGGCAACGAGCGGTGGTGGCATCCGGCGAGGCGACAATGGGCGGAGGTGTGCGCCGGTGAGGAGAAATTTGGAGAAGAAGCACAGTAAACTTCCCCTTTTTACTGTCTTCTCCCCTCTGCTCTTGTACTTCACCTTTTCCTTTTTACCTTTTTACTTTTCTTCCCCCCTTCAACGCACGGATCCTTGCTTCTTTTCTCCTTTGTGTTTTTTGTTCTTTTTCCTTCTTTCAAGAAAATCAAAAGAAGGCCCCCTGATGAAAGAGTTTTTTTAATGGCCGTGTATTCGATATGTGTGGCCCCCCAAAAAACCGAACCCTACGTACACCTTTTATAGCCAAAAAAATGTGATCCTAACAAAATATTTCGAAAATTCTTTATATCCTCCGAATCACAAAAATCCTTATCTCCTTAATATTTTTCAAAAATGTTATCGCCTAAAAACTAAAGATAAGACTTCAACCCGATTCTCTTAAATTTGAAAAAACACCGCAATATCAAATCTCGATTTAGGTAATTTTTGTCATTAAAAGAAAACGGGCTTGGGCCAATTTTGCCGTTTTATGGGCTTAGTCCGGCCTATTAATTTAAACTCAAAAATGATTAACTCGACCCATTTGCCATCCTAAAAATAAAAATGCAAAACATGTAAATTAAAAATAAACGCACCTAAAATTAAATCTATGCAAATGAATTATAATACTTTCAAAAAAATAAAATTACCCCTAATGACTAAATGGACCGTCAAAATTTAGGTGTCAACAATGATCCTTTGCCCTCATGTCTATTTTCCTTCGGATGTATGCTCCCAAATCAACGGGCGAACTATCACTGGAAATTGACGCGTTATTTTCAAATGCCTCTCTGTTATGCTCTGAGACATGAAGTAAATGAGTTAGAAAAACAAACAAGAGTAACCTAATGCATGCTTTTGGAAATTGCTTCGAAAATGATTTTCTTTTTTAAGGAATATTTTGGATGAGGAAGCATGAAGAAGCTTGGTCCTCAGATTTTCTCCATGGATGATATTTTCTTTTCATTGTTGGATATCGTCATCGGGCTGGTTTGGAACCAATCCCTAAAGAACGATAAAAATTCTCACACAGGAGAAGGTACATGCCCCTAATTAAATGAGGAGATCGAACTACTTAGGACATGAATCATGTGTACTTGGATTTTTCACCCTCATTGATCTTGTAATGCGAACCCTTCAGGAGATATATCTTTCCCTCTAGATATGTCATTAGTCTCTTCATGATGACATTAAATTCGGCTATCTCGGGAAAATGAGACGATTCAAAAAGTCTTCTTGGCTCTCTCCTTGGAGTCGCAATTTCTCATCGAATATAGATCGCAGCACTATTGTTTGACGAGATTAGCTCTTTTTGATTCGTCATTTTAGCTCTTGATCATGAATGGATGAGTGAGCGAGATTGCCCCATAATCACCTAATTTCAAATGAATGGGAACATGTAAGCATGAGGGTAAATAGAAAGTCAATCCATGACAATGATCTAATCGATTTTTCCATTTTTTTTTTCATCTATTCATGAAAAGTTCGTACAAGAAGGGCATTTCCTAAAGAGAGTTGGAAAAATAGACACCCTAGTGAGATCAAATGTCCTAGGCATGAATTGCAGACAAATTCTCCAAAGTTTTTTTGTTATTTTCCAAATGATTCATTGCATGGCAATTTCCTCATTCCATTTCTAATTGACAAATGAATTAAATCAATGATTGACCTAGATTGTCATGGACGGACCAAGAGTAGGACAAAGTAAGTAAATTGCATTAGTATAGGGATAGAAGACTTACTTCACCAAGATAAATCGACGGCAATCACATTGACATGCGCATGGTAAGTGGCTCAATTTCTACTCTATAAGGCTTATCAAGGTGAAGCCACAAGGATGATCAGACTAGCCACGGGCTTGTGGACTATGTCGGGTCCTCATGACTTCGGCTTGGTCAAAGAGCTGACCCGGGTCGCGGGCATGCGGACCGAGGTGGGTACTCTTGACACCATGAAAGAAATTTCGGGATTGAGATGGGCGACTCGTACCGCGAGCATGCGGTCGGAGTAGTATCCATCTCAATACCATCCTAAATGATCCTATGCGGCCTAGGTCCGGCGGCAGGTTGTGTGTGCAAAAGTGTAGTGCAAGATGCAAGGCATGCACAACAGTTTAAATCAAACAGCACTTCAATAACTTGAATTTAAAACATTCATCCTCAACTCCAACCTGCAAGACAAGGGTTAACAATCACTACTCCCCTTATACCTCCCAATCTGCAAAAACATTTAACATCTAAATGTTAGGGACGTACCTGGAATCCTCATTGCCAAACAAAAACATTTTTTTTCAAATTTAAGAGAAAATTGGCCTAAGTCCACTAAGAGTTTCAACTCAAGTCCCCAGCGGAGTCGCCAAGCTGTCGTGACCCAATTTTTCGGGTTTGTCACCTAAAACTAGGTTGATGGACTACTAAGTCTTTAAGCTTAGCTCGGGCTCTCCCAAGCCTATACCAAATCGCGACTTAGGGTTTTGACATTCAAAAACTTATTATCTAGGAGTCGCCACTAATCGGTTTAGGGTAGGTCGATTAGACACCTAAGTAAAATAACATGAGGATTATCTTACTCCTACGAACCAGAGATTTTGGGTACGGGGACTTGATTACACTAGACTATCCTAGTGCCATTTCGGTACCATTTCTTTTTAATTTTCACAAATGTTTGGCAATTGAATTGATTTTTAATTTAACTTCTTAACGTGTGAGGTAATCATACATATACGCATACCACCAATTTAACACATCAAGAAAGCTATTAAATAATGCAAAACCTACCTTAAAGCAACGAAAGCATCTGCGTTGTTAGATCAAAAATCATATAGACAATCCTAGATATGATTTCTAATTAACACACAATTTCAATTTTTTTTTTGTTTTCACTTTATTTAATGAAAATCATGCGATGCATGCTAATAATCTAATATGACATGACGACATGACTTAAACTATATGATATGAAGAAATGCAATAATTAAATGCAATCTAAATGATCTAATTATAATAACATGCAATGCGATGCAATGACATACAAAATTATTTAAACTAAAATGACATGCCTCATGCAACTTAATATGCGAGCTATATGTCACGTGACGTTTATTGAATGACTTAGTCTAATGACAAAAAAGTTCTAATTAAATGAACTAAATGACGTGCATTTGATATTTCTATTTTTAAAAATGCAATCTACCCTAAAAATTGAAATTAACTTATGCAAAGACAAATTTTGTATTTTCTTCCATGAAATTCGAATGCAAAAATGATCTAGCTAAATTGAAATTTTATCTAATTTAAAATAAGGATTAGGTCTTATTAAATCCTAATTTAAATTAAGACATTAACTCAACCTAACATGCAATCTATTTAATATGCAATGACGTGTGGAGTATGCCCTAATTCTACATGACATATGCATGGTATTTTTTATTTTTGACAATATTTGAAACTTAAAAATGCCACATAATTAAACATGCAACTTAAATTAAACAAAAACTAAGATCCTAAATGAATGCATTTTTTTTTAAAGATTTTTTAAATCTAATTCAAACATCTTTTTGATTTTTAAATCTAATTCTAGATATGCAAAATAACAAGAAATATTCTAAAACCAATTGAAATCCTAATTCAAACATCTTTTTGATTTTTCTTAGTGATTTTCTAAAACAAGCATTAAATCTAAACAAACAAGATATTCAACAAATAAATGATTAAAATAAACGAAAAAATAACCCGTTATCTCACGGGTCAAATTAACGATTACTTTTAACCCTGAACATCACGACAATAAATCAAAATAATTAAAAATCTAATACGAAATTTTACGGATCAAATTAATAAATATATTGATTCAATAATTAATATATCATAAACAAACCCCCAAAAATTATCATAATTAAAAAATGACCCGACGTCTGACGGGTCAAATTAAATAATTACAATAACTTTAGGGACGATTCCTATGGATAATGCCTATGATAACCATAACCTAAAAAAAAACTCACAATATTCAACTTAAACAATAATAATAAAACTAACTAAAAGTAAAATAAAATAACATAAAATAAAAAAAATAAAAATAAAAGAAAAACAACCTAAGGAAAATAGGGGGCAGCCCGTTCGTTGATCCGGCAAGGGTGTCACCGGCGTCGGAGCGGGGATCGGCGCGGCGCGGGGACGGTTGGCGTTCGGATCATGGGCGAGGGGGCTCCTGGCGTCGGGATCGTCGACTGGTGAGACGCGGCGGTCGCGGCTGGCTTCGGGTCTTCGGGTCGGGAGCAAACGCAGGCGGAGCAGCTGCTGGGCGGAGGAGGACTCAGGTGTCGGGGCGCGATTGGCGGCAGTGGCTCGTCGCTCAGGCGTGATGGGCACGGGTGGAGGTCACCCAGCAGTGAAAGGCTGCAAATCTGGCTTGGGTCTCGAGCGGAGGCGCGAGCTCGGGCTTGCAGGCGCTGGGGTCGTCACGGCTTTGCAGGCGTCGAGTGGGCTGAGGCGCGGAGGCGCGGGGACTGGCGAAACAGCGGCGGTGGATTTCGAGGCGGCGCGGCTTCCTGTGCTGCGGTGCTCACAGCTACGGAGGCGCGACGGATCGAGCGGCGAAGGAAGTCCGAGCAGCTTGCGGCTTGATGGCGTCGCTGGGCTCGCGGCTGAAAGGCTCGCAGACGGAGCAGGGATAGGCGAGCGACGTGGGTCCGGCTCGCGGTCTGGTGGGCGATCGGACGCGGGCGGAAGGCACGTCCGGCTGATGTGAGGGAGGAAGAAGAACAGTAGCTTTTTGTTTTACTTTTTCCTCTTTTTTTTTACCCTCACATCACTTCCCACGCACGTAAGGCTTCTCTCTCCCTTCTTCCTCTTTGATTTTTTCTTTTTCCTTTCTTTCCAAAGGAAACCAAAAAAAAACCCAAAAATCTGAACAAAGAAGCACCCCAAAAACGATCGTACGTGACCCCTTTTATAAGCCAAAAAATTGTATCTTCGGGGTATATTTCACTGCCAATTTTGCTCGCGTAAAATTCCATTGAATATATTATTTCACCCTGCGCAATATATTTTTTATTTGATAAAAAACAAATTCCCTTTTTGCGCAAAATATGCATCCCTCAGTGTATATTACCTAAATCTTAACAAATAATAAAATTTTCCTAAACTATATGCTATGTGATTTTTTTATTTTTATTTAGCAAAATCAACCCCAAAAATTTAAGTGTCAACAATGGGGCCTGAAAAGATTTTAACTCCAGACCTCTAACTTTGATACCATGTGAGATTTGGTGGGGATATTGTAAATTATTCTAAAAGCTTAAGCTATTAAATAAATGCATGGTTTAATATTTAATTATTCTATTAATGCTAACCACGAGTCATTCTCATAGCTAGAGAGACAAAATAGTTAAATTTCACATATTGCTTTTAATTCAGCGTGCACGTCAGAAATGTGTTAAAATTTTATCCCACCTCACTTGACAAAAAGACTCTTTCCATCTAATAATTTAAGCTTTTGGGATATCAGCCATTTAACATCCATTTCAATTTAAGTGAGCTGTGTTGACACCTAAATTTCGCTATTTTACTTAAGACTTAATAGCAGTAAAAGTTAGGAATTAGTCATTAAAAAAAATTAATTAACTAATTAATTAAAAAATTATTATTATATATAAAAAGAAAACCGAGAGAGGCCGGGTTAGGCCGGATCAGACCTTAGCCCGGCCCGCCTCTCTTTCTTCTTCCCTCGCGGGCCTGGCGCAGCCCATCTCTTTCCTTCTCTTTTTCCCCACGCGCGGCCCATCTCTTCCTTTTCTTTCCCCTCGCGTGCAGACCAGCAGAGGAGGAGAGGAGCAGCAACATTGTGACAGAGAGCAGGAGGATCGGGGGAGCAGCTCCGGCGTGATCCGCGGGTCAGGGTGCAAGCTGGTCGACAGGCTGGCAAGGCAGGAGCCAGCATGCCTACGCCTTGAAGAGCTTGGGGGACCTGCAGAAGAAAAAAGGAGAACGGCCACAGAGGAAGGACCAAGCCGAGAGAATAGAGAGCACCGGAGAGCGAGCTTGAGAGAGAGAGGGTGAAGGACAGAGAGCTGGGGTAGAGATTCGGAGGAGGTGAAGAGACCATAAGAACAGCTGAAGGAGAGACTTTTAGAGCGAGCAGCCCTCCGGTAGTCCGGTCAAGCTTGACTCCCGGCCGCACTTTCGAGCCCGTGGCTCCCGTTCCCCGCACCAACTCTTCGGTAGGTCACGTTTCTTTCCTTTTTTTTTTTGATTTTTCGTGGGACGAGCCATTTTTTTTCCGAGGATCCCGACTCGGAGGCGTGCGAGGAGACCGGACGTGGTCCTATCTATCGAGCTCGCCCTCCATTCGCCGTCCCCGAGCCGGTAGGAACGCCCAGCTGAACCCCTTTTTATGCTTGGGTCTTGCCCTGTTCGCTCGTACTTTTGCACGAGCTACTGAGCCGGGGCTTGCATTTCGGGTTCGCTTATGCCACCCTTCGTTAGTGTTGAGCATTCCCTGCTGATTCATGTTGAGCTTCGATCCGGTTTCGAGTTTTGTTCTTGTACGGGTCTCCGATCATTTGACGCCCACCACTTGTTTGACAAAATGTTTGCGTCAAGGCCGTATGTATTTTCTTCCGATTTTTAAGTCGCTCGAACGTGTTAGCTATGGAATACGCTTGTCGGTGAGCTCTCTCTAACCTCAAAATATGCTTTGTGTCACCGCGGTTCAACATGCAAGTCTCGTTCGGTGGTGCCTCGGTGTTGTTTTATGCTGTGCATTGTTCTCATAGAATGTGAATACTGGCGAGGAAATGAACCAGTGATCTTGGCGAACGCTGATTTCTTACGTTTACTTGGATGGGCGGTGCTCAAATGACGTGCGGGTGTTAGACAGTGGTGAAAATTTTCACTTAATGCCCATCCATAACAGACTTTTTGCGTTGTTGACTTAAGTTTTGATTTGGAAAATTGGAGGGCTCGTGTTCTGGGCGGGATAAGGAGAGTCGAGGGAGCAGTGGGGATGGGCCATGCTTGGAAGGGGGCTTAGAGAGAGAAGAAAATAGGAAATTGGCTTGGGTCTAAGCTTTGTAAATTAAATACGGGCTGAATATTGTCGGATTTAGAAACGCACTACGTGAGCTTTTGGCAAAAAGAGCTGGTCTGATTCCATTTGCTTCCCTGGGCCGAGCTGGGCTGGCCAAAGTTTGGGTCTAGGCTTGGTGGTTCGGTTTATTTTTCTTTTTTTTGGGGGCTGGGCCTTCTTTTTGTTTTGTTGTTTTTAGGGCTGTCGGCTGGGCTCATTTGACGAGCCCACTCTTGTTGCCGGCTGGGCTCATTTGATGAGCCCATTCTCGTAGCGGACCGATCGGTTTCGACTCAGGTTAGACCGGACCCGACCCGGCCCGACAAAAAACATATATATATTTTTCCATTTTTTAAATAAAAAATAAAAAATAAAAAATAATAAATTTCGAAAATTTTAAAAAAATGTAGGATTTGGTTAGGAATTGTTATGTCTTGCATTCTTAGTGTAAGTCGGCCTTTATTTGCTCGTATATTGATTATATCGCACGTTTAATTTGCATATTTAATTATGTTTAATTGTATGTGCTCAATTTACAGCAATTAGGATATTGGTTGTTAATTGTTACTTTAATGATTGCGCACCCGTATGATCACCTCACATGTTAGTGTATAGGTGTGAAATCAATCAAATTGCTTGACAAAAATCTCTACTCTTAAAATGAACAAGATTAGGTACCGAAAGGGCACTAATTGGTCAATTAGTGTAATCAAGTCTCCGACCCTAGATTCTCTGGTTGTGTAAGAAGCGAGACATACTCTCATGCCTCACTTGGTTTCTAGCCGACCCCAATAGGTTAGTGGCGACTCTTTATAGCAAAAATCTTTAAAAATACCATAATGTCATGCGAGGTATGGATTTGGGAGAGCCTGCACCTAATCATGGGCCTTAGGTCTATCCTTTAGGCAATACTCATAAACCTATTCCCTCCCCCAAGGGGTAGGTCGCGACAAGCTATAAGTATTTATAATGTTTATAATCACTAAAGTACTTGGTTAACCTCCCTAAATCCACCTTCACCAAGTTTGTTTTCTTGAGAAAAATTGTTTGTGGCTGCACGCAAATTTTCCCAATCGAATTGCAAGGACTTTAAGGATGTGATCTCGCTTACACCTACGTGAGTGAACAACAAAGTCGTTCATACATATACTTGTTTTAATGTCTTACGGTCATAGCTTCAAAATCCTTTTGTTTCTCAGTTGAAAGTTTCAATCTTGTGCTTTTTTGTTTTCGTAAATTGACTACCAGTACCCCTTTCTTCTTGTACCGCTTCATGTTTCTTCTCTGCTCGCCTCCTCTGAAGGCAACAACAACCGATGAAGAGAAGCATTACAAAAATGGTGACTGATGCGATAATTGCAGCCAAGGTACCTGATCAGGTGATTCTTTGTCTCAGCTATCTAAAACCATCAATTAAATTGCAATCCTGAAAGAGTGAATGCCAGAATACCTAATAAGGAAAGCTACGATCTCCAAAACTCTGATTAGACATAAAATAGTATGGAAAACTTCAGACTTACTTCAGATGGCTTGGTAACAAGTGCCCTGAAGGCATTTTTCTAACAATATTCATTAGCCAGACCAAAAAATAAAATAAAATAAAATCCATTAGTTATTACTCTACTCGAATAAATTGACGAAGATTTACATATACTTTTGACCCTCGTACTTAAAATTTTATTTTGGTTCTCATACATTTGCTATTGCAATGCACGTATTGCCATTATTAGCACATAAACATAGGACGATACTACTAATATGGATAAAACAAGATTTTTTGTTCTTGCAATTTTTGAGAGAGATGGTAAATATAAGAAACTGTTGGTACTAAAAAAAAATTACAAGGTACCTAACCTTCTGCTGACTTATTGGTAACTCGTTGACACTTTATGAAATTAATGATTCTTTTTCAATGTGCAAATTACCAACCGTTCTTGTATTTAATCAACTGTTATTTTCCTTTATTACTAATGCCTTAAATACCACTTCTTATATGATTGACTAACTAACTTTTTTCTAATTAACTTGCCAACCAAGTATGGCTTGCTAGCTTTTATTGAGTTATTTAACAACGTTTATTTGATTTTGTTTCGATTTATTAACCTTTTAATAATTTAATTTATCTTTTTTTAAATGCTATAAATTTATCAAACTCTCATAGGAATCTACAAATCTTTGTTTGTGTGACCTACTGAATATCATCCCATTAGGTTGCAGCTTTACGAACTCTCATTTGAGTTGCTTACCATCATGTTTTTTTAAAAAAAAAAAAGAGTCTATAATCTTTTCTATCAAGTTAGTAACTTTTAGTTGTCTTATTTACCAACCTGTTAAATTCACCTACTTTTTTTAGACATGACCAAATTAGTTAGAGTGGTTACAAATTTTTCTATGACACCACCTTTTATTTGAATAAGTTATCGACTAATTTATCGAGTTACCATTTTTTTTTGTCTTGCGTACTAACCCCTTTCTCTATGAATAAATTACAATTAATGGATGCACGAAACGTGTTAGTATTTAACATGATCACGTATTTTCCTCTGTCCATTCCTTTTCATCTAACAAAAATACAAACATGCATGTATCGAGGCATTTTCTACTCCCCTCAATAACATAGAGATGGTAAATGTGTAAAGAAAAATCACCTACTCTTTTCATGTTAGTTAATCTTGACCCTAAAATCAGACGAATTTGAAGAGAGTATCCCACATGTCAAGTAGCCAAAATTTCAAATAAGGCCATGAAACCCACACATGATTGATTTAAGAAATCCATTTCAATAAACTTTCGAGAGATTTATGATGTTGAATGCGTTGGTACTCCATGAATATAATATACCCTGCTCTACATCAAAAGAAGCAATGGTACCACATTCAAATGATACACGAATAAGCTTTCACGTTAGACTTACAAAAAGCTGATCATATTGAAATGGAGACCCTTTCTCAAAAGATGAAAAGAAGGGGCAAAGTATGCAGCAGCATAACAAATAAAGCTTTCAGATCATGGCAGGCCAAGAACCAATACAGATGAAAATGAAACTTCTAGATCATGATACGACAAGGTAATGAAAATCCAATACCTCCCAAGCACATAACCAAGACTATGTGTAGTTTGCAAGATCTTCAAGAAATCAAAGGCTAACCCCCCATGATTTAATAAGAACACAAAACATGTTTGGTTAGGGCAAAACAACTAACATTTGGCGTTCCGCCCAAACAGGACACGCAATCATACGATTATTCATTCAACAACCTTCTTACTACCGTAACCCACTATCCGATTGAGGATTCTAAAACGACGAACCATTGGGATATTCAATTCCAAATTCGAAAATTACCTGGAGCATTGAGATCCGATTGTGGCACCTGTCGATTAACCTCCGGCGAGTCCACAATCCGCTCCTCAGGAATCTTCGAATTGAGCTCGGACCCAGACAACGGCTCGATAGTCCTCCTCGCGGAACTTGCGGAGGACTCGATCGAAAGGCCCCCGGTCGACGAGTTGGCGACGGAGGTTCGACCTTGACGAGGTCGATGCCGCTGGATCAAACGAAAGTGGCCGACCCGATCCTCCTCGACGAAGCTCTGCTGCTATTTCGGCAGGAGAGGCGTAGCCGACGGCGAATTGCTAACCGGCGCCAGAGAACGACACGCGGGTTCGGAGATTCACAGGAAGGGCCGCGGGTTCTGATCTCGGAGACGAACCCAAGATGGGTTCGACGCGATCGGATCCGGCGGAGTCGTCGACTGCAGGGAGGACGAAGTCAGAGTCGACGGCGAGGTGAGCGACGATGTCACCGGCGAGAGGGCAAAGTTGGAGTCGATGGCGAGGACGGAAGGAGTTGGAGTCGACGACGCTAGGGTTTTTGGTTGAAGGTTGAGGAGAAGGAACGCCCAAATAGAAAAGCCCGTATGGTGAATGAAGAAGGATGCCCAGATTGGAGAAAATGAGAAACAATTTCTATTTCTGTTTCAGAAATAGAGAAGCTACAATTTCTAGCTTCTCATTTCTCCTCCAAAATAATTTCTGAAACAGAAATCAGTTTCAGAAATAGAGAAATCAGTTTGTGTTATCAAACGGGTTTCTCCAATTTCTCTGTTTCGGGGAACAGAGAAATTGAGAAACTGAGAAATAGAAATTTTACCATGCAGTACCTTAGATACTTGAAGGAGCAAAAGAGGCTGTAATATCCACCTTACAAAAAATGATTTCCCTCTTCTTTTGCAGTCCTCTATACTAACACTGTGTCTTGACCTTGGAGAATTGGATGCTGCAGTAGCCATTGTTGCAGACATGGAGACTGCTGGAATCACGGTGCTTGATCAGACCCTGGACAGGGTCATTTCTGCACGGCAAGGCATTGATAGTGTCACCGATGATGTGCCCGAATAGATCCTTGCATTCAAGGGTTATCAGAGTTTGTATTAGTTGTATTAGGGTATCAACGAGTACTCCAGATACCTGAATGTGGGGCTTGAGATTATCAACAAAGCTGATTGCAAGGACGAAGCCGATTTTTGTCATGATGAAGATGATTATGAGTGAGATCCTATGTTTACATTTGAGGACTTTGCCAGAAAGAAAGTGAACTCGACATACCAATGAGACGCATAAGAGATGAAATTTGAATTGTACATACCTTACTCTTATAGTTGAATGGGGCCGTTTTGGTAGTAGATTTATACGTTTATTAT
Organism: Eucalyptus pauciflora; assembly: GCA_007663325.1. NCBI lineage: Eukaryota > Viridiplantae > Streptophyta > Magnoliopsida > Myrtales > Myrtaceae > Eucalyptus > Eucalyptus pauciflora. The sequence continues at coordinate 212,599 of VMYD01000019.1, forward strand.
TTATTGGATCGAGAGTCACTTCTTGTACGCCCCGGAAAACGAGCGAGATTCTCGCATTTTCTGCGGACATCTTAAATATGTCATCGAGGGGAGCTTTTCCAATAGTAGATGAAAATGCAAGAGGCCTCTCATGCTTGTTTGTCATTGTAGAGATGGTTTTTCAGAAGACTCTACTCGCAAATTTATTCCGTTATACCGCTCGAAGCACCCCTCGGCGTAGCTGTGCCTTGTTTTGATTGGAACTCGCTAAAATCCCGAAGTGAGGATCTGGTCTCGTATGACCAAACCGTTCGGAGTTCGTGGGGAAGTAACCTTTCAAAATGACAATATCATTGTCTCAGCTTCATGCCGAAGCAATTGCATTTGGAATATTTATTAGATTGACTTGTCTTTGAAGCAAAGAGCAAGCAAGATTTGTGTTGCCTTCCATCTCAATTTTTCACTAATTTCGCATGCAAGCCGACTAATTAGGTTCTTTTATTTTTGACAAGTCTAGAAAAAAAAACTCTTTTTTTTTTTCTTTTTGTAAAATGTTTTATGCTATACAACGTTCCTTGTGCATGGTGCCAATGTTAAAGAAGTTAATTCTTTTTAATTTTAGAAATAGATATGCATTGTTGAAACTTCTTGTTGTAATGTATTAGTGTTATTTTTATTATTATTTTGTATTTGAGGATTTTCTATATTGTTATCTAATCAATTTTTATTCCTAGAAATAGAAATTTTATTCTGTTATCAAACGGCTTTCTGTTTCAGAAATGGAAATTTTGAGTCGTTATCAAATGGGTTTCTTTGCTCAGAAATTTGTCTGGGGAATAGAAATTGAGAAATCAATTTCTGGCCAGAAATCAATTTCTGTTTCTCGATTCCTCTGTTTCTCTGTTCCTCGGAACAGGTTTGGAACATAAATCCGTTTGGTAACGCAATTTGATTTCTCTATTTCTGAAACAGATTTATATTCCATAAATAGAGAAATTGAAGAAATCAGAAGCTAAAATTTTTAACTTCTCAGTTTCTGAAATAGAAATCAGAAACTGAAATCAAACCATATAAAAGAACCTTGTGCTTTCTTGCTAACTTAATTCACTCGTAACCACAACTTCATAAATTATTGCTAATTTTCTTTTTCGTATTTTGCTCGTGTTTTTTTTTTTTTTACATTTTTTTTTTCATTTTTTTTTTGATAACTTCCTCTTTAGGAAGAAAGGCAATCAAATGGGTCCCCAATTTTCAAAAACGACCAAAGTTCTTAAATGCTTACTTAAAAACAATGGGGCTCTTTCCTCCTAGAAAAGGCACGTGCATGGCCAGTTGAAGAAAAAGTTCTTACGTAATAGATGAATAAAAAACATGCCTAGAAATTTAACCTTATTTTTTTACGGATTCAAAATTCTTGCAAAAGCAAAATAATTAGATTGTTACACAATCTTGAATTTTAATTCGAAGGCAAGAGATTCAAGAGAATCTCTTTCTTTGCTATGCAAGGGCCATTAAAGGTTCATTGAGCAACAATAAAGAAATTAGGGATGAGCAACTGGACTGATTTAATTCGAGAATCAAAATAAACCGACCTTCCCCCGATTGGTTCCTAACCATAAACGTTACTTTAAGGTAGAATTCTTATATATTCCTTTACATCATTAATTTTATTTTGTTGATAATCTTGTATAATACTAGTTTTTTTATAAAATGACAAGGATGTATAGGCGCCATTGATGGCACCCATATTCATGCTTCCGTAGTACTTGTTTGAACCTACGCAGAATGAGCTTGCAAACAATACGCTTAGGAAAACAATTGCTAATAAAATGGCAAGGGATAATAATATGTTGGAAATTCCATGAAATTGTATTTTCAACTTTTGTAATGTATTAGTATTATTTCGACTATTATTTTGTATTTGAGGATTTCTTATGTTGTTTTAGTATTATTTCGACTATTATTTTGTATTTGAGGATTTTCTATGTTGTTATCTAATCAATTTCTATTCCTAGAAATAGAAATTTTGTTCTGTTATCAAACGGATTTCTATTTCAGAAATAGAAATTTTGAGTCGTTATCAAACAGGTTTCTTTGCTCAGAAACTTGTCCGGGGAATAGAAATTAAGAAATTTTGTCATGCGCAGCCTTAGGGAGTGGAGTTGGACCGGTACCTTATTTGCCAAATCAATTATTAGAAGATGAAATTCCATTCATTATCTTCGGTTGAAAAAATGTCAAAGTTAATTTTCTAATTGATTGGGTATATTTTTGTTTAATAATTAAGGAGTGGGCACATATGTGAATCAGGCCCATGACACGGATTCAATAATTCTGTAAAATAATTAAAGTGCGAAAATTCTTGGTTTGATCATGCTAGAGCCAGTTTCTTACGAAGAGAGAGAGAGAGAGAGAGAGAGTAAGAAAACCATCATCCTAAGTAATTGGTGGATTTTTAAAAGATTTTATTTTATTAACTCTAACCCTTACCAGCTCAAATGTAAACTCAGAGCCATAGAGCTTTCCTTCTTGCCCACATGATTAGTTAGATGATGGCGTACGTTATATAAATTCTTCTTTACAATGGTGATTTGGAGTTAAATATGATCCAGACAAAAATATATTTTCATGGCCGGTTGCTGCTCCGAGAAAAGATTGGTGTCAAAGTGTTTTTGAATTTTTGAAGATGAACATCAAAAATTTAATTTTGACCTTACACATTATATAGTATGCGTAAATAATGATGAAGTCCTTTTATGTAAAATGAAAAAAAAAAAAGACAGTATTTTCTTCTAACCCTAGTAAGACTTCTTCAGCCACATGTCTAATTGGCAGGTTATAAATTATGAAAGTTACTCATAAATATTTAATCAAAATTAAATTTATGTGATATCCACATTTATAAACTCATTAATTTGAGATATGGTTGAAAGTCGGTGGGAATTTCCTCTAACATTGCCAAAAGAAAAAAATTGACATCAAATTCCACACATATGAATTTCTTCTCAAATCGTAAGCCACAGTAATTTCACAAAGGAAAATCGAGGTGACGTCACATACTCGAATAATTGTATGTTCACAATCATAGTCAAACTCGTGAAAATGGGTCTCACAAATTGATGTGTATCTACCATTTTGACTAGTGCGAACGGTCAGTTCTCAATTATCTTCTTTGTAGGGGTCAAGAAAAAAATTAAAGTAATGATTGGGCTGTGGAAGAGAAATCGATCGAGCCCACTGATTTTGTTCAGCCCCAAAATTAGGAAAAGGTAAAGAATTGATGGCCGACTTCAGTCAAATCCTGTAGGGCCCCCAACCCATTCCATAATTCACATCTTTTTTGTACCTTCTTCTTCACGGCCTTTTGAAAAAGACACTGCCTATATTTTCTTTTGTCTCGGGCGAAATACATAATGCAATCGCATTTTCCACCATTTAAAATAATGTGCAGTAATAGTTTTAATGTTACTGTTGCCTACAGTGACAATGTCATGTCCATGCGCATCACCATGACATTATGTAACGAGTCTACGTGTATTTAAGCAATTTATATGAAAATTTGTCGGATGATTCATACAAGTAGTCTTTGCAGATGCCAATGGAAATACTTGCAAGGTCAATTGAGTTAAAGGATGTGAATAAGTTTGTTTGGCTAATGAAGGCTAAAAAAAAAATGTAACGAGAAATTACTACATGATGTTACTACTATGAGTGTGCAGTAAAATTAATACACATGTAACACACTAATTTTTGGATGTGGGGCTTTTCAGGATAACTCACACTTGCATTTCAATTATTATTGTATTGGTTACTCAAGAACTAGTATTGAATAAATAAATACATGTGTGTAAGTTTCAATACACCGCTCTCTGGAACATATAATTACTTCACTGTAGAGCAATTCACAATTATCATGATCCTTTTTCTAAGAGCATTGTAATTTGTAGATCACGGTTGTGAATTAGAACACTGGTTTAATTCATGGGCAGGAATTTTTCTTATGAGGGTTAAGTTACCTATGTATGTGCAAGCACCAATTTATTTGACAAGAACTCGACGTATGAAGTGTAGGGGCAAGATTTCATTCGAGTCATTTATTACTGAAAGCAATAGCAAATCATGCTTCAAGTATGTAGTAATTTGCTGGGTATGTAGTGACAATGCTAGTCCAAACTAGACTTTCTGTGGACTTTCGGTAACTGTGCCACTAATTTACACCCCAGCTTTGTAATCTTGCCCAATCAAATGGCCACAAATTTTTCATGTTATCTAAACCTGAACAACGACTTTCTTCCTCGTTTGAATCATGATGCTTTGTTTGGCAGATTGAGGATTAGTTGGTAACCTATTTCTCCTGAATGAAAGAACAATATCTTCCTCTTCTTAATCCTCGTTATTTAAATCTAAATGAAAACTTTATTTCCTTGTGTCAATCATAATACTCTGTTTTGTACTCAGAAGCATCGGCGAAGCATCCATAAGCCGATGATCAATTTCTTTCTTTGGGAGCTACCCTCTGATAGGGAGATTCCACTTGATCTTGTGTTAGCCTAGTGTTGAGCTTGTATTTCATTGAATATTCCTTTATCATTCTCCTTGCTCCAATCAGTTCAAGATTATCATTATTACTCACATATTCCACATCCACTAAATTAGCTGCAAGATGATCCAAATCTTCATTACCAACCTCAATCCGACTCCCATCATCATCCGTATTCCCAGCCACATTTACAACCACATTACTAGCCACATACGCAACCCTTTCCACATTGACATTATATAGACCTTCCATTTCGTTTGAGCTCCCCTTCCCCCCCAAAATCTCAACATTTGTCTATCATCATCACCATAAATGTCGATTAGGTCAATGATTCACAATGTAGATGATGATAATCACTGCAAAATTATCTCTTAACAACCTAAGATCATCTTTGAGAGTACTATTTCCAGAAACCCTCTAACAGAGTTTGTCTATTTTACCCCAAACCTCAGTCACAATAGGTTCAGTAACATGAAAGAGTGAACCCTAATCTAGGTCTATTTCGATAACATCGTCTCTTTCACTTCCGCATTCGAAGGATGGTCCCGCTCAAAAGCTACCACCAAAGAAAACTATAACAGAGACATTGTGGTACTGGTCGGCCATTGGACCTGCAAGGGACCAAAAGTATGTGACTAGCACCTTTTTATAATTCGCATAAAAAAAGCAAGTGGTCCCAACAAATTGAAGATTCTGACCTAACAAAAAACACGAATTTTCGAAAGACCCCAAATGCAGTGCCTTTGGATTTCAAAGCCGAATGCAGCATTGACAATGAAGTGAATGCTTGATGCGCATTATGTGAAGGAACCTTCGTTCCCTCCAATGCCCTCAATTTTTTCCCTCTAAATGTCGATTCTTTGCAAGTAGGGCTCGTGCGAAGAAGATGACCCAGGCATCTTATTTGTAGATGTAATTATAAGACGATGCCATTTTTAAATGTTATAGGGGATGAAACGATATCGTTTTAATCTATCATGGACGACATAGTTAAATAAAAAGTCATGTAAAAGAGAAAAAATTAATAAATAAAGCCATGTTATGTCATCCTTTTTTTGTCCATCAATTTGGATGGGGCTAAGGGAGGAACTTAATCGCACTGGTATTACAAGTTTTAGAACTATATTATACTATTTGAAAATTCTAGTACACAATTACACTTTTGCGATAAGTTTTATAAATTTTGGTGCATTTTTCCTAGATATTTATTGCACTATTACATTCTCTTACTCAAGGGCACATATATCATTTACGTACAAATATTTGATTGCCTCTCAATTTATTCCTCTTTTCAAACAAAGTAATTCTTAATTCTTTCACATATTTCTCTAAGGAGAAGTACACTAGAAGTTCCTTAAATTGTGTATGGCTCTCACTTTAGTGCCACAACTTTTCGCTAGCTTATTTAAGTGCCAAAATCGGAGAAAAACAATCACTTAAGTGCCTTCAGCGAAAAATTCTAACTAGATAAATTACATGTCTTTTATAATTAAATTTTTTATCTGATGTGGCATTTTTTGGTGCTGAAGTGATTAGTTTTTCATTAAGATTGGCACTGAATTGATCACTTTTTAACAACAATTGGCACTAAAGTGATTATTATTTTTTTTTTTAACAATGACTGGCACCGAAGTAATCACTTCTTAACTTGTTATACGACATCGTTTAGGGTTTTTTAGGCACGGAAGTGATCACTTTTTCATTAAGATTGGTACTGAAGTGATCACTTTTTTAACTTATTACACGACATCGTTTAGAGATTAATGGATTATTAAGCTTAAGCCTAACTCGAACTATCCCAATCCCATATCAAGATTAAGTTTTTAACATACAAACTATTTTCATTTAGGAGTCACCACTAATTAGTTTATGATGGGTTGATTAGAAATCCAAATAAAGTATTGGGAAAAATACTTTATTCCTACAAATTAGAGATTTTGGGTACAGAGATTTAGTTACAGTATGTTTCTCTAATGCTCATTCAGTACTATTATTTTTATGAAAAAAATGTTTGGTAAGCAGCTTGGATTCATTTCATTACTTCCTAACATGTGATGCAATCATGCGAGTGCACATACCACCAATTTAACATCCAATATAACGGTTAAATAAATTGTAGGACCTAACTCATAGCAACAAAAGTATTTGTAATGTTAGCTTAAAAATCACATCGACAACCCTAGATGTGATTTTTAATTAACAAATAGTCACTCAATTTTTGGGATTTTCACTTATTTAATGAGACCTAATGTACGTGCAATGCATGCAATGCAAATGCAATGTCATATAAAAATATATCTATAGCAAGTGACATGTGACATACAAACTAATCCTACGTGATAGACGAATGAATTTTATTTTTCATTTAATTAAAATTATGAATTAAAAATGCCTAATATTTAAACATGCCATCATTCTAAGAAAGGAAACCTAATTCATTCTAAAGCAATATTTTTTGGACTTTTATTTAAAAATTCGGAATAAAGAAATTGCCAAATTTAAACATGTAATCTAGTTTAAAATAAGCAGTATTTTAGCAAGAATCAAATCCAATTCGAATATTTTTTGGGTTTCTTTTTAAGGAAAATAATCAAACAATGGATAAATATTTAGTTAGATAATGCAATCCACAAACCTATATTATCTATCTTTAAATTTGATAAAGAAATAAACAAATGATCATATCCAAGTAGTTATAGATATAGATGGAAAGTTATTTGTTAAATTTGAAAAAAGTAAATTAACAATCGTATCCAAATGGTTATTGATAGGATGGAAGATTTTCTGCGCCTTCGGATATTATATCTCGTAGTTAGAGATTGAACAAATGTCCGAGCTTGTTGCTAAGTTAGGAAATTTGGAGTGATTTCTTAGGATTTTGTGTATATACCTTATCTAACGAAATATTTAACAAAATATATCAATCAAGCAAACAAAACAGGAAAGTAAATATTTCAAATCAAATGAAGATAAGGATCTTACCTAATTTTGGAAAGTACTTCCCAATTTGAATCAAACGCAATCGGACTGGCATCGCAGCTAGCTCCATCACGAACTGTGAGCAGTGATGAGCGGCGGTGGGCGGTGGGGGGCGGCAACGTGGCCAATGAACCTACAAAATAGAAACTTCAAGGGATGGCTCGGTTCGAGAGCAGTGCTAGCCATGATTCAGGATCAACAGCAACATCGGATTTTCCCAAGCACCAGGAAACTTGTGAAGAGAATTGGGAAAATTATAATCGTCAAGAGGGCATGAAACGGTGAGAACCACCTGGAGCTACTCACTGGAAGTTGCGACAGGAAGCTACTGGACGTTAAGGACATTAAGGATATTGAGCACATGTTGGGCAATAGATATGGATAGCAGCAACTTCGGACAGGACACCGGGGCTGCAGAAAATTTGCTAGGTCTATTGGTATGGGGTTCTGGTATGCTTAACTGTAAAACGTTGAGCAGAAGACCACGTAGATCTACTAGTGCAATTAATGAACACATGGACTCCTTGATGATTGCCAAGGAACTCTGCTGATACACTCAAGTGGAAGAATACCGCGGGAGAGCAACCGAGAACAGAGCAATGTTGCAATGTTTTGTTTTTTTGGGGATTTTGGGCGCTTGTGTGGATATCTCGTCTGAGATTAAGCCGAGAAGGAAAGAATGGAATGCCATGGACTCGAATTCAGGATCTCAGCAAGGTTGGAGGCTAGATGATCACAGTGCAACAGCAACTTCGTTGGAGAGAATCGGATCGGCAAGTGCAAGCTCTTTGTTGCGGCGATGTGGCTGGCTTGGGCTACATGTTGTGACCAGCATGTCTCGGCCAAGAAGCAACGGACTCGTTTGGACAACTATGGCGATGAAAATGCAGCAACTAGATCAATGTTGGAGATGTCAAGCGTAGCAACAGTCGTGGTCAATAGCAGCAGCAGCTTAGGTGAAGACTCGAAAGGAGGGGGCATAGCTGTTCATCTCTCTTCTTTTGATGTGTTTTTCTATGTATGCTCTGAACTATTGTTGTGACCAACACCTTGGTAAGGAGGAAAGTATAGGTTTAGAGATGTTGCCTAAAAAACGGACTTACAGCCCATGATTTAGACATGGGTTCTTCCAAGTCCATATCTCATGCTAAATCGAGTATTTAAATTGATGGTATGAAAATTTCCTAAAAATGACTCGCCACTAGTCTATTGGGTTCAGCTAGAAACCAAGTGAGATATATGAGTATACCTCATTTCCTACGCAAACAGAGAATCGAGGGCCGGGACTTGATTACACTAATTAAACAACTAATGCCATTTCGATACCTAATTTTGTTCATTTGAAAAAAATGTTTTTTGTCAAACAGTCTGGATTGATTTTCAATCCACTAACACGTGAGATAATCATGCGGGTGCGTCGCCAAGGAAAGCGTTAAATATATTGCATGGGAGAGCAAATATTTAACATTATCAAATGGGCAGCATGACATCTCTAACTAAGCTAAAGGAAAGCCACAATCAATATAATAAAAGTGCACAATCAAGGGCATCCATTTTTAAAGATAGTAAGAACCCTACGGTAGAGCCCTAGAGGCTTGTTTAATTTTGAGTATGATTTCCAGCAAGGATTTTCTGAAATTTCTAAAAATATATTTTTATTTTCCGATTTTTTTACTAATTTTATAAATTTCCAATTTTTTTTTAAATATTTTAAATTCTGGAATTTTTAAGTATTTTTAATCTCTTTTTTAAATTTTATGATTTTTTTGTCCTTAATTAATGATTTTTTAACGATTTTTTTTTTTTAAATTCTGCAATTCATCGAACAGTTGGTGTACACTAGACAAATAAGGGACTTCCGACTCGTCCACGACTCAAGCCCAGGCCAAGACTCCTGACAGGCATACTAAACACACAACAAGCATACTATAACGCGTGGCAATGTTAACGGGGCATCGGCGGGGCCAGAGTTCGCGTGAACCGAACGGCCGCAAACTCCAGCCCGGCTTGCCCGAAGTGGAGCACGCACAAAGAGACTTACCTAGTTCGGCGTGATAGCGTCAACCAGAAGAGGTTGTCAGCGGGGCTCGGGTGCAACTAAAGCGTCAGCCGAAGCTCTCCCCCTTGCTCGGACTCTTTCGCTCTTAGTTTTCAGCCCTCTTGGTCCCTCCGCCTTGTTTTGTCCAACCCCGAGGAAAAAGAAGACTACTTTTTTTTTTCCGAGCTGAACCTCACCCTCTAGCTCGCTCACTTCCTCTGGAACCTTCTCTCTCTAGCTTACTCTTTCTCTGGCTCGCTTTCTCCAGCTAGCTTTCTCTCGAGCTCTCTCTCCCAGATTTTGGTCTCTAGAACCCAAGCGTCCCTCTGTGTCTCTCCTCCCCTCTCCAAGCGAGCCCTCCCCTCACCTTTTAAGCCGTTTAGCGATCATGCGATGCCAACTGTTGCTGCTGGTTTGCCCCGACTACTAGCTCCGGTTCGACGCTCGCCCTGTTTCCTCTGTCACTGTTCGGTAGCATGTCCTCTGTCCTTGCTTCCCTATTTGTCATCGAGGCGACAGACAAAGTGGAGAGAGGGAGAGGAGAAGAGGAGAGGGCCGGGTCGGGTCGGGGAAAAAGGAAAAGAAGACGTGGGTTGGGCCGGCCCAGGCGGGGAAAAAGAAAAGAGAAAATGAGGAGGGGCCGGGCTAAGGCAGGCCCTAGCCTAGCCTGGCTCCATTTTTAATTTTTTTTTTTAATTTTTTAAAATTTTTAATACTAGTAATGCAAATGTTCCTATTGTCTATATCCAATGCAATTTAATGAAAACGTGATGCATTTTAATGAAAATTATTTACTTTACAATTTACTTTATTGTTTTAGAGATTAATTTCTAATTTTCTATGTGATTAAGTCCTAACTAAAAATGGCAAAATTTAGGTGTCAACAACTATGAATTACACAACCTCTAATTTGTGAGCCATAACGCTCTATTTATAATGCAAACCTAGGTTACCTTCAATATCATGGGCTTAACTTAAGCCTTCTCTAATGTGATGAGCTCTAATAATCTAAGGCTTGTTCCTAATTAAACTCTCAATGGGCTGAATTAAGTTCATATTAGGCCAATTAAAGCTCTTCAAGCCTATGAATTTCGACCACTAACTCCCCTAGACTTAGCTGAATTTTCCCTCCTTTTGCAGGCTCAATTTATAAATGCTAACGCAATCATTTGAAAAATATAACTTGAATAATAAATACTCTCAAAATTATATGCTATGTAATTTGATTCTATTTTTTTTGTTTGTTTATGGGTTAAAAATTAATCCCTAATTTTCTATGCAATAAATGAATAATCAGATCGCCAAAATTTAGATGTTAACATGCGAAAATTTAGGTGTCAACATTAATCTAGAAGCAATGGCTCTTTTAGGATATTAATTAGAAGAATATAATACCCTTAATACTATGCATTTGTGGAATTAAATGCTTTAAACAATAACTCACTTGTTATATATGTAATAAATTTAATCTTAGACATCAAGAGTGGCAACTTTAATATATAACTTAGCAGTTCTTGTACATAACAACTACATATTAAAATTTGACATTTTTTTGCCATGTTCAAAGAAAGTCTTCATCACCAATCCAACCAAAGGTGGTAGAATTAGTAGTATTCCTTAGGCGACAAAATCATTGCTTTGTCTTAGAGTATACCAAAAGTGAGAAAAATTCTTATGACTAATCAAAGGCAACAAAAGCTGATCTTTCTCACCTTAAGTCATTGCTTATGACTAAACTTTTGTTGCCTTAGTCCTAACCAAACTGAGAAAAATTCTTTTTTTGTCACCTTCGGTTAAAAAAGTCCCATCTTTGATTGAATTAATGGCTATAAAGTCCTAATTTTGTCGCTTAAGTAATACTTAAGGTGACCAAACTTCGTTTTTGTTGCTTAGGGTATGACTGGTTCACCCTAAGGCGACCAAATAAACGATCTGTCGCATTTCGTTCATCATAAGGTGACAAAATCTTTCTTTGTTGTTTTCGGGTATTCTAAGGAGCCAAGTCATTTTTTCGTCGCCTTAAATTATTTTCTTGTAGCGCCTCTTGAGCTTCCCATTTTTGTGTAGCGCTTAGATCCTTACAGGTTATGCATTAAATCGCCTACTCTTTTTAAATTTGAAATAGGTGTCATTCTAATTTTGTTTGAAGTTCTGAATGTTGTGAGTGTACACTTTGGTTTCTCCCGTGAAGTTAATGCTCCTTAAAAGGTATCTCATGAAATTACAAAAAAGATGAAGAGAAAAAAAATGAAAGAAGAAAAACCGGTTTGGTGGGATTTTTGTTTTTCTTGTCAGAATTTGGTTGGATTTCAAACTGAACTAAAATGAAAAAATTGTTTGGTTTGGCTCTTAACTATAGTACAGTTCAGTTTGATATTATTTTTCTTCAAACCATATTTACACGACGTGGTTTGATTTGACGTCGAAAATTGCAACAAACCATACCATTCTCACCTCCAAACTTAATTGGTTCCCGGGCCATGCTAAGTATTTCATGAGCCCCCAAATAATCAAGTTTTCGTATTTGTGCCTCCTGAAAATGAAAAAAAGGAATAACAAGAAAGAACCTTATGCTACTTTAAATTACAAAACTACTTTTCACCTCGAGCAAAAGCATCTTCGAGGGCGTCAAAGGTTTACTCAGCATCCATTTGATTTTCTTGGACAAAATGATAATATAAGTGGCACAACTTTCATACAGTACTTACTTAAGTGTTATAACTTTTGTACAACATTCATTTGAGTATTATAATTTTCTTTTACCACTTGGGTATCACATAATTTATCAATCAATTATTTAAGTGCTATAACTTCTTAAAAATTCACCACAATTGTTATGCCACATCGGATTTTCGTCATTTGAGTGAACGTTAAATTTTTTTGCACTTAAGTGATCGACTGAAAGTTATGGTACTCAAGTGAATATTTTTCAAAAGCTATGATACTTAAGTGGTCGAAAAAAATTATGGATTCAAGTGAGTACCGTACGAAAATTATAACAGTTGTGATGGCCTTTTTCCAAGTTTATTATTTTAGTGGTCAATGTGAAATAAACTCAAGCATCATTGTCGAGTATACACCAATGGGAAAAAGAGTTGGAGAAAGAGCGAACAAATGTCTTATCATGAGTACAAAATGTTGTGCAACGAGACAGTTTTTATGACTTCTTTTAGTGGATGAACAATAATTATTAGGTGAGAAAAACAAACATAAATTAGAGGATAGAACTAATGTCATATACAAGCCTAGTATTCTAGAAGTACTTGGACATCTCTGTACAACTTATAATTGTTGACTAATCTGAATAACATTGAACTTGGAGATGTATTAGTAGATAGAAACAAAGGTAGAGACCATGGCTACTTTCGAGAGAATTGTGGCTACCGGTGTTGGGCTAATATTGTACATGCCATATTGGGAGAGCCACGCCTTAAAAACAAAGTGAAGCTGATGATTGCTATTACTATGTATGCAGACTTCTCCGAGCTTGACATATTGATAAGGTAGATTCTGGATAACTACTACAGCCATGACACCGTCTTTAATTATGACTGTTATGGCTACGCGGCTTGCAATGGAGAGCATCCAGATTATGACGTACTACCTGCTTGGAACATAAGCTGCCTTCGGAATGTTATGAAATTGGGGCCTAAAGTCAACTTAAAGATTGCAAAATGAGAAATGAGACGTATTCATGTCGTGGAAACTATTAAGTTTGGTTTTGATGATGGCTATTACAAAATGGATCTACATTATAAGTTTATTTCTTTTCACTGGGAAACATTGTGAGAGGAAGCAGTTTAGCTATAATGTTTATTTCCAAAATGCCCCTTGCTCTTTTCATCCTCTCACGTTGTCATTCATAGATAAGATTGTTAAAATATTTTAATGTTAAATCACATATTTATCTATCAATTTACGCATTTAGAGCAGTTGTCAAAAGTCCACAAAAATTTCACATGATATTGGAGATCCTGAGTTCAAATCTTCCAAGCTCTTATTTGCCTTTCCAATTTGCAATTTCCATGTCTTAGGCTTAAGCCAAAGTCCAACTTAAAATATTAAATCATGTATTCCTCTATTAGCATACACTCAATATCTCGGGTCTCACAAAATCTCACGACTATTAATTGAAAGTTCAAATTAGGAGTCAACCCAACTTGGAATTGCTTGCTCCTTTAGTACAAAGCCAAATAGAAACCACCACATTTCCACCTGTTTATTATTATACAAGTGCACCAAGCGCACTTATCAAACAGTACATGTAAAATCAAATAGTACTTCCGTACACATCATACACATAATATCCTTGAGAAGCAAATGAAATTAGGTTCATGTGCTTCATCGAGGGCCGACTTCAGTAATCGACACTTCATTGACTGATGAAGGCTCGCACCCACTCGTATATTGATCATGTTCCTTGTCATTCTCTATGATGGTATTTGGTGGTCCTGTCTGGCTTCGGAGGAAAAAGGCCGGTTCTCGTGGCAGTGGCAGAGTAACAGTTTGGCTGCTCAACGCGAGAACTATGTTCGCCATGGTTGGTCTATTAACCGGATCTTCCTGAACACATAGTAAGCTGATCTGTATGCATCTAAGAACTTGGCTTCTTGAATAAGATTCTCCCAATGTTGTGTCCAATATTTCCAAAGGCATATTGTCTCTCCAATGTTTCCAAGCCTAGAGCAGCTCAATTGAACACAAGTGAATCGTGGAACAATATTGTCGATTGAAACCCGCAAAGAACAAATAAATCATATAAAAAACTTACATAGCTTGCGAGATCTTCTCCTCCATCAGATTGGTAGAAGTAGTCATTTCTCTTGCTGCAAATGATCTCAAGGAGGAGAACACCGAAGCTGTAAACATCGGACTTTTGAGAGAACCGCCCGTGCATCGCATATTCAGGGGACATGTAACCGCTAAAAACAACCACCAGAAACATACGTGTTGGGATGCTTTGCATCTATACAAATCCCCTTATCAATTCTTAACCAGAAGCTATCTAACATTAAATTTTGAAAAACGTGAAACTTACTAGGTTCCTACGATTCTTCCGGTGCTTGCTTTAGTTTGATCGACTCCGAAAATCCTCGCCATGCCAAAATCCGAAATCTTTGGGTTCATATCATTGTCCAACAAGACGTTGCTAGCTTTTAAATCACGGTGAATGACGCGAAGCCGAGAATCCTCATGAAGATAGAGCATCCCTCGAGCAATGCCTAATATTATCCTGTAACGTCTTGGCCAGTCCAATTGTTTGCTTTTCTCGAAGTCTACATAGTGATTTAAGTATTTGAATGAGAGCTAATATTATCTAGGAAGCCTAGGAGTTAGATTCAAAATGTTATATTTGATCTAGTGAATGAGATATGATAATTTGCTCATTCGTCTAAATCGTACATTAACCTACAAGATGAATATAAAGCCAGTGAAGTGGAACTAACCGAAGAAGAAGTAGTCGAGACTTTTGTTGGGCACAAACTCGTATACGAGTAGCTTTTCCTCTCCTTCCAAGCAAAATCCGAGCAATCTCACTAGATTCCGGTGTTGAAGCTTCGCCACCAACAAAATCTCGTTCATAAACTCTTGGACACCTTGCCTTGAGCTTTGTGATAGCCTCTTCACAGCTATTTCTTGTCCATTGGGAAGCCTACCCTGAAATAATATGTGAAAGCTAACAAGACCTCACGAACTCTTCATTCTTATCCTTAAACTATATTATGAATCAATGAGGACCCCAAAAATTTAGGTTCTCTTCTATGTCGTTATGCTATCATAACCTCCACACCATTAGTGCTGTGGATACCTTTTATGATAATAAATAGATGATTGTGAGATTTAGTGAGACCACTATTAACTGTTCTTAAAGCTTAAACTATCAGATAAATGTATGATTTGGCATTTAATTATTCTATTACCTCTCACGCTTAGTCCGGTCATTTTACCTAGTATTAAGCATCAAAATTTAAGTAGGGAGGCAAATGGGAGCTAAAAAGATTTGAATTCAGGACCTCTAATTCTAATACCATGTGAGATTTGGCGGGACTACTGTAAATTATTTTAAAAGCTTAAACTATTAGATTAAGGCATGGTTTAATATTTAATTATTCTAGTAATGTTGATCACAAGTCATTCTTATAGCTAGAGAGACAAAATAGTCTAATTTCATGTATTGCTTTTAATTCGCCTTGCACATAAGAAATGTGTTGAAATTTTGTCCCACTTCACTTGACAAATGATGTCCCTCCACCTAATTAATTTAAGTTTTTGGGATATCACCCATTTAACATCCATTTCAATTTAGGTGAGCTGTAAGTATTTATAATATTTATAATCACTTAAGTACCTTGTAAACCTCCCCGAATCCACCTTCACCAAGCTTGTTTTCTTGAGAAAAATCGTTTGTGGCTGCACGTAAATTATCCCAATCGAATTGCAAGGACTTTAAGGATGTGATCTCGCTTACACCTGCATGAGTGAACAACAAAGTCGTTCAGGCTTATACTTTTTTTAATGTCTTACGGTCATAGCTTCAAAAGCTTTTTGTTTCTCATTGAAAGTTTCAATCTTTTGCTATTTTGTTTTCGTAAATTGACTATCAGTACCCCCTTCTTCTTGTACCGCTTCATGTTTCTTCTCTGCTCGCCTCCTCCGAAGGTAACAACAACCGATGAAGAGAAGCATTACAAAAATGGTGACTGAAGCGATAATTGCAGCCAAGGTACCTGATCAGATGACTCTTTTTCTCAGCATGTATCTAAAACCATCAATTAAATTGCAATCCTGAAAGAGTGAATGCCATAATACCTAATAAGGAAAGCTACGATCTTCAAAACTTTGATTAGACATAAAATAGTGTATGGAAAACTTCATACTTACTTCAGATGACTTGGTAACAAGTGCCTTGAAGGCATTTTCTAACAATATCCATTAGCCAGACCAAAAATAAAAATAAAAAATCCATTAGTTATTACTCTACTCGAATAAATTGATGAAGATTTACATATGCTTTTGACCCTCGTTCTTAAAATTTAATTTAGGTTCTTATACATTTGCTATTGCAATGCACATATTGCCATTATTAGAACATAAACATAGGACGATACTACTAATATGGATAAAACAAGATTTTTCGTTTGTGCAATTTTTGAGAGAGATGGTAAATATAAGAAACAGTTGGTACTAAAAAAATTACAAGGTACCTAAACTTCTGCTGACTTGTTGATAACTCATTAACACTTTTTTAAATTAACAATATTTTTTTCAATGTGCAAATTACCAACCGTTTTAATATTTAATCAACTGTTATTTTCCTTTATTACAAATGCCTCAAACGCCACTTCTTATATGAGTGACTGACTTTTTCTAATTAATTTGCCAGCCAAGTATGGCTTACTAGCTTTTATTGTGTTATTTAACAACATTATTTGGTTTTGTTTCGATTTATCAACTTTTTAATAATTTAATTTATCTTTTTTAAATGCCTTAAATTTATCAAACTCTCATAGGAATCTACGAATCTTTATTTGTGTGACCTACCAAATATCATCCCATTAGGTTAGTAGCTAGCTTTGATTTACGAATTCCCATTTGAATTGCTTACGATCGTGTATTTCTGTTTTTATTTTTATTTTTAAATCTATAATCTTTTCTATCAAGTTAGTGACTTTTAGTTGCCTTATTTTCCAACCAGTTAAATTTACCTACTTTTTTTTAAGACATTACCAAATTAATTAGCATGATTACAAATTTTTCTTTGATACTAGCTTTTATTTGAATTAGTTATTGACTAATTTATTGAGTTACCACTTTTGTTTTTGTCTTGTGTACTAACCATTTTCTCTATGATTAAATTACCATAAATTTTGCATTACTAACTCCTAGTTAGTTATCCACATTTATTTTTCGACCAACTTATCTTATCTCTGACAAAAAAAATCTCTCTTAACTTTTGCCATTACATATTTACCTTTCTTACACTTGCTTTGAACTCATTAGCTATTATGCGAAATTACCAATCTTTATTTGAATGACTTTCTAATTTTTTTTCCAATTGAGTAACCCACTAGTGGCAATTTTTTTTTTTTTAAAAAAAAAAAACTTCTAACTCAAATTGGAGTTGGTAACCCAAAACTAATCAATAAATTAACTAGAAAAAAGTTAATAAATCACTTAAATTGAACTTATTAATATCATATAATAGTTGGCAAGTCTTTGAAGTTAAGAAAAGGTGGTAAAATTTAAGAAAAGTTGGTAATTAAAAGAAAAATAAACTTCGTAAGTAACTCAAGTAAGAGTTTGTAACTCAAAATTAGTTGATAACTTAATAAAAAAAATTTGGTAAGTCACTCAAATGAAAGTTGATAACATTTACAAAGAATTTTTAAATTCACAATGTTGCTGAGAAAATAAAACAAAAGTCTGCAAACAAGAAAAGTCGACAAATAAAAAGAACAAATAAATATCAATAAATAACTCAAATGAGAATTAGCAATCGACTACTAACAGTAACTTAATGAGAGAAAAGTTGGCAATTTAAGTTAATTTAGGTTGGCAAGAGAGTTAATAAATGTGTGGGATTGCTAACCAATGTAAACAATATTTGGTAACTCAATAACATAAAATTAGCGAGTTAAAATGACAAGGAAATGTTAGCAATTTGAAATAGAGTAGGTAATTCAAAACTAGATCAATTATTCAATTTGAGAAGTTGATGAATCGCTCTATTAGAATGGTAATTCGTATTAAAGTTAACAAATTTGAAGCATTAATGAGTTAAACGAATAAAAATTCAAGCTCTTCTCGTCATCTCAGATTTTTGCTTGAGGGATATTGGTGAAATATAAAAAATGAATATTATTATTTCATGACAAATATGTTTGTCCCATTGTGAAGTTTTTATGAGAGATGGGTACGCACCCACCACAATTCCCTCGAAGCGAACAGTCACAATCACTTCGGTATTCTTTTGATGCAATAACGTCTTCTCAGATTTCGCTTCCGTATTCTTGGCCTCCTGTCTTTTAATTTGTCCCTGTTTGAATTATTGACATTGTACATAATATATTACATCTGGACAATTACAGTTTACTTTTGATTTGTATTTGACCTTATTTGCTGCCATGTTGAAAATATTCCATTGATGCAGAGCTTGTGAGTCATAAATAAATAGAAACTACGAGAAACATTGAGCTGATAAGGTTTGAATTTTTGTTTCTAGGGTGAGCTTAGGCGGGAAGTGCTTTCATTTGAATTGTTAATTATATTAGTTCTTTCGTAGGACTCACATACTGCCTAGATTGATTTGATTTTGATAACAGAAGTTAGCCTATTATCTGGTTGAACACTATAAAGAAATCACTAATCTCTAGTACATCTTTTAAATAAGGGATAATATCAACGGTGATCCATTTACTTTTTGCCTCAATATCTATAACTATCCCTCTCCTTTTTTTTTTTTTTTTGGTTTCAAAACCATTCGTATACTTTATGAAAAGTGACATTGGGTAAATCTCAAATTTTTCGGCCCGATTATTGCAAGCATGGACCATCGGAAAGCTGAGTTGCCCACTGGAAAAGATGAGTTAGCAATGGAAAAGCTTCATGTAGACTATATGAGTAGAATGTTCGTCAAAAAAATCAAAACAAATTATAAATTCATAAATGATAGGAAAAAAAAGAAGAAAAAAACAATTGTGGCCCCGACGACACAAAGACACTGGTCGCCTCCAACCCACTTGCCGCGTCAAAAGGCCATGGTCGTGAAGTCAAAGATGGAAAAAAAAGTTTAAAAAAAAAAACAATTCCTGGCTTTGCCGACGACACCGCTCACAGTGGTCTCACTTGCCACCTCTAGCCTGGCGTTCACACCAGCTATGAGACTTTGGATCGAGCATCCGATACTTTGGATCTAGTGGCCATAGCTGCGAGCTTGAGCTTAATCATCTATAGTTGTGAGACCTCTTTCTGCCGTAAATGCAAGCTCGAGATATGGCAGCCATGGCTGCAAGTTCCTGGTCAGGCAGCCATGGCTGCTTCGGATGTGCTTGAGCCCAAGATCCACGGCCGTAGGAGCTACAAGACTTCAAATTGAGCGTCCTTGGCCACGAGTCTCTGGATCTAGCGGCTATGGACTAGAGTTGGAAGCATAAGCGACCATGGTCACGAGAGAGAGAGATGTTGATAGAGAGAATAGAAGAGAGAAAAGCCATGGATGTGACAATATGGCACGATAGAGAGAAAAGAGGAGAGAGAATCCATGGCTGTGAGCTTGAAGCCCGAGCATCCTCACGGTTGCAAGCTATAGGCTCGAGCTTGAGCTCTATGGCCAAGGCAGCCGCAAGCTTCGAGTTCCACAGCCATGGTGGCCACAAAGACTACGTTAGTAACGTTCATCTACGTCAATAATTCTTTGAAGTTGTTAAGACTACGTTAGTAAAATCCATCAATGAAACGAAGCACGAATGATGTACTTTCAAGTGCAAGAACAATTTGGGGAAAAAAAGATTTTTAATCTCAGGTTAAAGAAGAGGGCCTATGTTGCTATTATTCCATTAAATAGCATCAATCGCCATTTTATTTTTGCACCATTTAATCTTTAAATATGTAATGTGCGCCTTGAGATTGCATTTTATTACATGTCTTTGAATGACACTTGCCATACTTAATATGATGGCTTTACTTGGTGACTTTTTGTTTTTCATTCTCTGTTCTTGATAGATTTAAAATTTGATAATTATTTGATTTCAAATGTCCGAACGTTTACAGAATTCGGACGTCTTGACATGTAGAATTACATAAAAGTTTTATTGTAACTGGCCGGAATTTTGGCCTCGGAAGTACTCGACTATATTTCGGCCCATCATTCCACTATATTTCCCTCTTCCGATAAGCATGTCTTTTTTGGCCTCGGAAGTACTCGACTCTCTATCGCTGATTTTGTTGTAACTGGCCGGAATTTTGGGGATCTCCGATTAGTAATGAGAGTTTGCCCATTGAAATTTCACCGTTAAGTACGTGCAAATTATTCTATGTTTGGAGTATTTGCTTTATCCAAGAGCTTACTAGATTACGGAAATTGTAGAATATTTCGTATCTTTCAGGTAGTCGATCCTTTTGCTTTATTTCTAAACCATTGTTTTAGTTTGTGGTTTTTCACCGGTAGGGTGATTGACATCAAAAGCCAAACGACAAATTAAATTTTTGCCAGTATGTAATCCAAGGGATATGCCCTCGTCTTCCCCTGGGTCAAGAGGCGACAAACCATCATCGCTTGCGCTCTTCTCTCTCTTTTCCGCCCTCACCCAATTCACTTTTTAAATTTTCTTGTTCCTTCTCTCATTATTACAAGTCAATTTGTTTTATGGTGAATCTGTTATGATCTTTTACTAAAACTGTCCCTTTTACATGTACATCCAGTGTTGAGAAATTGATGGAAAAAGTGTTCAAAAGGTTCTAAATCTATTATAATTGTGTAGATTCAATACTTCCTTTCAATTATATCAATTTAGTTTCAAATATTTTCATTTTTTCAATCAAGTCAATTCAGCCAAATTTAACCGAAAATCATTCATTTGAATGCTAATCATCCTATGTGATACGATTAATGTTAAATTAGACAATTTAACAATATTTTATTTTATTTTCTTTTTATTATTTCTTTCTTTTTGATTGGCAAGGGCTAGCAAAGCCCTCGCTGGGCGTTGGCGAAGGTGGCGGCCTTGCTGACAGTCAGCAATGCCTTCATAGCCCTATTGGCCCTGGGCAAGACGAACCTTGCCTAGATCTGGCGAGGGCTTTGCTGGCCCTCATCGGCCAAAATGAAAGCAAAATAATAATAATAATAGTTACAATGTTAAATTTTTTTAAATAATTATAAAAATTGTCCACACGCTTAGGGCCTTGGGTGAGGCAGACCTTGCCCAAATTAGACCAGACCCTTGCCTATGATCAGTGAGGGTCAGTTGGTGACCCTTGCAGGCCCTAAGTGGAGGGAAAAAACCTAAAGAAAAATTATAAAAAATTCAAAATATTATTTAAAAAGTCTAAGGTGACAAATAGTGTCATGTCAATGCTCGGCCGGCTAAATTGGGTGGATAGATTGAACTGGCATAAATGCAAAAGTTTTATTTATGAATTGGCGGGAAAAAAAAAGTTTAAGACCAAATTGGCAATTTAGAACTTTTTTGGTATTTGTGCCAATAAAATTCAAAACTGCTCACAATTCAGGGGTTCAGGGGTTTTTTTTAGCGAAACTAACTCAAAGTTAGCAGGTATTCCGATTATAAGAATTTAAGGTAAAAATGCTAGCACTCTAGAATTTTTACAAAAAATAATCAATATAACAAATGATATTGCATTTTCACGAGCTTAAACGCAACGTACCTTTGGCAATATTTCCACCATGAGCCCGCAGGGTAGCTGAAGGTGGCGGAGAAGACGATGACGGACTGGGGCTTGACTCCCAAAATTTCCACAAATCCCATCGGAAAATACAGCTCGGTTTATAAACAACGCCGCCTTTACTTCCGTGGCAACACATATCATAATCATCAATGGTTTGGAACAAGCAACCCCCACAATCGGACGGCGACAAGTCGGGACTACACTGAAACAATGAGTAGATCGTATTGTTGTCCGGCAAGTTGACCTGCCCCTTCGCGAATTTGAGCTTCGAAGAGCCCTCTCCGGCTTCACTCGCCAGCCTTTTCGTCAAGTTCCTCCATGTCGCATTGAACTGGACTTGGTTCATGGTGATGTTGGCGCCGTTTTTGACCCGAAGGGTAGGTTGCGTTTGCAGTACGCCGAAGATCGGAGTGTCCGAGTATCGGATAAAGCATGGCGGGTCTCCGGTTCCCCAGGAGAAAGCCGCCTTCTGGTTAGGGCATTTCACGACCAAATCTTCGACTGCGGACCTCACACAGATTGCACAAGTATCTGCCGACGTATCGCCTCGGCAGTAAGTGATGGCATAGACAGTGTTTGGATCCTCGCCCTCGCTCGTGGCATAGAACCCATCATGTGCAGCCACGTTGGAGGAGAGAGAGCTCAGAACGGCCTTACGGTTCTTTGCGTAGGTGCTGCTCGACGTGAAGTTTCCGGTGGTGTTGAAGCAGAATTGTGCCTGGGATGAGTAGGTTTGGATCAGAACAGCCAGCGAAATGAGGAAAGACAGAGTGGACGATGAGTGAGACATATTAGGGTTTGGTGTTTTTGGTGCTTTGGATGGTTTTTGCTCGATGCACTGTCGGATCTCGCTAAATATTGCAGAGGTTATGGTTTGTATTTATGTTGTAAAATTCACTTGTGGCTAAGAAGATGAACGAGAGAGAGAGAGAGAGAGAGAGAGAGATAAGTAATATATGTCAACAAGCCAATACCTTAAACTAGAGAGTTCGATTTACTAAACTTATCGTTAAAAAAAAAAAAAAGATTTAGTAAGAGATACATCAGACTCTAAATAACCCTGTAAATAGTTGGGTCATACTAAAAAAATAATGGCAACCCCACATATTATCCAACAAACTAATTATAGGAATCGGTCTTAATAAATGTAGTACTTTCTTAATATAAAGCCCCACGACGTTGGCTTAGTGCTTTCTACGACGTTGGCTTAGCTCTTTCTACAACGTTGGCTGAGTGCTTTGGAATTCAGCTTGTGCATATGAAACAGAAGTTTAGAACAGCTTCGACTCAAAATGAATTTTTTTGTCGTTCAAAAAAGAAAGAGAAAAAATTACTAAAAACCTCAAATTATGCCCAATTGCGAAAGCGGATGTATGAGGAGCGGTAGCGAATGGATTCCCGGGTTGTTGATTGGAGGTCATTTTTTGATTTCAATCACCACCGGGCAGCAAGCTCCACGCTTCTCAGTAAACTTCTAGCCGTACCCTGTCCGCCAACCTGCACTGTTCGGGGTCTGTCAATCCAATTCTATCCCTGCGAGCGGGAAGAAAGACGGAAGAGAAAGTGCATTATCATACGATATTTAGTCAATCAAGCAAGCTGAAGTTTTGTAGCACGGTTGGTAGCCAGTCTGTCTGTCACTCAAGCAAGCAAGCCAGTAGCAATCCTCTCTCCTGTCTGTGAAAGGCACGGAGCGGCCTAAGTCAAAGAAGAAGAAGTAGATGCGCATGAATCAATAAGAAAGAGCCCTCACGATACGGAAATCTTTCCTCAAGGAAAAGGCAGCTTAAGCGATATGGGACTGCACCCCAAGCAAGAAAAAAAAATAATTTTTTGAGGCAGGTGGGAATTTCAACAACTCAAAGAAAAGGACCTCGCTCCACCACACCACTTCCAACACTCGAAATAGATAAGGAATCGAAAATGAAGACAACTTCAGGAGGGGTTTAGACTGAGTCTTGAAAGAAGGAATTCCGCCCTAAGCTAGGCTATTTCACATCAAGGCAAAGACTATTACAAGACTGAAAAGAATGGTAGCAAAACTGCGAAGGAAAGAACTCACGAAAGAAGAAGATAGATCGTGGAAGTCACACGCAAAGGCCAGGAACTGAAATCGCTCAGAAAGAGAAAGAATTCGAAAATCTGTGCTTCGATTGAAGAGTTTTTCCAAAGGGATTGGACCTGACATTAGACAAAAGGGGGCACGAGGGGACTGAGTCACCATACTAGGGCAAGGGGCCTACAACCCCAAAGAGGATCTCCGCGCTCAGCGCTCACACCTGACTCGGAAAGGAAAAGAAGATAGGACCCGCCAACGACAAGGCACCTTGGGAATCCCACGAGAAAACAGAAAGAAAGACAGCGCATTCCCTCACAGCCATCTCCTCAGATTCGGATTAGTGAAAATCGAACTAGTCTGACTGAGAAGGGGCATTTGCATCTCACCAGCATGGTTGAAAGTCGGAGGGAGTTTCACCCGCATCAAATTCCACGCGCATGGATTTATTCTGAATGGTAGCTGGCAAAGCCAGGAGCTGTCACATACTAAGATGACTGTACCTTCACAATCATAGTCAGCTTGTGATAATGGGTCCCACAAATTGATATATGTCGGTCATATTGCCTAATGCGAAATTGAATTCTCAAATTACCTTGTTTGAGGGGGTTGGTCTTAAAAAATTAAAGGAATGATTGGGGTGTGGAAAGGAAATCGATTGAGCCCACCGATATCGTTCAACCCCAAATTAGGGAAAGGTTGAAAACTGGTAAGCCATTTCTGTCGATCGCCATAATATCCTCAACCTATTCCATAATTCACATCTTTTCGTACCTTCTTCTTCACGGGCTCTTGCAAAAGACATATTATCTGCATATTCTTTTGTATCGGGTGAAATACATAATAAAATCACATTTCCCACCATCTAAAATAATGTGCAGTAATACTTTGGATGTTAGTTTTGCCTACATTGACAAATTCACATCAATGCACATCATTACGACATTACCTAGCTCCTTTACGTGTATTTAAATAATTTATATGAAAAATTAGGAGATACTTTGTATGGATAGTCCCCTCTAGATGGCCATGGAAATACTTGCCTTGTCAATTGAGTAGAAGGATGTGAACTAGTTTGTTTGGCTTGGAAAAGGACAAGAAATTACTGCACAATGTTATTGGCGTGAGTGCATACTAAAAGTCCGATATCTTTACTTTGACATATCTGTTGAATTTTATCTCGAGTTTAAGCGTTTGCAAAATACGATTCACTTGGATAAATTTTTTATTATTTGATCGTGAAAATATTTTTTTAATAAAGATAATAATCAAAATTATGCAAAAGAAAAGAAATTCGAAATTCTTTTTGGGCCTTGGATGTCTTCGTCATCGGAAGAAGCTTTGTTGGACTACGTGAAGGTTTAGAGAAAGAGGAAATAATATAAAATAAAAGAAAAAGAAGGGTTTCACTTTTACCATAGTTCACCTTGAAGAAAAGAATCCAAGGTGGCCCAGAGTCAAAACTTTGACTCTGGGCACATAATATAGTTTTGACTCTGGGCACATAATATAAAAAGGCTAGCGTTTCTTTTACGTGGAGAAGTGAGCTGCCCGTAGGAACCGCAAGATTCAAGAAGCCACACAAGAAAGACGTCCAGCCGCACGAACCCAGGGGAACGCGAAGCTGTACGTACGCGGACCAAAGATGAACGCTGGGTTCCTGATTTTGGCGTATAGGGTATTTTGTTTTGAGCTTGAACACGTGATAATTTTGTACAGTGAGTTTATGTCCAAGTGAGTTGTTTATTTATAAACATTTGGGTTTGACTTTAAATTTAGGTGTGGAAAACACTCGAGCGTGTGAGTAATTGTAAACTTTGATTCTCCGATTATGATGAATTATTTGCTGCTAGCTCTCCTTGTATCAATATTCGAACCAAACTACGTAAATTTCTGGTGTCCTTATTATTTCTCGTTTATTTCTCTGGTGATTTTACGTTGACATAAATTATAAGATCATGTCGTTTCCGCGTATTATATTCCAACATGATCTTTAAAAGAGAGCTCAAGTTCGATCTTATCAACATTTTTAGTTGCATTTTTATAAGTGCATTTCAACAATCTCCCTCTTACGTGTGGGCTCATTGTTAGGTTAGTTACCACTTAAAAACATGTGGCAAAATTTGAACTTATCAACATATCATGGACCAATCTTTACTTAAGAATTTAAATTAATGAATCATGGGCCAGTTAAGATATGTTAACTGCTATACGCCACAATAATTTTCAACACAACTCACATGTGTATTTTAACAATTACATGTTGGTTACTTCTGAACCAGCTTTTGAATTCACAAATACACGTGCGCAAGTTCCAAATACATTACTCTCGGGATCATATAATTAATTCATTGTAGAGGCTTTCGCAGTCATTATGATCCTTTTCTATGTGTATGAATTAGAACAATCCATCGAAACCAATACGATAGAAAATATCATATATTTGAATCACGACACAACATAATGTTGCATCTTGCCACTAGCATGGTTGGTCAACAAAGCCCTCGCGGGTTCCTGACATGAGAATTAATGCCGCTGCAATTTCGAATGACCATATTTAGATACTTCATTAATTACAGGAAGCAATAGCAATTCATTCTTCGAATATGTATTAATTCGCAGGCGGTGGCAACTCTCGCCCTAGATAGACTTTCTATAAACTTTCAGTACCTGCTCCACTAGTTTAGCCCCCCAGCTTTGTAATCCTACCCCATTGCCATGTGCGATTACAGCGGCCATAGAAAAAAGAAAATAATACAAATGGTTCCTAACTTTGGCTAATGAATAATGTGATCCCTAAACTTTAACTTAATGTATAATGTGGCCCTTAAACTTTTAAATTATTCAATATAATCTCTGGAATTTTGGTACATGTTGAATTTAGTCCATGAATTATATGAAAATGTCCAATATTGTCATTGATTTTAAAATGACATTTAAGTAAGGCGACGAAAAGTTATAGCACTAAAGTAAGTATGTACACAAGTTAAGGCACTTCTCATGTATTTATTCCTATTTCTGTTTCCCTCTTGCAAGCAATTAGCAGAAATACATTCCTTCAACATTTCTATTTTTGCTCCATATTTCCTTACCTCTTGAATTTTTATTTTTTTATTTTTCAGACTCCAAACATCGACAATTTGCAAGACTTTGGTCATGTGGGAGGCTTCCTCCCATGTCCCAATTGACGAGTCTTCCACGCAAATTTAAAAGCTGCCGCGGCACGTCGGTCGTCCATTGGGGTGACGTCTGGGAATTGAGTGCACATGGAAGAAAAACGCTTCCGCTTTTAATTCTTTCTTTCTGCGTCTCCATTCGCTGACTCGACTAACAACAGTTCCTTTTCCCATTGACTCTACTTCCAGATGGCGTACTGCTATGATGATTTCATGTGCAGCGAAGTTGCTCATTGAGTCCCGAGCGTTTGTTGCAGACGTTTCAGCGCTGCATCTTTCCTTCCCCTGCATGCGCATTCAACACTGCCGACGAGAGGCCAATGCTGCAACTGATTGGGCTGCTAAGGCCCAACCCGTTTTTCACTTTCACCTTCTTGGTCTTCAACTCCTCCTCTAGAGTTAATGACTTTGCTATGTATCGACGCCCTTTCTTTGGGCTGTAATTTTCATCATCCTTGAATGAAATGAAAAGCATCATCGTTTCAAACCAAAAAAAAAAAAAAGAAGTTGCTCATTGAGGGTTTCATTTTGTGGTTTATGTTCCCAGCAACAGCATTTGCCCTAAAATTAATGTCGCTTGATGCGACCCACTTATTTGACCTTGGACTACGAAGGGAAGAGTGTTTCTAAGAAAGAATAATCTCACTTTGGTAGGAATAATTCGAAAGGAAAGAAGGGATCTCAATAATGATGAGAAAAGAACAAAGACGATATACAGAAATTGAGTTGATATGGTGTTTGGATTTTAGTGAGGGAAAAGAAAGGAAAATAACACATTATGACACAAATATCTTTGTTATGTATCTAGAAATAGATGTAGAACTAGAGTATAAGTGAGAAAAAATAACAAATTTGTTTGTTAATATACAAATTCTTTTGTATTTGGAGAGATTCGAAGAATTTTAAAATGTTCATAAAGTTGGCTTTATCAATCCCTTCTAATCATGGGAGGGTTTGAGCTAGTTTTGCCCTCTCTTCTCTCTTTTATTGATTTTTTTTTTTTTGCATTTTATTATTTTTTTCTTACCTTTTATTCTCTTTCAATTTAGATTTGTCACCTCCCTTCTCCCGTTTTCGTTCTCGATTTAAGAGTTTGAACTCTCCTATCTAACTCTAGATCTGAGATTTTAATAAATATGCTTTTGGAGATTCGATACTCTTCTGGTTTATGTGTGTACAAGTTCTCTATCTCTAACTTTAATGATGATCGCAAGAGTTTTGGCGTCTCATTGAATCACGAAGATTTACTTCTCCACATGTTAGATTTGTATTTGGTCAACCTATTTTGGTCATCTCCGATGGCAGTAGTGTAAAGGAAGCCAAACTTAGGTACACATCCCAATTGGTAACGTTGTGGTTACTGGAGAAAGAATTTTTGGCATGTGCTTATCATGAACAAAGACATGGGATCTAGTGATTGGCCACTGATTATTTTGCTCGATAGATATGTTCTTGTTGAACAAGTGTGTGCTTAACTTTGCCGTGCTCCACTGATCTTCCTTATTTTTTGGATTTGGCTTTTGCTTTTCAGTATTCTTGCTCTATTTTGATTTGCTTTGTCATGAAAACTACGCACATATTATTTATCATTTTATAAGAATTTGTTATTTCATCAATACACTAATGATTAATTTATTCTAAACTAATCATTTATCAGTTAATTAATTTACTGGGCGAGGCCCTAAAGGGTTAAAACATGAAAGACCAGAGAATTCAATTGGAGATTGACTGCTTGACTAAAAGAATCGACAATGGTCAATTCTATGCTGTTATAAGCCAATTAGCAAATAGATATAAATTGATTCGACAAAAGTGCGTAGTTGGTTCATGGGTGATTCCGTACTATTACAATACTCATGTCAAATGACGATAAACCGATTTTCTATTGATCTTGTACTCATGGTACGTAATAGAATCCTCGCGATTATTTAATAATCGAGAGTTATCCACAATTCGAAGATGTATAAACGTGGATAAAAAATTATCGACCAAATGTCAACCACACAAAAACCCCTAAAAGCCGTCCAATAGTTTAGATTGTACTAAAGTCGCATTTAATCGATTTTAACCACAAAATTAAATTCGATTTCGGATATCGACTTTTCGAAGATTTTGAGACTAAGTTATTGAACTCACCTCATTGTCCATCGAATTATCGGTAAGTTCAAAATTTTCGGAAAATGAATTATCGAGTGAGAATTGGAAGCCGGAAAGAGAATTGGACTTAGTGGCATCGTTGTGAATTTTGGCCAAAATCTTGGCTTTAAAGAAAAAGGAAAACAAAAACAAAATTGAGGAGACAAAATGCTAGACTAAGAGGGTTTTAGGGAGAGTGGGTTTGAGGAGGGTTCGGTTTCGATTGCCTCAAGAATCTGATATCATCCTGATTTGTTCTTCGAGGAAGTGACTAGAATGTGATGAAGAGAGTGATGCCCGATTCTATAACACTCCATTTGTTTTACTGGAAATAATAGATTTGGAATATATCATCCTAATAATAATGGTTTGTATCGCTTAAAATAATTAGTTAATGAAAGTTTTCATTACTAATGACAATCTATATCTAAATATTTTCGTGGATGACGATAGTACTTTTTGTTTATTCATTTATGTTGGTTGTAGTTCATGTTATGTTGGTGTTCGGCATAATGCTATGTACTCGTTGTTCTTGTTCTCCCCTGAACTCTTTTCCAGCAATTCGAAAAGGAGAATTTGAAATTCATCAAATGATGCTATTACGTGATTATTTTCAATGTGTAGTTCGGATCTCCAATTGATCAGGACAAATTCTTTGGTTATCATAGAGCCTCTAGCGCTAGAAGCACCCCAACAATGTTCTAGTCTAGTAACAATAATCTTGAATCATCCAGATGTTACAACCCTCTCGAGATGAAATTTGACAGATTACCAATTAAGTATAGACGTTTCCTCTTGTGATGTGGCGCTCATGCTTGGTTCGGGTTCTCCCTAACCCTACCTATCGCAACTCAATTCCTTATGAAAAGTTTGTTTTTATTTATGTATTGCTACCAACCTTTTAGAGGCCAAATAAAACGTCGGTACCTTTGATCTTTGTTTGGAAAACATTTGTTTGTGTGTTGCCATTTTAGAGATCCAAAGTTCGTTCATCTATGTGACTGCATTGCTAATCATTACATTGCAACTATCAATCACATAAACAAGACAAAGTACAAGATAGATATACTGAGATAATAATTTGAACTAACCCTAGACATGCAAGTCACTAAGGCCAAACAATGACAATGGGGTATTCTAATAACACGAAGTCCGACTAAGCATGAATTAGAATATTCGTAGAGAGGACAAGTTTTATCACTAAATGCAAATTCCCTTTTTAATTTATCTCTCTCTCTATTATTATTATTATTATTTTTTTGCCATTCTTTTATTTTTCTAACACCTATCACACACTAAAACATACTGATGCATCATAAGTTGAGTTATAATAACATGCAACTAAACATGAATTTAAACAGTCCTAAACACGCGATTTATCTCCAAAATGCCAATTATCATGCCTTTTCATGCTATTTTTTACCTTAAAAATACATACTAAAGTGAAAGGGATGCTCCGGGACCGTCTGGACCCCTCAAATGGACAGTAATGGTTCCGGAGTCCGCTGTTCAGCGACATAACGGCACTGGACAGCAGGTAGTCCGTGCTCATTTTCTGTCTAAAGGGCTCGCTGCCCTCACACATGGCCAGCGCGGGCTCACGGGACACGGAGGGTCACAGGTGTATCCCAATGTGATTACTAATGTTTCTACCCCTCATTCCAATGAGACTTCATTAGTATAAAAAAAACCAAATAAAAAACATGAATCAAGGTAATATAATCACAGCAAAACTTTAGTCTTTAAAACTTGAGAACGACATTAAAATGCTTAAAACCCATCCCAATGCATCTGCCAACCATGAGGGCCCATAAGGGTCAGTTCAAGGCTTACGCAGCGGTCGAGTCACGCCCAAAATAGGTGAACGCTCGCTGTCCATAGGCATGCGACCCTGGTAACGCATGAAAAAGCGACATAAGACCTATGAAGTACTGACACTCTCCAAGAGTTTTCGTGTCGTGTCAGACACTTCGACACGTGTCCGACACTTTCCAACACTCGATCAACACGTGTCGAAAAATCCGACACATGGTTAAGTTTCTCGACACTCTCTGATACTCGAGTCGGAATTCTGACATACGAGTTTCCAACACGTGATTTCGATATTGAGGTCAATTTTAAAAATTCAATAAATAAGATATCAAAATATATATGTGAAAAAATAAAACACAATAATAAAAATAATAAATGGAGAAAGAAAAAAATTCTAGTCTTTCTCTTCTTTTCTCTTTTGACTCCCACTTCCATTGATACATAATTCACCCCTTAAGTTTTTTCTCCTCTTCCAACATATCTAACATGCGAGTATAATATATGGACCGCTTGTTTTTTTTCCAAGTTTTATGAATTATTGAAATAGAGTTGAATTTGTCAAATTAAAATAATAAATTATATTAATAAATGGCACATTAATGTTTTTAGTGTATATTCATTCTAGGCTTATTTATTTATTTATTTATGAATTTGATTCAAATTAATTTGATTGAAATAATCATAAAAATGATAATTTATTATGTATATATAAAAATATATATAATATACAACATGTCCCAACATCTCGGAATTCTCTGTTTTTTGAGAAACGACGTGTCGACGTGTCGTGTCGTGTCATATTGTGTGCCGTGTGTCAGTGTCGGTTCTACTTAGTATAAGACTTGCTAGAATGATGGGAAATCAAAACTAAGACATGGTCAAGGTATATAAACGAAACACTCAAATGAGGCCAAAATCTTGCTATTTCATGGCCGAAAAGAGAAAATAGCGAGCAAAGGAAGACAAACGAAGGACTTACAAGCATGAAATTGAACATATAGATCGCTAAACGCAAAGGGACAATGCTAAAGGCTATGCTTTAGCTCTTGGGGGCACTAAATAAGATTATTACCAACAAAAGCATCGTGAGCATAAGCATCTAAACAACAAGAAGAGATCATCAAATTTGCATATCATAAAAGGGTTTCAACAAGAAAGCGAAAGATGTTGAAAGCGAAAGGATTCTTTCTTTTCAACAAACCCTAGTCAAAAATGGAATAGGTAGTCCTCCGATTGTTTCACAGAGACAATACTTAGACAGTAAGAATTAGATCAAATTCTTATTCGATTTAATAGTCTTATTCTATTTAATAGTTGGAATAATTAATTTCTTAATTGATTTATTATTTAATTTATTTTTTTCAAACCATAAAAAAAAATGGATCTTCTTTAAATATTTCTAACTTCAAATTCTCTTTATTTTTATTCCTATCCATATAAGAAGTTTTATAAACTTGGCTATCTTTATAGAAATTGAAAGATTTCGTTGAAATTGTTCGTTTGGAAATTTCCTGAAAAGATAATCATAGGTTCTTCTCTCCATCGGAACAATAGGGCCGTTATGCTCATTACTAAACTTGTTCAAGAGATGAAATAGAACCAAGGTATATCTTTTTGATCAGAGGTTGAATCGATCATCAGAAGAAGAATTAGGCCAAAAATTCCTCTGACCCAATCTTTAGAAAATGGACATGTGACAAAGTTATAGTCAATTAACTTCAAATGTGAAAGTGTACATTCAAAGAAAAGGGCACCCTCAAGCATTAGGTATGTAAAATTCCATCTAGTAGCTATATCTTGGCATACCTTTTTACTAGTCTTTACGCACGACTGCGATATACATTCGCCAAATTTTACTCTCCTCCCTTGTACAGCCCTCACATACTAGACAACTTCTCTAATATTATATAATGATCCATCAATAACCTTTAAACCTTCCTGTACAGTGAGATTCAAAACACGTGTAACACAACGCACATGAAAAAACTATCCATTACATAACAAAGAGGATCTTACAGAAGGTGTATTTCTCCAAATATCAACCATAATGTCATTGTATGATGCATTATTTAAAGTAATGCTGAAAATCTTTATCTCAATGCCCCATTCTCTTAACAAAGTCAGCAATTTTTCTAAAAGTATGGCACTAGTATAAGGATGTGGCACATAGGAGAAACACAAGACTTTTGAATGCAATTCCCAATCCTCATCGATATAATGGGCAATGACAGTTATATAATGATCTGTAGTAACAGAAGTCCATAGGTCAGAAGTCAAACATATTCAACTCGAAAGAGACAATAATTTGGATTTCAAAATTCCCTTCTCTTTCTCATAAACTTTTACCACGTCACTTCTTACTGTATGCCTTGATATGTGCTTCACATTAGGTTGAGGTAACTAAACAACTCTCTAGTAGCTTCATGCTCCACAAAAGAGTATGTATAATTGTGTTTGATTATCACTCTTGCTAGCATATCTCTAAACACACCTTTGTCAAATTGTACTACAGAACCATCAACATTAACCTCTCAGTTGGGACAAGTATCTAAATGACGCAACAAGTTTTTGGTCCCATGGCTAGCCATTTAAGTTACTTCGCACCACTTACATTTAGCCTTCCTCATGCCATCACCATCGGTGAACTTTTCAAATTCAGACCATACAATTGAAGTGCATTTTCTTGAATGCTTAGAGCAAGTAAAGTTATCTTCCTTGTCCTTATGACCTAAGGATGCAACTCTACATCTCTCGAATCGTTCAATAGTTGAATATTCTTCTTGATCCTCGTTATCTCTTGACATGTCAACTAATTAGTTGGAGAAAACATAAAATAGAATAGGTTTAAAATTGCATGTTATGAGTTTAACATAAAAGGGTAAAGAATGAGTTCATACATGGAACATGGATGTTAATGGAAAAACCCAAGTCTCTAGCATATATCAAAAAATTGCAGCATCCAATTGCCCATCGCACAGGATTACACGAAAAGCTCCAAACAAGCAGCGACCTGATGATTATAGAGAATCATCCATATATCAAACAGGTACATCATAGTAACATCATGCTTCTAGAGACACAAAACCCTCAATATCTCTGCACGTTACAACAAACCTTCTTCCTTTTCCCTCAATAATTATCGGCTTCTCTATAAAAATGATGGACATGCTAAAAGAAGTCATTGAAGACAAGACGCACTCAAGAACATAAAGGCACCTAATGATCCTTTTTGTCGTCAAAAATATTAAAAGGAACCAAGATAACAAGGTTGTTGCAATGCCCCCACTTTGACTCAATCATTTTATTGAACAGTTGATATGCAACACAAAGTCGTTGATGCAGAAGGGGATGAACACGCATACATAGAACACCTTGAAAAGCATAGTGAGTCGACAGATGGGTTCCCCATTCTTCGACAAAACAAAAGCGAAAAAAACTAACTTGGACCTGATCTAATCAAGTTCCACTCTGAAAACAGAGTCAATTAAACATACACAAGCTGATGACATCAAACAGGTGTAGCGATTTGGGTCAGAGCAAGATTAGACGGACATGATCAAAATCGAATTTCAAAAGATGCATGGACTGTTGGAGGGGGGAGATCAAAAGCTGATGACATCCCCCACGCCAACAAAAATCCATAAAACAAAATCAAAGCTCACTAACGCCAACACTTAAGACACTGCCATCACTAGAACATTGAAAAATCGCAGCAGTCATCGAATTCATCCTTACCTTCTCTTCAGAACTTTCTGGGCCTAAGCTTGAGGAACCGCGACAACTCTCTATTCAGAAAATACCACCTGCTGCGACTCCACTGGTTCCAGCTCTCCCTCCTTGGCGCCGAGCCTGCTTGCCACAGTCTCGTCCTTGGGCAAGTAACTCACAAAGCAGTCACCCAGAGCCCTGGACGGAACCCACCCTCCTCCGCCCTCGCCGGGCCGAACCTTACCGCTGGTGGTGACCGCTGACCTGAGAGATTTATTTGCGAGGAGTGCAAGACGAGCAACATGGTGCAGGACGAGCGACACCGCAACGATTGAGTTGTCGGACAACCTTGGCCACTAGAGATGGGCGGCGGCAAGGCGACGATAGGCAGTGGCAAGCGGCAACAGGCGGTGGAGGCAACGGCGAATCGGATTCGTGGAAGCGAAGGGGCAGAGTAGATCGTGGCGTTTTGAGAGTACGTTTCTGTCTTTAAGATAGCTCCCGAATTGGGTTCATCTTTAATGGGCCGGTAAAAGAACTATTTAACACTCATATATTTTAATTTTTTTATTTTTAAAATTCATCGTGGATACTTTAAGAAATAAGGTCTGACCATTAATAATCCATTTAAGCAAATACGGATCCATAAATAGATTGTGTACCTATTTTAACGCATCTATTCATCGAGAAATAGCTCTTGCGATTATCGATACCTTATTTTAACCTTATTTTTGTTAAATTAATAAAATGACAAAAATAAATAAATAAAAATGGCTAATATATATGTATGGATGTATATATATACACAGAAAAAAAATACAAAAATAAGCAAGCACGAATAAATGGGGACACAAAAATAAAGAAAGGAATTTCGGAAAATAAATGAATAAAAAAAATTAAAATAAAATAAAAAAGATGGAAAAAAAGGGAGCCCAGTCCAGCCCGACAAGCCCCTAGCCCACTGTACTTAAGCCCATAAAGAAGAAGGAAACAAAAAGCCCAGCAGACAGACTGAAGCCTTCTATAAGAAGCTGAGCCGGACTTTCTAGAGGGTCGTTCGACCATTCCCGATCTCGGCTGCGTTTGCTGGAGAGCCGGACTCACCACATTGGTCTCGGTTCGATTTTGTTCTTGGCCGAGCAGATTCGAGGTCAACGTGTTTCCTTCGTTAAAGGATCGTGTAGCCAATTCGAGTGTTCGTCGCGATACAAACATCGTGGACCGGGTGATTATCAATTGTTTTCCATTTAGTTTTTACGTGGTTTGGCTTTGTAGAATGGCTAATCTAGAATGATGTCTCTTCTCTGATGATATTGAAATTTTCGAGCATGCTGACACTGATTGTATGAGTGTGAATAACTTGCACTCGTCGTAGTCTCGATCATATGCCTCTGAGAATATGAATATAATCAAGAATTTGCTGGATGTGTGAGTGTAGTTAGTTTACTAATGATTGATTGGTTGTCATTTTAATTCGATTTAATTCATATTCTCATCATCGCTAGAGCCGAATGTGACCATTTCTTTTTGTTCTTTTTGGGCACGGTATAATCTCACGTCCGCCGGCTCTCTTCAATGTGCAAAATGAATGACCATTGTAGGTGTGCATACCATGGCTTCTCTGGTAACGTATTCAAATCTCTATGTTTATCTTTATTGTTCTTAATGCTTGAGGATAGTTGTATTAATTGCGAGGGTTAATACCTTGAAAAACCTAAACTAATACACTTGATAAATTTACCCCAAATTAATATTTTGACTATCAAAAATCTTAAACTAGTACACCTTTAACAAATTACAAATTTACCCTATGTTAGTTTATGTTAAATTATATTGTCAAATTACTTAGTTGAATGACACTTGACAGTTGACTGGTATATCAATTTGCGATTTTACTTTCCGTTTGTTACAGTTATACAATTTTTGTGATTTTTGTGATATTAATCTAATTTAATGGAGGGTATGTTTGTCACAAATGTACCAATTTAGGATTTTTGGCGGTTGAATAAATAAGTTTAGAGTAAATTTATTACAAGTATACCGATTTGGAGTTTTTTTTATGGTTAGTTGTACTAAATTTGTCACAAATGTACCGGTTTTGGATTTTTTATGATCAAAAAATTATTTTGAGATAAATTTATATATGTGTACTAATTTGGGATTTTTCAGAGTATTAACCATAATTACGATAGCTTTCGATGATGACTGAAAATGGTGAGCCAGTAGTGAATGTTTGTTGTTGTTGATAGGCGGCATCCGGTTAATGATGGAGGTGGCGATCTAATGTTGGACGGGGTAGAGCGAACGGCAATTTTCCAATGGGTCGGATGGGTGAGTTGTTGGTATTAAAAAAAGGAAAAAAAATAAAATAAAATAAAATTAAAAATAATAAAATAATAATAAAAAGGGGATATAATGAAGATCGGTCAGATCTGGTTATTAGAACCGGATCGGGTTGTGGTCTGGATCTGGGTTGGAAGTTGGGCTGAAGAGCCGGTCCGGGCAAAGATATGGCTAGGGGGCTGGGCCAAGTGTTATGGAATGAGAATGCTGGGCTAGGTTAAAGAGACTGGGCTGAGAATTCATGGGCCAGATTAGAGATATTAATAATTTGGGCCAGGGTTTTGTGGGCTCAATTAAGCTGGGCCAATTTTAGCAAAATTGAGGCCGATTCAATTTTTCAGACCCAACCTGGACCATTAGGGTCCAGGCCAAACTGGCGTTTCGGATCGGGTTCCCTAACCAGGCCTAAAGTCCGTTTTTCCATAATTAAAAATTACAAAATAAAAATAAAAATTAACAATTAACAAATTTAAAAATTATGAAAAATTTAAAAACAATTTTTTTTTTTAAATAGAAAATTTAAAAAAAAAATCAACAATTTAGAAATTAGTTTTGGATTAGTTTCATTAGATTTTTTTTTGTAAGTTAACTTTAGTTTAGAGTTAGTTTATCAATGAAAAATGTGAATCTTTTGATAAAAAAATTGAACTCAAAATTGAATAAGTCAGGCTTTATGTTAGAGTTTTTCAATGCTTTCTTTTTTTGATAAAATATTAGGTATTGTTTGTGTACTTTCATTTCTATCTTACTTGATTGTGCCTTTTCATACATTGACTATTAATTTTCACTTTTAGCATGGTTAGGTTAAATCATTAGGACCACTTATAAACAATCATTGCTTGAATGCTTACCGGACAAGAATTTTAGGACTCATAATTGGTAAAAAAGTTGATCACTATAGTGAATAGATGATCAAGTTTAAGTACCGAAGAATACTAGTTAGATGGCTAGTGTAATCAAGTCTCTAATCTCTAAATTTCTAGTTGTGTAGAAAGTATGGTACTCGTCACACCACATTAGGTTTCTAGTTGACCTTATTAGGCTAGCGAAAACTTGTCAGGATCAATTTGAATTTAAATTGCAAACCCCACATCATGTGAGGAATGATCTTGGAGAGACCGCTTTTATGATCGAGGGTTCATTTGCGATATTATTAAGCAAAGGTCCATATGAGACTTTAACTTGTATGTACCATTCAGGTTGTCTCATTAACAAATAACTCTAAATCTATTCCCGAGGGGGGCCTCTTTAAGGCCAGATTGCGACAACGACGAAATAACATTCACCAAAGGTTGATTTTGATTTTTACTGAGTCGTATTTTGTGGCACTTCAAATAAGAAATATAAGGCGTCATGAAGAACTAGCATTAATTGATCTAAAGGAAAGTAAATGCAGGACATGGAAAGATAAAATAATAAATTGAAGGATGAAGGATATATGATTGTGCTGATGATTGTGGATCCTCTTCTACAACAATTCAACATGGCTTAAATAGCCTATTACTAAATATAAGTACTCTTAAGTGGTTACTGTTCCAATTAGAGGTTACAATCACATATCCACGAGATGTTCCATAATTGCATGTCCACCTTATCTATAAGTGGTTATAACTCTTTAATTGTCACTCGACTCCACTGCATCACCACGATTGCATGTTGATCTTCTCAATTATCGTTGAAGTCAAACCATTAATCAACATCTTTATTGCCTTAAGTTTCTACCCTCAACACTTCTTGTTTCATCGGTTTTGGATCTTGCCACGAAATATATATCACCAAGTGTTATATTTTGGTTTTTATTAAAGGAGACTCGGGTTTTTGTTAGCTTTAAACAGAGAGGGTCAAATGCAAGCAAGACCATATACCATATAATCTCGAATTTAAAGAAGCCGCTTGATACACCTAACACAAGTTTAGTACCAACAGTAATCAATGTTGAAATCTACTTAACGATGTCATCTAATGAATCTCATTAAAATTAAAGTAGTTTATACAATATCAAAGATGATTCAACAACACTGGGTATTAACAAATGCGCCTAGATGACATTGGTTTCTAATCAGTCAAAGGACACAACGTAGGAATCTAATTAACGACGGTGGGCAATGAATATAACACTTAGTAGACACTGCTCCTAGATGAATATGGAGACATAACGTTGGAATCTAATCGACGACACCGGATAGTGATAACATCACCTAGCAAACACTACTCCTAGATGAATACAAGGACACAATATCAGAATTTAATCAACAACACTGGAAAGTGATAGCATCACTTAGCAAACATTATGTGACGTCCCGGTAGCATCACATACTAAGCCCAAGCGGAAGCTATATTGATTAGTATCATGATAGGACCCATTTAATTTAATTATCACACTAAAGTATTCCGACATAATTGGTTAGCATGTATAACATTGATATTATGTGGTCTTGAACAATTCTAAGACATGATCATTCTGTCTAGTCTTATTTTTACTATTAGCCATTCCAAACATGAGCATATACAAAGGATCATAAAGGGTTTCATTTCACTTCCTGTTGGAGGCATCACGAGCTTTACATACATCAATTTGGAATAATTACAAGTAGCGTGCCTATGTACAGAGTATATTAACAAGTTTATAATTATAGAGTTGAAAATCCAAGATGTCACACATTGCTTCTAGATGGATATGAGAACTCAATGTCGGAATCTAATTAACAACATTAGACAGTGGGTTAGCATTGGATCTAATTGACATCATTGCCCGAGATATAGACATTCGTTGGAATTGAATTTAAGACGGGAATCTTAAGGTAAAGCTAGACTAAATGGGAATAAAAGCAAGATAAAATAATTTTGTGTTGTTCGGGGGGTCCATTGTTGGATTGCCTGTGATATTTATAGGCCAATTTGATAACTGTTAATGATAAGTTACTTCCTCCTCAAGGGTCGCTCCACGTTCTATATTGAACCGCCTCATCCATATCTAGTTTCTAATTTGTTCGACAATATTCTTGTAGTTTGTCCAGCAAGAATTAACTGCTCATCTTAAGTTTGGTGCCTTTTTAACTGTTCCCACCTAAATTCACCATTAATGTTATGTCTTCAACAACATCCTTTGGCTTCAACACATGGCAGTCAATTGCTTCATTATGGAATTATATGTCTTTACTTGTATGTCCATCGAAATTCAACCTAAAGATTTTTGTAATCCTCGGTTGCCTTGTTTTCATAACCACTTATGGGCTGGGCCGATGTTTGGCCCATATACAGCCACAAGGGCGATTTTAGAATTTTATACCCCTGTGACTAGCACCAGCTTGCAAGAGTATTTTTAGGGGTCAATACTTCTCTAATCAAAGTGTCAATTGTCAACTAGTTGTCATCATATATTGATTGACTGTACCATTATCATCGATAATCATGGCTATCCATTGCTAGTCGGTGGCATGCTAGTTGTTGGTTGGTGGTTGAGGCAAAATTAGTATTTTTTAGGGCATTCCGAAATTATAAAAGTTGCAAATAGTTTGAGATATTTTTATAAAAATATTTTTAGCTATACTCCTTTACACAGTATAGCTTTTACCAAATAGCATTTACTTTAAAGTTGCTTCTCAATGTGTAAAATATACTTTTCCTAACGCTACTTGCATTTTGGAAATCCCCTTTAGCCTAAAAGCCTTTGCATTTTGCTAAAGTTAAACCAAATGCATCCTAAAAATGCAAAGAAGTCTGGCGAAAAGAATGAACGTGGGATGATGAAATGATGACATTTTTGATCGAAGGTCGAGTTGTGCTATAATTGACGAATTCGATCTCCAATAGTTACAGAATGCACGAATGACTTGTGCGAATTGAAACTTAATTATTATTGAACTATCCTGCCTTTAATGTTTTCATGCAGGCGGAGTGTAGTAGGAAAAATTGATGTAGGGTTGCATAAATTAATTGTCATCAAATGCATCCTAAAAATGACATTTTCGTTGTTATCCCCAAATTCGATGACTGAAACTATTTGCTTCGAAAAATGGTATGATAGATGTGTGGGCAAAAATAATTGTCATCAACGGACATCAAAGACTGCACAAATCAAGGTCAACATCGAAATTGAAGCCGAAAGCTTTTCGTTGACAACACATCTTTTTCCCGTCAGGTGTAAGGAAGAGCACAATATATGGTACCAAAAGGCCCGAATTTTTGTCAACAACGGTATATCTAGCTAAAGTGCACCCAGAGTTGTAAGCCATACAAAATAATCATTTATCTTGCAGCACAGCGTAGCTAGATCCATCAAATGTTCAAGGGTGAGATTGCATATTTAGTCAAAATTTAGGGGCTAAAATAAACAATTTGATGTTTTCTTTCTTTATTAGTTTCCGCATTCGAAGATCTTCAATACAATTTCAAAACCATAGATGTCCACAATCACATGTAATTTCGCGCTATTAGTCTCTTCTATTAGTTGGTACATTGGATGGAACAAGATCATCACTAGTCAAAACCCAACAATTCTTTAGTAGAGATTATAGCTAAAGCTGTATTGTCATGATCACCTTCTTGTTCTTGCCGCCCAAAATCTCTCAATCCATGCATTTTGTCCATTTATGTTCAGTCTAATCAAAAACCATCATTTATGTGATCCATCAGTCTCTTCTTGATTTTGTCATTAGCACAAAGTAGTACTCAACTTGGAGGAGACCCATCAAGCTATGGGTGCAAAAATAAGCGCCAACCATAATGATCAAACCGTACAACCCTCCATCATCGAATTGCTCAAAGCCTAGTTGCTTCAGAGTCAAGAAGAAGAAGAAGAAGCAGAGATTACTTTCACCCACAAGGCAAAAATGGCCGAAGCCTAAAAGCTGACATTAGAAGAATGCTTCCTAGCTTCTCCTAGTTTTGTTTGAATCTGTTTGGTCGCCATTGATGTTGGTGAAGTTTTTGTGTGGCTTCATCAAGCAGCATCCACCCATCCTGCTCCACACCAGTCGACGATGCCACTCTGTCCTTGAGGTAGATAGTCTGTCCGCGGAGAGAGGGGATGAATATGCACAGAGAACAGAGAAGTCGAAGACAAGTGCCCTTCCGAAGTATGTAACATGAAACGAAGTGAAAACAGGTGCTCGATAAAAGATGGTTCGGTTCTGGCTGCCTTCAAAATCTGATATCATCCTATTTTGCTCTCCGAGGGAGTGACTCAAATGTGCTGAAGAGAGTGATGACTGATTCTGTTTCACTAATCAAATGGCCGTTTTTATGCTTCATGTGCGTTGTGGCTCATGTGGCGGCGCTGTTAGGCATCACGCTATTTCCTTTCCTTTCTTTGTTTTTCCTCCCCTGAACTCTTGTCCGGCAATTCTGAAGGTAAAATCTGAATTTCAAGTGATGCTATTAAGTCGATTATTGATAATGAATTGTTCGGGTCTCCAATTGTTCACGACAAATTCTTCGGTTCTAGTACAGCCTTTAGCACCTCACAGAGATTATAGCAGCACCCCAACAATGTTCAAGTCTAGTGAGAATAATCTGGACCATACATGAAATTAAAAACTGCACAAACCAAGAACAGCATCCAAATTGAATCTAAAAGACTTGTGTCGACGCATTTTTTTCCGTCATTTGTAGCAGCAAAATGCCAGAATTACAGCGGTATTTCGCTCTCTCTCTCTCTCTCTCTCTCACGTGCAAGCAACAATGTACCGCAGAAGAAGCAGGACAGATATTCACAGAGGAACAATTTCAATCCCCATTTTCTGTGTCATTATCCTCTTCTTAAACATTTCTTACAAGCACATAATCCAGCTACTCTCCAACCAGACTTACAAGCTATAGAGAATCATCATTTCTCTCGCAGCACCACATAGCTAGATCCATTGGTCTTCTGTATCTTGGATATTCTCCTCAAGATATCGGCAAAGGCATTCTTGTCCTGCACCAAGGAATTTTACTTAGGGAAAAAAAAGCTGGGGATACTACTTAACCTGCTTGCAGCACATTCCAAGAAGTCATGGATAATGCAGATAATACAAGAGATGGTTGTTTTATTTCTAATTGTAATTTCAACCTTAGAAATGAGTAAAAACTGCCAAGAAAGTACGTCAACACATGAACCCCAGCTCTAGCTATACATGCTGTTTTTTAAGCAT
The DNA here is from genome assembly GCA_007663325.1 of Eucalyptus pauciflora. Lineage (NCBI taxonomy): Eukaryota > Viridiplantae > Streptophyta > Magnoliopsida > Myrtales > Myrtaceae > Eucalyptus > Eucalyptus pauciflora. Next base: position 255,908 of record VMYD01000019.1, read on the forward strand.
CATACCGAAGGGTAAAAGAAAACATTACTCAAATTATTTAGAAATCATCCATATCTTAAATAGTTCACTCATATGAGACTTTTCGAAAAAATTGGACTACTTATAAAGTGACAGCAGTTCTTGGATCATTAACGGAAGATGAGGAAACAAGACATCAAAGAGTGACCCAGTACCTCAGGGCTTTTGAGTCTTGCTTTGAATTTAGCGACAAGATCCTGTGTGGTAACAGGTGCCTTCTGCAAAATGAATGCTCTTATCTCTTCTTCTGCAACCGGTCCGGTAGGTGGAGTAGATGCACTCTTCGAATCTGACTGTGTAGCTTTAGAGGCAACGCTGCTTTTAGAAGTAGGCACGCTTTCATCTTTTGCGGAAGATTTTGCTTCCTGATCCCACAAATCAATCCCACAAATCAATCGAGAAAACAACGGAAAATTACAATTTATCTCGGCTATCTATAGAAATTGCAAGTTCACATGTCCAGAGTAAAAATACCAAAGAAATAATACAGAAACCACAACAAGAGAATAGTCTCTTTTTTTTTGCTAGGAACAAGAGAACAGAGTCAAAAGGCAACGAACATACAGTTTCCGTCTTCACCTTCTTCTGGGGTGCACCATTCGATGGTTTAGCATCATCTCCATTCAACTTCCTCTTTCCCTTGGCAGATTTGGAAGTAGGTGGAGTTCCCTTAGCAGATGCAGAAGGAGTGGGTTTTGAAGGGCTCTCTTCTGCGGGTTCCTCTTTAAGGGCTTCCTTCTGTTTAGGGGCCAGTACAGGTGAAAACCCCACCTCATCTTCCATCTGCACAAGAGTGAAATGAGACACAAATTGATGCAGCTATCAACATGCATCTTTCAAAATCAACAGACATGGTTAGCTTCCAATTAGAATTTGATCACCATCACGGCGACTCTGCATCTCCTTGAGCAAAAGAAAGCCGTACTAGAGGGGCCGAAGATAATGATGACCTAATATTATTCTGCAGAGCAGTCAATTTGAAAACTTACATCCTCATCGTCGTCATCTTCCTCTGCATCTGAATCATTGGCCCCACTAGCTCGTCCAAGCAGCTTCTTCAATTCTTTTCCAGATTTACTCAGTCCTCCTTCCTCTTCATTTGCTTCATCCTCCTCCTCATCATCCTTTAGAATAAATCAATGCACAATCATCATAACCAGTTCTCATAGGCATCAATGTAGACAACTCTTTTCGCTGCTCAACTTTGTGTGGGATTACACAAACCCCAACTCCCCACCAACGGAAATAATAAAAAAAAAAAAAAATTAAAGCTTTTCAGCCTTGTTATGACCACAAATCTCGGCATTAGTCATAACTCTTCGCTTAACTTTTCACAAACCAATGAGTTCATTTGATTCTGAAATTCAGTATAAATCGCTCAAAACTTTTTTGCAGTGATAATTTGACATGTATCAAGAATTTGCCAATTCTGAAATGCTAGTTTATTTCTATGTTATTGATGCATGAATGTGTTCAGACGCACAAAATTTTCAGCAGAAGACTATAACAATAGTTTAATCTCAAGCGAATAAACAATTTCATAAAAAAATAAGATGGATGTGAATAAGTTTCCCTAGCCATAATTTTGAAAATTCAAGGTAAGAATGTCACAATTTTAAAGTTGAGAGATAGAACGGCAAATAAGGAGTAAATTTGAAGGATCAAAACTAGTTTTCACCCTTAATGCCGTCTAAGAAGACCTTGAACAATAAACTAAGCCTATGACAAAATTGAGCTTTGATAGAAAAACAAATCAGAACAAATCAAAATAAATAACTGCTGTAATGTGATGGGCGTCAAGATTATGCCCAAAGGAACTCAATTTTGGAGCAAGGAACAAAGAAATGGAAAAAATGGAGCATCAATCTCAAGAAAACACCATATTGGCACTCTGCTTACTAAAGAAATGCCATCCTCCTACTATATTGCCTTGCCGATGCATCTTAGTAACCAAATAACACTTCATCAATGCATCATCCGGCCAAACTATTTCTGGTATTTCCACAAAAAAGGCCTAGTTGCAGAAAGATAAGCATACATACTTTGATTTCTGGAGGAGGAGGAGCTTCAGGTGCCAAATCTTCTCGTTCATGTGGTTCATTCCCAACAGCTTCATCATCATCAGTAAAAATCTCTTCATGCTCCCAGTCATCACCTAGAGCAAACAAACAGAGATACATCAAACATAATGAACCTCTGAACTAATGGCATATTAGGGGATCCCAAGGAAATCATAGAGATGCTCGAAGGTGCAAAGATGTCAAACCAAGGAAAGAAAAACCAAATGTGCTTTTCATATAGAAGAAAGGTGTGAAAAATGATATAATGTTGACTGAAAGATTGATTACAATTGTAATTCATGGCATACAGAAGAAAGAGCACTTCCTAAGGTGTCCCTGATTTCTCGTAACATAACGGCCAATTGCTCTCCTGGTTGAACTTCTGAAAAAATATTACACAAATAAGAGAGAAGGGAAAGTCCAATTTCAGACTCGTGTTTTTCTTCCCTAATTTACTGCGATGTTTTTTCTTTTGGTTTTTCAATTAAGTTCTCTAACTAACTCCTCCATCTAAGATAATTAGAAAGAAACGGATTGTTTGCAACGTAAATCAGCAGATAAACAAGACACCCTCTCTGACACCCTCCCCCACCACCCAAAAAAAGAAAAAAGAACATAGGACACCCTCACCCTTTTCAATGTCATCATCATCCAAATCTAGATCACCTCCCCTTGGACCTTCTTCATCATCATCACCAACCCTTTTGTTGAGTCCTAGCCTACTCTTCCTTGCTGCCTCTTCTTCTTCATCTTCCTCTCCCTTGTCTGATGCGTTACCTTCATCATCGTCACCACTTGTCTTTTTACGTCCCCTCCCACCACCACTACCACCACCACCACCTCCTCCACTACCATCCTTGTCTTCGGATTTCTCAACCTCACCAAAGGCAGCAGCTCCGTTGTTAGCAGCTTTCATCATCCACCTCTGATAACCATCAGCAGTTTTCTTTCTGTTCTTCATCTTCTCTTCTGCTTCCTCCAAGGTAAGTTGCTTGTACTGCGCAACTTTGTTAAAGTTGTACCTGTAAAACATGTGACCGGTTTGTCACCACTCCATTTACATTATGTATGACTTGTATAGCAGCGTGTAATGCCTTGGCTTGACTTGGACAAGCATAACAGATTCACAGCCCTTCTACAACAAGGGTAATAAAGGAACACCAACCGCCTCACAGGAACACAATTATAAGCTCCCAAATTATTAACAGAAATTTTATGGTATTGCAATCAGCCTGCCTCACTTTCTTTACGCCACCTTAAGGCAAAGGTGTTTTGTTGAAACCCAATTTGCATGGCATGTTATTTAATATTTCCTAGATGAATAATCCCTTTCCTCACTAATACGAGCAATCTCTGCCTAAGATATTGACGTTACACTCTTGTTGAGCATTTTGCTCTTTCATCATGTATAGAGGCCACATTAAATTATCTTCATTCTTGAATCTATCTTATAGTGCAAATATCCTGCCACTCAATGTAGTTTCTGGTGCAAGTTTAACTACTTCACTATATATGTGAAAGAAATTCACTTCAAAAGCCGTAAAAACACAATTTTTCCCCCAATTTAACCACGAAAGGGGCTTTTGTCCGACAATTATTTCCAGATTTGTTTATAATCCAAGATAAGCAGTCCCAAGGAGTACAATTTGTATGACCAAAAAATAAAAAATAATAAAAGGAGTACAATTTGTAGAAATTGCAACCCCACCCTCCAGGCTAGAACCTTTGTATGCTGAAGAAAAGCCTAGAAGAGAGGAAAATTACATATAAAATATTAATTAGCAATGAGTTTTTCATACCAAGAACCAGCAGGAATAGCAGCAAACTCCTTTCCTTGAAGCATTAATAGGTAGTAAGTAGCTGATTGGGAACCTTCAAGATGGCCGTGATACTGAGACTGTCCCGTTTCATCCTCCAAAAGCCAGGGTTTATTCTTATATTTCTCCTATGAAATGCAATTGTGCCAAAGAACAACAAGAGCGTCAAAGATGAAGGCAGCATCAGACCAGCCGCGTATTAATTTGAATGCAATTAGAACATTGCAGACCCCTAAAATGAAATCTATTTACAAACCTTAGCATGCCAATATGAGCACCACAATAAGAATTGTTAAGACCAAGATATAACTGAGTCAGATGCTTAAAACCATAATCATAGAAGCTGAAAATTTGAGAGATAAATACCTGAAAGATAAAGAAAAGGTACTGCCATCTTTTAACATTTAAACCACAAGAGAACTAAAACTGAACCTATTGAGTCATATTAAACCACTGTAATCCATAATGACATATGCAAAAGGAGGACTATAGCGACATGACGATAAATTACTGCGAACTCAAAGCGTGTAACTCAACAAAATGCATCAGGAAAGAGGATTACAACCAAAAAGGATGATTAACTAAACAGAAGTGAAAACATTTGACACATCCTTCAACTCCTATATATGGAAATAAGCAGTGCCAATTTCGAAATGTCAGGTACAAGACAGCTCTTGACCATTAAAGAGACAATCTACGAACTTCCAAAAATAGCAAAAGGGGAAGTCCATAGATGAGGAGAGTCCATCCGTACCCGCAAGGTATCCGTAACTTGACGCCCCTGCAGCCCTTCCTTCTGCACGGACCACCTATTCTCCGCACTCTTCTTCTTCGAGAAATTCGGCAAACCACTGACAAATCTACCAATGAAGTAGTTCTTCTCACTGCTGGGACCAGCCCTGACATTATATTCCTACATAACGCACAACATACACAGCATTTCAGCTCCCACTCAAGTTCCCTTACCGCCCACAATTCGCGCATCTCAGCTTCCAACAACACAGAAAAACCATAGACAGCTTGTAACCTCCTCCCCTCGCAAAAACTCAATCACCTAAATTGACTGACTAAACAATCCAAAAAACGAGTAACGAACACATCCAAACGCAAAACCACGTAACACACTCAATCCAGCGAAGGGAACGGAAAAGATAGAGAGAGAGAGGGAGAGAGGGCCAAACCCTAATCAAGCGAGTGAGCGTGGCGCCGCACTCGTAGCACTTCGCCCGGGACTCCGCCATCGCCTTGCCGCAGGTGGAGCAGAGCGTCATGTGCTTGCAGTTGCTGCCGTAGAGATCCGCCGCCGCCCCACAGCCGCCGCACGTCGGCTTCAACACCAGATCGAACGACATCCTCCCTTCCCGCCCTCCCCCACCTCCCCCGCCCCCGCCCCCGCCCCCGCCCCTCTTCGGGTCCACCGAACCGCGCGGAATCCGCCGGAGAAAGCTGCAGCGAAGACGAGAGAGGAGATTTCTCGGGAAGACGAACCGCTAGGGTTTGCGATCGGACGAGCGGCTTCGACCGTAATCCGCCGGCGACGGAGGTCGGCGTTCGATCGGGATCGGCGATTTTCGGTCGTTTCGTTTCGTTTCGATTCGATTGTTAGTTGATGCTCCGCTGATGAGGTGGTGATGCAGAGACATTTAACGAGAAAAGGAGAGAGAGAAGCGCGCATAAGAATGAGCAGGAGAGTCCCGATACGGGCCGAGCTTGGCGGGAGGCCCGAATGAGGGCCCATCCATTTTCGGGCCGGGCCTGGGGGAGATATTTGGGCCGGGGCTGGCCCGGCCCGCTCAGGCCTTCCGTCCGCCCTTGGGGCGAACTACATATTATTATTGCCCCCCGAAGTTTTTAGGGTCGTTGCAAATTTGCCCCCTCCCATCCCCCCCGGGCCCGGGGGGATGTCTCGATTTTTTTGCAATTTGCTACCCGAGTTTAAGAAATCAACCGTCATTCATCCCTTGGCGTTGATTCCGACCGAGTTTTTGCTTGGAGCTTCCGAGGGCGAGACGACACGTGAGTTATTATGATGCGTATATTTGTCATGTAAGTACATAGATATGAAAAAGAAAGTCGAAGAATAATGTAGAATTATATTATGTATGAAAGTGTGTTGTTGAAGAATTGGTGAGAATATAATTGGAGCTGATATCAAATTCGTACTGATATACAGTTTTGAAATATGTTGTTACCTAAGCACATGATAGATTATACATGACCAACTCAACTTCTAATAATTAGTCACACGGTTAGATATATGAGGAAAAAGTTTGGCTAGAGTTAACGGTCAGTGGCACATTACCACAAATTTCAAAAAGTTAGGAGGTACCACAAATTTCAAAAAGTTAGGAGGTAACTTGCAAAAATTTGAAACGCAGGACGCAACTTTCTCCGGTCAGAAAAATTTGAGGGGCAAAATGTAATTCTCTTGTTTCACAATTACAAGGGTCTAATTTTCTAAAAACCACTTTAGGTCAATTCCTAATCTTCTTCGATTTTCTTAAAAGAATCATTTACTTTCGTTCTAGTTTGAACTCTATTCATGCCTCAAAAATTATAAACATTGGAGCTATTATCAATATCTTCTCTTTCGTTCTTGATGTTGAAAATTTTAAATAAACCAGTGGTGATTGTTGAATGTGCAGGCAAATTTGGGATTGAAGTGAAAGTTGGACTTAAAATTAAGTCCTCAAGCACAACAGCCAACTACCCTGACTTTGCTTGACACGGAAGCCAACTGGACCAATCAACGCGCTTCCGCTCGTGCCGCGTCACTGTCGGTCGGAGAAATGAAAAAGAGCAACGACACGACGGCAAGGCGCCACGTCGGACGTTGACTTTTGTTGACCCGCATTGAAAAATGATTTCTCAAGAAACTCTTCCGACTCGTTCCCAAACTCGAACGAGGAAGGGAGAGGCCACGAAGATGAAGCCGAACTGGAGAGACAAGGCTCTGTATCCGATCCTCGGCGGAGCCACCGTCCTCCTCATCCTCTACCTCAACTTCGACGAACCCAGCTTCACCTTCCCGGTTCTATGGCTCCCGAAGATGGGTTTCGTGGGGACGAACTCGACCCGTTTCGTGGTGATCGAGGACGGCGGCGGCGGCGGTGGCGGAGGGGCGGGTGGAGCCGAGTCGGCGGTGTACGTCAACGGGTGGAATTCGTACTGGCTGATGGAGGAGAGCGTGTGGGGCGGGCCGTCGAGGGGGAGGGTGTCGGAGATGATGAGGCGAGGGGCCGGGATGGGGATGACGGTGTGCCGGACGTGGGCGTTCAGCGACGGCGACGGGCCCAACGCGCTGCAGAGGTCGCCGGGCGTTTTCGACGAAAGGGTGTTCAGGGTCTGTGGAAATCAACTCTCTTGCGCTCTGTTTTTTTCTTCTTCTTTTTCGTGTGCAGTGTCGGTGGGTTGCCAAGTGCAGATCTTTTCTTTCCCCGTCGGTAGAATTGTTTGCACTGCTAGCCGCAGAAAGCATTGGAGAGATTCATGACGTTGATTTAGAAATGGAAGTATTCGATCCTCGAATTTTAGGATCCGGTTAATGTTTGTTTCCGGGGTTTGAATTCGGTGGGAGTTACTTGAGCTTTGAATTAAAGAATTGCAGAACACCTCCTTTTCGTCGTTTTGTTGTAATGATATGTGCATATAGATGAAGTATCGGGTTCCTCATGGATGAATCTCCGATGGAGAATTGCGAGAAGTTTTGTTGCAGCTACGAGTGTTAACTGTAGACCGTAGAGATTACAGTAGATGATAGTTTATTCGGCTGCCAGAAATGGCTGTAAGTAGTGGGTCAAGCGAAGGGCCGGGTGAATGGTGCTAACTTTGCGGTGGGGAGATGACCATCAAGATATAAAAATAGCTTTCAGTATGTTTGTACTCTTTTCTCCCTGTGGTGGCTCTCCAGTGAATATAGATTTCACTTTTTTATACAAGCAACATTTGGCGGGGACATTTCAACGTTCTTAGCTTTGTTAATTTGATTTCAGGGATTAGATTATGTAATTGTTGAAGCTCGGAGGAATCGGGTGCGAGTAATCCTGAGCTTAGTCAACAATTTGAATGCATTTGGTGGTAAAGCACAGTATATCAGATGGGCACAAGAAGCTGGAGAGAACGTCTCTTCATCAGCTGATTCGTTTTTCTCGCATCCCACAATAAAGGAGTACTACAAGGCTTATGTCAAGGTAGATTGTGCTCTCATTTTTCTGCTTCATGCTAGGCATTAGAAGTGGATGAATGTCGTTCCTTGTGCCACAGTATTTTGGCTGCATGACAAAGGCATATGATGCTTGCATAACTACCTCATTGTGCAGGCGGTAGTAACAAGAAAAAACTCTATGACTGGAGTTCATTATTTTGATGAACCAGCTATTTTTGCTTGGGAGCTAATGAATGAACCTCGTGGTGTATCTGGGTCGTCTGCTCCACTTCTTCAGGTAAACTTCATAACTCTCTCTCTCTCTCTATGAACAAAATCATGTGGATCTCATTCTCATCAAATATCTTGAGGTTTAGAAGACTAATTCTTTGGATGTTTCCAGGCTCGTTTTTCTTTCTGGATACACTTCTGTGATCTTATTGAGTGAGGAACACACCTTATTTACTATCCAAAAGAAATACTTATATCAGCTAGACATTCGCATTGATACGTTTTGTTATTTATTGCTGTATCATGCTGATCTCCATGAATGAAAAACAATGTTGCTGTATCATACTTATATCTGCATGTACCTCTTCTTAAGTTGAGCTTCTCATGCTTCCATCCTGATCTTGTTTGTGGTTGTGTGACAGTCTTGGATCACTGAGATGGCTGCATATATCAAGAGCTTAGACCAAAGACACCTCATTACCATTGGCGTTGAGGGATTTTATGGGTTGCAAACGCAAGAAAAAAATGCAGTTAATCCTGGGGAATGGGCCTCTTCACTTGGAACAGATTTCCTTAACAACTCAGCAATTCACAACATTGATTTTGCTTCTGTCCATGCATATCCCGATAGTTGGTTAGTAAACTTCAGCCTGGAATGATGCTTGTAGAAACAATATCACTTCAATAAGTGCTTTAAACATCACTAGATGATGCTGCAACTTGAAATTAGTTGAAATTAGAATGCATCTCCCAATTCTGCTAGCTGTGCTTTTTGGTTATAGAAAGATTATCATGTCTAAATTAACAACATGAAAAGGAGTGGAAATCATGAAAGCCTCCCTGTAATTGTTTTAAAGGAGCTATAGGCAATGACTCTTTGCTTTCTATGCAAATTTTGCATTTCTATTTTCTGCAGTACTTTTAAATTCTTCTCTGTTGGTTGTAGGATCCCGGAGGCCAGTTTGGATGAAAAAGTGAAATATCTTTCGCAGTGGGTGGATTCTCACATACACGATGGGGACGAAATACTGAAGAAACCGGTTCTTTTCACAGAAGTTGGGTCATCATTGCATCAGAATCAACAAGAGTTATATCAAAGAGATATATTCTTGAAGACAGTTTATGACAAAATATATGAATCAGCAAAGAAGAGGCAAGCTGGAGCTGGAGCCTTGATTTGGCAATTGTTAGTAGATGATACACAGGGTTACGCTGACCAGTTTTCATTCGTGGCCTGGAATCACCTCTCGACCTATAAGTTGATCATAGAACAATCATGCAGGCTGAGGAGAATGTTTGTGAAAGAAGAGATGAATAGAAAATATCGCCGTAATGATCCATGTCCCTCCATTGGATCTTGACGGCTATTATGTATGAGTTGAAGCCAGTTGAAATACCATTTGAATTTTGAGCGGGAGGGATGAATTTGGATGAGTTGCTGCAATTGTGTTTGTGTTCATGAAATTGTGGGAAGAGAGGTGAAGAGGGACAAATGTGATGATGCTTCTTCATTGTGAATGCCGATGCCGGGGAAGTGAGAAATCGTGTGATTTGAGATTGTCGGATTAAAAGGGCAAACACAATCGAGGAGTTCCTTCTAGAAGTTCGAAAATCGCGGTTCCTCGCTTTTGTAATTGCGAGGTTGCGTCTCTTCTGCTCCACATTGATTCAAATTTATGCTGGAAATCTTTCATTCGTAGGTTGATCCAACACTTGTACCCCCAAGTCAAACGTTAGTGATTATTGTAGTGTTCATTCCCGTCCCAGTTGATAGATCTTTTCATTTCTGTGTCACCAACAGTTTGAGTGACATACTGAAGTTGTATATTGATATATCATATTTACTTGATTTACTATTAAATGAAATCATCTGTCACTTGTTTCTTGAGTTTCCTGGACATCTTTCCTGTGCTAATTCAACCGATTTGAACTGGCTGATTCCGGCATGCCTCCAACTTCCATATTGGATGAGCATTTTCAGATGCAGAAGCACCTATTTTTGGCTTAAAAGAAACAGAGCTTGAACTCCAATCTGTCAGAAAACAAGTACCAAAGATCTTTCAAGAGACACCAGAATTTATACAACAAAAGGCCCTGGTTACTCTAATAAAAAACCCACAGCAAAAGAACTCTGCAGTCCTAGCCCACACAGCTGCACTTGCACTTGGACATGCATTTCTTGCAATCGGACAGTTTTGGCTTCCCGCCATTGCAGTCGCACCTCCTTGTGCATTTTGCTCGTGATGACCCGTCCCACAAGCACCGCCCCATGCAGCGGAGAACTGGTCCGCACGATGGGCAACCGTGGTTCAGCCGGTCCACGATGCAGTCCCCGCATGCACCACCGTCCGAAGGACAAGCCACGGCCCGAGGAGGGACGGCCATCGACCACAGCACCACCAGCATCATGAGCGGCACAAGAGCCAGCTTAGACATCTTCTCCATCTCTTTACATGCCCATTGTGATATGCAGGATCCGCTCTCTGTTTGGCAATATATAAAAGGCCTCTTGCTTTTGCTGTGGGCTTTGACTTCAGGGCATTCATCACTCTTCCATCGGCCACCATTAAATGTCTGTCCTCCCTCCTTGGTTTGCTCAAAGTTTTATCTCATCGGGTTCAGTGGCTCCTACACTTGTGCTGAGATGACCGAACCTTGATCTGTTGTCAGTAATTACTTGCTCTCCACTGTCTTACCAAGGATACTCTGGGCCAACAAGCAAGGCATATCTAGCTGGGCTTGTTCAAGGGAGAGATTGCTGCGTATTGCTGGCTTCGGCCGGTCTCACCTCGATAAGGTTCCATGAGCCCAAATAGTACGGAATCTACGGATTAAACAAATCATGTCGCGTTATGTTCGAGTTTTTTTTTTTTTTTTCCTGGGCAATTTGTATTTTGACTATTGTCGTGCTAATAATAAGTATGAGATGATCATGATTGGCCTATTTAATTGTGCTGGAGAAGCTTTTATTACACGTAAACAAGCACATGATCGTCATTGCCTATTTAATGCTTAAATTTGCCTACTCGTATAGGACTGGGAGGGAATCGATCACATCGAGAAAATACAAGTGGGCGTGCCTGCTTGAGACTAGTGAAGATTGTTCTAATTTTCGAGGAGTGCCTGCGACACTTCTCTCATGGTTGGCCTGCGATTCCGATCAACATCTAGACATGAACGTGCTTGCTTCACTATTGCTTTCACTTCGTTCATGGTGATTGGATCCGCCGGAGGTGGAAGACGTGCATCTAACAGATCTTCTAGCTCCACGCTTTGCTCGGATTGCAAGGAATTCAGAGATAAACTGAGCTCCGATGGGTGTTTTCCGATTATCACTTCGAGCGCCAGGACACCGAAGCTATAAACATCGCATTTTTCAGTCAAGCTCATTGTGTATGCGAGCTCTGGCACCAAGCAACGAGAAATCCATTGTCAGAATAGCAATTTTGCGAATGACTAGCTTCTTTTTCAAGTATACTGATTTATCTGATATGCTGATAGTAATATAGTCCTGAAGCTATTTAACCACAGGATTACAGGCTCAATCAGTATGATCTCAACGCATTTCCTATGTCAATCCAATTACGCCAAACGGAATGTCTCTAGCGACGATGACGAACGATGAGTAAACTTGTAAAGCACAGAGAAAGAGGCGCAAGGAGAGTTACCTGGAGCGATGTAACCGTACGTGCCTGCCACAGCCGTCCAGTTGCTCGAATCAGGCTTTAAAATCCTAGAGATGCCAAAATCGGAAAGAAAAGCTTTATATTCTGTGTTCAACAGGATGTTTCGGCTCGATATGTCTCGATGAATTACAGGCGGTGTGCAATCATTGTGCATGTAACACAGGGCATGCGCTATGTCCCTCACGATCTCTGCTCGCCTCCTCCAGTCGAGCTGTGCTGCTTCACCGCCGTCATTCAGGGTGCTCGCTAGGCTTCCCCTCTCGATCAGGTCGTACATGAGGAACTTATGAGGCCCGCTAGAGCAGAATCCATAGAACTTGACAATGTTTCGATGTCGTATCGCTGTCAACAACCTGATCTCATTGATGAAGCTTGCTGTGATCTGCGCTATTTCATCGCCTTCCGAGGACTTGATCTTCTTTATGGCTAACGCATGTCCCGTTGGAAGCAAAGCTCTGTAGACTCTTCCGCTTCCGCCCTCGCCGATGCAATACTTGTCATCGAAACCCTCCGTGGCTTTGATGATGTCCTCGTAGACGACTTTCCCATCATAGTTCAGCACCGAGAAAACATTTCTGCTGTTTAGCCCAGCAATTCTCGCACTCGCGCATTTCGTTCGTCGGCGGGATAGGATGGATTTTCTGAGCAATACTACAATTAGGAGTAAAACAACCGATGAAGAAACGCCTAATATAATCCACAATTTGTGGCTTTTCTTGCGAACTGCGCTCCCCGAAAATTTAGCATTGCATGGTCGGAAACCTTGGACCGGACCGCACATGTTCTTGCTGTTACTGAGTGCAGTTGGGGCGGAGTGGAGGAAGAATTTGCTGTCAGGAATCGGACCTTCCAGTTCATTGTATGAGAAATCGACCGATGTTAAACCGGTCATCAGGGCAAAGGAAGGAGGGATTTTGCCGGAGAGCACATTGTGAGAGAGATCTAGATGCTCCACGGCCAACTTTGCAATCTGCGGAGGTATATTGCCGGCAAGGCGGTTATGGCTCAAATTCAGGGAACCTTTCAGTGCTAGGTTTCTGACCTGAGGCGATATAGACCCGTTGAGATTGTTCATCGCCAGGACCAGATTTCGCAGCTTGGAGCATTTCCAGAGTTGTTCTGGAATCGGGCCTCCCAGCTCGTTCAATGAGAGGTCAAGGTCCTCGAGACGCGACAGACGCCGGAGTTGAGGCGGAATTGAACCTGAGAGGCTGTTCTCTCCTAAATTCAGCTGATACAGAGAGGACAAGTTTCCTAAATGTCCGGGTATCGATCCAGTAATATGGTTAGACGACAGATCGAGCACTTCCAGGACACTTGATTTGCCGAGCTCGTTCGGAATCGTGCCGCCGATCTCATTTCCAGCAACTTTCAGCAGTGTCAGCTTTAGGCATGATCCCCAGTTCGGGGACAGGACCCCCCTCAACTTATTGTTGCTCAAGTCAAGATAATTGAGGTTCGGATAGACGCCGAAGTCTCGGTCTAGATACCCCGAAAAGAAGTTGCTGTCGAGACGGACTCGCATGAGAGTAGTGCAGTTCCTCAAGCTTCCAGGCATTGGACCTGTGAAGCTGTTGAAGGCGGCCGTGAAATTTACAAGAGGAGACTCTCGGCAGACTTGAGGTAAGGGACCGGAGAGATTGTTTTCGAGGAGATGAAGCGTCTCCAGGAGTGAAAAGTTGGCGAGTCCTGGAGGTACTGAACCCGAGAGATCGTTGTCACAAAGAAATATTTTGACTAGCTTGGTACACTTGACAATATCCTGAGGAATAGGTCCTGAGAGATGGTTCTGATGCAAGTACAACATCGTCAAGTCAGTAAGATTGCCGATGGATGCAGGGATCGGACCGGTGAGATGATTCCCGTATAAAGATATAGCATCTAAATGCTCCAGGTTTCCGATTTCATATGGGATCGAGCCACTCAGAAGGTTGTTATTGATAGCTAGCTCTACGAGATTGGTCAGGAGGCCGATCTCCGAGGGGATTTTCCCAGTGAAATAGTTGTTTTGGAGTTCCAGGAACTGGAGTTCAGTCAAGTTGGAAAACAAGCGCGGATCCAGCTCGCCGCTTATCATGTTGTTGCCGAGATAGAGCAAGGAGAGACGAGTGAGGTTCGAAAGTGTGGGCGGGAGACGACCAGTGAGAATGTTCCTGGAGAGGTTCAGGTGCGTCAGCTTCGAGAGCGAGCCAATTTGAGGTGGGATAGGCCCCGAGAGTTTGCATTGGCTGAGATTGAGGGACACCAGGCTGTCGAAAGCTGAGAACTCAAAGCCAGTGAGGTTTCCCCCTAGGCTCGCGCCTGGGAGATGTATCTTCGTGATGCCGCCCTCTGCATCGCAAGAGATGCCTAACCATCTGCAAGGGCCGCCCATCATCCCGTTGGCCGTCCACGATTGAAGCGTGGTTTGGTTGTCGAGAGTCGACTTCCATGCGAGGAGCGCCTCCGCTTCTGAACTAGCTCTTGCTTCAGCACTGCAAGATAATAGCAGCAGAAACGAAAGCAAGATGTGTGACCTAAGTTCCACCATGGTCAGCAATCTTCTTCTTGTCTGCGTGCAGATTGCAGCAGATTGTGCTATCTCATCAGACGACGACCACGTGCTGCGGATCAGTTGGAGTTCTCAACGATGGCGAGCCTAGTGGGAAGCGATTGTTTGGACATCTTGACCGCTGAAACGACGGCGACATTCGAACACCGGGACGAAATTTTCAGGAAAGCCTAATCCGACGTGAATGGACAATGAATGTGGTGGTCCCCGAGAGCAACCCCAGTCTATACGGACGCGGTTCAACAGTTCATACCACGACGGTGACACAGACGAATTTCACCAGCGACTTTGCAACAAGATTGTATGGACCACCGTCGATCAAATGGGACCTTTCATCGATACGCTAACTTGACTAAGACTTTAAAGGAAATTCCCCGATTCTAGATACGATCCCTTGAGGAACCGGTCCTCGCAGATCGGTGACCGGGAAACAAACAATCGTAACCATTTATCAAGGACAGTTCGCGACATTGTATAACACGACACTTTGCGTTAAGCAATGGGTTCCTGGAGCGACCATAGAAGGCTGATTTTGCTGTGGAAACAATCTCAACCATCCATCGAGGACAGTTCGTGACATCGTGTAGCACAGCACTTTGCTTTAAGCAACAGGTTCCTCGAGCAACCATAGAAGGCCGATTTTGCCGTGGAAAGGAATTGGGTCGATGGATCATTCCAGTCCGAATAAAATAAAAATAACAATCGGTTGACAATCGAAATATGGAGAGATGTATGGACCGTCACAAATTTGATTAAACCTGGAGATTGAATTCCCATCAATCACGGAGAAGACTGAGTGCAAATGCGGTTGGAAATCAACTCAGCACCGTTCTTGACCCAAGTGCTGACTAGAGAAAAAAGAGAAAATCATCACGCTTACATATTAGCTTGTGCAATAAGTGGGATAATTACCCAAAAAAATCTGAAATCTGGACGTCTATTCAATCTTGAATCATTCATTGCCAATTTAATCCAAACCTTTTTAAGAATTTAACAATGCAATCATTTTGGCCAAATTTGGTCAGAAATATGTGACATGGATGCTGGTCGTCTTATGTGGCACGATCAGTGTTGATGTGGATCATGTTTGTAATTTCTTAAAATTTTCAGAATTTTTTTTCTTTTATATATATTTATTCCTTCTTCTCCCACCTGTTGCCGGCCATCATTGAGGCCCGATCATTGGCTAGGCAAGAAGGGAAAAAAGAAAAAAAAAAGAATTGAAAGAATTTATAAAAAAAAAAAATTCAAAGAAATGTTTTTAAAAAAATGCAGAACAATGTCCGTGTTAGCACTGGTCATACCATGAGAACAACCGGCATGTACGTCGGCAATTATTGACCAAAATTTGGCTGGAAAGACTACATTGACAAATTGCCAAAAGGTTTATGACTAAATTAGCCAAATTTTTTAAAAAAAAAAATTAAGATTGAATTGACATTGTAAAATAGATTCATGATTCTTTTTTTCTGTTTTCTTTTGGTGGAAATTATCCCGAAATTACTTGCGAAACTCATTAGAGATGCATTCCTATTCCTACATGACAAAGTGTCAAGACCAATTTGGTTCTACACGGCACGCGCTTCTCAGTCTAAGCTAATACCAGTCCCTTGCATCGTCAAAGCATTGAGTGCGAATGCATATATATATATATGCCTTCAACAGACATATCACCTCGCTAATAGAGAAGAGGGTGCATGGAAATGGGTCATAACAGGTCACTTCTTGCGGCCGCCATGCTCGTTCTGGTTGTTTCCGCCGCGCTTGGAGGCGAATCGACGAGGGTTCTCACTTCAACTAATGAGACAGGTGTTCTTTCTCTCTCTTACTCTCTCAAATCATACTCAGTTTAGGGTCTCTTTGTGCTGGAGGCATTTGGGAGACTCTTCTGCTCTAAGATAAGAGAAGTGAGCGATGTTTTAATTGGATTTGATTGCAGGAGAAGACGTGGGACGGAACTTGGAGTCGCTGGCGACCCCTGATTGCCACTATCCTTGGGCGTGCGGTCCGGTCGGGCCCAAGGTCAGCGGCGCCAACGGCGAAGGCTAGCTCTCATAGAGCGACGACCTTGGATTGACTGCTATGTAATGGATATTGAATAGATATGTCACACAATAAGAAACATTCTATTCGCCAATATATGTTGAAAGAGTTGCTTTCTTATCTCCCTTGCCTTCTCCGGAAATTTAGGTTTTGTTTAATAACATGTTAGATAGTGCTTGCTTCTATTTTTTTTTTTTTTTTTTTTTGGAATACAAAAAGAACAAAAATCCATTTAGTAACTTTTTTGTTCTCGAGAATAGATTTTGAGCATAACCAAGAAGTTAAGCAAAAATTATTGTTTTTCCTCTTTTCTTTTCTTTGTTTTTTTCTCCTCTTCTTCTTCTTCCCTTAGCCAGTCGCCGGCCACAGCAAGAACTAACAATTGGCTAGCCAAGTTTTGGCAACCTTGTCGATGGTTGAGCAAGGCTTGACCTCACCGGCTCTCGTCTGGTCGGTTGCGGGCCATTGCCGTGGCCAGCGACCTTGCCGACTCTCGTCTAGCGAGAAGAAGAAGAGAAAGAAAAAAGAAAAAAAAGGAAAATGTAATAAAATTATTAAAAAAATTTAAGTAGCATACCAAATGCATTTCTATTTTGGGAATAGAAATAGAAATTTTGCACAATTACCAAACACTTTTAAATGCTCAAAAATTCATCCATGAAATAGAATAAAAAATACTATTTCTGAGCAGAAATTGTTCCTGAAAACAAAATGGTTACCAGATGTACTCTTATTATACTTGTATTGAGATAGCCACTAGTTGAGACCGACAATTTGGTAACGGTGGCATTTCCTGCAACCTTGTCTCTAGAAATATAACTAAAGTTCATAAGCAGAACTGTACATTTATAAAAAGTTGCGAGAGTTATTTTCACATCATTTGAGAAGAACGATCTTTTACAAAATCCGCGCCCTTCAACTAATATGTATGGAAAATCTGGAGCAATTCAAGGACCACTCGCTAGTTTGCGTGAGATGAATCTCAGGATGTTCCAAAGCCCTTTCACAAACTCAACAACCGCTATGGTCTCCCTCCCCGCCTTCGCCACCACGTCGCGCTGCAGGAGTGGCGGTGGGAACAGCCAGAACCCCATCACCACCACGAACCCCGCCATCAACACCCTTGACACCTCTGCCAGCAGTCGCTGCCACCTTATGCCGCGCAGCGCCTTCTTTGCAGTGACCTTTGCCACCACAGCGACCCTGTGGAGGAGGAAGAACCGCGCGATCACCCACGCGGCCTCCTTCCTTTCGATGTGGTAGAGCATCAGCTCGTGCATGAGGGCCAACGCCGCGAACCCGGTGAGCACTGCGGGCAGTGCGGCCCACTGCCTCCCGACAAGGCGGACCAAGGCCGATTGCACGGGGTTGTACAGGCTCCGGCACAGGATGCTCCTAGAACGGTGGCTCCACCGCCGTCCTGATGAGCCGGCTAGTCGCAGCACCGCCCGCCAAAGGTGAGATTATTTCGGCGAATCAAGACGCGTGAAGCAGTCAAAGGTGGAAGAGACCAATACATAAAATGTGATGAGTTAGGAGAAAGCAAGCATCCCAATCTTTATATTTACTAAAATAAAGTACGATTTGGCAGCTTGCGTAGTTTCCAAAATATTTCAAACCAAGACGCACAATACGGTGAGTCCCTTTCACGAACCGTTTTAAAAATTATTCATTCTAAACTCAACCAAACCAAAAAGAAACTATGATGTGCTCACCTCTCTGGATAATACGGTGAGTCCCTTTCACGAACCGTTTTGTAATTGAGGATAATAACAAAGAGGTGCGATGTGCTAATTACAGCGGAATTGTCTCTGGATATAGTCTTTGTGTCTCGATTTCTTCACTTTTATTCTTTCTTTCCTTGTATTCGAGAGCTTAATCCTAACAAATCTGACCCCAAAGGCAGAATTAAAATCCTAAAGATGGGGAACTACATTAATACCCTCAAGACAAGGAAAAGGTGGGTTTAAAACTCAGTATTTAATCAGACTATGAAATTTATACATGGAGAAGCTGCCGTAAAAAAAAAGAATGAATTAGACTAGAGAAGCTGAGAAATGGGGTGTGGTCATTGGAGGAGGAAGGATCAATGGCTGTGAAAGAAAAGAAGAGGGGAAGTGAGGAGCAAATCAATGTGATTTGATGTTTGTCTCATTTCAAAATTCTCGAGTGTGTGGAAGCATCCTCCATATAAAACTCCAAAAATAAGTAAAAGTTAAGTGCTGCGTTTTTTAATAATTCATAGACAAGAACCCATTTGCAATATACAAATCAACATTTAAAATTCAATAACGTTTGATCCTGAAAGACGACAAATGCATACCATGCGGTGTAGAACGAGCTGGGGTTTGACCTCTTCAGATGTTATAGTATAATATTAGTCGATAATCTAGCTGTATGCAATTTCTACCCAAAAGCTGTGTTGACCATGAGATATTTCACTCAAATACAAATGTCTATTTGAGGCCCATCAATTAACTATCGGCTTTGATATCACTTGTTGGGACACCCAACGGAAATATGATACCTTCATTGGGGGAGATTATTAACAGAGTCTCTAAACCCCAACCTATCAACATGTCCATTTGAACTCACATTTACTTAAACACTTGATTGCTTCGAATACAATTCACATGAATCTATATTAATAAACTGAAGATGCCAATGATCATTCGTAAGTGAGAACATCTCAATCCATAATTACAATTATTGCTTATCTGTGATGGGAGATCGAGATATCCCATTGGAGTTAACTTCTCATCAAACACTTGATGCCTAGTTCAAGGCATCATTTTCGGGTAGATTGCGAGTTCCTTTAAGTTCAATTCTTTTTTATATTGTTTGGCAATACTTTTGTGAAGATATCCTACATCACTTGTTTATGGAGTGTTGAGTGCACATGTGAGTGAAGTGAAAGAAAGAAATTTTACTTTAGATGTCAAGAGCTTAAAGAAGCAATTGATAATACTTAGTTTGCCCATAATTTGATTGCGTAAATTTTTGAGTGTTTGTAGATCCAATTAGGTTGTCAATGAGTTTGAGTTATTGTTCCCCTCTTGGATCTCTCTTTATGAAGGTATTAAATTTATGCAAAACTTCCCCAACAATTTTATTAGAGTCGATGGTCGATTGGTAGGCTCCTAATATGAATTATCATCCTAAACTCAACAAGGAATTCTATTAATACTCATGGTTGCTGAGTGTAGTTTGCCATCACAGTTTGGCCTGCGAGAAGAGCACGAGTAAAAGGCAAGTTTGCACAGTTGGTGTTGATTAGAGATTCATGTTGAGATTTGTTTATGTGGAAGAATACTAGGCTTGGATTAAGGGGGTGATGGCTCATTGTCTTAAAGACACATATGAGGAGAGAATGTTGAGTGCACATGTGCATAATGTGAAAGATAGCAGGTTCAGTAGTAATAAATAATATTTAATTGGCCCATAATTGAATAATTTAAGTTTTTGAGTGAACGTGAGTTCAACTAAATTGTCAATGGCTTCAAGTTATTAGCTCCTATTGGATCTCTCCATTATGAAGTTATTGAATTTCCCTAATACGCGATTTGAATGGGCCTTATATTCACATATTCTCCACCAACATAATGGCCGAAGCTTTTAGGTTAGACATATTAACATGATCATATTGAAAGATCCTGAATTCAAATATTCCAGACTCATACAAGCCTATTTTATTATACATTTCCACACTTTAGTTTTAGACTATCGATCCATAGACACCATAAAAATTTTCATTTACAATCCAAAAATTTGAGACAAAAATGCCCCTACCATTGCTGTGGAAAGTGTTAACATGAGCTGTCAATTATGACCTCAATAAGAGAGTTTTTCTATTTAAGGTCTTTGTATATATGTATCTTTTGTAGTAGATCTCCTGATTTGTAGGAGATTCTAGGGTGGCTTACGTTAGTGTATATATGTGTGGTTATATTCTAGTAAAAAGAGAAGAACACAAAAGAAAGAAAAAAATTGTTTACTGGTCAACAGAAAGCTTCACATGCTCGTAGGCCAATGGACCTGGTTAGCAAACCCAATTAGCGAAGATTTGACCAATTGGATCTTGACGGCTATTATGTATGAGTTAAAGCCAGTTGAAATACCATTTGAATTTTGAGCGGTAGGGATGAATTTGGCGAGTTGCCGCAATTGTGTTTCTGTTCATGAAATTGTGGGAAGCGAGGTGAAGAGGCACAAGTGCGATGATGCTTCTTCCTTGTGAATGCCGATGCCGAGGAAGTGAGAAATCGTGTGATTTGAGATTGTCGGATATAAAGGGCAACACAATTGAGGAGTTCCTTCTAGAAGTTCGAAAATCGCGGTTCCTCGCTTTTGTAATTGCGAGGTTGCGTCACTTCTGCCCCACATTGATTCTAATTTATGCTGGAATTCTTTCATTCATAGGTTGATCCAACATTTGTACCCCAAGTCAAACGTTAGTGATTATTGTGGTGTTCATTCTCGTCCTAGTTAATAGACCTTGTCATTTCTGTGTCACCAACAGTTTAAGTGACATACTAAAGTTGTATATTGATTGTCACGACCAAATTTTCGGGTACACTATCTAGGGTTTGGCTAATGGATTACTAAGCCTAAACTTAGCTTGAGCTCTCCCAAGCCCATACCAATTCGCGACTTAGGTTCAAGTTCCTTAACATGCAGATGAATTTTATCTAGGAGTCGCCACTAATTAGTTTACGGTAGGTCGATTAGACATCTAAGTAAAATAATGGGAGGATTATTTTACTCCTACGAACTAGAGACTTTGGGTACGGAGACTTGGTTACACTAGACTTCTCTAATGCCCTTTCGGTACCATTTCTTTTTATTTTCAAAAATATTTTTTTATAGGCAGTTTGGATTGATTTTAAATCTATTTCCCTAACATGTGAGGTGATTATACGGGTGCGCAAATCACCAATTTAACACCTAAGAAAGCAATGAATAAATTACGGGACTTACCTTGTAGCAATGAAAGCATCTGCAAGGTTAATTCATAATTCACATCAACAGCCGCTCTAGGGTTTTTATTAACACGTAGTCACTCAATTTTTTAAGAATTTTTTTTTAATAAAATCTAATCTATATGCAATGCAATACAACCAAATGACCTAATTCTAATAACATGCAATTTTAAAATAAATGGACCTAGAGATAATCACTAAATGACATGCATTTCATGAACCTAATTCTAGATGACATGCACATAATATTTTTTGTGTTCTCTTAATAAGTATGCAATCTATCCTAGAGAATGGAACTAACTTATTCTAAAGGCAATTTTTGGGTATTTTCCATGAAATTTGAAATTAGAAAAATGCAAAATTATCTAGCTAGATTAAGATATCAATCCAACTTATATTAAGAATTGGGTTAGGCCAAATCCTAATTTAAACTAAGATATTATCTTAATTTAGCAATCTTTAACCTAAGATGCAATCTATCTAAAAAATTAATCTAAACCTATAATTAATTACAAAAAAAATGCAATTTTATCCTAATATGCAATGACGTGCAAAGAATGCCCTAATTCTACATGACATATGCATAATGATTTTTGTGTTTTTTTATATAAATTCGAAATTAAAATTGCCAAATAATTAAACATGCAATTTAATTTAAAAAAAAAAAAACTAATATCCCAAATGAATGCATTTTTTTAGATTTTTATTTAAGGAATTCGAAATAAATAAATTTCCTATTCTAAACATGCAAAATAACCCTAAAACAAGTAATATTCTAACATGAACTTAATCTAACTCAAATATATATTTTTTGGGTTTTTCTTTTATGGGAGCAATCAAATAAAGGCATCAAGAACAACACGGCACCAAATCAAGCAAGATATCATCCATGTCCATTTAATTTTGGGAAATAAATTGACGAATCGTATCTCGCGCATGAGATCGGATTGGCTAATTTTTAAATAAAATCACGAATCGTATCTCGAGCGTGAGATCAGATTGGTGATTTTTTCGTACGATTGCGGGTCGTATTTCGAGCGTGAAATCAGACCGTCAATCATATGTACGTTGCGAAATTAGGAAAATTTTCCCAGTTTATAAGGATAATCGATATTTTGTGGATATGATGATATCATTCAAATATTCATACGAGATAATCCCATAAATTAGGCAATAAGGATATATGAAAATCGAATTAAAAGAGATTCTTATATAATATTTGGTGTCATGTGGACCATGTTGTCAAGTTCGGTCGAATGACGGATGGTGGGATGACTCACGGGTGGCGGTTCAAGGTGACGTGCTGCTCAATGACGATACCTCGCTCAATAAGTAATAGCGAATTCTGAATGGTGGCTAATACTTCACTGATTTGGCCTGACAAGGTCACAAAGTTGACCAACACAGCAAAGGGACGTCCACCAGAAGACTTGAACAGCAAAAGGAGGGTTGTTGGCGTGAAGATTTGAATGTCTAGGGCTGGTCACCAATGTAACTCAAGTGTACGCAAGTGACACTAGGACTCGCGGGAACCTGAAAATAAAAGCACAAAAGACCACCAACTCGGTGGGGGTAGCGTTCAACGGTGGAGGATTGACGGTGGTTAGGAAGCAACGGCGCCCACGCACAGCAATAACGAAACCAAAGCAGCAATGCGGTTGGGTGCAACAGCTCAGACTCGGTTGACTTCTCAGGTGGCACGTGCGCAGGGAGTGGCTTGGCCGTCGTCAACACCTCAGTAGGGCAACAACACAATGTAGCAGTGATGGCGATAGAGGCACGGCCACAGGTCTGGCCATGGAGTGGGCGCCTGCTTGGAGAGTTGCCTCGGGCAAGAGCTGGACTGGATTTCCTTCTCTCTGCTCTCTCTCTCAAGAGTTTGTTTTTTTTTTTTTTTTTTTTGTGTATTCTGCGATCCCCCTCCTCTCAAAGTTTACTACTCTATTTATAATATGGCAGCTCCAAGTCGGTCGAATACGTATTGAATATTCTCTTTTGATTTCATTTCTTCAAATTGAATATCAGCTCGCAAGTTTGTCGATTTCTTCCCTTTCTTGTCGTGAATAGAGCCACGAGTATATCCAACAACATTTCTTTCTTTGTCCTCGAGTTGGTGTAGAGAATTCGTTTCCGTTTTCCTCAAGCTTATGGATGCGTGCGATTTCTTTGACGGTGCACTCTTTCTTGTTTTAAAAGAAGAAATAATGAAGCATAAATATCCCACTTTTCTGCACCTAGTTGACCGAGATTACCTTCTATTAATAAAGATATTTATTCATCCTCAAAGATTTTTCATGCCTTGTTAAGATCCCATGTGAAAATTGTACGCAATCTTTCCCAAATTCGAAGCTTACTCCGATCTTTCATTTACCGCGGGCTTAACTTCAATAAAGCTGGAAACCATTTACCAGGGTCCATTCACGCCAACCTGATCCAATGCAATTATGTTCAGAACTTAAACCCATCCACTACCGGTCCATGAATATGCAAGTATATTGAAACATGCTCCTAATAACTATATGAAATGCGATTTTATATTTTTGTTTAGGGGCTAAAGTTTAGTCCCTAATTTTTTATGCAATAAATGAATGATCAAGTCGTCAAAATTTAGGTGTCAACATTGATATATCATATGTACTTGATTTACTATTAAATGAAATCATCTGTCACTTGTTTCTTGAGTTTCCTGGACATCTTTCCTGTGCTAATTCAACCAATTTGAACTGGCCGATCCTGGCATGCCTCCAAGTTCCATATTGGATGAGCATTTTCAGATGCAGAAGCACCTATTTTTGGCTTAAAAGAAACAGAGCTTGAACTCCAATCTGTCAGAAAACAAGTACCAAAGATCTTTCAAGAGACACCAGAATTTATACAACAAAAAGCCCTGGTTACTCTATTCAAAAACCCACAGCAAAAGAACTCTGCAGTCCTAGCCCACACAGCTACACTTGCACTTGGACATGCATTTCTTGCAATCGGACAGTTTTGGCTTCCCCCCGTTGCAGTCGCGCCTCCTTGTGCATTTTGCTCGCGATGACCCGCCCCACAAGCACTGCCCCATGCAGCGGAGAACTGGTCTGCATGACGGGCAACCGTGGTTCAGCCGGTCCACAATGCAGTCCTGGCATGCACCACCGTCCGAAGGACAAGCCACAGCCCGAGGAGGGACGGCCATCGACCACAGCACCACCAGCATCATGAGCGGCACAAGAGCCAGCTTAGACATCTTCTCCATCTCTTTACATGCCCATTGTGATGTGCAGGATCCCCTCTCTGTTTGGCAATATATAAAAGGCCTCTTGCTTTTGCTGTGGGCTTTGACTTCAGGGCATTCATCACTCTTCCATCGGCCACCATTAAATGTCTGTCCTCCCTCCTTGGTTTGCTCAAAGTTTTATCTCATCGGGTTCAGTGGCTCCTACACTTGTGCTGAGATGACCGAACCTTGATCTGTTGTCAGTAATTACTTGCTCTCCACTGTCTTACCAACGATACTCTGGGCCAACAAGCAAGGCATATCTAGCTGGGCTTGTTCAAGGGAGAGATTGCTGCGTATTGCTGGCTTCGGCCGGTCTCACCTCGATAAGGTTCCATGAGCCCAAATAGTACGGATTAAACAAATCATGTTGCGTTATGTTCGAGTTTTTTTTTTTTTTTTCCTGGGCAATTTGTATTTTGACTATTATCGTGCTAATAATAAGAATGAGATGATCATGATTGGCCTATTTAATTGTGCTGGAGAAGCTTTTATTACACGTAAACAAGCACATGATCGTCATTGTCTATCTAATGCTTAAATTTGCCTACTCGTATAGGACTGGGAGGGAATCGATTACAGCGAGAAAATACAAGTGGGCGTGCCTGCTTGAGACTAGTGAAGATTGTTCTAATTTTCGAGGAGTGCCTGCGACACTTCTCTCATGGTTGGCCTGCGATTCGGATCAACATCTAGACATGAACGTGCTTGCTTCACTATTGCTTTCACTTCGTTCATGGTGATTGGATCTGCCGGAGGTGGAAGACGTGCATCTAACAGATCTTCTAGCTCCACGCTTTGCTCGGATTGCAAGGAATTCAGAGATAAACTGAGCTCCGATGGGTGTTTTCCGATTATCACTTCGAGCGCCAGGACACCGAAGCTATAAACATCGCATTTTTCAGTCAGGCTCATTGTGTATGCGAGCTCTGGCACCAAGCAATGAGAAATCCATTGTCAGAATAGCAATTTTGCTAATAACTATCTTCTTTTTCAAGTGTACTGATTTATCTGATATGCTGATAGTAATATAGTCCATAAGCTGTTTAACCACAGGATTACAGGCTCAATCAGTATGATCTCAACGCATTTCCTATGTCAATCCAATTACGCCAAACGGAATGTCTCTAGCGACGATGACGAATGATGCGTAAACTTGTAAAGCACAGAGAAAGAGGTGTGAGGAGAGTTACCTGGAGCGATGTAACCGTACGTGCCTGCCACAGCCGTCCAGTTGCTCGAATCAGGCTTTAAAATCCTAGAGATGCCGAAATCGGAAAGAAAAGCTTTATATTCTGTGTTCAACAGGATGTTTCGGCTCGATATGTCTCGATGAATTACAGGCGGTGTGCAATCATTGTGCATGTAACACAGGGCCTGTGCTATGTCCCTCACAATCTCCGCTCGCCTCCTCCAGTCGAGCTGTGCTGCTTCACCGCCATCGTTCAGGGTGCTCGCTAGGCTTCCCCTCTCGATCAGGTCATACACGAGGAATTTATGAGGCCCGCTAGAGCAGAATCCATAGAACTTGACAATGTTTCGATGTCGTATCGCTGTCAACAACCTGATCTCATTGATGAAGCTTGCTGCGATCTGCGCTATTTCATCGCCTTCCGAGGACTTGATCTTCTTTATGGCTAACGCATGTCCCGTTGGAAGCAAAGCTCTGTAGACTCTTCCGCTTCCGCCCTCGCCGATGCAATACTTGTCATCGAAACCCTCCGTGGCTTTGACGATGTCCTCGTAGACGACTTTCCCATCATAGTTCAGCACCGAGAAAACATTTCTGCTGTACAGCCCAGCAATTCTCGCACTCGCGCATTTCATTCGTCGGCGGGATAGGATGGATTTTCTGAGCAATACTACAATTAGGAGTAAAACAACCGATGAAGAAACGCCTAATATAATCCACAATTTGTGGCTTTTCTTGCGAACTGCGCTCCCCGACAATTTAGCATTGCATGGTGGGAAACCTTGGACCGGACCGCACATGTTCTTGTTGTTGCTGAATGCAGTTGGGGCAGAGAGGAGGAAGAATTTGCTGTCTGGAATCGGACCTTCCAGTTTATTGTACGAGAAATCGACCGATGTTAAACTGGTCATCAGAG
Organism: Eucalyptus pauciflora; assembly: GCA_007663325.1. Classification (NCBI taxonomy): domain Eukaryota; kingdom Viridiplantae; phylum Streptophyta; class Magnoliopsida; order Myrtales; family Myrtaceae; genus Eucalyptus; species Eucalyptus pauciflora. The sequence goes on from VMYD01000019.1 coordinate 282,804, forward strand.
CAAAGGAAGGAGGGATTTTGCCGGAGAGCTCATTGTGAGAGAGATCTAGATGCTCCACGGCCAACTTTGCAATCTGCGGAGGTATATTGCCGGTGAGGTGGTTATGGCTCAAGTTCAGGGAACCATGCAGTGCTAGGTTTCCGACCTGAGGCGATATAGACCCATTGAGATTGTTCATCGCCAGGACCAGATTCCACAGCTTCGAGCATTTCCAGAGTTGTTCCGGAATTGGGCCTCCCAGCTCGTTTGATGAGAGGTCAAGGTCCTCGAGACGCGATAGATGCCCGAGTTGAGGCGGAATCGAACCTGAGAGCCTGTTCTCTGCTAAATTCAGCCGAAACAGAGAGTACAAGTTTCCTAAATGTCCGGGTATCGATCCGGTAATATGGTTAGACGACAGATCGAGCACTCCCAGGACACTTGATTTGCCGAGCTCGTTCGGAATGGTGCCGCCGATCTCATTTCCAGCAACTTTCAGCAGTGTCAGCTTTAGGCATGATCCCCAGTTCGGGGACAGGACTCCCCTCAACTTATTGTTGCTCAAGTCAAGATATTTGAGGTTTGGATAGACGCCGAGGTCTTGGTCTAGATACCCCGAAAGGAAGTTGCTCTCAAGACGGACTCGCTCGAGAGTCGTGCAGTTCCTCAGGCTTCCAGGCATTGGACCTGTGAAGCTGTTGAAGGCGGCCGTGAACTTTACGAGAGGAGACTCTCGGCAGACTTGCGGTAAGGGACCGGAGAGATTGTTTTCGCTGAGATGAAGCGTCTTCAGGAATGAAAAGTTGGCGAGTCCTGGAGGTACCGAACCCGAGAGATCATTTTTATGCAGATATATTTCGACTAGCTTGGTACATTTGACAATATTTTGAGGAATAGGTCCTGAGAGCTGGTTCTGCAACAAGTACAACATCGTCAAGCGAGTAAGATTGCCGATGGACACAGGGATTGGACCGGTGAGTTGATTCCCGTTTAAAAATATAGCATCTAAATGCTTCAGGTTTCCAATTTCAAATGGGATCGAGCCATTCAGACAGTTGTTATCGATAGCTAGCTCTACGAGATTCGTCATGCGGCAGATCTCCGAGGGGATTTTCCCAGTGAAATTGTTGTGTTGGAGTTCCAGGAACTGGAGTTCAGTCAAGTTGGAAAACAAGCGCGGATCCAGCTCGCCACTTATCATGTTGTTGCCGAAGGAGAGCAAGGAGAGACGAGTGAGGTTCGAAAGTGTTGGAGGGAGACGACCGGAGAGAATGTTCTTGGAGAGATTCAGGTGCGTCAGCTTTGAGAGTGAGCCGATTTGAGTCGGGATAGGCCCTGAGAGGTTGCATTGGCTGAGATGGAGGGACACCAGGCTGTTGAAAGCCAAGAAGTCAAAGCCAGTAAGGTTTCCCCCGAGGCTTGCGCGTGGGAGATGTATCTTTGTGATGCTGCCCTCCGCGTTGCAGGAGATGCCGAACCATCTGCACGGGCTCGTTGACAGGTTCGGGCCACCCATCGTCCCACTGGCCGTCCACGATTGAAGGGCGGTTTGGTTCTCAAGAGTCGACTTCCATGTGAGCAGCGCCTCTGCTTCTGAACTAGCTCTCGCTTCAGCACCGCAAGATAATAGCAGCAGAATCCAAAGCAAGATGCGTGGCTTAAGTTCGGCCATGGTCAGCAATCTTCCTCTTGTCCTTGTTCCGCTTGCTGCAGATTCCATTTATAATTCCTTCTGATGGATTTACATTCTTGCTTCAGTCCCTTGTAGGGATTGTGCTATCTCATCAGATGATGATGACAGGCCCTGGATCAGTCCGAGTTCTTGATGGAAGCGAGCCAAGCGACCATTCCAAAACCGTGATAGCTGCCAAGATTGCCGTTAGCTGTCGACATCTTGACTGCTGAAACGACGGCCACATTCGAGCACGAGGACAAAAGTTCAGGAAAGCTTAATCCGACGAGAATGGACGACGAATGTGGCAGTCCCCAAGAGCAACCCCAGTCGACACGGACGCAGTTCGACAGTTCATCGCACGGCGGCGACATTATACGATGATATGATAACGGGTCAATGTTGGCTTTGTTGTCTATTTTCTTGCACCGTGTTGTAAACATGCATTCCCGACATTTCTTGGAATTTTGAGTTACGCCTGTTAACATCAAGCGGACGACTTTGACCAGAGACTTGCAACAAGATTGAATGGACCGCCGCTTGACCAAATTGGACCTTTTCGTCGGTAAGATCCCTTGAGGAACATTTCACGACATTGTATAACGCGGTATTTTGCGTTAAGCAACTAGTTCCTCCAGAGACCATGTAAGGTTAGAAGTGATCGGTTCCTGGTTCAGTTTGATCCCACCCAGAACCCCATTTCTAGAATTGGGAACCGGACCATTGGCCCGATCCGGTTCTTGGGTAGTCCAATAAAACTGGTGGATTCACATATCTTGATCGAAAGTTTTGGATTAATTGAATTGCCAATCTATGTTGCAATTCGAATTTGGATTTCGTCCAAGATTTGTGAAGAAGACTGAGAGATGATGTGGTCGTGATTGTGAGGGCATGCTTGAAAAAAAAGGAGGAGGATTAAGTGAATTTGATTTCTTTTCCATAAAGGACGGACTCACAAATTTAGAAAAGGTGGAGCGAGGGAGGTAAAACTGGTGAATTTTTGCAAGAAAAGAAAGAAAGTAAAATTAAGAAAGAAGCCAGAGACAAAAGAACAAGTTGGATGAATCAATGTAGCGATATGAAAGAAACAATGATTTGCTTCATCATTTGGAATAAGTGAGGCGTGAGAGGAGATTAGGGTTTAGGTTTACACTTTACTTCATTAAGAAATAAAAAATTAAAGAACAACGTAAATAAATTTGGTCTGGGCGCGGGTTCCCATCTTGAAATCAGGAACTGGACTGAAAATTTGGCAACCCCTAAAACTGCCCAAAAAGTGTTCTATGGCCGTCCACGATTGAAGCGCGGCTTGGTTCTCGAGAGTCGAGTTCCATGCGAGGAGCGCCTCTACTTCTGAACCATCTCTCGCTTCAGCACTGCAAGATAATAGCAGCAGAAACCAAAGCAAAATGGGTGACTTAAGTTCCCCCATGGTCAGCAATCTTCGTCTTGTCTGCGTGCAGATTGCAGCAGATTGTGCGATCTCATCAGAGGACGACGACGTGCTGGGTATCAATTGGTGTTCTCAGTTGATGGCGAGCCTAGCGGGAAGCGATTGTTCCGAAACCGTGATAGCCGCTGAGGTTGCTGTAGGCTGTCGACATCTTGACCACTGAAACGAGGACGACATTGTCAGGAAAGCCTAATCCAACGAGAATGGACGACGAATGTTGGGGGTTCCCGGGAGCAACCCCAGTCTATACGGACGCGGTTCAACAGTTCATACCACGGCGGCCACACAGGCGAATTTCACCAGCGACTTTGCAACAAGATTGTATGGACCGCCGTTGGTCAAATGTGACCCTTCGTCGATACGCTAACTTGACTAAGACTTTAGAGTAAATTCCCCGATTCTAGATACGATTTCTTGAGGAACCGCTCCCCGGAGATTGGTGACCGGGAAAGAAACGATCGTAACCATCCGTCAAGGACAGTTCACGACATTGTATAACACGACACTTTGCATTAAGCAACGGGTTCCTCGAGCGACCATAGAAGGCCAATTTTGCCGTGGAAACTATCTCAACCATCCATCGAGGACAGTTCGTGACATTGTGTAGCACGGCACTTTGCGTTAAGCAACAGGTTCCTCGAGCTACCATTGAAGGCCGATTTTGCCGTGGAAAGGAATTGGGTCGATCGATCATTCCAGCTCAGAAAAAAATAAAAATAAAAATCGATTGACAATGGAAATATGGAGAGGTGTATGGACCGTCACAAATTTGATTAAACCTGGAGATTGAAGTCCCATCAATCACGGAGAAGACCGAGTGTCAATGCGCTTGGAAATCAACTCAGCGCCGTGCTTGACCTAAGTGCTGACTAGAGAAAAAAGAGAAAATCATCACGCGTACATATTAGCTTGTGCAATAAGTGGGATAATTACCAAAAAAAAAATCTGAAATCTAGACGTCTATTCGATCTTGAATCTTTCATTTAGCCAATTTAATCCAAACATTTTTAAAAATTTACCAATATAGTCATTTTGGCCAAATTTGGTCGGAAATATGTGACGTGGATGCACCACCGGTGGGCAGCTACGTTGGTTGGGCGTTCTCTCCTTCATCGCTAAGGTTGAGAGTTCGAACTCCTACGTTGCCAATACACGTCTTAAGTGTGGGGCCATGGTGGTGAAGTCCTGTGTAGTCTCCCCAAGGTTCACGTCTAAATAATGACTTGCGACGACGTCCAACGGTGCCATTGGGCATTGGAGAGCGGTGTGACCCCATAAGAGAGTCTCCGGTGGTTAAATATATATATATGTAGTGTGTGTGTGTGTGTGTGTGTGTGTGTGTGTGACACAGTTGGCATTGACGTGGATGACTTTTATAATTTTTTAAATTTTTCTGAATTTTTCCTTTTTTTCTATTTATTTTATTTTTATTTTTATTCCTTTTTCCTCCATTGTTTGCTAGCCATCGTTGCGGCCCAGTGATCGGCTAAGGAAGAAGGGAAAAAAAAAATTCAAACTCTGAATTTCTTTAAAAAAAATGCAAAACAACGTCCATGTTAGCACCGGCGTACCGTGAGAACAACGGCAGCTATGTTAGTAATTATCGACCAAAATTTGGCCAGAAAGACTATATTGACCAATTGTCAAAAGATTTAAGACTAAATTAGCCAAATTAAAAAGTTTAAAATTGAATTGACATTGTAAAATAGGTTCATGATTTTTTGTTTCTTTTTGTGGAAATTATCCCGAAATAACTTGCGAAACTCATTACAGATGCATTCCTACATGACAAAGTGTCAAGACCAATTTGGTTCTACACGGCACGCGCTTCCCAGTCTAAGCTAATACCTTTCCTATGCATCGTCAAAGCATTGAGTGCGAATACATGCTCGTGCGCACGAATATATATATATATATATACCCCTATCGAGTATATGCCTTCAACAGAAACATCAACCTGCTAATAGAGAAGAGGTTGCATGGAAATGAGTTATAACAGGTCACTTCTTGCAGCCGCCGTGTTCATTCTGGTTGTTTCCGCCGCGCACGGAGGCGAAGCGATGAGGGTTCTCACTTCAACTTATGAGACAGGTTCTCTCTCTCTTACTCTCTCAGATCATACTCAGTTTAGGGTTTCTCTATGCTAGAGACAGTTCAGAGACTCTTCTGCTCTAAGATAAGAGAAGTGAGCGATGTTTTAATTGGATTCGACTGCAGGAGAAAACATGGGACGAAACTTGGAGTCGCAAGCAACCCCTGATAGCTATCCTTCGGCGGACGGTCCGGTCGATTACATGGTCAATGGCGCTGACTGGTAGAGCAACGACCTTAAATTGATTGCTATGTAATGGATACTAAATATATATGTCACACAATAATAAAAATTCGACTCGCCATTATATAAAGAAAGAGTTGCTTTCTTATCTCCCGTGTCTTTTTCGGATATTTAGGATCTGTTTTTTTTTTTTTATTCGTCATATTTTATTCATATTATAACTCTCACGCTAAGACGTTTGCCCTACCTCCTTATAGAGCGTAGAAGTCGAAATCCACACTTGAAACTAAATCATCTTTACCCCAACCTCCCTAAGAATGTGGGGATTCGAATCTCCACCTCCCCATTCCAAGGGTGGTCACTAGGGCAAACCCCAGTGGTTGATATTTAGGATCTGTTTAGTAACATACTAAATAGTGCTTGATTCTATTATTTTGTTCATTGGAATAAAAAAAATAACAGAATTCCGTTTGGTAACCTTTTTTGTTTTCGAAAATAGATTTAGGATAAAATCAAGAAATAAAAAAAGAGCTACTTTTTTGTTTTGGGAACAACTCCAAAATTAAACCAAAATCATTTTTTTTTCCTTTTTTTTTTTTCCTCTCCTCTTCTTCTTCCCCTGACCAGTCGTTAGCCAAGGCAATGACTAGAGACTAGTTAGCCAAGGTTCGGTGACCTCGTTGGTGGTTGGGCGAGAACTGACCTTGCCAACTCTCTTATGGCTAGTCGCGGGCCATTATTGTGACTGGCAACCTCACGGGCTCTTGTCTAGCCAAAAGAAGAAGATAAAGAAAAATGTAATTTAATAAATTAAAAAAATTTAAAAATTCTAAGTCCCAAAAAAATCAAATTGGCATACCAAACGTATTTCTATTTTGGGAATAAAAATTTTAGATAGTTACCAAACACTTTCGAATGCTCAAAAACTCATTCAAAAAAAAAAAACAGAAAAACAAAAAAGCTATTTTTTTTAGCAGAAATTATTTTTAAGAATAAAATGGTTACCAAATGTACCCTTAATATACTTGTATTGTTTTAGCCACTAGCGGAGACCAATAATTTGGTAATGATGGCATTTCCTGTGACCTAGTAGAAATAAAATTAAAGTTCACAAGCGAAATTGGGTATTCATAGAAATATGCGACGGTTAATTTTTACAAATCCGCCCTTTAACTAATATGTATGAAAAATCTGGAGCAATTCAAGGACCACTCGCTAGGGTACGTGAGATGAATCTCAGGATGCTCCAAAGCCCTTTCACAAACTAAACAACCGCTATGGTCTCCCTCCCCGCCTTCGCCACCACGCCGCGCTGCAGCGAGTGGCGGCAAGAGCGGCCGAAACCCCGTCGCCACCACGAACCCTGCCATCAACACCCTCGACACCTCTGCCAGCAGCTGCCGCCACCTTGTGCCGCGCAGCGCCTTCTTTGCTGCGACCTGTGCCGCCACAGCGACCCCGTGGAGGATGAAGAACCGCGCGATCACCCACGTGGGCTCCTTCCTTCCGATGTGGTAGAGCATCAGCTTGTGCATGAGGGCCAACGCTGCGAACGTGGCGAGCACTGCAGGCAGTGCGGCCCACTGCCTCCCAACGAGGCGGACCAAGGCCGACCGCACGGGGTCGTACACGCTAGGGCAAAGGATGCTTGTCGAACGGTGGCTCCGCCGCCGTCCCGATGAGCCGGCTAGTCGCAGCACCGACCGCCAAAGGTGAGATTATTTGGGCGAATTAAGACGCGTGAAGCAGTCAAAGATGGAAGGGACAAATATATAAAACGTGATGAGTCAGGAGAAAGCAAGCATCCCAATCTTTATATTTACTAAAATAATATATATATTAGTTTCCAGAATATTTCAAACCAAGACGCACAATATGGTGAGTCCCGTTCACGAACCGTTTTAGAAATTACCCATTCTAAACTCAACCAAACCAAAAAGAAACTATGATGTGCTCTTCCAATATATAATTGTTATACTTTATCTCTAGTTAAAGAATTTAGACAGGATTAACACCCTAAAGATGAGGATCTAACCATAAAGTGATATTGACACATAAAGACAAAGATCTTATTGAGGTGTGCTTCATACTCCCTATCAATAGAAAGGCACGGGGCTGTTTCGACAGGGGTTGCAAGGGTAATGCCCTCAAGCCGCTATATTATATTAGTTAATTGAATTTGAGCTCATGAATAACTACTAAGTATATACATTTTTTTTTATGTAATTGAGGGCTATAATAAAGAGGTGTGATGTGCTAATCATAGCGGAATCCTCTATGGATGTAGTCTCTGTGTTTTGATTTCTCTTTTTCACCTTTATTCTTTCTTTCCTTGTATTTGAGAGCTTAATCCTGACAAATCTAACCCCAAAGGCGGAATTTAAATCCTAAAGAGGAGGAACTACATTAATACCCTCAAGACAAGGAAAAGGTGGGTTTAAAACTCAGTGAAATTTATACATGGAGAAGCTGTCGTAAAAAAATGAATGAATTAGACTAGAGAAGCTGAGAAATGGGGTGTGGTCATTGAAGGAGAAAGGGTTAATGGCTGTGAAAGAAAAGAAGAGGGGAAGTGAGGAGGAAATCAATATGATTTTATGTTTGTCTGATTTCAAAATTTTCGTATGTGGAAGCATCCTCCGTATAAAACTCCAAAGATAAGTAAAAGTTAAGTGCTAAGTTTTTTAATATTTCATCGACAAGAACCCATTTGCAATATATAAATTAACATTTAAAATTCAATAACGTTTGATCCTGAAAAACGATAAATGCATACAATGTGGTGTAGAACCAGCTGGGGTTTGACCTTTTCAGATGTTATAGTATAATAATGTTAGTCGATAATCTAGCTGTATGCAAATTTCTACCCAAAAGCTGTGTTGACCATGAGATATTTCACTCAAATATAAATGTCTATTTGAGGTTAATCAATTAACTATCGGCTTTGATATCACTTGTTGGGACACCCAACGGAAATGCGATACCGTCATTAGGGGAGATTATTAATAGAGTGTTTAAGCCCCAACCTATCAACATGTCCATTTGAACTCACATTTACTTAAAAACTTGATTGCTTCCAATACGCTTCTAATACAATTCACATGAATCTATATTAACAAACTGAAGATGCCAATGATCCTTCATAAGTGAGAACATCTTAATCCGTAATTACAATTATTGCTTACCAGTGATGGGAGATCGAGATATCCCGTTGGAGTTAACTTCTCATTAAACACTTGATGCCTAGTTCAAGGCATCATTTTTGGGTAGATCGCGAGTCCCTTTAAGTTCAATTCTTTTTTATTTTGTTTGGCAATACTTTTGTGAAAATATCCTATATCACTTGTTTATGGAGTGTTAAGTGCACATGTGAGTGAAGTGAAAGAAAGAAAGAAATTTTACTTTAGATGTCAAGAGCTGAAAGAAACAATTGATAATACTTAGTTTGCCCATAATTTAATTGCATAAACTTTTGAGTGTTTGTAGATTCAATTAGGTTGTCAATGAGCGCAAGTTATGGGTTCCCTCTTGGATCTCTCTTTATGAAGGTATTAAATTTATGCAAAACTTCTCCAACAATTTTATTAGAGCCAATGGTTGATTGGTAGGCTCCTAATATGAATTAACATCCTGAACTCAACGAGGAATTCTATGAATACTCATGGTTGCTGAGTGCAGTTTGCCATCATAGTTCGGCCTATGAGAAGAGCACGAGTAAAAGGCAAGTTTGCACAGCTGGTGTTGATTAGAGATTCAGGTTGAGATTTGTTTATGTGGAAGAATACCAGGCTTGGATTAAGGGGGTGATGGCTCAATGTCTTAAAGACTCACATATGAGGAGAGAATGTTGAGTGCACATGTGCATAATGTGAAAGATAATAGGTTTAGTAGTAATAAATAATAATTAATTGGCCCATAACTGAATAGTCTAAGTTTTTGAGTGAATGTGAGTCCAACTAAATTGTCAATGGGTTCAAGTTATTAGCTCCTATTGGATCTCTCCATTAGGAAGTTATTGTATTTCCCTAACACGAGATTTGAATGGGCCTTATATTCACATATTCTCCACCAACATAATGGCCGAAGCTTTTAGGTTAGACATATTAACATGATCATATCGAAAGATCTTGAATTCAAATATTCCAGACTCATATAGGCCTATTTTATTATACATTTCCTCACTTTAGTTTTAGACTATTGGTCCATAGACACCATAAAAAAATTTGCTTTACAATCCAAAAATTTGAGACAAAAATGCCCCTACCATTGTTGTGGAAAGCCACACATGCTCGCAGGCCAATGGACTTGGCTGGCAAACCCAATTAGCGAAGATTTGTCCAGTTGGTGAGCTTAGGGGTGATTTGAGACTAAGTTGCTCACTTCAAAAGTTTATTTGAGATGAAGTCCAAGTCCGTTTTGGGACTCTTTCAAGAAATGACTCTACTTGAGCTATTTGAAATTTTCCCAAAGGCTGTGGAAGAAAGTGGTTATAGTTTGGAAAATAATAATAATCCGTCCGAGGCTAATGATGTATTCACATATTTACTCATCTAATTAGTGCGGGCTTTCTCTCTAAATTCCTATTATCTAGTAATACCTTTTACTTTTCTTCTCGACGAAATAGCTTATGAACTTATGCATTCCTATGTAACACAGTGTCCAGAGCAATTTGGCTCAAACAAATTAAACAAGACGAGACCATTTGGAGTTGGGTTTTGCTAGTATGACCGTCTTTGGGTTACTATTAGAATAATAGCTTATTGTGAGTCACAAATTCTACAAGGAGTAGACTTCATATTAGTTAATAATTTTTTGTTATTTAGTTTTTTATATAATAAAACATACGGTTATTCTCACAGTAAATTAAAGGCCGTTATCCAAGTATTTCTTTTTTTAGTTTTATCTAACATGGCTTGCGCTTCTCAATCTAGCCGTACTATACCTTGTGCTGTCAAAGCATAAGTGTGATTACACTTTAGGATCTCTTTGTACTAGATACTATCTTGGTCCTTCATCCAGACATAGCGAGCTGGCATGCAGATGGAGGGCGTGGAGGAACTATTTTGCTTTGAGATAAAGGACTTTTTAATCCGAGTCAATTGAAGAAGACATGGGAGGAAACTTGGAGTCTAAGATGACCACCAGTAATTTGGTATAGAGGCATTTTCAATGATCTCATGCCTAGATGTGGATTCTTTAGTAAGTCAATTAGAAACGACTGTGGTTTTGGAAAAGGGATCGAATCAAGTAAAGCTAAGTTCATGAGTGAAATCGAATATCAAATATTTCATATCGTTTGATAAATGCTCTTTATATTCATGTGATCTCCTTTCACTTATTAATTTAAATTTTTGGGTGGGTTTTTGTAACATATTACCAAAACCGGTGCTATCCCTCCTCTTATCAGCTGAAGAGGACAATTAATCTGTGCGCAATGAGGAGCGACCACTCAATAAGCTCCAGCGACATTTCACAAACTCAATAATAGCAATGGTCTCCCTCTCCGCCTTCGCCGTATCGTAGTAAGGACGGCAGAAACAAGCAGAAGCCTGTCACCACCATGAACCCCATTGTCAACAGCCTTGATACCTCTGCCGGCAGCTGCTACCTCGTGCCACGTAATGCCTTCTTCACCGTGACCTCTACGGCCATGGTGACCCCATGGAGGAGGAAGAACCACATGACCACCCATGTGGGCTCCTTCCTCCCGATATGGTAGAAGATTAGCTCGTGCATGAGGGCAGACACTGCGAACGTGGTGAGCACAGCGGGCAGACAAGCCCACTGCCTTCCCACGAGGCGGCCCTGTTATAATATATGTATTATATTATTCTAAATATGATCCCAATATTGTATTCCCAATTAGTTCCAATTTATTGCCTAATTTATCACCCATATCTATTATGTGATATTTGCCGTTAATATGTTATCATAACGTTCTTGATGGAAGATGTCGGTAACATAAGACACGGAATAAAATGTCAGGTTGTCTAGTTTAAACCCTATCACTACAGAAAAACACACCATCAGGTTTGAGGGGTATTGGCTAGTAGAACAGGACGTACAGATCCGGTGTTTCCTATATTGCAGATCGATCATGCTACGTGGATCCGTCCGAGGTTTTGAGAAATTTTATATTTTTTTGAGGTGAAATGGTAGGGACAAAGGCCCAAATATTCACCATCTGGAACCTGTCCCATGTAGTGAAAACGGTGACCAAGTTGCCTTCTCGAATTTTTATAAAATTTTCCATTTCAAATTTAATCATGCTTCCTTCGTGAAAGTTTTAAAGGACATCTCTTTCCACAACATATAAAAATTTCAAATATTTTTGTGAAGATTTGGATTTCAAAATGATTCTCTCTCTCCGACTGTTGAATATGCTCGACGGATGAAATTTTGGGCTGTGTTTAGTGATTTGCTACTCTTTCCACAGAACGAATTGGACTTGGCTTCTCATGAGAAATGTCATTTAGAGTCTTATCTGCAAAATATTAAAATTTTATAATTTTTCGAGCCCATTTGATAAGGTATTGCCGTTGATTTCAAAAACTACTTGAAACTGTTTTCACCTAAGGATAAGAGGGCCACACATCCAACTTAAGGAGCAACGCTAATCTAGAGTCTTCTTAATTTAGGATAAGGATGCATTAAGTATCTTTGGACTCTAATTCTTCAATGCCAAGTTGAGGTGTCCCTCAAAGGAATAGGCCATAATGCCTCATAACCTAAAAACCTGGAGAGCAAGTTTGTAATATGAAGATATCTAGCCTAATGATTACTCAAGATCCAAACATTAAATGGGAGAGGCTTAGTCATTGGCTTAGGTGTCCCCATAATAATTACATGCAATTATTCCATGATGACTCAACCCCTTAAATGGACCAATGGAAAGATGAGCAAGTGTCGTCCCTAGGAACTAGACTTGCCACCCATCTCTTTAGCTTGCCACCTCCTTAATCTAGATTGTCCACCTACATGAAGATGATTGGTCCATTTAGAAAGATCATCATGAGGGGTTTGCTTATTAATAGAGGCATTTTCCCCCTCATTTCCACACCACCTCCTCTTCCTCCCTCACTCTCTCAACCTCACCCTCACCATCGCCCTCTCTCTTTCTCGTGGCCACACCCTCTTGCTCATTCACTAGCCTGCATGTTGCTCGGTCACCTAGGCTATCCCTTGAAGTGTGGTAAGTAGAACTTACTAATATTTGGCTAGGACGTTGTGTTGCGCTATTTCGAACGTGTGACGAGTCATTGACTGAAGTTGATTGACTTGTTATTGCTTGAAGTTCGGTTGTATTTGCTTGGATCAATTTAGACCTTGTTCCTTAATTGAATTCGATCCTTGTTAGATGAGCTCTGGCTCGTGCTTTGGCTTGAGTTGCTTGGAAGAAGCCCGGTTTGCGTGTTTATTTGATAAGTCTTGGTTTTTTTTGTTTTGATACAAACCTATTCGAAAAAGGGTTTTCGTAAAAACTTGTTATTTCCTTACAAAACTATTTCCAACCGCTTTTACAAGTGCATGTTCTAGTTCAAGCCCCGAGCTCCGAAAAGGGGTTTTGTTGGCCTTGACATACGTGGGATCACAACGGATCGGTCCTCTCTTAGTCTTGGTGCGAGCCAACTTTGGTACTAGGTTAGTGAACATATCACGACGGGCCAGTCCTTTCATGGTCTCGGTGCGGTATTAAGGCATATTATTCCTGAGCCAAGTCTAGTACTAGGTCAATGAACATTTCACGATAGGTCGGTCCTATCATGGTCTTGGTACAATATTGAGGTATATTCTTTCCGAGCCAAGTTGAGTACTAGATCAGTGTTCAATGTATCGGATCAAGTCACGATCCTTGGTTTGTGCTCGGCATGCTTAACATCTCGGTTTCGGTAAGTCATTTCACACACTTATGCATGGCACGCCTTCGGGCCCTTGAACTAAAAGTGAAAATAAGAACCGGATTGTGATGCTTGATGCATGATTACACGATGGACTAATTTCTAGCCGTAGATTGATGGATTTCGGCGACGTTGCCCAACGGACTCATTGTCAGGACCCCCGTCAACCTTAGATTAGGGGACGTTGTCTGATTAAGTTTGGATGCCCAACGGATGCATAGTCGGAGGACCGCCATCACCCTTGGAATAGGGGACGTTGCCCAATGGATTTTGGATGCTTGGTGGATTCCGGAAGAATCGATGGATTTCAGTTGTTAATAAATGAATCTCGTGTGCACGAGTTCCTCATTTTATGAAATGGATTTTGGTTATAATGCATATTATTGAGTGAGTCATAAGTTCCTCATATTATGGAATTGATCTTGTTTATGCTTGCATGATATTGAGCGAGGCGTGAGTTCCTCATGGTGTGGGTGAATATTGGGTTATGCTTGCATATCGTTGATTGATGATTTCTCATGTTTCATCTTAGACAAAGCTTTTGTTTTGCTAGTGATTTGTCATCGACTAATGTTTTGGATAAGTTATATGTTTGTTGATAGGTGAGGCATCTTCCTACCCAAAAATTAGTGGGTTTTATTTGTTGAGTCTATGACTCACCCCATTATTTTTTAGAAATGTAGGCATTGAGGTCTCCCATTAGTGCCAGAGTTGAAGTTTTGCTAGAGGAGTTAAGGTTTACCTAGCCTTTAGAGCGTAGAAGATGTAGTGGTTGTAAATATAAAGGCCCATGACAAAGGGGCCTGTAAATGTAACTGATGTAATTGTATGTTTTTAAATGGTTGTTTTCCTGGTTGCTTGTTGTTGTCCGGTTGTTACATATACGCTTCCGCATGTGCTTAATGAAATGATAAAAAGAAACGGGACGTCAACGCACCTGTGGCGTCGCGAAAATAACCCTTGCTACTCGTGACCCTATGGATGGAATTGGGACCGTGACAATATACAAGTGGACGGAGTACACGAACATCATGACCTTCTCATGCACACAATCACTCCACCAGTAGAGCGGAAAGAGCAAAACCAACAATAGACCTTTTGCGACGTAGTTTGCCAGCGACTTCAGGCCCCCTACCTCCATCGTCATTCTTGGTGGCCGTGCTTTCCGCTGAAGGGTTGATCTTGATTGGAAGCAACACAATGGTGACGAAGAGTGGAAGAGAGAGGAGCGACGATGTCGGTGGCAGCACTAAAGGGCCTTTGCAATAGGCGAGGAGGAAGAGCTTGAAGATGGAAAGCCAGGCGACAAAGAAGGAGGTGAGACCGGCAAGGGTGAGTGTGGTGAGATGGAGCGGGAGGAGGAGGAAAAGGAGGGTCATCAGGAGGAAGAACAAGTGCCTCTTTGGTCCAACAGGGACAAGGACGAAGATGTAGCGATACAAGCTTTTTAGATTTAGACTACACTAATTGATATTACAATTTATCATTTTATGAGATTGATCTAATAAAATGAGATAGCATGTTTCTTAATTAATTAAATATGGGGCTGACTAATGTAGACAAAGTTGAGCCTAGCCTATGATGAGAGGGCCTAATCGAAAACTCTATAAATAGTGCTCAAGTTTCTTTTCTAACCCTGACACAAGGAGTGTTTACTAAATGCTAGTGAACGCTAAGGGTGAAGAGCAGTTTTATTAAGCCAGTGATACAGAGGGGAATAGAGGAAAAGCTCTTGAGTTTGATCATCGTTATTCTGCATCGAGAATGATGGATTCCAAATCTAATGCGTAAATTTCTTTCATTGATTATACATGTGTTTTTAATTCTAGTTATGGATATCTTGAAATTTTTTCGCAGCTCACATGTGGTATCAAAGCAACCATAGTCTAGAACTCGAATGTACGGATTTGGCCCTTTTTTCGTGATTTTTCATGCGGTAAAAATTAATTTTGATCACATTAACCGAGACTCAACTCGATTGACCGTTGGCCAACCCGAGATCTAACCTTGTTCTTCATTGACCGGACCAGTCAACTAGTTGAACTGATTGAGTCGGCAATTCAGACTAATTCACGTAAACAACACGTGCGGTGTATGGGTTGCGCACTCTAGAGACACATGAAGGCACATCCGTGCTTCAAATGGCGCGTTCTTGGAGTCTACATGCTCATATAGAGATGCTCTACATTGTAGTATATTTAATTATATTTTTGATGATTTTATGAATGTGAAAATACATACAAAACCTTAAATGCATGTATTTTTAGGATATTTTTACTTTTTTGTTTTTGTTTTTTTGTATTTTTCTATAATTTTGGAAATACATATGCAAGTTCACATTTATATGATCACATTAATAATGCGTAAAGCATCGATTCATTGATAACATAAATAAGGTTCAGCATGTATCAACATGTATTAATGAATGGAGTAATATAATTGGTATGTCATGTAATTTTAGTGGCAAATTACCCCGTCTAGAATCACATGCATAAGGTGAATGTGAGACCTAAAGTTTATATTTCTAATATGAAAGAGTTTTAATGATTCAATTGAGTTGTAACTGCCAAAGTAACAAATTTGGTTGGATTTGAAAAATATCGGTTTCATATTGTAGTAGGATGTCTCTAATTCTAATGCGTGGCCATACTCCCAAATAAGGTGATTATGTATTGGTTTATGGAGGGATACATGAACTGCATATAATTGAGGAGTGACTGATCCTAATGGTTTATACATCCAAATGTGATGAATTCACGAAACTTGGAATATATACTTATATTCGTTGTCATATGGAAAATATATAACTGCATGTCATGTATTTTGTCCAAAGGTAATTATATAAAGTCCATGTAATTTTCTGGATGTGTACTTATACATTTTTAAGTTATACCGTACTCACATGATGCTAATTATATACATTACTTTTTTTTTAGTCACCTTTTATGTACATGGTAACTCCATGACGATTAAGGTTTTTACTAGTTCAATCTTTAAGAAATAGAAAGAGGATTTTCTATTTTTGTGATAAGCTGGTGGATATTCATATTGCTTTTACTAAAGATAGGCTGGTAGATTACACGATCGACAATATTGAACACTAAAAAACACATTTTACTCCATAGGAAAAAGACAATCAAATTTGCTTGTTATCCATGAAATCATTCCTTATGGAACACTTGAATAGTGATTTGCTAGCTGACCGCACTGTTAGACAGATGATGGAAGTCTCGGTGGTTTGAAACTGTACTTTATTTGATACAGAGATTGAGACATACTTAGAAGGACTATTCAACATAAGATTTGATGGTTCATGTAAAGTTAGGGATTACGTCCTAACGATGGTAAGCCTAAAGTCCAAAAATCATACTCATTAAGGAGCTCATGAAATCACCAGTTGTTCTAATAGTTTGAGTCTTAAGAAAATACCATTTAAGGGATAATGACTATTGCTTCTTTTGTAAGAAGCAATGTCACATAAAGATAGACTATAGTCAATATTTAAAACTTGGTTGTCCGAGCATGAGTATATAGGTAATGATTCTTTGGCATTTATATATGAATTCAACTTATCAGAAGCCCTCTTCAATTCTTGGTGGCTAAAGAGCAATGCAACTAATGATGTTACGTTTACCATACAAGGATTCATAAATCGAAGAAAGCCAAATCATGATGAACTATAAAGTCAACATTGAGTTCCTGAGAGATCATTTTAATTCTTAATTATGGTTTTAAATGATATTATGAAACACATTTTATGTACCTTTGTTGACACCTAATTTTGGAAAAATAAAATTGCATTTTGAACAAATAAAAGGAAAAAATGAAAGAAAATTGGGGCAATTGATTTGATTGATTATGCATGGAAATTTGAAATTTTGATGGGTATTCGGATTTTGTTAAATGCGGAAGCAATTGAATAAGGGGCAAGAATTTTTGTAAAATGGAAGGAATCAAGTAAAATCGAGCTGATTGCGAAATCACGTTCCGATTTGCAGGCTTGATTTAATGCAACAAGAAATGGCAACTCGGGAAATGCCATGTAAAGAGACCGTTTCGAATCACTATAAAAGAGAAGCTCACTTTTCATGACAGGAGGAGGAGAGTGGAGCTGACAAAGGGAAAAAATGGTGAGAAAACGTAGAGAGGTTCGATAGACAATCTCTCAGAGAGGAGGTGATTTTCAAAAAATTCAGAGCAAATGTGAGGAAGGTTTTCTCCTTCGTTTCTTTCGAGTTCAAATTTCTTTAGGGGAGTCGACGATCTCGAGAATTCTTCGATTGGTCTATTGGATGGTGCAGTCCTCTTGACGATGCCCCATGTTCATCATGCTTCATGGATATTGACGACAAGCATAAAGCTAAGTCGAGCTTCTTCTCTTTTTTTTTTTTAAGTTTGATTGTGCGCAATTCCAGTTTGCTATTCGCACTAAGGTGATTTTATTTTTTCTTACCTAGATTAAACTCCTACACCTCCGACAATAATTTCAGCAGCGAGACATCGAAGTGGCCAACGTACCTAAGCGCTGATTGCCATCCAGTGATTTTACTGTGATAAAACCGGGTTGTTTCTCTCCCTATTAAAGTTGTTCACCCCATATTTTCACCTAATTTACTTTGTTCTAATGTTGTGGTCACAGGCAATTCAATGCCGAACAAAAGGACACACAATTCCATATTCCACCATAATTGACAAGAGAGAGACGACAAGAGAAGGGGGCGTCCACTCAAAAAGTTCTCGGAGGAGACTAACAAATGATCAAATCAAGAACTAGCCATATGCCCACCAATGCTGCTGCAATTCCCCTTCTTTAGTTTTATTTTTATTTCTTTCTTTTGCTTATTTTATGTTATATTATTGCGTTTTAAATTTTGTTATTATTGTTTAAGTTAGAATATGGTTTGTCAATGTTAATATTTGTGCATTTTGTATGCATTATCCGTAGGGATTTTTTCCGAAATTAATGTAATTATTAATTTGATCCGAGAGACATCGGATCCATTTTTTATTATATTAATTTTTGGGCTTTTTGGTGAAATTTTAATTGTTAAATCACATAATTATTTAATTTGGTCCGTAGGACTTCGGACCAGATTTGTAATTGTTTTGATCTCATTGTTGTGATAATTAGGGTTAGAATAACCGTTAATTTGACCTGTGAGACAATAGGTTATTTTTTCGATTATTTTAATCCTTTCTTGCTTTATTTTGTTGATAGTTTAGATTTAATATTTATTTAATAATTAATTATTTAAAAAAAATCAAAATTCTGCCTGAGCATATAGGTTTAGTAAATCAGACATGTAGGATTAGGTTTATGAAATTTTCGTCATCTAGTGATTGTTGCTAAGTTCATTGCTCGTCATTAGAACTAGGTCATTTGATTAAATTGCATATTTAATTGTTGCATTTCTTTAATTTCGAATTTCATGGAAAATACAAAAAATTAGTATAAATTCATTTCATGCTTTAAGATGGATTGCATGCTTATTCATGTTATATAGTTTAGGTCATATTGCCACGTCATATCATTTCATGTTAAATTAGTAGCATGCATTGCACGACTTTCATTAAATAAAGTGAAAACAAAAAATTGAGTGATTGCTTATTAATTAGAAATCATATCTAGGATTATTGATATGAATTCTGACCTAACATCGCAGTTGCTTTCGTTGCTTTGAGGTAAGTCCTGCATTGTTTTATTCGCTTTCTCGGGTGTTAAATTGGTGGTTTGTGCACTCGCATGATCGCCTCACACGTTAGGAAAATGAATTAAAATCAAACCAAGCTGCCTGTAAAACATTTTTTAAAAATTAAAAAAGAAATGGTACCGAAATGGCACTAGGATAGTCTAGTGTAACCAAGTCCCCGTACCCTTAGTCTCTGGTTCGTAGGAGTAAAATAATTCTCCCATTATTTTGCTTAGGTGTCTAATCGACCTACCAAAAACAGATTAGTGGCGACTCCTAGATAGTATTTTGCATGTTTAAAAAGTTTAGACTCAAGTCGCGATTTGGTATGGGCTTGGGAGAGCCCGAGCTAAGTTTAAAAAAAAAACTTAGTAGTCCATTAACCTAGTTTTAGGCGGTGAACCCGAAAAAAAAAAGGGTCGCGACAACCTTCTTTAAGACGGAACTTAGTTTCCATATCATGTTTGGACATGATTGGTTACATTTTTTAAATAAAGAACAATATTATTTATATGTTCTTTAATTCAAATAAGATTGGGTGTTGCAATATGTCTAATGAATTGTATAAATTATGTTTAACTCCCAATGAAATATACGTCGCTTATACAGCTGAAAATGTTACTTCCAAAAGACCTTTATCTAAATAATAGTCTTATACTTTATGACATAAGCGTCTTAGTCACATCTCTAGAGAAAGAGCAAAAAGGTTGATAAAGATGACATTTTGTTTACTCTTAAAAGTGACCTAAAGACCTGCATAGACTATGGTAGAGGTAAGATGACTAAGATAAAAAAGAAAACTATATTTCGAAGTTCTAACCTATTGGAGATCATTCACATTGATCTTAGTAGACCCTATATGGTAATATTGTGTAGAAATTTTTATTTCAACACATTTATTGACGACTATTTCTTTTATACTTGATTAAGCAAAAGTTTGAATCTCTTGATAAATTCAAGATTATTTTGGACTGAAAGTAAGAAACAATTAAGGATAAGTCTTAAATATTGTTAGATATGACCGTGGTGATGAGTATTTTGGCAAAGCATGGCAATACTAAATAGTTTAAAGGGCCATTTGTCACATACTTAGAGGACTTTGGGATAGTAACTTAATTCATTGTGCTTGGAAATCTTAGACATAATGGTGTGCCGAAAGACACAATAACACCCTTATGAAGATTATGAGGAGTATAATTAATATGACTAATTTATCAGTTTTCTATGGGATAACGCTTTGAAAGCAGCCTTTTCAACCAAAACTATTTCATTGACTCCTGTAGTGTTATGGACTAGATGTAAACCTAACTTGAACTATCTTAAGGTTGGGGATGTCATGTAGAAGTATGGTTATATAATCCAATATTAAATAAGTTGAACTTTAGAAATACTTGGCGTTACTTCAATCTTTACCTAGATCATTCAAAAGGTTATTCATAATCCCAATGGAGGTACAAAAATTGTAAAATCATAGACATCAAGTTTATGGAGCTCGATGTAACCACAAAGGATAGTTACTTTCAAATTATTAAGGATAATAGTATAGTGGAGACCACCGTATTTTTGTCTTAACCTATACAAACAATTGTGGAATCTATTATACCATAGATTAAGCCTATTAAGGTTTGGGACACTATTGTTGAGATAGTTCCTAATGAAATTCCTCAAACCTCTCAAGTGAAGGATGAAGTTGTTATAGCTCCACTCAAGACATCTGTTAAAGAGAGACAATTAGTTATACTACCAGACTATATAGTTTACTTGTGAGAGCATGACTATGATATCTACTACATGGTTGAACCAATGACTTATATAGAAACTATTTCTTGTCCTCGTTAGATTTGTGGTTGGATACGATGAAAGACGAGATACAATCTATGACACATAATAGTCTTTGGGAACTTGTTGAGTTACTTAAAGGTCACAAGCTCATCAATTGTAAATGGGTATATAAGACTAAAAGGAGACTCCAAAGAAAGATTGAGGAATTTAAAGCCAAACTGGTAGCCAAGTATTTCACTTAGAAAGAATGAATGGACCGTGAAGAAATATTTTTTCTAATATTTTCTAAAAATTCTTTTAGAATGAATATGACATTAATAACTCTTTTTGATATAGAGTTACGCCAGATGGATGTTAGAATTGTCTTTCTAAATGAAGACCTTGATAAAAGATATATATGGTGCAACCGGAAGATTTTACAACAAATGATCCATATAAGCTTATGTGTAGACTAAAAAGTATATTTATGGCCTCAAGAAAGTTTTTAGACAATGGTACTTAAAGTCTCATAGTGTTGTCATTTCATTCAACTTTGTTGAGAATAAAGTAAATCAGTGTATATAGTACAAAGTTAGTGGGAGGAAATTTATTTCTCTTGTACTCTATGTATATGATAACTTGCTTACAAGTTGTGATCTTGAATCACTGCATGAGAAAAAACAAATATTGTCAAAAAAAAAATTAACATAAAGAACCTTGATGAGGCATCTTTTGTCCTTGATATTGAGATTCATAAGGATCGTTCCCGTTGTATATTGGATTGTCTCAGAGGACATATATTGATCGTATTTTGGAAAGATTTAGTATACATCACTACAAGCTAAAAATTGCCCTTGTCATTGGTGATGGATTGAATTTGTCACAATATCCTCATTTAGACATTGAAAAAATTCAATTGAACAATATACGTTGTGTTAGTGCACTTGAAAATATTATATATGCTCAAATTTATATTAGATCAAACATCGCTTTTGCCATAGGACTTCTAGGTAGATATTAGTTAAATCTAGGACACGATCACTGGGTTGTTGCCAAAAAGATCTTAAGGTACTTAAAGAGAACAAAAGACTAAATGATGATTTACAGATACATTCAAGTAGGTCCTGCAGTTAGTAAGATATTTAGATGCAAACTTTGTTGACTATTATATTGACATGAAGTTGACAATGGAAAGCATATTTATGTTAGCATGAAGTATAATATCATGGAAAAGCAAAAAACAGAAACCTTTATCATCCCCTATCATATAAGCAGAGTTTGTAATATGCTTTTTAGTTGTACTTGAGTTATTTGCCTCCAAAACCTCATTAGGGAGTTAATTGTATTTGACTTTGTGGATAAACTCATATGGTTGTCTTGAGACAATAATTTGGCAATGTTGTTTATATAACAACAATAGAGGTCTCAATAGGTCTAAACATATGGCGGTCAAATTTTTAACCATAAAGAAACAACACAGAATGGTAATGTTATAATAAAGCATATTTTCACAGATGATATTGTTGCAGATCCATTAACTAAAAGCCTTCGCCCTTGTGTTCTTAAATGACATGTCATCAACATGGGCTTAGGAGCATCATGAGATGTTGTTGCTTGGCGGGAGCTATTTCAGTTTTGTTCGAATAAAGTTTACATCTGTGTTTATTACATTTAGTAACATTATGATATATGTCAACTCTTTTGCATTCAATAAAGTAATTCCGAATGCATTGTTATGGAGTTGAATACATATATATGTTAAAAATATCAAGGTATTGTGTAGACCTTGATTAAAGGCTAGGAGTATCAAGTTTTTAGCTTTAAGGATATGTCTTGTTACGCATAAAGAAATGTTAACCATAAGAATAAGACATATGTAAGTTTATTTGAATCATAAAGATATTCTCTAGTGACACGGGTTTTTGTTATACTTAAGGAAAGAGAATGATGAATGACAAAGGGAATGACACATAAAGGTATTACTCTATATGAGAGGTGTTATCCATTTGTCATATTACCATATTAAATCTATATCAATAGTGTTTAAAACTTTATGGGATATGATTGATTATTAAAAATTATCTTTAGACCAAGGTGCGTATGGAAGGCTTTGTGTGTATACTTGTAGTTACCACAATGATGAGGTGTTTAAAAATTTATGATATATAATTGACTATTAAAAAATATCTTCAAACCAAGGTGCATATATACAATTTCGAATAATATAACCCAAGTGGAAGAATGTAAATTTTTTTTTTAATATATATATATATGGGCTATATTAATTGATATTGTAATTTACCATTTTATGGGATTGATTTAATAAAATGATATAGAATGTTTCTTAATTAGTTTAATATAGAGCTAACTAGTGTAGGCCGAGTTGTGTCTGACCCATGATAAGAAGACTTGGCTAAAAACTCTACAAATAGTGCTCAAGTCACTCCTTTAATCCCGACACACAATAATCCTAACATAAGGAGTGTTTACTGAATGCTAATGAACACTAATGATAATGAGCAATCTCATTGAGTCAGTGATATAGAGAGTAATAGAGGAGAAGTTCTAGAGTTTGGATCATCGCTATTCCACATAAAAAACGAGGGATTTCAAATGGGTCAATACCCTGAAAAACCCCAAACTAGTACACATATGACAAATTTACCCCAAACTATTTTTTTTACCACCAAAAATCCCAAAATGATACACCTTTGATAAATTTACGCCAAACCGGTATACTTGTGACAAATTTACCCTTTGTTAGTTTTCGTTAAATTTTATTGTCAAATTATTAAGTTAAATGACACGTGACAGTTGACTAGTATACCAATTTGGGATTTTACACTCCATTTGTCACAATTTACAATTTTTGTGATTTTTTTTGTGGTATTAATCAAATTTAGTGAAGGGTATATTTGTCATAAATTTATCAGTTTGAGGATTTTTGCAATTGAATAAATTAGTTTGGGGTAAATTTGTCATAAATGTACCAGTTAGGGATTTTTTATGATCAGTCGGGATAAATTTGTCACAAGTGTATTAGTTTGGGATTTTTCATGGTAAAAAAAATAGTTTTGGGTAAATTTGTCACATGTGTACCAGTTTTAGGTTTTTCAATGTATTAATCTGATTTCAAATCAAGTGTGTAAATCCTTTTACTTGATACATATATTCTTGAGTCTAATTATAGAGATCTTGGGATGTTGCTTTTGCGGCTTACAATAGCAATAGTAGATGAGGGCTGCGACGATAGAGATCCAGACGTAGGCGAAGTTATGGAGGTCGGTCTCCATGTTTTCGGTGAAATTGTCTTGTGTAGATCTGTCCTAGTTTTGATCGAGCTCTTTTTCTCTATGGTTAGTGCTGTGTCTATATTTTAATTCATGGGGAAAGTTTGGGCGATGGACGTGTGAAGCAGTCCGAAACAAAAAGGGAAAAAAAAAGTGATGAGTTAGGAGAAAGCATGGAAAGAGTCCAAATCTTTAAACTGCAGGTCTTCTCGGTTATTAACATATGTTAAGTTTCAATCAGAGAATTACGGTCGTTGGTGATTAAATCTCATTCCTAATCACGATTGCCTTTAAGATGGCCATATTATTTTAGATGCAATTGCGTGGTGTGAGGAAGTGATTGCTTAAATGGAGTTTCCGCTTGAGTATCAGACAATTAGATTTCAGGTACTTGGGTGCAACTTGACATAAGTTCTTCACTTTTCATTAATTTTCTTAATACGTAAACATTTTTTGGGATATTCAAGGTTCACCTACCATGCCATTTGATATCAAGTTAAATGTGAATCATTATCTTTTTCAATAAGTCTTGATATGTCGAATTTCACAGTATGCTTATTTATGATTTATTAACCTTTATCATTGCCATGCTTTACTTTGATTCCCCTTGTTTTATTTTCTTGCATTAGTCAATACATATTAGGGCTTTGAACCTTTAAATCCTACGGTCGGACCCTAATATATTTTTTCGTGTGATTTGCTATGATTGATTTGATTAGTTAAAATTTGATGGCCTTAAAATAGCATGTTATCAATGATATGGTGAACTCTAAACTTAACGTGTATTTAACATGTTAGCATATTATCAATCATCATTGGTCGCCACTATCTCACGCATATTTAGAGCTTAGTGCACATAAGTCTTGGTCTTTTAATTAGGGTAGATGCATGTTAGTTTTAGAATGCACATAGATTTAGCATAATGCATATTTTTCATAAATATGTTCAGATAAAAAAATGTTATCTAGGTTTCATTTAGATAACAGGTACACCTAGAATTAATTAGGCTCATGTCATATGATGTATGTCATTTTGATATAAGTTTAAATAATTATATCTAGATAGTTTTAGTTATTGCATGTAAAATGCTAAACGCTTCCGGAAATATATCTACATGATAATTTTAAAACTATCTACATGATAGTTACTAACAAATTACTCAGCAAAAAATTAAAAAAATTAAAAAAAAAAATCATATACCAATTTATTTACCAACAAATCTTGAAAACTTACTAGGATTTACTGAAATCTACTAGTATGGATAAAAATTCGTATTCTTTTCTCATGGAACAATATAATTATGCACATAAAATAGATGGTTCCCTTTCTCCTTTCGGTGATGTCTTGTTGCCATGGCAAAATATTTTCGTGTACAGAATATATATCAAAAAAAAAATGCTAAATAGAAACGACCATCGGAGGATAATTCTTAAAGTCAACCTATAAGACAGACCCTAAATTTGGGGTTTGCTCTCCATTCTCACTAAAACCTTAGAAATTGCATACTATGATATATGACATGAGTTAATAATTCTTGACGCCTTATTATGAGAGCGAGGGATAGTACCTTGTACTATGTAGTACTTCTTATGCTCCTCGGGATTTGTACATGTACTTCTTAGTTCTCTAGTTGGTGAATAAATGCAATGAAGTCATACATCTTCACTTCCTTCTCCCCTTGCTTTTATCACGACACATCATGGTTCTCAATATCCTTCTACTCTCAATTATACGAGCTCTCAAATTGACACATATTGATTGACTGACTGTATTGTGCTACGGAACCAAAAGGTAAGCATTTTGTCTTTTTTTTTTCACCAGTTCAATTTCTTGTGCTACTCCATTTCACTTATTCATGTCGAGTAGTGTAGCCGATATATCCCTAGCTGGAGTGTGCGTGCGCCACAATGTCCATGAGCCATTATTGCATGTATTGGATTGTGTACTATGGCTTCTCACTCCTTGTATCAGGTAAGTCTTACATAGAGTCCCCACAAGAATAGTGAAATCAAGCTTCCTTCCGCTTGTAAACTACCTTTTATGAACTCTACTCTTGTGCAATAGATATAGAGGGCTATTTTACTGTTTCGAGCTTATTTACCTAAGGCAGGCTTATTGGATATCTAGTCCAGCAGGTAAGTCTATGTAGGATATTGGTCTGGGCTTCCTTATCGGGTAGTTCTTTCAATGATAATTTCAAAATAACCGATTTAATCCTAAATCTTTATGCAAAATTTAAATGTAATTTTTTTTTATCAATTTTCACCAGAAATTACTAATGTAACAATCCAGTCATTGATGGCTATCCTATGTGGCACATCATCACGTCGGTGATTTCCGATGGAAATTGACTGGAAGAATTATATTGAAATTTCACACGAAGGTTTGAAATTGAATTGGCAAAATTAAAAAAAATTAGAATTAACTGATATCCTTAAAATATGTTATGCTTTTGAAGTGATTGTATTTATTCAATTTATAATTTCAGATAAAATTACGTTTGGCGGGACAATGCTAAAAACACCATAGGCTCCAATATGCCAATCTCCATTATTCCTTGTCATGAACCTTTCTTTGGTCCTTCTTTCTTCTTTGGCACACGAAACCCTCTCCTTGCTCGTCTAATTTTGGTACTGCGAACGTCCATGGACACAAAGACACAAGGACAAGGATTCTACTGCTCTCAGCATGTGCCTTCATTCCTCTTTCACGCAAGTCTGTTCTTCAAGTGCCGCCCCTTCTATTTGAAAAGAAATCAATTATTCAACTCGTGACACGTCTGAATCAATAATTGAGTTGCATATGTACCACGTGCCCATATAATAAAGCATAGGATGCTAACCTTTTTGCCATGGTTTATATGATGGATCAATTCGACGAAGAAAAAGGGGGTCCATGACCAGCTGAGATCGAGGAGATGCTTTTGGGTAGAAAAAGGAGACATTTTTTTAAATTTTACGACTTTTGTTACATCTGTCTGGTTGGAAATTTGAAATCAACAGGGAACGGTTACAGCGAGAATGCATGCATTTAGAGTGCTAGAGCTAGAATCCTCTTAATCTATATCCAAGCAAGCTAATCGATGCACGTTTGATACGTGTGTAAGTAGGTAAAACACGAGCTAATTCTAGAAATAGGATCACTGTTCGATCCAATGAAGAACAACAATGTTTTAAACACTTATCTTGTTATTATGTTACACCCCATCATTTGTGGTAGTGCTAGAAAATCATGCAAGTTTCTATAGATCACACAGACCAATATCATCTCAATCAATTAATTGTGGAGCCAGCGTAATCAACGCTAGAGATGGACTTGATCTACATGATCTATATGTAAGTCATGCAATGTTTTGCTCGAGTCAAGAGGGGGAATGTTTGATCTCTACATGCCCATTGCTAAGTAGCAAAACTCTAGTCGTGACCAGTGAGCTGGTTCGTTACCTAGTTCCTCCATTTCCTGAACCGGAGGCCTATGCTTCTACAGTCAATCTGGCCTTCTAGGATCCAGTTTTTCGCACTACCTTGGACGGAATCATTAACTTTGCTTTCACCAGCATGATCTCATTCACGTTGTCTAGTTCTGTATTATTTCCCAAAAAACGTGCCTACATAGTAAACATAATTATTACATGAAACACAACATGATTAATCGTACCCAATCTTCCCACGAAACGTTATAATAAACTAAAAAACAAGATCACTTCCGTGCAGGCCACAAGTTAATTTAGTCCACGATAATAGTGCAGTGTTCATTCACGTCCCTGTTGATAGTACCTTTTCTTTTCTCTGTCACCAACAGTGTCGAGTGACATACTGAACTTGTATGTTGATGTATCATGTATACTCGATTTACTATGAAATGAAATCATCTGTCACTTGTTTCTTGAGTTTCCTGGACATCTTTCCCATGCTAAATCAACCGATTTGAACTGACTGATTCCGGTATGCCTCCATGTTCCATTTTGGGTAAGCAATTTACATTCAGAAGCACCTAATTCTGGCTTAAAAGAATCAAAGCTTGAACTCCAATATGTCAGAAAACAAGTACCAATGATCTTTCAAGAGAGACCAGAATTCATACAATCTAAAACTCTAGTTACTCTCGTCAAAACCCACAGCAAAAGAACTCTGGTAAATTATTAGGCCTAGGCCACACAGCCGCACTTGCACTTGGACATGCATTTATTGCAATCGGACAGTTTTGGCTTCCCACCCTTGCAGTCACACCTCCTCGTGCATTTGGCTCGCGATGACCCGCCCCACAAGCACCGCTCCATGCAGCAGAGAACCGACCCGCACGATGGGCAACCGTGGTTCAGCCGGTCCATGATGCAGTCCCGGCAGGCGCTGCCATCCGAAGAAAAAGCCATGGTCCGAGGAGGGACGGCCATCGATCACAGCACCCCCAGCATTATGAGCGGCACGAGAGCCAGCTTAGACATCTTCTCCATCTCTTTACATACCCAATGTGATGTGCAGGATCCTCTCTCTGTTTGACAATATATAATAGGTCTCCTGCTCTCACTGTGGGCTTTGACTTCAGAGAATTGAGTTGCTTACAGGTCACAAGCTCATCAATTGCAAATGGGTATATAAGACTAAAAGGAGACTCCAAAGAAAGATTGAGGAATTTTAAAACCAAACCGGTAGCCAAGTATTTCAGTTAGAAAGAATGAATGGACTGTGAAGAAATATTTTTTCTAATATTTTCTAAAAATTATTTTAGAGTGAATATGGCATTAATAACTCATTTTGATATAGAATTACACCAGATGAATATTAAAATTGTCTTTATAAATAAAGACCTTGATAAAAGATATATATGGTGCAATCGGAAGATTTTACGACAACAGATGATCTAGATAAGCTTATGTGTAGACTAAAAAGTCTATTTATGGCCTCAAGCAAATTTTTAGACAACGGTACTTAAAGTTTTATAGTGTTGTCATTTCATTCAACTTTGTTGAGAATAAAGTAAATCAGTGTATATAGTACAAAGTTAATGGGAGGAAATTTATTTCATTTGTACTATATGTATATGATATCTTGCTTACAAGTTGTGATCTTGCATCACTGCATGAGACAAAACAAATATTGTCAAAAAAAATTAACATAAAAGACCTTGATGAGGCATATTTTGTCCTTGATATTGAGATCCATAAGGATCGTTCTCATTGTATATTGGATTTGTCTTAGAGGACAAATTTTGATTGTATTTTTTGGAAAGATTTAGTATACATTACTACAAGCTAGAAATTGCTCTCATCATTAAAGGTGATGAGTTGAATCTGTCACAATGTCTTCATTTAGACATTAAAAAAATTCAATTGAACAATATACGATGTGTTAGTGCACTTGAAAATATTATATATGCTTAAATTTGTATTAGATCAAACATCGCTTTTGCCATAGGACTTCTATATAGATATTAGTTAAATCTAGGACACGATCGCTGGGCTGTTG
Organism: Eucalyptus pauciflora; assembly: GCA_007663325.1. NCBI lineage: Eukaryota > Viridiplantae > Streptophyta > Magnoliopsida > Myrtales > Myrtaceae > Eucalyptus > Eucalyptus pauciflora. The sequence continues at coordinate 312,287 of VMYD01000019.1, forward strand.
CTAAGAAAATCTTAAGGTACTTAAAGAGAAGAAAAGACTAAATGCTGATTTACAGATATGTTCAGGTCTTGCAGTTAGTAAGAAATTTAGATGTGGACTTTGTTGACTATTAGGATGACATGAAGTTGACATGGAATGCATCTTTATGTTAGCATGAAGTATAATATCATGGAAAAGCAAGAAACAAAAACTTTTATCATCCCCTATCATGTAAGCAGAGTTTGTAATATGTTTTTCAGCTGTACTTGAGTTATTTGGCTTCGGAACCTCATTAGAGAGTTGATTGTATTTGACTTTGTGGATAAACTCATACGGTTGTATTGAGACAATAATTTTGTAGTATTGTTTATATAACAACAATAGAGGTCTCAAGAGGTCTAAACATGTGGTGGTCAAATTTTTAACCATAAAGAAACAATACATAATAGTAATGTTATAATAAAGCATATTTTCACAGATGATATGATTGCAAATCCATTAACTAAAGGTCTTTGCCCTTGTGTTCTTGAATGACATGTCATTAATATGGGCTTAGGAGCACCATGAGATGTTGTTGCTTGGTGGGAGCTATTCAGTTTTGTTCGAATAATGTTTATGTATGTGTTTATTATATTTAGTAACACTATGATATATGTCAACTCTTTTGCATTCAATAAAATAATTCTGAATGCATTGTTATGGAGTTGAATACATATATCTATTAAAAATCTCAAGGTATTGTATAGACCTTGATTAAAGGCTAGGAGTATCCAGTTATCAACCTTAAGGATATGTCTTGTCACGCATAAGAAATGTTAATCATAAGAATAAGACATATGTAAGCTCATTGGAACCATAAAGATATTCTCTAGTGGCACGGGTTTTTGTTATACTTAAGGAAAGAGAATGAGGAATAACAAAAGGGATGACGCATAAAAGTATTACTCTGTATGAGAGGTGTTATTCATTTGTCATACTACCATATTAAATCTATATCAATAGAGTTGAAAAAACTTGCGACTATGGAAGGTTTTGTGTATATACATGCAGTTACCACAATGATGAGGTGTTTAAAACTTTATGGGATATGATTGACTATTAAAAATTATCTCTAGACCAAGGTACGTATATACAATTTCAAATAATATAGCTCAAGTGTCACGTCCCAATCCTCCAGACCCGTGCCCATCCCTGCATGGTCGATATAATAACGACGTCCCAGGATGCATCGCCGATCCATTCATTTTAATACGTAATCTCTAAACAATGGGATAGGAAAGTAGGACTACAAATTTTTCCAACCAAATGGCCTTTTATAAACAAACAGGTTTATATACCATATCATGTTGTTTACAAAATATCGGCTTAATGACAAAAGGGAACTGTCCTATGACCCACTGGTTGGACACGTTCGCCAATTCTTCAGTCTCCACCTTCCCAGACTTCGGGGTTCCCAGTCCTCCACCAACACCATCTAAGGACTTGAAAATAGTTATACAATAATCAGTGAAACTATGTCTCAGCGAGTTTTACTCCCTAAAACTCGATTAGGAAGCCAATATGCCCTAAGGGCTGCCTAAGCACAATCACAAGTCAGAGAACTTACTTTGGCCTCAGTCTCCTCCCTGCAAATCAGCATAATTCATAAACTCATCGAGTTACATCAACACATCAATCATTCACTCAGATCGACTTATCGATCAATCGACCTAGTCGATTATATGTCAATCAAACCATTCCCCAGTCATTTTAATCAATACCATGCATTCTCCAAGATGATATATCTAGTCACTGAGCCCACGTGCCTTCTCCAAGATAATATATCTAGTCTCGAGCCCACGTGCCTTCTCCAAGATGATATACCTAGTCACCGAGCCCACGTGTATTCTCCAAGATAACCTATCGAGTTACCAAGCTAGTATATTATAATATTCATCATAACGTTCATTCTCCAAAATGGTATATCTAGTCACCGAGCCCACGTGCATTCTCCGAAATGACATACCTAGTCACCGAGCCCACGTGCATTCTCCAAGATGACATACCTAATCACCGAGCCCACGTGCATTCTCCAAGATGACGTACTTGGTCACCAAGCCCACGTGCATTCTCCAAGGTAATGTACCAACTCAACGAGCCAACAACTCATAACGTCTTTCTCCGAGATGACATACTTAGTGATCGAACCGAAGTAACATAGCGTCTTTCTCCGAGATGACACACTTAGTCATCGAGCCGACGTAATACAGCATTCTTTCTCACTTTTTATCATACCAGATAAATTTGTCGTGTGTGGGTACACGGTTGGCCTTAGCCAAAATACCATAATTTCACTTTCACAATTCCCACCATTTCATATAGTCCACCACAATATTTTTGGCATTGTAAACCGACGCTCGGTTATTTTCCAATTAATTACTGAAATTAAATGAATTTAAGAATAAATTCCAAAAATACAAATCATGCACAATCAGCACAAATTAAGGCTCAATTAAATAAACAGATCACACCGCTACAATCAGTGTAATTTTCCAGTCATCGGCCATCCCGGTCTAATTTTCGGAAAGTAAATAATTAATTAAATAATTATGGAAAATATTAAATAAATGCAATAAATCCAACTTATGCCCGTTATAGCCTAATTGGAAGCCGAGACATTTCCGAGGTTCTTTCAATAAATACTATAACCTATCTCCTCGCTAATTTCACTAACCATTTGCCTAACATGCATTGACAAGGCATTAAATTAATTCACCTAATCTAATCTATCCACCTAAGTGCACTTAATTAAATCTAATCAACCCCTAAGAATAATTAACCTAATAAGCAAGGATTAGTGAGTTAAACTCACTTGTTTCGCGAGCGGGTCAGATCAAACTGACGGGAATGTTGCGGGGGTCACTTCTCTCCAAAGCGGACCTAACTTTTGGGGTCAGAACCACCTCAAAACGGGCCTTGAAGCTGCTGGAAACCCACTACACTTTGCCTCTGTTTTAAGTTGCAAAAGAAAGAAACAAAGCTGGTTCCACTTTTGCTTCTGCTTGCTAAACAAAGGAGAACCAATGGCTAAACGGTGAAGAAATGGGTTGATCGGACCTCCGGCAAGTGGGTGGTCAGCAACCAATAGCACCTAGGGGTCAAGGGGGTCTTGTTAGAGGTTGGGATGGGCAAGGAAGGGCTCGAATGGGAGAAAAATGAAGAAAAATGCTAAATAGGCGAACCAGCGGGCGGACCGACGGACTGGCGACCGGCGGATTTCGGTGGCTGTACGGGACGGCCGGCAACTCTGTTCGAGGCAAGGTCCGATTCTTTAGAACGGTCTAGATGTGCTAGTCACGGTGATGGGTGGATCGTTGGCTAATTCGTCTAGGAACACCACTTTCAACTTAGATCTTTGGCAAAAGGTCAGCTAGAGCAGAAACTGGCAGAAGTGAAAACAGAGGAAAACGGTCTGGCGGTGGTGTGGCTGCTCCGGCTGGTCTTCTTGTTGGTTGAGGTGTTCGAACAAGGCATGATGGAGGGGAGGAAGAGTGGTGGACAGCAGTTTGGAGAGGAAGGGAGAGAGAGGGAAGAGATGAGGTTGGAGAGGCCACTTTGCCTTATTTTTCCACAAGCTCGTCCCCTTGACCTCATCCTCAACCACCAGCACTTCCTTGGCTGCAATTCAGCCACCAAGCTTCACTTTGCAACCTTTTAAGTGGTCCAAAAATGGCTAGGCAATCGGGCATATGAATTTGCAAGCCTTCTCTCTCAATTGGACACCGATCCTTGCTTGATTCAACCCAATTCAGCCTCAATAAATTCCGTTGTCGAGTCCTCGATCAAATCAATTTTTTTCCTCACCAATTGATCCCACTTGCTTTCCAATTTCGCGATCAAAAACGGTCCCGGCCTTTTTCTAAACAAAAATGGCCCTAGGACGACTTTTTCCCAAAAAGTCTCGGGTTGTAGAAAAAATCTTCTGAGACTGAGTTGATGCTCCTAGAATTAATTGTGACATGACAGAACTTTCAATTTCTGAAATTGGACTCAAATTCGCGGTTAATTTCACTCAGGCGCGTTTTTAGCGTGACTTAAACTACCAGGTAGCTTTCATAAATTTTTAGTGCAAATGACCCATGGTTGATTTTTTTTCGAGTCACAATGAACCCACTTGACACATTGGCGACTCTCGGTTGTCGTGAAAATCTTGAAGATTTAGTTACAGACACAGGGTACCAAAATGATATAATAAATCAAACTAGTGCCGATCGATGAGAATTTTGCAATTTAGTGGGATCACCCACGTTTAACCACTCATCTCAGTCAAACCGACCTATCTTTGATCTTTAATCAATTTATATATGTGCCGTAATGATCTCAGCAGATGAGCACGGTCGAGTAACCAATTCCTGGTCGAATTCTCAAGTCTATTGCATTAAAATTCCTTAATGGCTTCTCCAGATAGTTTAGTTATCTCACAAGTGATCGGCCCTGAGAATAGCACTATAGGCGTGTCGATGAAAGGCCTGATTTATTCAATTAAAAACAGGACTGAAAATCCAGGATGTCACATCAAGTGAAAAAATGTAAGAGTTATATATATATGGGCTATGTTAATTGATACTATAATTTACAGTTTTACAGAATTTGTCTAATAAAATGATATATAAGGTTTCTTAATTAGTCTAATATGGAGCTAACTAGTGTAGGCCGAGTTCAATCCGACCCATGATGAGAAGACTTGGCTAAAAACCCTACAAATGGTGCTCAAGTCACTCATTTAATCCTGACACACAAAAATCCTCACATAATAAGTGTTTACTGAATGCTAATGAACACTAAGGATAATGAGCAATCTCATTAAGTCAGTGATATAGAGAGTAATAAAGGAGAAGTTCTAGAGTTTGGATCATTGCTATTCCACATAAAAAAACGAGGGATTTCAAATCAGGTGTGTAAACCTTTTTACTTGATACATGTATTGGTGAGTCTAACTATAGAGATCTTGGGATGTTGCTTTTGCAACCTACAGTAGCGATAGTAGATGAGGGCTGCGACGATAGAGATATAGACGTAGGCGAATTTTTGGAGCTTTTTTTTTTTTTTTTTTTGGTCGTAGATATTATATATAAAAGTTACAACACCTTACAACCGCTAGCAACAACGTCCACAAACACAAGATCGAGAAGACAAAAAGGGGGAAAAAGGTTCCAATTGTGGGCTTGATCAATACGGCCATGGGCCTTCGCGGCCCAGTCCGCAACCAAGTTTGCCTCCCGCCTGCAATACCTTAGCTTTAGATTAGGGCACGAACGAAGCAACGATTTTGCCTCCTCGAAGAGTGGACGATCCTCCCATGGCGGCCGCTTGTTTGTGTTCAATGTATCAACCACGATCCAACAGTCTGATTCGATTACCACCCGATCAGTTTGAAGACCGTGCTTAAGCAGATGGTGAAGAGCACAATTGAGTGCCTGAATCTCAGTTTGAAGCGTAGAAGTCGCCTGGAAATCGGCAGTAAATACATCCGTAAGTCTTCCCCTGTGATCCCTACTAATGCACACCATACTACCGATCCGGTTGCCCTCCGTATAAGCCCCATCAATATTACATTTTAGAACGCCACGCTCAGGAGGTTGCCAAAGGAAATCTAAGGGAAGTTCAGAGGAGTGGTGCTGCCGTTCTCATTGAGTGATCCCAGTCCAGCTATAACGTTGTGCTATAGCATCTGTGATGGCGAGCTGGGATCTCGGCTGCTGGTGTCAGAACACAAAATTATTCCTTTCGCGCCAAATTTGCCATAGGATATGTGCGATGAGCTCCAACTCAAGTACTTTCCTCTGCCGCGTTGCCTGATGTTTGATCCACTCTGCAATGCTAGTGAATAGAGGGGAAATATGTAAATGCCGTATATCATGATGCTGCCATACCTCTTTCATCCAAGAGCAATAGAAAAACAAATGCTCGATTGTTTTCGAGGTGTGTTGATCGCAGAGTAAACATGTAGGATCTACTAGAATATGGCGTCTGAACAGATTAGCTTTGGTGGCAAGGGAATTATGAAAGATGGACCATATAAACATGCGTATTTTAGGTTCGGTCTTCATTGTCCATAATCGGGTCCATAGCTTTCTGTCAAAGCTGAATGTTGTTGCTGCTGTGTGGTTGTTGTTGTGTTGTTCTGTACTGAGGATGGATTGGTAGTGGCTCTTCACGGAATGAATACCGGTCTTTGTGGCCGCCCAAATTAGCTTATCAGTAGCAAATTCTGGCTTGATAGGAAGTTTGATGATTTCCTTCACAATGCACTCATCATAATTCTGTTTGATAAGTGGAAGATCCGTCACCAATTCCGGTTCGTCTCATGCTAGAGGTCCCGGTAAAGGCCCTATAGGCAACCATCGATCCCTTCGTGTGTGTATTTGTGTACCATCACCCACTGACCAACACATATTTGGTTTCAAGGCTTCGCGGCCTATAAGAATACTTCTCCAACCCCAAGAGGGTCGACTACCAGGTTCCGCCTTCATAAAGTCTGTGTTTGGGAAATAGATTCCCTTGAAGATTTGACTCCATAAGGAAAGTGGAGTGTGAATAATTCTCCAGGCTTGCTTACCCAGTAAAGCTTTGTTAAAAGCCATCAAATCACGAAAACCCAAATCTCCACAGTGCTTGCTGAATTTTAATGAACTCCAGTTTTGCCAATGCACCCCTCCTCTACTAACATCATTCTTCCACCAGAAACTAGCTATACGTTGTTCAATGGCCTTACAAATAGAATGAGGTAGCTTGAAAACCGACATGGCATACTAAGGAATGGCCTGCACTACTGACTTGATAATGACTTCTTTACCCCCTTTCGATAAAAGCCGTTCTTTCCACCCGTCCAATTTAGCATTTACCCTTGCTGAAATCCAGGAAAACATTTCTCGTTTCGACCGTCCCCAGTCAGAAGGTATACCCAAGTACTTGCCGTATCTATGAAGTAGAGGTACTCTGAATTCTCTAGCTAAATTTTGCTGCAAATTTAGTGGACAATCTTTGCTGCAATACATGCCTAATTTGTTTCTGTTAATAACCTGCCATGTAGCTAGACAATATTGGTTCAGAATATTGGACATGTTCTAACACTCAATGATTGTACCATCGAGAAAAAAGACTGAATCATCAACGAAAAATAAATGGGAGATAGTCGGACAGGATCTAGTAAGTCTTATCCCTCTGAGATTTTCACTATGAACGGCCTGGGTAATCAAAGTTGATAGAACATTGGCCACTAGCACAAAAAGGTAGGGGGATAGAGGATCACCTTGGCGAAGTCCTCGTGAAGGCTGTAGGTAAGGTAGTTGTTCGTCGTTGAAGCGCACACTGAGGGATGGTGTGGTAATGCATTGCATGACCCAGTGAACCCATCGATGATGAAATCCCAGTTTAAGCAGATAGTCTCGCAGAAAATCCCATTCCACTCGATCATACGCCTTATGCATATCGGTCTTGATTAATACCTTATGTTTGTGCTTCCATTTCCTTGCTTTGAACTGATGCATGACTTCTTGGACGATTAGGATATTATCTTGAATTTGGCGTCCACTAACAAAGGCTGCCTGTTCTTGAGCAATGAGACTTGGTAGCCACGGTTTTAATCTATTCGCAATAACTTTTGAAATGATTTTATATGCATAGTTACACAAGCTGATCGGCCTATACTGATCGAGTCTTTCCGGATGACTGGTCTTAGGGATCAATGTAATGCTTGTTCGATTAATATTGATGGGTAATACACCTGAAGTAAAAAAGTCGTCCACTAACCTTAGAAAGTCTTCCTTGACAATTTCCCAATGTGTTTGGTAGAAGAATCCGCTTAAGCCGTCCGGTCCTAGTGCTTTAGAAATCCCCATTTGGAATGTCACATTGTGCACTTCTTCCATAGTAACTAAAGCCGTGAGGTGGGAGTTCATCTCAAAGGTGACAAGGGGAGAGCATTGAGCCAAGACAGGGCCATAGTCACGGGGCCCCTCCGACGTATATAACCGTGAGAAAAAAGAATTTGTCATCTCCTTAAGCGTTTGAGGGTCACACTCCCATTCCTGATTTGTATTCTGAAGCATTGTGATCCGATTTCTTTGGCGTCGTTGGATGGTCGAGGCGTGGAAAAACTTTGTGTTCTGATCCCCCCAATTCAACCAGTTGATTCTAGACCGCATAGCCCAGAATAGCTCATCTTGGTGCCATAACTGTCGAATTTCATTCCTAATAATAGAGGCTGTCTCGGCCTCATTGGTAGTTGGATAAACATTGTTTGTCAGTTTTGCTAGCTGTTGGTTGAGCGAGTTGATCCTTTGATGGCCATTCTTGAATTTCGCACGACTCCATTTCTGTAAGGCCCTAGAGACAGCCTGTATTTTATGAACTAAGATAGGGTGACCAGTCTGGATGGAATTCCAGGTCCTGTTGATGAGCTCATGACATTCGGGATCCTGGTTCCAAAACGCTTCAAAGACAAAAGGTCTACTGCAAGATCCAGTCGAAATGGTTGTGCTGAGTAGTAGGGGACTATGATCAAATCCCAGTATCGGTAAAGCCAATACTTCAGCCTCAGGATACAAAACACGCCAGTTAGAAGTGCACAAGACCCTGTCTATTCTTTCTTTGACTAGCTCATCCCCTGCTCTTATTCGACCAGGTAAACCGGCAACCTTTACTCTCCACCTCCATTAGGGAACATTCATTGATGAAAGTGCGAAAAGAAGAGATTCTAAATGGAGCAACAGGTCGCATGCCTACCTTTTCCCAAGGATAGAGTATATCATTGAAATCCCCTGCACAAACCCATGGCCATGTATTTGTGATGTTGATAAGTCGTAATGCCTGCCATAATAACTGCCTCTTATGGTATGAGTAGGGGGCATGGACGCAGGTAAGGCACATAGTTCTGTCCTCAGTTAATTCCCTGCATGTAAGATCAAGACAATCATTGGAAGCATGAATAATATCTACTGATAAGCTGTTTTGCCATAGAAGTGCGAGACCCCCTTTAAGACCTTCAGGATTGCGAACGAAAACATTTTGGAATCGTAACCGGCGTTGCAAGCAGGTGAGAACCGGATCAAAGTTCTTGGTCTCCATTAGAAAGACCAAGTCGGGCTTATCCCTGGCCACTAAGGCCTTAAGAGTTTGAACAGTCAGGGGATTGCCCAGGCCCTGATAGTTCCAACATAGTAGTTTCATTTGTTTGGGGGTGGCTGTTGAGGGCCAACCACCAATGCCCATTGGGCCATTTCTTCAGCCGTATACATAGGAGTGTCCATTAAAAGGTTGACGTCAAAGTCTGAAGGGGATGAGTGACGCGTGTTGTCGCTGTTTCTTCGAGGTTCCGCCGATGCTTGTATTCCTGATAGACTTTCTTTGGATCTGCTTTGTTCTCTCCATGTATTCAGTGGTAACCGCCTTTAATTTTGTTGAAGCAGGTACCATATCAGTGGTGTGGCAAGCGTTCGAAGCTGCTGCCGGCAAATGCTGTTGCTATTGAGTCCTTACTTCGGACAACCTAGCTAGTATTTCAGGTAGGGGTGAGCGGTTCCCGGTTCCTTACAGGTTCTGCTTGGAACCTGGAACCTACCCTCGGGTACAGGTTCCTCATTTTTTGGAACCTAGAAGCTACCCGTCAGAACCAAGAACCTAAAACTTACCGTGTCACAGGTTCCGGGGTCGGTTCCAGGTTCCAACAGGTTCTATGTTTTTTTTTTTTTTCATTTTTAGTTTAAAAAAATGAAATGAATGCAGCAATAATAAACAAACTTGTCATTCATTAAAAAGAATATAACACAAACAGCATTTTAGAAGCAATAATAAACAAACTGTTTCTAGTTTTTACACTCATGAAAATATGGTTCTTAAAACTTCTTACAGCATCAGCATCATCAACTGGTGGAAGCTCTCTTAGTAAAATTGAGTCTACTGTTGCCAGATCCTAAAATTAAGAGAGAAAGGCATTAAATTTATGATCAAAATCCATATACCATTATATACTTCTTTTAGCAAAAGAGTAAATGACTGGATAAATCTGAGAAAGGGATAGACCTTAAATGGCATTCTAAGAACAAGCTTTGTAGCAAGAGAACGGTAGAAATTTTCTGGGGCCTGCACTAACAAATTCTTTATGAAGACCACTTCACCAAAACTTACAACATACTTGCATCCTCCCCCCACCCAAAGAGAGAGAGAGAGAGAGAGAGAGAGAGAGAGAGAGAGAGAGAGAGAGAGAAGAAAAGTACACCCAAGTGAAAAGGTTCTCAAATATTTTCTGTTTTGTGAAAGTTGAAACGATACCTTCAACTGATTCAAGGAGACAGACATGAGAACAGAACCATCACGGTGGAGGACACCTCTGTAATCCACCTCCTCGCTCTACTCTCGTGTTAAGTATGGTTGTTAGAAAATGGAACTATCTAAAATTTTATGGCCAATGTCATTTTCAAGTTGATGACCAACCTCCTTTTGCATTGGCAATTGACCCGATCGTCGCTGGAAATCAAAATAATGTCTGTGCTTTTCCTCAAATGGTCCCTGATGATGGTAATTAGAAATAAAGACGGGGCGAATAAGAATCCCAAAATGGTCAACTAATGCAAAATGATACAATAAACTAAATTAAAAACCTACAACCCCCTTCTGAAGCTCTGCTGCTCTCATACCGAGATTTGTCAGCCTTCTACAGGGATCTATCTCTTCTTCAGGTGGTTCAGTAAGAGAGACTCTGATTGTATCACCTAAACCATCCTGCATTAAAATGTTCCATGAACTTCAAGGTCTAATTAGGGTATAAGGAGCATTTCAAATATCACCATCAATGGCCCATTATGCACAGTCCACCAAAAACAAAATGACTCCAATCATTCAAAAATATAAATGAAAACAGAATTTTGCAAAGCATTTTAAACCACCCAATCATTGAATTGCAGTGTGATACATCTAGATCAATAGGGGTTCTAATCATGTTCAGGACAGTTGCACCGAGCCAGTAGGTGTAAAGGAGACCTGAAGAAGGGTTTGAATGCCAATTGTAGACTTCATGCGTCCATCCTCACCTTCTCCAGCTTCAGTCACTCCCAAGTGTAATGGGTAATCCCATCCCTGAACATTCATTTTAGCTACGAGAAGACGGTATGCTTGAACCATGACAACAGGATTGCTTGCTTTCATTGAGAAGACAAAATTGTGGAAATCTAACTTCCGGCATATTCTTGCAAACTCAAATGCAGATTCGACCTGTTTGAATGAATACCCTTCAATTTCAGAGTTCATATCATAAAAAAACTAAAAAGCCAAAAACGAAAAAAAAAAAGAAAAAAAAAAGAAAAGGTAGAAGAACTTTTAATAGATTTAGAGAGAATAATTGTTCACCATTCCCGTAGGAGAATCCCCATGGTAGCTCATGATACGATCTGAAAGGCTACCATGATTTGTGCCAATACGCATCGCCCTTCCATACTTTTTGCACTTCTCAACCAACGGAGTGAATACCAAGTAGAGCAGAACAACCGTATCAAAAATAAGAAACTAGGTACTTGCGAATTCAGATTGCTTCTACTGAGACAACTCCACAATTTAGTCCAAAGCCCTCTTTTCACCAAATTCAAGCCCACACACATAAAAAGAGCTAGTCATTGTCGAATGACCCTTCTTTCATTTTACTGACAGAAAAAAGAAAGATTGCCGCCACATTGACACTTCTTTCTTGTGGTGCAGGCTGGGAATCTAAAATCATACAATTCATGCCTATAGATAGAATATATGCAAGTCATGCACCCACTTCTACAGCTACAAGGAAGGGGTTCAAGTCAAACGTGCCGCAAGAGGTTGAGCAATTGATGGATCAGTTAAGCCATTCTCAACTCATCGGATTCTATTAGATGTCCTACCCATGAACCTAGCAAATTTCAATGTCGAAGTTGGTCTCAGTGACCAAGGAGAAAGAAACAGTGTTAGTTTGTCGCCCTAGTTTGTCGCCCGATTCAGGTAAAACTTGCTTAACACCAGTAATGAACAGGCTTCAATCAAATATATGCAAACAATGCAAACTGAGCAGCAACACCGGACTCACAATAACTACCAAGAGAACCCTTTTTTCCCCACAGATCTGGCAGCTTAGATTTCAATTATTTTCTGCTCTGTATGGGGAATAGGAATTACGTTTGAGCGGCGAGGCGAGCGAGGGGTGACGGTGTCCAGCAGCGGTGTCGAGGGAGGTTCGGCGACGGCAAGCACGTGGCGACGGTGGCACGACGGCGACGAAGGCACAAGTCTCACGGCACCAATGGCGGCATGAATGGCGCAACGAAGATGGCGGCGGTCGCGGCTCAACCCACGGCCAAGGGGGGAAGAGCTTGGTTCGAGCGGAGGTGGTGACGGTTCGAAGCAACGACGGCTCGGACGGCCGAGCGAGGGGCGGCAAGAGGTGGTGACAATGGCTTGGGGACGGCAGCGGTGCCTCACGGCGGCACGAACGGTGAGATAGCTCGTCGGGCTCAACAGCAAGACAGCTCATCGGACGAGCAGTGGGTGGTGGGGGTTCGGTGGCCAAGAGGTGGTGGTGAGTAGGGCGTGGGTCGGCGGTGTGGTGGTGGGTGAAGCAGCAGCCGGCGAGAGGAAGGAAGAAGAAAAAGGGGGGTTTCGGCCGAGAGAGGGGGAAAGAGAAGAGAGAGAGAGAGAGAGAGGAAAAGAAAAAGTTGGGGGGGCAGGAAGTGACGTGAGGAGGGAAAATGGGAGAAAAGAGAGAGAGAGAGAGAGAGAGAGAGAGAGAGAGGGAAAGGGGGGAAGATTGAATAGAAGGGGGGAAATCACGTCGAGGGGGTTAGGGGTTTTTTTTTTAACTTGGCCAGTTCCGGTTCCGGTTCCTAAGGGAACCAGTCCCCTAAGAATCGGGAATCGAATCGGAACCTCCGGTTCGATTCCCCGGTTCCCGGTTCTACCCGGGAACCACGCTCACCCCTAATTTCAGGTGAGGGCGGCAAAGGAAGTGGTTGCTGCACAGCAGAGGGAGTCTCAGGTACTGTCTCCTCCATTTCTAGAGTCACTTCCTGTGGGTTATAAAAAGCTTTCCAGTAGGGACTATGTTCCCTGACTTTAGCACGTAGCCACTGGCCATAGGCCATCTTGTTTTTTCCTTCAATCTATGCTTCATCATAAGGAAAGTTCGGGCAATGCGTCGCGTAATGGCCTATTTTCCCACATGAATAACAGAAATTGGGCAATTTTTCATATCTAAAATCGAGCCACAAAGTCTTCCCTTCTATTTGAACAAGCTTGCCCGTCTTCAAAGGTTGTCCCAAGTCGATCTCTAGTCTTATTCTACCATTTCTGATCGCTGAACCTACTGTTGTAGGAGGATCAACCGCTACCACTAAACCAATATGTTGTACTGCCCTGCGCAGGAGGGTTTTTGTGCTCCATTCCAGAGGTAAGCCATATACATGAACCCAAAATGCGCAACGAGTAAAATCATAACAGTGCAAAGGTGTATTAGGTATCCATTGTTTAAAAATGACTAGGTTTCTTGAGAACAACCAAGGCCCGCCATCTACTATTCGTTGTTTCTCATTTTCTAGATGAAACTTTGCAATATACAGGCCATCCTCCCTCTGGGATATGTCGACACGCTCTGTCCTCCATGCCCTCCTCATTGTATTCTGAAAAGCCTGTAGGTTCACCGAGGGATTGGAAAATATGGTCCCTACTAAGGTAAGGCGACACTCGTGCAGCCTTTCCGAGGGAGGAGCTTCCTCCCAGATTTCGATTTCCTTTTCTGTGTTTAATCTACCAAGACGTTGACACAGGGCCGCTAGGCGTAGCGAGTCCTTTGGTTCAGTCGATGCCATATTGACTATCCAACGCCTCAATCTAGCAAACTATTGGGAGCAGAAAGGTGTGCCAATTTCCCCTAACCTAGCCATCGTCACCAGAACAAGATAGGAGCAAGAGGTATGTGAAGATGAGTAAGACTTTACCGCTTGAAATGCTGAGTTGGGCTGACCCATTCGTGAAACAGGGAGAATCGGGGACATGCAAGGTTGTAAATTGGGTGGGCTTGAAGGGAGATGTCGCGCCGAGGAGACTGCTTCTAACTGGAAGAAGAGAAAGCCGCGAGGTGTAGAATCCGTCCCCTGAGATTGATGGAAACCTTCATCTTCAGAGGAAATGGGCAGAATTCGGATGGATAGGGTTGCGAAGAAACTGAAAATGACAGAGCAAAGGAAGGAATTGAAAGGGTTTACAAGAGCTACCATGGCGGTAGGGGATTTCTCAAAAAGTCGAGAGGAAAAAAGAAATATGTGAAACTTTGAATTTGTCTTGTGTATATCTGTCCTAGTTTTGATCGAGCTCTTTTATTAGATGGTTAGTGCTGTGTTTATATTTTAATTCATCGGGAAAGGTTGGGCGATGGACGTGTGAAGCAGTCCGAAACAAAAAAGAAAAAAAAAATGTGATGAGTTAGGAGAAAGCATGGAAAGAGTCCAAATCTTTAAAGGTCTTCTCGGTTTTTAACATATGTTAAGTTTCAATCAGAGAATTACGGTCGTTGGTGATTAAATCTCATTCCTAATCACGATTGCCTTCAAGAATTAATTGAGATTTACTTGTATACGACTCCTGAGTATGATTTGTTCCATCTGGCCATATTAGGTTAGATGCAATTGCGTGGTGTGAGGAAGTGATTGCTTAAATGGAGTTCCCGCTTGAGTATCAGACAATTAGGTTTCATGTACTTGGGTGCAACTTGACATATGTTCTTGACTTTTCATTAATTTTCTTAATACGTAAACATTTTTTGGGATATTCAAGGTTCACCTACTATGCCATTTGATATCAAGTTAAATGTGAATCATTATCTTTTTTAATAAGTCTTGATATGTCGAATTTCACAGTATGCTTATTTATGATTTATTAACCTTTATCATTCCCATGCTTTACTTTGATTCCCCTTCTTTTATTTTCTTGCATTAGTCAATACATATTAGGGCTTTGAACCTTTAAATCCTAAGGTCGGACCCTAATATTTTTTTCGTGTGATTTGCTATGATTGATTTGATTAGTCAAAACTTGATGGCCTTGAAATAGCGTGTTATCAATGATATGGTAAACTCTAAACTTAACGTGTATTTTACCATGTTAGGATATTATCAATCATCATTGGTCACCACTATCTCACGCATATTTAGAGCTTAGTGCACATAAGTCTTGGCCTTTTAATTAGGGTAGATGCATGTTAGTTTTAGAATGCACATAGATTTAGCATAATACATATTTTTCATAAATATGTTCAAATAAAAAAATGTTATCTAGGTTTCATTTAGATAACAGGTACACCTAGAATTAATTAGGCTCGTGTCATATGATGCATGTCATTTTTTTATATAAGTTTAAATAATTATATCTAGATAGTTTTAGTTATTGCATGTAAGATGTTAAACGCTTCCGGAAATATATCTACATGATAATTTTAAAACTATCTACACGATAGTTACTAACAAGTTACTCAGAAAAAAAAAATCATATACCAAGTTATTTACCAACAAATCTTGAAAATGTACTAGGACTTACCGAAATCTACTAGTATGGATAAAAATTCGTATTCTTTTCTCATGGAACAATATAATTATGCACATAAAATAGATGGTTCCCTTTCTCCTTTCGGTGATGTCTTGTTGCCATGGCAAAATATTTTCGTGTACAGAATATATATCCAAAAAAAAAAAAAATTGCTAAATAGAAACACGACCATCGGAGGATAATTCTTAAAGTCAACCTATAAGACAGACCCTAAATTTGGGGTTTGCTCTCAATTCTCACCTAAAACCTTAGAAATTGCTTACTATGATATATGACATGAGCTAATAATTCTTGACGCCTTATTATGAGAGCGAGGGATAGTACCTTGTACTATGTAGTACTTCTTATGCTCCTCGGGGTTTGTACATGTACTGCTTAGTTCTCTAGTTGGTGAATAAATGCAATGAAGTCATACATCTTCTTCACTTCCTTCTCCCCTTGCTTTTACCACGACACATCATGCTTCTCAATATCCTCCCACTCTCAGTTATACGAGTTCTCGAATTGACACATTTCGATCCACTAGTTGCACTGTGCTAACGAACCAGAAGGTAAGCATTTTGTCTTGTTTTCCACCAGTTCAGTTTCTTGTGCTACTCCATTTCACTTATTCATGTCGAGTAGTGTAGCCGATATATCCCTAGCTGGAGTGCACGTGCGCCACAATGTCCATGAGCCATTATTGCATGTATTGGATTGTGTACTATGGCTTCTCACTCCTTGTATCACGTAAGTCTTACATAGAGTCCCCACAAGAATAGTGAAATCAAGCTTCCTTCCCCTTTTAAACAACCTTTTATGAACTCTACCCTTGTGCAATAAATATAGAGGACTATTTTACTGTTTCGAGCTTATTTACCTGAAGCAGGCTTCTTGGTATATCTAGTCCAGCAGGTAAGTCTATGTAAGACCTATGGCTTTGGGCTTCCTTCCCGGGTAGTTCTTTCAATGATAATTTCAAAATAACCAATTTAATCCTAAATCTTTATGCAAAATTTAACTGTAAATTTTTCTATCAATTTTCATCAGAAATTACTAATATAACAATCTAGTCATTGCCGGCCATCCTACGTGGCATATCACCACGTCAGCAATTTCCGGCGGAAATTGGCCGGAAGGATTATATTGAAATTTCACAAGAATATTTGAAATTGAATTGACGAAATTTAAAAAAAAAATTAGAACTGACTGATATCCTTAAAACATGTTATGCTTACGGAGTGATTGTATTTATTCGATTTATAATTTCAGATAAAATTACGTTTGGTGGGACAATGCTAAAATCACCATAGGCTCCACTATGCCAATCTCCATTATTCCTTGTCATGGACAATACTAATTTGGGTACCAAGGACACAATGACACAAGGACAACGATTCTTGGACCTGAGCATGTCCTTAAAAGGCTTCCCGTTTAAATAGGTTCCCCTTCAGGTTGAAAAGGGGTATACCTCGCAGGGCTCTCCGTCAAAACCCAACCCCATTTGGGGAAGGGCAAGAATCCCACCCTGGATTCCCGCGACGCCGACCCCGGTGAAATATCCGGTAAGGTACAGGAAAATGAAAGGGGGTGCCCCTTATTCCTTGTCATGGACAATACTAATTTGGGTACTGCGAACGTCCAAGGACACAAGAACACAAGGACAATGATTCTGCTGCTCTCAGCATGTGCCTTCATTCCTCTTTCACGCAAGTCTGTTCTTCAAGTGTCGCCCCTTCTGTCTGAAAAGAAATCAATTATTCAACTCGTGACACGTCTGAATCAATAATTGAGTTGCATATATACCACGTGCCCATATAATAAAGCAGAGGATGCTAACCTTTTTGCCATGGTTTATATGATGCATAAATTCGACGAAGAAAAGGGGGGTCCATGACCAGCTGAGATCGAGGAGATCCTTTTGGGTAGAAAAAGGAGACCTTTTTTAAATTTTACGACTTTTGTTACATCTGTCCGGTTGGAATCAACAGGGAACGGTTACAGCGAGAATGCATGCATCTAGAGTGCTAGAGCTAGAATCCTCTTAATCTATATAACTAATCGATGCACGTTTGATACGTGTGTAAGTAGGTAAAACACGAGCTAATTCTAGAAATAGGATCATTGTTCGATCCGATGAAGAACAACAATGTTTTAAACACTTACCTTGTTATTATGTTACACCCCATTATTTGTGGTAGTGCTAGAAAATCAGCGCATGCAAGTTTCTATAGATCACACAGACTAATATCATCTCAATCAATTAATTGTGGAGCCAGCGTAATCAACGCTAGAGATGGACTTGATCTACATGATCTGTATGTAAGTCATGCAATGTTTTGCTCGAGTCAATAGGGGGAATGTTTGATCTCTACATGCCCATTGCTAAGTAGCAAAACTCTAGTCGTGACCAGTGAGCTAGTTCGTTACCTAGTTCCTCCATTTCCTGAACTGGAGACCTGTGCTTCTACAGTCGATCTGGCCTTCTAGGATCCGGTTTTTCGCACTACCTTAGACGGAATCATTAGCTTTGCTTTCACCAGCATGATCTCATTCACGTTGTCTAGTTCTGAATTATTTCCCAAAAAACGTGCCTACATAGTAAACATAATTATTACATGAAACACAACATGATTAATCGTACCTAATCTTCCCACTAAACATTATAATAAACTAAAGAACAGGGTCACTTCCGTGCAGATCACAACTTAATATAGTCCACGATAATAGTGATCATCCGGTTAGCCTCGTTACGCTCATCTTCTAATTACCCCCCATGACCTTGTTCAGTGATTTATTAGGCGATAATGCAAGATAATTCCACAAGAACAAGCTTGATGATGCGACAACGGAAGCTCCTTTTCAATCTTCCCAATTAACTTTATTTTTGTCTACGCATTGTTATTATCAGTGACAGTACCGTCATCTGTGTCCCTCCTATACTCAGAAAGTAACCCACTCCATTGGTTCCGCTAAAAGTATAAAGTTTCATGCCAAAGACAAAACACTCGTGAGGAATTTTATATATATATATATTCGTGAGGAATTATATCCTCGCAATTTAATTAGAATCTCACATTTTGTGAGGCCCATGGCTGTTGATTACGTTACGACACTACTAATTATTTGAATAATCTTGCATCCAAATTCTCAAGTTATAATAAAAACGTTTTATATAATTGCCAGGTAAACTCCGGTTTGTATCATAAAGATGTCTTATTATTATACGCTTTGCTACTAAGCTTCGGTATTTTTTTTTTTTCCTTTTGCCATGATCATAAGTTCCATTAGTCTTACGGCACTTTTGAAATTTTTCGTAGCGCGTTGATTAATTAAAAGGTGCACCACCGTTTCTCCATTCTGCTCTGGTACATTGTATGTATCCGAGGAAAATATGAAGTTCCAACATGGCGCTCGTGTTGTGAGAAACGTGTTTTTGGGTTTCTTGTACGAGCATGAAACCAAGCCTTGTGTATTGCAGGGAATTATGTAAATTAAAAAGCGATTGCTTGAGTGAGTTACATGACCATGGAATGGTCTCGAAATACACGAGGAAACTTCCATAGGAGCAGGATCTTGTCCGGTTATGGAGGCAACATCATGGGGACGGCATCAATTTAAGAAGAGTGTCTCCACGCCTCAAACGCATACATTGGTTACGGTTCTTCATCGATTCACCAGTCGAAGCAGAACTCTGATGAGGAGATATTCTTAGATGCAAACATAAGACGTTCCCACCCTCCCAAATTGATAATTATGTGCCAAGGTTCATCGGCTCAGAAGAAAATGATAAAATACACGATATTTAGTATGTAATGATTCATTTGGATGGATTGTTGATGTCGGGGCAATCATAAGTGTTTGTATGTTTCTATTGGCAAGGTGTAGAGGCTATGACAACCGGTGTCCTCTCAAGAAATTAAATGTTATTTGTTTACATGTCAACATCAATTTAACTTTCAAAAAATCATGAAAACATTATATGTGAATTTTAGTGTCAAATTTGTATATTGCGAGGGTATTAGATATTTTGGGATAAGAAAAAGTCCAAGATGTTCATCACAAAAATTAGATAATGCAAAAAGAAAAAAGTAAAACCTAGAGAATTTTTTATTGATTGGGCATTGAGAGATTTTCAGCTAGAAACTGGAGGACACGTATCTAAATCCTGCTAACTGTTTGCAAATTACACTTGATTAGGGCCATTGCATGGGCCAAAGGATTGGAAATAATTAGTTCATGAGATCTAGAGGGTGTTCAATGAATCTCTAGTCAAAGATCATTAAAAAAGTAGAAAAAAGTAGAAATAAAAAAATTTAGACACTCCTTTTAAGATTAATGGATGTAGCATCTCGAGGTTCATGGTTGAAACATTAATAATGTGGATCACACAATTTTCGTTTCCTTTCATCTTTATTGGTCAATCGGCCATCTAAAGTAGTTCATGCTACTATGAGCAATTGTCAGAATTAGTCGGTATCTGTCTCTTCATGGCTTGAGTTTCTCCATTTACTTTCTTAAGAAGTCTTTAGAATTGACATACACCAATGTTTATACCGAAAATTCACATTCTAGAAATAGTTTGTACCCTAGCATTTTATCATATGTACAAAAGCATACGTTAGGCATTTATCGATGATCTCGTTTGGAAGTTATATCGCGCAATCACCAAGTATCAAAGTGAAGGGCACTCATAAAAATTGGATTACTATCGCGACAGTGGTTCAGGGTTTTTTCGGATACTAATGTTGCGCAGGCAATGTTTATGACATCAACTTAAATTACTCGAAAGGGGTCTTTCATGTCTATAAAGCGATGATAAACGACAAAATCCTCAATTTCGTAGGCCATGTTTTCGTTGAAAAATGCCGTGAGTGAATCATGTAAAAGAAAGATGCTAGCTCATCTAGTCAAACAATGATTCGCACCGCGTGCTTTTTCTACGCGCTTCTGTTCCACGCTATTGAGGCAGCTTGGTCTAGGTAAAACCCTGCAAGATCGATCTCATAGAAATTTGGAAAGAGCAGCCATGACTATAAGCCGTCATTTCACATGGAAAAATGAACCAAATATGCTTTTACATTCCTATTTTTCTTTTTTTGGCAATTTGCATTATCTTCTTCTTTTCGAGAAAATAATTTACTCCGTGAAATTCCAAAAAAATGCTTTACTTCAATAATTTACACATTATTGGGCGTAAAAAAGCTATTTACAAGCTTTATAAGATGGCCATATTTAAATGGGCATTAGTACAAGTTCGATTTTGTATCAAGAATCAACAATGAATCTTGAAGCAGTTGACGAGCGCGTAAGATAATGTTTGCCTTTCTCTCTCTTTCTGGCCGGCGCGACTAAACAAGTTGAGAGAAGTTCATCAGCTTGTTCCTCTGCGGTGCTCTTCAACCGATCTTCTTCTTCGTGGAAGCACGGGAAAAACGAGCACGAGCCTTTGATTGACAAATGCTCATATTTTCTTTAATTATCATTTGCTGTAATGCCATAGGACACGTGTCTCCGTGGGGCCTACGGCGACTTCGTTTTCATGTGGGGGCAGACAGAGACCGTGTGGTCAGAGATCACCAAACATTGAGAGAAGTTTCCTATAAATAGCTCCCTTCAATGGAAGGTGAAGGTCACAAGAACAAAGAAACAGAGCATAACCCACAAGTCTGCCATTTAGCTCTGGATCGAGCGATTAGTACAGGTTCGATTTTTTGTATCAGGGAGAGGGGGAGAGAGAGAGAGGGACTATGGGAACATTGCTAGGGTTTACGGTCACTGCGATCCTGCTCTTCTGCATGGCTCAAGGCGAAGTCCTCTTCTATGATTTCGTGGTGAGTAGCAACATCCCCTTGCTGAACATTTAGTGACTAAGAGCACTGGATTGTTACCAGTTTTAGCATCTTTCGGAGGCATTATAGTTGACCACGATCCTATCAGTGTATTCAACACAAGAATCTCCTTATTTCAACAATGATCTTTACATCTAAATCTCTCAGCTAGCTAAACCCTGGAGTATGCTCAAGGCCGAGCACTACATCATTCAAATGCCAAACCAGATGCAATTTTTCTGACGATTTCGACATCTTGAGAGTTTAATAGTAATCTGGCATATCTATGGTTGTATGATTTATATATTTTACTCTTTTGGGATGTAGTTTCCAACCCCATTTGTAGTCTTTACCCATAAGAAAGTTTGGCTACAAGCCTTGCGTCAATTTAATAAGACAAGTTATTTTATGGGTATAATGGTCCAAGATTCATAGGGTGATTTTTGTCGCAGGTAAAGGAGACATCTATTGAGATGATCTGTGGGACAAATCAGAGCGTAATAACCGTGAACGGTCTATTTCCTGGGCCAGAGATCCGTGCTCACAAGGGCGATACTGTTAAGGTTAATGTCACCAACTTAGGACCTTATGGAATCACTATCCACTGGTAATAATACAACCTCTCTCTCTCTCTCTCTCTCTCTCTCTCTCTCTTCCCCCTAATATTATACACATGTGCAGGCACGGAGTGAGACAAATACGATATCCTTGGTCTGATGGCCCAGAGTACATCACACAATGCCCCATCCCTACGAACTCAAGCTTCCTTCAGAAAATCAAACTCACTGAGGAAGAGGGCACATTATGGTGGCACGCTCACAGTGACTGGTCACGTGCCACTATACATGGTCCTATAATCATTTTGCCTGTCAACGACACCAACTACCCTTATGAGTTTGACAAGCAACACACGATCGTGCTCTGTATGCTATTTTCAACTACCTTAAATTTCATAAATAAGTTTTTCACTTAATCAAACAAGCACACACGCACACACAAATAACAGTTTGCATTGTTTTTCTTAACAAAATTATTGTTTGGCATGCAGCTGAATGGTATGCAAGAGATACAAAGGACATAATCGATGAGGCTCTTGAATCCGGAGGCGATCCAGACTTGTCTGTGGCCTATACCATCAATGGTCAACCCGGAGACAGTTATCCATGCTCTAATGGTACTAATTCTAGTGTATATATGTGAGTGTGATATATGCTATAAATATAAAAGAAAAGTTCTTATTCAAAGGTAATGAAATAAAACTTTACTACTCTATAGTTAATGAAATGAGATCTTTGCGAAATTGTTATGCCTTCAAATCTATTAATGATGATTGATATATAGTAGGAGTAATTTTAGGATCTTCATCAATACTATTTAATACGGTGTGTTTTTTTTACCCCTTTTGTAGATTCGACGTACAATATAACGGTTGTGCAAGGAAAAACATATCTCCTTCGGATCATACACGCCGGGTTGAACGAAGAGATGTTCTTTGGCATAGCTGAGCACAATCTCACTGTGGTCGGAATGGATGGAGCTTATTTAAAGCCACTTAATACTGAGTACCTCATGATAACTCCTGGTCAAACAATGGATGTTTTGGTCACTGCGAACCAAACCATCGATCGCTACTATATGGTTTTCAGTCCATTTGTGGACACCTCTGCCCCATCCAACGACAACGTCACAAGGGGGATATTCCAATACAGTGGTAGTAACAGCTCAGAGACTCCTGTGTTTCCCGAGCTTCCAGGTTTTACAAATAAGAGCGATGCTGGAAACTTTACTATTCAATTGAGGAGTTTGAACAGCGAAGAACATCCGTCCACAGTTCCAACCAACATCACAAGAAACATTACAATCACGGTGTCCGTGAATCAGCAGCCATGTCCTGCTAATAAAACATGTACTGGTCCAGATGGCTCTATGCATTCGGCAAGCTTGAACAACATAAGTTTTTCAGCTCCCTCGATTAGCATTCTCCAAGCATACTACAAGTACGTAAATCGTTAGACCCACAAATTTTGATCCTATTTGTTCGGATTGAATATCTTTTTTGAACTAATAGCACTGGTTCGGGCTGAAACATTCTTCAAATGGAACCAATTAAACTAGTTAAAACCTTCATTGTCTTAAAGCGAAGGCATAATTCGACATCTAAATGTGTCTATAACATTATGTTTGTGTGGTGTGTGCAGCAATCTTCGAGGAGTCTACAACAAAACTTTTCCGGACGAACCACCTTTCGTGTTCGACTACACCGGGAATGTTTCAGCCTTAGGGGAAGCTGCCAACGTGAGTACCGAAGTGTTGATGATTGACTATAATGAGGAGGTCGAAATAAGATTCCAGGGGACCAATTTCGGAGCAGCGGAGAATCACCCCATGCATTTGCACGGCTATAGCTTTTACGTCGTCGGAATGGGCGACGGAAATTTCAGCGACTCCTATGTATCGGATTATAATACAGTGGATCCGCCCTATATTAACACCGTCGGACTCCCCAAAAATGGGTGGACAGC
The DNA here is from genome assembly GCA_007663325.1 of Eucalyptus pauciflora. Lineage (NCBI taxonomy): Eukaryota > Viridiplantae > Streptophyta > Magnoliopsida > Myrtales > Myrtaceae > Eucalyptus > Eucalyptus pauciflora. Next base: position 336,189 of record VMYD01000019.1, read on the forward strand.
GATCAGATTCAAGGCCGATAATCCAGGTACTATGATTTCATCAGTAGACATGCATAGAAACATATCGTTTCTATTTTCGAATGAATAGCATCTATTATCATGTATCTACCATTTTGGCATTAGTTTTGCATGAATTGATCTTGTATATGAATGCATAATTAACTGATTATTCTTTTACGGGTGGCTGTAGGAGTGTGGTTCATGCACTGTCACTTAGAACGCCATGCGAGCTGGGGAATGGACACAGTCCTCGTCGTTGGAGACGGGAAGCTAAAGCATCAGAAGGTGTATCCGCCGCCCAGAGACATGCCTCCTTGTACCGTGTCTTAATCTGGATGTTGTTTGCTTCGAGTTCATTGCTAGTGCAAGAGGCTATTGACATCCCAATGGCAATGAATCATCTGTGTTTTATACCGAAGTATGCACTTTTGCAATATTCTAATAAGTTTCGATTGTAACATATGCTCGGAATCTAAGAAGCATTTGTTCAATTCAAAATAATGTATTTTTGTCCAATAAAGTGGTTCAAAATGTATTTTGTGCATTGCCGATGATGACTCCAAATTTAATCGATAGGGGTTGATGGGTTTTTATGTTTGATGGGCTTACTTAAGCCCGTTCGCCCATGTTGGGCCAAAACCCGGCCCATAAGTGAATGGCCCATAGAAGAGTGCAGTTACTGTAGATAAAAGAAAAATAGGGATTATTTGAATAGTTAACGCTATCTGAACAGTTGCGTAATCTAAACAAAAGAAAATACGTTCTCACCGTTTTTCTACGTTCTCTCAGTTTTTCCCCCAAAAGACAATACGCTCCTCTTCGGGGCTTCAAGAATTCTTCATAAAACTTTGACGACGGTTTTTAATATGTGAAAACTAAGATATGTCCAACTACGTGATATACTTTTTGATCCGTGTAACATGTTTTTCTGGGCACGTTTTTCCGCATATGTTTTTGGTGTTCGATTGAATATCGGATCGTTATTTTGGGAATCTGTTTTCCTACAGGGGTGAAATTCTCAATGATGTTGACTGAAAGGATCATTTACTATCCAATTTTAATAAGTTCATCAAACATAAATTGGCATAATTATATCAATTTGACGTGTAAAGGAACCTAAGTAATAACCATCGTCATAGTGAAAAATGCATGCCAGCTTGCGGTGTTGACGTGGAAAGAGTGAATACAATCCGAGCCGATTAATGGCTGGATCAATTATCCATCACCTCATTTTACTGACCAAGGATCATAATTAATTTTAGCTAGTGCGGATTATCTATTTTGTGAATTAATTACTGCATTTTTTCAAGGCATCTAGCTATTTGTTATTATTACCGTGGCGCTTTCTTACTTGTGCAATTTAACATAAGGCATTTTCTTTTATACCTATAAAATAGGTATAAATACATTAAAAGTGTCATAATTTTTATATGACGTTCATTTTTGCGCTAAAATTGGGCTTTGTGACCTATCCCTCGGGGGAGAGGGAATAGGTTTAAGGGTATTGCCTAAAAGACGGACCTAAGGCCCATGATTAAGGACGGGCTCTCCCAAGCCCTTACCTTCCGCGACATTGGGATATTCTTAAGAATTTCGTAATAAGGAATCGCCACTAACCTATTGAGATCGGCTAGAAACCAAGCGAGACATGAGAGTATGCTTCGCTTCCTACGCAACCAGAGAATCTAGAATCGGGGACTTGATTACACTAATTGACCAATTAGTGCCAATTCGGTACCTAATCTTATTTATTTTAAAAGAAAAGATTTTTGTCAGGCAATTTGGATTGATTTTACACATATCCATTAACATGCGATGTGATCATGCGAATGCACAATCATTAAAATAATAATTATAGCTACCAAGATCTTAATTACAGTAAAAATTGAGCACGTGCAATTAAACATAATTAAATATGCAAATTAAACATGCGATATAATCAATATACAAGCAAATAAATGCCTAATTACACTAAGAATGTAAGACATGACAATTCCCAACCAAACCCTACATTTTTTAGATTTTCGAATTTTTTTTTCTTTTGGGTGAACCAGGTCGAGTCCAGTCTGACCCGACCTAGGTTTGACCCAATCGGGACAGGCTGGTCAAACCCGCTCGGATCCGGTTCGATCGAGGGCGGGCTGGTCAGCACGCCCGAAAGGACCAAGCTTGACCAAGGGTGGTTGGGATTTTGCCTGGTTTAGGGATTGGGCTCACCTAACGAGCCCAATTTCCCTTTCGCAAAAAAGGCTCATCGCAACCCCACAGCCCAAACTAATTCTGGGTTGTTGCCCTGCGGAACGAGGGTGGCCAAGTAGGCCAAATCTATGATCAGGCCCAACTCAACCAGTGCCCTTTGGTCCGTAACTACTCGGTCACGACCAGGGGGCGTCGCGCCGGCACTTAGCCCGGGTGGCTTTCCGGCTAGCACAACGGTTCTGCTTCGGTTAGGTAGGGGGTCTCGTCGATGGCGGCAGGATGTCGATCGAGGACGGCCCTCCACCGGCGGCAACCCCTGCTTCGCGACCTGCCCTGTCGCAACAGGGAAGACGACAACGGCATCCGGCGCAGGTGGTCTCCGACTAGGGCACGATAGCGTCTTCACGGTCGGGCGGGGCATAGCCCAGCTTCCGAGCAAACGGCAATGCCCCTCCAGTGGCCAACTGACCCTACCGAGGTTCTGAATAAAAGGGTCAAAAATTGGTTTTTAGTCGAATATTCTAGCGAACGGGTGGTGGGCATTCATGAAGGCGGCGGCTTCTAGCTCGGCCGAGGCCCAAGCGAGAATTCGAAAGGCTAATGAGGCACGCCAAGACAACAGGAGATGCAGCGAGGACAGGTGAGGGGACCGAAGCTCGCTCCAAACGGTTGAGGGAGCTCCGGCCAACTCAGTACCACACTACGCACACTAGGTGTTTGGCAAAATGCCTACTTGGGTTCCGAGGAGATGGCAACAGTCGGCGTCGGTCAGGTGGCTCACCGGCGGCAATATGGCGTCCCAATGGGTCTCCTTCTTCTCAGCTTCCTTCTTCGGCCCTATCCTCCCTTTCTTTCTCTTGTTTCGCTCTCTCTTGCTCTCGGTTCCCTTTGCGGTCGCACCTGTCCCCCTCCCTCCTCTCTGATTGCTCTTTTCTCCTTTTTTCTTCTCTGCAGGTCTGCACGAAAAGACCCCTGCAGCAGAGCTGGCCAGCTGGACTGCTCCTGACCCACGGATTGCGCTGCCCGCCTGACCCTCGCGATCCTCCTGTCCCCTACTACCACTCTCTTCTTTTTTGTTTCTGTAGGTTGCGTGCGAAGGACACTAGGGGGAGGAAGACAGCTGGGGCCGAGCCCCACATGAGTGAGAGAGAAAAAAAGAGGGGCGGGTCGGGCGAGGTCGGATTTGGCCCAACCGGCCCCCTTAGTGCGTTGTTTTTTTCTTTTTTTGTTTTGTTTTGTTTAAAAATAGGTGTCTAACAACAAGTTCTTTCTTTCTCTCATCATACTCACTTTAGGGTCTCTCTGTTCTAGAGGGATTTGGGAGACTGTTCTATTCTAAGATAAGAGAAGTGAGCGACATTTTAATAGGATCCGATTGCAGGAGAAAAAAAGAGAGGGAACTCGAAGTTGTAGGCGACCCTCGACAGGTATCCTTGGGTGGATGGTCCAGTCAACATGCTCAGCGGCACTGACGGCGAAGGCTAGCTCTCGTAGAGTGGCGACCTTAGATCGATTGCTATGTAATATATACCGAATAGATATGTCACACAATAAACATTCTTATCTCCCATTGCTTCTTTGGAAATTTACGGTTTATACTTGTATTGCAGTAGCCAATAGCCAAGACCGATAATTTGGTAATAGTGGTATTTCCCATGACCTTGTCCCTAGAAATAAAATTAAAGTTTAGTAACGAAATTACACATCGATAAAAAGATACATTGCATCATGCAGAAACAATCAATTTTTACAAAATCCGCCCTTCAAATAACATGTACAAAAAATCCGGAGCAATTCAAGGTCCTATCGCTAGGGTATGTGAGATAAATCTCAAAGATGCTCCTACGCCCTTTCACAAACTCAACAACCTCAATGGTCTCCCTCCCAGCCTTCTCCGCTGCGTCGCACCGCAGGAGCGGCTGCAGGAACAGCCGGAACACCGTCCCAACACAAACCCCACTGTCAAACACCCTCGAAACCTCTGCTGGCAGCGATAGATGCCGCCGCCGCCGCCTCGTGCTGTGCAGCAGCGCCTTCTTTGCTGCGACCTCTGCTACCTTGGCAACCCCGTGGAGGAGGAAGTACCATGCGACCACCCACGTGGGTTCCCATTCCTCCCAATGCGGTAGAGCATCAGCTCATGCATGACGGCCGACACCGAACATGAGGAGCACGGCGGGCAGCGCAGCCCACCACCTCCCGACGAGGCGGACCGAGGCTGATCACACGGGGTCATACACGCTTGGGCACAAGATGCTCGACATGAGGTTCCACTGCCGTCCACAGAAGTCCTGCAGCGACGTGACGAGGTACGGCTCATCGAACGGTGGCTCCACCGCCACGCCGATGAGCGGGCTAGTTAGTCGCAGCACCGGCCGCCAAAGGTGAGATTGTTTGGTCGAATTAAGAAGTGTGATGCTATCAAAGGTGGAAGGGACAAATATAAAATATGATTAGTTAGGAGAAAGCATGGAAAGCATCCCAATCTTTTATTTACTAAAATAAAATACATACACACATAGAGATAAATACATATATATATACACACACGTTTTGAACCGAGCCGCACAATACGGTGAGTTCACGGACCGTTTATAAAAGTTACCCATTCTAAACTCAAGCAAACCAAGAAGAAACTATATTATGCGCACTTCCGATCAACATCGTATATCACTATGTTCCAAGATATAATTGTTACGAAAAACTTCGTCTCTTGTTATAGAATCTAGGTTGGATTAACACCCCCAAAGACAGGGATCTGACCGAAAAAGCAGGATTAATACCCTAAAGACAAGGATCTAACCCTACAAGTGAGATTGAAACCTGAAGAAATGATTCTATTGGGGTGTGGTTCATAATCCACATCGATAGGAAAACATGGGGCCATCTCGGCGGGATTGCGGGGCAGTACAATGTGCTAATTATAGTGAAACCCTGCAATTGGATGTAGCCCTTGTGTCCAATTTCTCTTTCTCGCTTTTATTCACTATTTCATTGTATTTGAAAGCATAATCCTAACAATTCTGACCCCAAAGGTGGAATTAAAACCCTGACGACGGGGTTTAAAACTCTTAAGGAAAAGGTGGGTTTAAAACTTAGTATTTGATAGACTAGGAAATTTATACTTTTGAGAAGCTGTCTCATAAAACTGATCGATTATACTAGAGAGGCTGAGAAATGGGGTATGGTCATTGTAGGTGAAAGGATCAGCGGCTGTGAAAGAAAAGAAGAGTGGGGAAGTGGAGCAAATCAATGTGATTTGATGCTTGTCTAATTTTAAAATTCTCAAGTGTGGAAGCATCCTCCATATAAAATTCCACAGATAAGGAGTTAAGAGCTATTTTTTTTTAATAATTCGCCAACAAGAACCCATTTGCAATACACAAAAACAACATTTGCAATTCAACAACGTTTGATCCTGCAAGACGACAAATGCATACCAAGTGGCGTAGAACGAGCTGGGGTTTGACCTTTCCCGATGTTATAGTATTATACTAGTCGATAATCTAGCTGTATTAGCAATTTAAATGCATTCCTATGCATCACAGTGTCCAGAGCAATTTGGCTCAAACTATTGAACAAGACGACACCATTTTGAGTATTATCCTAACCCAGGATGCGCTCCTCAATCTAGCCATACTAGACCTTGCGCTGTCAAAGCAGAAGTGTGAATACTCACTTCAGGATCTCTTTGTGAGAGATCCTATCCTGGTCCGACGGTCACATTTGGTTTCATCTAGACTTACCGAGCCTAGCATACAAATAGAAGGCCTGGAGAATCTATTTTGCATGCCGGGCCAGTCTTGGCATGGAATGAACTTATAATCATGAAATCGGCTTGTTCATCTAATTATAAATTATTAAATCATAACCCTAGCCTAGTCTCTTTTGGGCGGAGCAGATAAGAGATATTTTTAATCTGAGTCAATTGCAGGAGAAGACATGGGAGGAAACTCAGGAGTCTCAGATGACCACCAATAATTCTATTAGTAAGTCAATTAGAAACGGCTACACTTTTGGAAGTGGGATCGAATTGAATAAACTAAAGATCATGAGCGAAATCGAGTATCGAATATGTTGAAGTATTACCCAACATCATTACCCAACATTGTTTAGCAACGGATCATGAATACTTTTTATATCAATATGGTCTCCCTCCACATATCAATTTAAATTTTTGGATTGGACTTTTTAATATAGTATCGAAGTCAATGCTATCCCTCTACTTATCAGAAGAGGACAACTAATCTGGATAAAATGAGGAGCGACCACTTATAACGGTAAATGAGCTAAATCTCACTAAGCTCCAAGGACATTTCACAAACTCAATAACAGCAATGGTCTCCCTCCTCGCCTTCGCCACCGTGTCGTACCGCAGTAAGGGCAGCAGAAATAGCCAGAAGCCTGTCACCACCACGAACCCCACCGTCAACACCCTTGACACCTCTGCCGGCAGCCGCCACCTCATGCCATGCAGCGCCTTCTTCGCCGCGACCTCTGCTGCCACGGCGACCCCGTGGAGGAGGAAGAACCGCGTGACCACCCATGTGGGCTCCTTTCTCCCGATATAATAGAAGATCAGCTCGTGCATGAGAGCGGACACTGCAAACGTGGCGAGCACAGCTGGCAGAGCAGCCCACTGCCTTCCCACGAGGCGGCCCGAAGCCAACCGAATGGGTTCATAGACGCTTGGCCGCAGGATGCTCGTCGCCATGAGGTTCCATCGGCGGCCCCAGAAGTCCTGCAGCGATGTGGCGAGGTACGGCTCGTCGAACTGCGGCTCCACTGCCACGCCGATCAGCCGAGCAGCCGCTACACCAATTACCGCCAGAGCCACCTCGAGCACGATATACACGTGGACGGAGTACGCCAACATCATGACTTTCTCGTGCACATAATCGCTCCGCTGGTAGAGCGGAAAGAGCGAAACCAGCAATAGACATTTCGCGACGTAGTTCGCCGGCGACTTCAGGCCCCCGCTACCGCCATTCTTGGAAGTTGGGCTCTCGACGGAAGGGCTGATCTTGATTGGAAGCGACGCGGTGGTGACAAAAAGCTGAAGAGAGAGAGGGGGCGATGTTGGCGGCGGCACTAAAGGGCCTTTGCCATAAGCGAGAAGGAGGAGCTTGAAGTTGGAGAGCCAGGCAACGGAGAAGGAGGTGAGACCGGCGAGGGTGAGGGTGGTGAGGCGGAGCGGGAGGAGGAGGAAGAGGAGGATCACCGGGAGGAAGAAGAAGAGCCTCTTTGGTCCAACGGGAACGAGGATGGAGATATAGCGGCAGTAGATGAGGGCGGCGACGACGGAGATCCAGACGAAGACGAAGTTATGGAGCTCGGTCTCCATGGTTTCGGTGAGATTGTCTCGTCTTGCTTAGGTCTGATTTAGTTTTGATGAAGCTCTTTTTTTTTATGGTCAAATGCTGTGTTTATTTCTAATTCAGTTGGGTAAGTTTGGGCGATTTGAGACGCGTGAAGCAGCCTGGGACAAAAATATTTATATATTAAAATATGATTTGGCAGTTTGAGTAAGCCACACGATACGGCGGCAGTCTCTTTTACGAACCACTTTAAAAATTACCCATTCTAAGCTGAACCGAAAAAAAAAAATTCAATATTGTGCTCACCTCAAGACATAAACATTATGTAAAAAATCCTCTCTAGCTAAAGGATTTAGGCGAGATTATCGCCCTGAAACAAGGATCCGAATTTAAAGGCGAGGTTATAATCCTAAAGACAAGGAGGTTATCCTGAAGGCAGAACTAACGTTCTATAGGCGGACTGACTTTAAAATCGAGATTGACAACTCTAAACATAGATTTGACTCAAAGGTGGGATTGAAACCCCAAAGACAAGGATCCAACCTTAAAGGCGGGATTAAAATTTAGTATTGAATTGGACTATGAAATTTAGACTTTGAGAATGTGTCGCATAAAACTGAATGAATTAGACTAGAGACACTGCAAAATATGGTACTATGGTCATTGGGGGTGAAAGGATCAACAGAGAAGCAAGTCAATGTGATCTGATATTGTGGAGCTTCAAAAATGAGTCATAACAGCGCCCCCAAAATTCTCAAACTGCGGAAACATTATTAAATTGAAAACGAGCTAACCGCTGCCTTTTAATGTCACCGACAAGAACCATTTGCAATATACAAGTCAACATAGTATAGTATAATTCTCGACAACGTTTGATTGTTTGATTCTGCAAGATGACAAGTGAATACCATGTGGTGTAGAACGAGCTAGGGTTTGAACTTTCACATGTTATAGTATTATATTAGTCAATAATCTAGCTTTCCCTCCAGATGTTAAGGTACAAGTTAAAGGCGCTAAATTATCAATCAAGGAAGTTGGTTGGATTGTTAGATCCTCCTTCCTAGATTGATAATAATCCAATCAAATTCCTTGATTGATGAATCAGTGCCTTTACAAGTAATAGAACCGGATGCTTAGATTATCGTGTCATGTTAAAAAGTTGGGCTAAACCGGGTTTTCCTATCCGATGTTTGGAGATTAGCCCACCTTCAAGTTGCTTAAGACAGTGCGCGTGCATGTGCGCTTTTCGACGTCCATGTGGGGATGCAAAGCCAAAACGAGATCATTGTAGTTTCTTGATCTGTCTGTGTTGTAAATCGGCGTCGCAGCGGAAGCGGATCGTGTATTTTGCAATTATGTCGGGAGCTATAGAAATCGATCGAAATAAAACGAGGAACAATAAAACAAGGACACCAGAAATTTACGTGGTTCGGTCCGAAAGTCGGAACCTACGTCCACGGGGAGAGCCAGCAAAATAATCCACTATCAAATCGGAGAATTACAGGATTACAATCTCACATATACTCAAGTGTTTCCCAGTCCTACTATATACCCGATACCCACAGTGTTTAACAACTCAACTCACTGGACTCAAATCCGCACAAATCTCTCGGAGCTCAAGCCTCTCACTCTCTTCTCGAGCTCTTTTCTCTCGCTCTCTGCGAAGCTCTTTTCTTTTGCAGCTTGCATCGTCCTCCGAAGCTCTCGCTCCTTTTATCGGTGCCTGGAAGAAAACAAATTAAAGTTGTACTCCAGAGTTGTCAGAACGGCGCCGATCTGCAAGCATGCGCCTCCATGCAATTAATGAGATGTGTGCGCGTGACCAAGGAGAATAGCTTCTGCCATCTCTATTTCTTTATTCTGCCATCCCTCTTTCTTTATCAATAAAATACAAGAGAAGCCCACAAAAGAGAAACCGTGAAAGAGAGTTCGGCGCCTACAAGTGCTGACCAACCAATTCTTCTACAAGCATGCATGCACATGGCCATGTGCATGCATTAATGACATAGAAGAATTGGACGATCACCCCTTCAGCTTTCCATCTTTCTTCAATAAAATAATAGAACCCCATTCTCTATTAAAATAATAGAGAAGCCTTCATGCACGTCTCTTTCTCCGCCTCTGCTTGAATAAGAAGATTGCGGATGCCTTCATTTCCAACGTGAAGCGCAGATCATGGGCGAGATCCCTTCGGCTTCTGTCCTACGCCACTTTTCATCAAATGCTCCGCGCACGTTGTTTCTTATTTCAGCATGTAAATATTTTGTACGGATCGGGTATCGTATATAGACTCAAAATCGAGACATAATTTAACAATTCTCCACCTTGGCTCGACGTTTGAGGCCAAGTTATAATGATTATTTTCCATGCTCGACTCTCCCAACTCTCCCAACGCCCCGATGGGCGCTCATTTTCTACAGACGCCAATCGAGCTCATACAGAGCTCGAGCTTTGCTGAAGGAACAGGCTTCGTCATCATATCTGCTGGGTTCTCCGCTGTTGCTATCTTCTTCACAACAATTTTACCCTTTGCTATGACATCTCGGATAAAATGGTACCTGATGTCGATATGTTTCGTTCGCTCGTGATATATTGGATTATAAGCCAAATATATCGCACCTTGATTGTCACAGTGTATGGTGACACTTTTCTGCTCCAGTCCAAGGTCCGAGAGCAAACCCCTTAGCCATATCGACTCCTTTGCAACAAAGGTTAGTGCCATGTACTCCGCCTCAGTTGAAGACAATGCAACATCGTCTTGTAAAGACGCTTTCCAACTTATTGCACCACCTGCTAGCGTAAACACGTACCCTGCTAACGATCTGCGATCATCCAAGTTACCGGCGTGATCCGAATCCACGTACCCTGTGGTCTCGTTGCCATTTACGTTCCTCCTATACATAATGCCAACGTCTGCTGTCCCCTTTAGATATCTGAGGATCCATTTCACAGCTTCCCAATGCACCTTACCTGGGTGCTTCATGTAACGGCTGACAACACTTACAGCCTGTGAAATGTCAGGTCTAGTACATACCATGGCATACATAATACTACCAACTGCACTAGAATAAGGAACACGGGACATATGTTCCTCCTCCTCCTCAGTTTGCGGTGATAACTTGTCAGAAAGTTTAAAATGTGCGGCTAAAGGAGTACTTACAGATTTTGCTGACTGCATATTAAAACGTGCCACGATCTTCTCAATATATTTCTTTTGAGACAAACGCAATGTTCCTGCAGTCCTGTCACGCAAAATCTCCATACCCAATATTTTCTTAGCAGCACCTAATTCTTTCATTTCAAACTCAGCACTCAACTGCCGCTTCAACACATCAATATCAGACATATGTTTAGCTGCTATCAACATATCATCAACATATAATAGCAGATAAATCAAAGACCCATCCTCCAATCTCCTAAAATAAACACAACTATCAAACTGACTTTTCGAATAATCTTGACTAGTCATGAAAGCATCAAAACGCTTATACCACTGTCTAGGAGATTGTTTCAGTCCATACAAAGATTTCTTCAATAAGCAAACGTGGTCTTCCTTACCTGGAATAGCAAATCCCTCAGGCTGCTTCATGTAAATTTGTTCCTCCAATTCACCATGAAGAAATGCCGTTTTCACATCTAGTTGCTCCAGCTCAAGATCCTGTGCAACAACTAAGGCAAGTAATACACGAATAGAGGTATGCCTTACCACAGGAGAGAACACTTCATTATAGTTGATGCCCTCTCGTTGAGTATACCCCCTCGCAACAAGTCTTGCTTTGAACCTGGCTGCCTCTACACCGGGAATGCCCTCTTTCCGTTTGTAGACCCATTTGCATCCGACAATTTTCTGACTTTTGGGTACTTTGACCAACTCCCATGTCTGATTCCGATAGAGTGATTCTATTTCTTCACTCATAGCCTCTAGCCACTGTGATGACTCAGCACTAGCCATCGCCTCAGAATAGGATGAAGGCTCATCCATCTCCACCTCATCACCTATAGTTAGTGCATAGGCAATATCAGAATAACCATAACGTACCGGTGGTTTAATTTGCTTCTTTGTCTGCCCGTGGCTATGTTGTGTTGTGGCTCTGCTAGTTGTTCAATATCACCGTCTTCAGAAATTATGGCCTCATCTGCAATCTCTTCCTCTGTTACCTCTGAGGTCTTTGGAGACTCCGCCTGAATCTCCACCTCACTTCTGACACCATGATCCGTTCGCTCTGCTGGTTGAGTCTCAAGACTGCTCTTTTGAAGCATTGCAGTCTCGTCGAAGATCACGTCTCTGCTGATTAGAAAACCGGGTGATCTGGGATCAGTGCACCACAGCCGGTAGCCTTTCACCCCTTGTGCATAACCCAGAAATATGCACTTCTTCGCCCTCGGCTCAAGCTTACCATCTCTCGCATGAGCATACGCAGGACATCCGAATATTCGTAATCCGGAGTAATCAACAGGTTTCCCCGACCATACTTCCTCAGGAGTCTTCCACTCGATAGCAGAAGATGGAGATCGATTAACCAGGTAACATGCCATATTTATTGCTTCGGCCCAAAATTCCTTGCCCAATCTTGCATGCGAAAGCATGCACCGAGCTCGCTCAAGTAGAGTTCTGTTCTTCCGTTCTGCTACGCCATTCTGCTGTGGTGTCCCGGGAACTGTGCGGTGTCTCACAATCCCTTCCTTTTGGCAGAACTCGGTAAAGTCCTTACCACAGAACTCCATGCCATTATCAGTTCTCAGGCACTTGATTTGTTTACTTGACTGCTTCTCAATCAATGCCTTAAAATTCTTGAACCGATCAAATACCTCAGATTTGTGCTTCAAGAAGTACACCCATACCTTCCTTGAGTAATCGTCGATGAATGTTAGCATATATCGGGCACCTCCTTTCGATGGAACTGGAGACGGTCCCCAAACATCTGAATGAATGTATTCGACTGGTTGCTTGGTCGAATGTAGAGCTGTACCAAATTTAACACGACGCTGCTTCCCGAAGATGCAGTGCTCACACAGGTCCAGCTTTCCTGTCTTCTGACCTTTCAGCAACCCCTTCTCACTCAGCATCGTCATACCTGCCTCACTCATGTGTCCCAATCGCATATGCCATAACTGAGTCAAATTTGAGTTTGACTCACCTGATGAAACTGCAGCAACTCCGGTCACGGTTTCTCCTAGTAAATGATAGAGAGAATTCACCTTCTTCCCTTTCATCACTGTTAGGGCACCTCGAGAGATTTTCAACACTCCACCTTCAGCTGTGTATTTGCACCCGAGGTCATCGAGTGTACCCAGAGAAATAAGGCTCTTCTTGAGCTTTGGTACGTGCCTTACGTCTGTCAACGTCCATTCTACGCCATCGTGCATTCGGATCCGAACTGTTCCTATCCCAACAACCTTGCAGGCTGCATTATTCCCCAAAAGAACTCTACCACCATCTGCAGTCTGGTAGGTAGTGAACCAGTTCTTGTGAGGAGTCATATGATAGGAACATCCAGAATCTAGCACCCATTCATCTCCCGATGAACTCGTAGATACACATAGGACAGCTTCGGCATCACTGGTACTCTCCTCGGCAACATTCGCCACACTGCTTGTGGCATTTTGCCAAACGCCTTTATTTCTTAACTTTGGACAATTTCTCCTTATGTGCCCCTCCTCGTGACATTCGAAGCACTTCACGCGACCTTTTGATTTTCTATGTCGCGACTTCGACCTGCTTTTGCTTTGGCTTCTGTTGTTGGGCCTCCGATGTTGGTCTCTACCTCGAATCATCAGTCCACGCGCTACATCTTGCGCTAGACTGTCATCACGCAACTTTCTTTGCCACTCCTTTGAGAACAGGGCAGATTTTACCTCCTCTGAGGTAATCGTAGTACGCCCTTGTAACAAGGAGTCGGTAAAGTGCTCCCATGACTCCGGTAGAGACGCCAACAACATCATGCCTTGTTCTTCATCATCTAAAATCTTGCCAACATTCTTCAAGTCCATCATGAGTTTATTAAACTCATCTAGGTGGGATCTAATGGACGTACCTTCAGTGTATCGGAACTGGAACATTCTCTTCAGCATATATAAGCGATTGTTCAAACCCTTCGTGACATAGAGGGCCTGAAGTTTAGCCCATAACGCTTCGGCATCCTCCTCCTCGGCTACCTCTATTAGCACTTCATCCGATAAGTTCAACAGGATGATGCTCTTGGCCTTCTCCATTAGCTCGTCCTTTTCAGCATCTCGCATTGTTTCGGACAACTGAGCCTTGCCCTCCAATGCCTTGGCTAATCCTTGAGTTGTTAATAGCGCCTTCATCTTGACGCTCCACAACCCGTAGTTGTTCCTGCCGTTAAATTTCTCAATTTCTACTCTTGCTCCAGACATAATTGCAAAGTCTTAGCTCTGATACCAATTGTTGTAAATCGGCGTCGCAGCGGAAGCGGATCGTGTATTTTGCAATTATGTCGGGAGCTATAGAAATCGATCGAAATAAAACGAGGAACAATAAAACAAGGACACCGGAAATTTACGTGGTTCGGTCCGAAAGTCGGAACCTACGTCCACGGGGAGAGCCAGCAAAATAATCCACTATCAAATCGGAGAATTACAGGATTACAATCTCACATATACTCAAGTGTTTCCCAGTCCTACTATATACCCGATACCCACAGTGTTTAACAACTCAACTCACTGGACTCAAATCCGCACAAATCTCTCGGAGCTCAAGCCTCTCACTCTCTTCTCGAGCTCTTTTCTCTCGCTCTCTGCGAAGCTCTTTTCTTTTGCAGCTTGCATCGTCCTCCGAAGCTCTCGCTCCTTTTATCGGTGCCTGGAAGAAAACAAATTAAAGTTGTACTCCAGAGTTGTCAGAACGGCGCCGATCTGCAAGCATGCGCCTCCATGCAATTAATGAGATGTGTGCGCGTGACCAAGGAGAATAGCTTCTGCCATCTCTATTTCTTTATTCTGCCATCCCTCTTTCTTTATCAATAAAATACAAGAGAAGCCCACAAAAGAGAAACCGTGAAAGAGAGTTCGGCGCCTACAAGTGCTGACCAACCAATTCTTCTACAAGCATGCATGCACATGGCCATGTGCATGCATTAATGACATAGAAGAATTGGACGATCACCCCTTCAGCTTTCCATCTTTCTTCAATAAAATAATAGAACCCCATTCTCTATTAAAATAATAGAGAAGCCTTCATGCACGTCTCTTTCTCCGCCTCTGCTTGAATAAGAAGATTGCGGATGCCTTCATTTCCAACGTGAAGCGCAGATCATGGGCGAGATCCCTTCGGCTTCTGTCCTACGCCACTTTTCATCAAATGCTCCGCGCACGTTGTTTCTTATTTCAGCATGTAAATATTTTGTACGGATCGGGTATCGTATATAGACTCAAAATCGAGACATAATTTAACAGTCTGAGCTGTCAAATAGAGTTTCCCAAGTGCATATGCGCTTTTTTTTGCCGTTTTCTTTTATCAGCCTGTGATGCTTCCTTGCAAAAGCCTACTTGGCTGCTTGTGCTAACTGTTTGTGGTTCAGAAATTGTGTATGGCCACTAGACTATGTGTTTAATTTCAAAAAGTGTTATTTTGCCTAGCGAAAAATTGAAAAAGAAGACTTGTTACAACATTCGAGTTAGAGAAAAGCGCAGAGAGAGTTGAAATTAAAATTTTCCAGTGATCAATCATGTGGGCAAATTTTTAGATCATTTATAAGGTTTGTTGTGTCCAAATGTGGCATTTTTTTTTAATGAATGGTGTTGGGACGTGTTGCAGAATCTTCATTGGGGGAGATTACCAAAGTTCAAGTTCATAAATATATTTAATTAGACTCATTTTCACTTAAAATTTTAAATTGATGAGTTATTAATCAATTAGCATATATATCAACCACTCCACATTATAACGAATCTTTGATACAATTTACGCACATGTACTTCAACAATAGCCCCTCAAAAGTGAACTTTAGAGTCAGGCATGCTTCTTTAAATTAGGTATCCATTTTCATCATCATATCAAGACCAGGTTAGTACACCATAATGTCCACCTCCATGAGTATTCTCTTTTCAAGAGGCCAAATGTGAAGGCAATTTCTACTCAACAGTTGCACCAACCGTGAGATATTTCGTCAAATACACCTAACAAAATCAATAGCTTCATTTGGAGAGATTATTATAAGAGAGTCTACTCTCAAACCTATCCTCATATCCATATGGATCCATATTCACTCAAACACTTGAGACAGTTGTTTGGGTCAACTAGAAAATGTTAACTATTTCACACCACACCAAATCTCATACGCAAGACTTACTCTAGTACAATTCACATGAATTCGAATCAATAAATTGAAGATGCCAATCATCCTTCTTAAGTCAAAACATCTCAATCTATAATTACAATGATTGCCTTCAAACTATGGCATAATTCATGCAAGATTAATGTTCTTTTTCTCTTTAAGACACTTTTTATTAACTTTATGTGATTCATCGTATCTCGCTTCTTCTTTATCCAAATAAAGCAATCTTTCGAGAAACGTAGAGGAGGTAAATTTCATTACCATTGTTGTCCCCTCCCCCCCCAAAAAAAAAAAAAAACCCCTCTCTTACCCAAATCTAGCGATGGCTATGGCCCCCTAGCCTAAGGCCAAGCCTAGGGTGAGCAAGGGTGTCCTAGTTGTGGCTGGTAGACTGCTAAGGCTGTAGATTAGTGGAGGAAAATAAGAAAAAAATAAAAGACAGAATCAGAAAAAAAAAATTAAAAAAAATATCTATGTCAGGGCCACCATACTACGTAGAATAGTTGGTGTTCACATCTTTCAGCCAAAACTGGCCAAATGAACTACACTAAAAAAATGTTAAAAGGTTTAGATTTAACTTGCAAAATTGAACCAACAAGTATTTGGTCTAGTGGTAGCAAGCTGGACCTCAGGCGGACTTTACCTGCCAAAGGCAGGGATTTGAAACTCGAAGAAACCCTTGTTGAGAGGGGAGAAACCTTCACTGCTCTAATCCCCAAGTTTGGATTAGTCGGGGCTTTGGTTCTAGATACCGGGCGAGTTATACACCCAACCAAAAAAAAAAAAAATTGCAAGATTGAAATATTTAAGATTGAATTGATATATGCACAATAAGTTTAGGACTACCTGGTGATTTTTCATGCAAATTGGTGGATTTGTTTGGGAAGCAAGGGAGATGAGGAAAATGGGCGATAATATGGAAAATAAACAAGATTTTATAATCATTATGAGAAGAAAGGAGAAGGGAAAATTAACATTTTCTTCCTCTCTTAATCTTTTCCCCTCTCTAGACAAAGAATGGGACTCCAAATTTGGAGTAATTATAACCCGATTTGAGTTTCATAGGAAGATCTAAATATCCTTTTGGAAATTAACTTTTCATTGAATGTTTGATGCCTAAAAGGTATCACCTGTAGGTAGATCGCATGTTCATATAAGTGCAATTCTCTTTGATTTTTTTGGCGATGCTTGTATTAATATATGACATATTGTTCGTCTATGGGTATTCAGTGCATATGCGAGCGAAGTGAAAGAAAAAATCTCACTATAGATGTCAAGAGCTAAAAGAAGCAATTGATAAAACATAGTTTGCCCATAATTCATTTAGCTTAAAAATTTTGAGTGATTGTGGGTCCAACTAGGTTCTTAATGGGCTCCCTCATTTTGAATGTATTGAATTTCTGCAAAACTTCCCAATTACTTTATTAGAGTCATTTGTTGATTGGTGGGTGCCTAATACATATCAGCATCCTAAACTCAACAAGGAATCTTATTTGCTATCACAGTTCAGTCTAAGAGATGAACATGAGTGAAAGGCATGTTTTCACCAATTAGCACTAATTGGAGATTTGGGTTGAGACTTGTTAGGCTGTATTTGGTTTGCCTTTAGGGAAATGCAAAGCACTTAAAGGCTCCATTTGTTTCACAAAAATGAATTATTCGGAAAATATTTTCCTAAAAATTATCATTTGTATTCCTTAAAATAATTAGCCTATAAAAAATATTTTCACTATTGATAATAATTTATTCTAAATATTTTTGTGAACGATATAAATAATTTTAAATTATTTTTTAGGAAAAAAAATTTCCAAATTATTCATTTTTAGCGAAATAAACAGAGTCTAAGTTAATGGAGATTTTTAAAATGCAAATTGTGTTTGTCCAATTGTAATTTGAAAGTGTGTTGTAAAGCCACTTTGGGTTAAATAATTTTTGAAAAAATTCATCTTGCAACCCAAGTTTTTGCAAAGCTTCCCTAACATGGGGTCTTATATTCATATATTCTCTCTCAACCGAGTGGCTGAAACTTTTAGGTTGGACATACTAATTTGATATCAAACACGAAAATTACTAAAAAAAAGTCTTAAACTTATTGCAATTATGTTAGTTCAATCACAAATGTTCTTAGTTTCTATCATATTTGTGTCAATTCAGTACATCCTGCCAATTTTGCTAGGAAGTCAATGATATTAATGTCATCCATCCTACATAGCACGAATAGTGTTGATGTAGACAATTTTAAAAAATATTTTAATGTTTATTTAAATTATTTATTTATTTAATTATTTATTTAATTATTTATTCTTTTTTCTTTTCTCTCTTTCTTTTTCCCCTTTCCTTCTTCCTCTAGTCATTTGTTGAACCTTGGTGATTGACTAAAGGTGAGAGTCGATGAGGTCGACCTTCCTAGCCTCTAGCGAAGCTCACCCTCGTTGATCACTAGCTAGGCCAGCCCTCACCTTTGGTCAGTTACCAAGGTCCGACAACTTGCGAGAGGAATAAGGGAAGGAAAAGAAAGAGAAAAAAAAAAGGAAAAAGAAAAGAAATAAAATATAGAAAATAAAAATATATCGTTAAAAATTGTTCACGTCAGTGCTGATTGCGCCATATAGGACGAACAGTGTCCATGTCAGTGATTTCTGACCAAAATTAACTGAATGAACTGAATTGACACAAATATAAAATGTTTAGAACTCAATTGGAAAAAGAAAACATATTTAGGATTGAATTGTTGCAATTGTAATAAATTTAGGATTTTTTAGATAATTTTTCTTATATGAAACTATAAGGATATGAGTTTAAATCTCTTCAAGATCACATTTGCCTCCTCTATTATACATTTCACACTTTAGTTTTAGACTATTGGTCCACCACCGCCATTTAAAAATTTGGTTTGCAATCAATATTTTGGGTTAATATCCTGAAAAATCCCAAACTAGTTCATTTGTGACAAATTTACCACAAACTAATTCTTTGACCACCAAAAACCCCAAACTGATATATTTTTGATAAATTTACCCCAAACTAGTACACTTGTGACAAATTTACCCCAAACTAGTACACTTGTGACAAATTTACCCTATGTTAGTTTTTGTTAAATTTTACTATCAAATTACTAAGTTAAATTACATGTGACAGTTGATTGGTACAACATTTTGTGATTTTACTCTCCATTTGTCACATTTACACAGTTTTTGTTATTTTTTGTGATATTAATCCAATTTAACGGAGAGTATATTTGTCACAAATGTACCAATTTAGGATTTTTGACGGTTGAATAAATTAGTTTGGGATAAATTTGTCACAATTATACTAGTTTGGGATTTTTTATAATTAGTTGGGGTAAATTTATCACAGATGTACCAGTTTAGAGTTTTTCATGATCAGAAAATTAGTTTTGAGTAAATTTATCATACGTGTACTAAGTTGAGGTTTTTCAAGGTATCAACCCCAATGTTTTTTAGGCAAAAATTCCCCTGCTGTTTGTGGGCCAACAAACTTGGCCGGCAAACCCAATCGGAGAAGATCGGCAAGCCAATGAGCTTGAGGGTGAACAGAAAAATGTACCTAAATTGGGAAAATAAATCCAAGTGTCAACGACAAAATGTACATAAACTTATTTTATAAACAACAACATCGATCTACTATATAGTGTGGGATGAACTCTACGTAAGACAACGTTGAAAGAGGTTATAACGCATATAAAACAATTTGGCACACACACGAGACGCAATGCGGAAAGATTTCTTAGATTGTATTCTTGAAAACAAGGTGAATTCAAAATCAAGTTTGACCCGAAAATAAAAGATGAAATTACCTAAATAAATAGAGATGGAAAATACAAAGTGCATGGAAAAATTGCCCAATTAATCCTAAACCTATTTTATGGAAGTCAATTCAATCCTAGACTTTTTAATTTTACCAATTTGACTTTAAAATTTTGCTCAAAATCTTAATGTAGTCCTTCTAGTCAATTTTCTTCTGAAATCGCTAATATGGCGGTCCAATCACCACCAGCTATCTTACACGGCACACTGCCACTCAACAATTCCAACCAAAATTGACCGAAAATACTACATTGAAATTTTGCATAAAAGTTTAGGATTAAATTAAAAAACGAAAATGAAAATGAAAAAAGTTCAGAAATTTTATTGAAAAATTGCAAAAGTTGTCAACTTAACACCGCCCTTGCCATGTGGGACATTCGCCATCCACATTAGCAATTTTCAACCATAAATGACTTAAATGGCTAAATTGGCAAATCGTCAAAATTTATGATTTAATTGGCCAAATTGAGATGTTTGTAACTAAATTGGCATTTGTACAGTAGGCCTATGAATTTTTTCTTAATTATCCTCGCAACACTATGTATGAGTGAATGTATATGATTTTGTATCGTGGGTGAATTTATATTATGTATGCAAATAATGCTTATTGATGCAAGCTTGTGCTTTTGTCATGACATTGTTATTGATATAATGTGAGAAGTTCGTCATATTCATGATGCCATTAGGAGATGTTAAGAGTCATTCTATGGATTATAGCTATATTTCATGAATAAAAACACGATTGAGCAATTTCAAGAGGATTTTGAATGACCTTGACGATGCGATGTACCAAATGATTATTTACACAATAACTGTAATGATAAAATTGCACACCACAATGTTATATTATGAAGATTTGCATGTAAAGGACGCCATATGATGGAGACCTTTACTAAGGTCTATATGCCAGAGAGTGAACTCCCTTATATTAATATGTGAATAAGATTTTGGGAAAAGACAAATGTTCTTACCATCTATGACGGGTTTCTAAAGAGTTCAGAGCATATAGAATCCTATGTGTCATATATCAAATGATAGGCTTGTGCAGTGTGTGATGTGATATTATAAAATAGCCATCGTCATGTAGTGTGGGAAGTAGATGTCCAACTTTAGACAAAGAGATTTCATTTGCTAAGCTCAGGCTCACTCCAAAATAATTTTTCAGATTGGTCGATTTTGGAGTTTAGGAGTATTCAGTTTAGTGCTTCTGAAGTTCTTCGATCAAGAGCGCGCAACAAAAATAGCCATGTTTTTTTTTTTTTTGTGCTTGATGTTTTGATTATGTATGGTGAAAAAAACCGTCAACAATTGAGGCTCAATTATTTATTCTTTCGAGATTCATATTGTATGAAAAATTCAAGTCGTGACAGCTATTTTGTCTCCCACTTCATTTCAGAAGTGCAACACACACATAATGTAAAAGGCTTCACATATGAGAAAACTATAGGATTGTATTTGTGGCCAAATTGTATGGCTTTTATACTTTGACTGCGGTTGCCACTAGCCAAGACCAATAATTTGGTATATTGGCATTTTCAAATTTCAATGACCTTATGCCTAGAGATCCCAGGGTCCGATTTCCCTAATTAAAAATAGAAGCTTCGAACTTTGTGACAACCTAGGTGTGTGGATTCTATTAGTAAATCAATTCAAAAGGACCAAACTTTTCGATTTCAGACAAATAGGATTTAATTAAATAAAGTTTATGAGCGAAATTCAAGATTGAATAGAAAGATGCAAGAATTATTTTTTTGCGCCATCCAGAAAGAAGGAAGTTTTACAAATTTTTCGTAGCCAAAGGACGACTAATCTTTTATAAAATATGGAGCAATTCAAGGACCACTTACTACGTCAAATGAGATG
This sequence comes from Eucalyptus pauciflora, assembly GCA_007663325.1. Classification (NCBI taxonomy): domain Eukaryota; kingdom Viridiplantae; phylum Streptophyta; class Magnoliopsida; order Myrtales; family Myrtaceae; genus Eucalyptus; species Eucalyptus pauciflora. The sequence continues at coordinate 357,693 of VMYD01000019.1, forward strand.
AATCTCAAGATGCTACAAAGCCCTTTCCCAAACTCAATAACCGCGATGATCTCCCTCCGCGCCTTCGCCACCGCGTCGCACCGCAGGAGCGGCGGCAGGAACAGCCAGAACCCCGTCACGACCACGAACCCCACCGTCAACAGCCTCGACGCCTCTGCCGGCAGCTGCCACCTCGTGCCACGCAGCACCTTCTTCGCCGCGACCTCTGCCGCCACGGCGACCCCGTGGAGGAGGAAGAACCATGTGACCACCCATGCGGGCTCCTTCCTCCCGATGTAGTAGAAGATCAGCTCGTGCATGAGGGCGGAGACCGCGAACGTGGCGAGCATGGCGGGCAGTGTGGCCCATCGCCTCCCGACGAGGCGGCCCGAGGCCGACCGGACGGGGTCGTAGACGCTCGGCCGCAGGATGCTCGTCACCATGAGGTTCCACCGCCGCCCCCAAAAGTCCTGCAGCGACGTGGAAAGATACGGCTCATCGAACTGCGGCTCGACCGCCGCGCCGATGAGCCGGCCAGCCGCCGCGCCGACGGCTGCCAGAGCCACCTCAAGCCCGATATACATGTGGATGGAGTACGCCATCATCACGACCTTCTCGTGCACAAAGTCACTCCGCTGATAGAGCGGGAACAGCGCAGCCACGAACAGACATTTCGTGACGTAGTTCGCCGGCGACTTGAGGCCGTCGCCGCCGCCGCCGCCGTTCTTGGCACCCGCGCTCCCTGCGGAAGGGCCAATCTTGATCGGAAGAGACGCGACGGCGACAAAAAGCGGTAGAGAGAGAGGCGGCGCTAAGGGGCCTTTGCCATAAGCGAGGAGGAGGAGCTTGAAGTTGGAGAGCCAGGCGACGAAGAAGGCGGTGAGGCCGCCGAGCGAGATGGTGGTGAGACGGAGAGGGAGGAGGAGGAAGAGGAGGATCACGGGGAGGAAGAGGAGGAGCCGCCTGGGTCCGGCGGCGACGAGCTTGGCGACGTGGTGGCAGTAGACGAGGGCGGCGACGACGGAGGTCCAGACGAAGACGAGGTTTTGGAGCTCGGTCGCCATGGCTTGTGTAGATCTGCTCTATGTTTCGATCGAGCTCAATGTTTCAAAGTTAAAGCTGTGTTTATTTTTAATAAATTTGGCTGAAAGTTAGGGGGGAGAATAAAGGCATCTGTTGGAATAATTGCTTTGCTTTTTACTAAAAAAAAAAATTAGTGGGGAATAAAGTGAAGCGGTCAAAGGTGGAGGGCTTTAGGAGAAAATGTGTGAAAAGCATCCAACCATCTTTTCTATGCCAAATAAATAAATATATGTGTGCGAGGCAAAAAATAGAATGGACGGTATCAATTGAATCAACGCTTGAGGTGAGCATAAAAAACACACTGAAAATATAATAATTTTTATAGGGCACCACCCATTTCGATACTAATATTTTTCGAGAGATCACCTTCGGCGCTACCACCTTCGGCGCTACCTTTGGACAAGAAACGGATCACATAAATACTATTGGTCAATTTAAGTGACTCGAAATCCGACATTGTATTGTTTTATAATGAACACTTCGACATAACTCACGGGCAAAGAGTCACGTCGTACTTAAAAATTCTATGTCAGACTTAATCTTTTTTGTCTACGTCGAACATCAAATATTTCCCTTTTCATTTTTTCAATTTGCAGGGGATTAGAAAAGCAAGAGTTGACGATGGTGATTTGACAAATTAAAAATTTATAAATCATATTAAATAAATTAAAATCTTAAGACTAATATTATATATTAAATCAAAATTCATAGATTATTTGCGTAATTAACTAGGCACTAAGAAAGTATAAGAATCTGAATGGAATCTTTTTTTCTTCTTTTTTTATACTCAAACTTGGAAAGTCCGCCTCGTCAACTCTGTCTCCTGTCAAACCTCTGTTATGCCGACAGTTTCCAGGTCTTGCACGGCTCATGCCGCTGCAAGAAACCTACAAAACCTTGAACCATTCGCACGGCAGTTGCTGTCAGCAAAATTGAAAAAAAAAGTTGAAGTTAGAGGAATCGAAGTTGGACCTTTCTTCCTCCTTCATATCCCTTGTGCGTTTGGCTTACCTTTATTCAAAGCCGCGTGTAAACTGGGAATTGGCACCAAATCTTGATGGACAAATTGTATATAAATTCACTTTATCAACCGTGGCATCAATCTCGATATAAGGACATCAGAGCGATACAGAGAGAGCGCAGGGTGAAATCGGCATGCGATGAGGCTGAAAAGGGTATGAACATAAACAAATCGGACACACATACGCAGCAGATTAGGGTTATAAAGACTAAATGTAATGTAGCTATATATCGAGAACGTTTCAGAGAATAATAAGTCTATAAAGAATAGAGATGAGGATTAGGGTTTTACGTTTCAACTTATTTGGCTTATTCCGATCAATATCTTCATTAAGTGAATTAAACTCTTTCGCAAGCGATAAATAATTAAAATAAAATATCTCAAGTGCATAACCAATGCAAGTAATTTTATTATGTTATTAGGTTAAAGGTGAGCATCATGATCATTGCATCCGAGGTTCAGGTCAAGAATAAAGTAGGGTTTCAATAAGTATTTAAAGTGGATAGGTCGATCTAAAGAAAGTGTCAACCACTAATGAATATACTTTTTTTTTAATCAATAAGGGTTGGTTTATTTCAACAAAAATGAATACTTTAAAAATATATTTTTTAAAAGTGATCACTTGTATCATTTAAAATAAGTAAATCAAAGGAAAATGTTTTTATTAAACGACAACAATTTATATGTAAATATTTTCACACACCATGAAGATAGTTTTCATTCATTTATTTTTACAAATGATATAAACTGCCATTTTTAGGAAAATAGATTTCAAATCAATCATTTTTCACAAAATAAATAGATTCTTATAAAAACGAGACACCCTAGTGTTGCCCGGTGGCAGTTGCTCCCTTTTCTTGTGAACCGACCATCCATTAGACCGAAACTTAAAAGCATTTTCAAATTATCCAAAAATTCTTAAATCTTTTATATGTCCAATCAATTCAGTCATAACTTTTCTTCAATTTAGTCAATTTAGTTTTAAATCTTTTGACAATTTGGTAATTTAGTTGTTTTGATAAATTTCAGTCAGAAATCGAGGACGTGATAGCCTGACGAAAACAATATTTTCAATTTCTTTATAATTTTTCTAAAATCAATGACGTGGACAGTCGGATGTCCTATGTGGCACAAGCCTCATCTTGTGGCTAGTCGTCAGACCTCCGAAAAAGAAGATCAATAGAAAAACAGTTTTAAAAACTTATAAAAAATTCTGAAAATTTTAGAAGTTTTGTAAAAAATTGTTAGTGTTAGCACCGTCTATATCACATAAAACAGTGGGTATCCATATTATTGATTTTCTATCAAAATTGGTCATAAGGATTAAATTGATAAATTGTCAAAATGTTTAAAATTTAATTGATTATTTTAAATTATTTTGATTTAAATTGACCATCATATAATACCATGTGCAAGACTTTTTGGATGGTTATTTTGGTGGACTTTAAAGGACTCTTCATCCACTGATTCTGACTTGTGACACTTCAAACTAAGAAAATGATTAGACCAGCTACTCAATTTATCTTTCCTAGGTACTCAATGAACTAACCATGCAACCACGAAGTTTGTCTTAACTGGGATTGTCTACAGTTTCATATCTTCATATTTATTTCAATTCCTTTTTCCAACCTCTTTTCATGTCCAACTTCCTTGATTTTGACTAATCGAGCCTGCCACATCACTTGAAGTTTCTTGACAAAAAATGAAAGAAAGAAAGGGACATAATTATCGAATGAATCATAAATTCATCTTAAATTTATTTAATGGACGTCATTACATTTATACATTTTTTCATTATATAAATGTAATCTTGAACTTTTACATGAAAATTCAGTCCTACCAACTAATGGCTCTTACCGACCAAAAAAAGAAAAAACTAATGGCTCTTGGAAATCATTGATGGTGTGTCGAATTTCAACGGCAATTGATCGGAAAAAGTTCATTGGAGTTTCGCTCATTTAATTAGATATATGTTGCCTTTCTTTAGTTTCATATTTATTGTAAAGCAATGATGACTCAAAAATAGGCAGACAAAAATGTGTGCCCGAAAAATAGAAAAAGTTTATTAAAGGAGGATATTATGGAATTTGTGGAAGTTGCGTGGACCCTTTTGAATTACCATTTTGATTAATTAGTGATAAGACCTTGTTATTAACTCTTACAACATGCAAGCATCGGTTTGAAATTATTAAACTGATGTGAAGTTTAATAAATAAATAAATAAAATGTCTCAACAGGCCAACTTCATATCTCATCAAAAATAAAAATAAAAATAAATTAGTTCTATATTTCTGTAAATTTTTGTGGTACAGAATAAAGGTAGATGACGATTCCTAGATGCCATTGGATGCTCTCTGTTCTGTCCGATCACGGAAATGGATGCAGGTTAGGGTTTGGCCGGCGACCATGCGTTAAGCGAATTAAAGACTAAATGTTAAGTAGCTATATATCGAGAAAGTTCCGGAGACTAATAAGTCTATAAAGAAGTAGAGATGAGGATTAGGGTTTTACTTTGCAACTCATTTGACTTATTCCAATCAATAACGTACGTTATTAAGTGAATTAATCTCTTTTGCAAGCAATAAATAATTAAAATAAAATATCTCAAGTACATAACCAAACGCAAGTAATTTTATCATATCATTAGGTAAAGGGTGAGGGTCATGATAATTGCACCGTAGGATAGAGTCAAGCATAAAGTAGGGTTTCAATAAGCATTCAACTGTATGATTAGGAATTGATTCGATTTTATGGTTTTGTGGAATGAACTGGCGACTGGTGAGTACTGCTCGACATAAACATTGGTCTTTCAAAACGTGCAAGATCGTCCAAATTTCGTGGCACTCCAAGCTGGACTATACTTTATAATCGTGCACTATAGTGCTACCTGGTGGCAGTTGCTCCCTTGTCTGGTGAGCGTACCATTCATTGGACCGAAAGTTATATCATTTTCAAATCATCCTAAGCCTATTATACGTTAACCCAATTTAGTTTTAACTTTTTTCAATTTAATCAATTTTTTTTTTTTAAATCTTTTCCATAACCTTTGCCAAACCTCCGCCATAGCTTCACAGAAGAAGATCGGTAAATAAAAAAATCAAAAATCAAAAATCAAAAAAAAAAATTAAAAAGCTTATTGCAAATTTTAATTTTTTTGTAAAAATTATCAATGTTAACGCTGGCTATACCACATAGGATGGTGGGTATCAATTTTCTATCAAAATTGGTCATTAAGGTTGTCGCGACCTAATTTTTTCGTGGGTGAGGTGAATCACCTAAAACTAGGTTAATGGATTACTAAGTCCGAAGACTTAGCGCGGACTCTCCCAAGTCCTACCAATCGCGACTTGATACTAAGAAAATGACCCATTAGAACATGCAATTATATTTCAAATTGGAGCCGCCACTAACCAATTAGGGCTGATTAGAAACCCAGGTAAAGTATGAGAGAATACTTTACCTTTTACGAATCAGAGATTTAATGGATTCGGGGACATGGTTACGCTAGATTAATCTAACGCCCTTTCGATACCTTAAAAAAAAAACATTTTTGCAGGCAGTCTTGATTAATTTTAATCTAAGTTAATAACATGCAAATAGTGGTCATGTGGGTACACAATCAATGAAATAACATTCAATAAACCGAAATGCTAAGAAATTATAAACCACAACTTTATTAAAGTCCACTCTCTAAGAAAACATTTATAAAAAATGCTAATAAAAATGCATGCCCTAAACATGATTTCTAAATGACATGACACCTAACTTTTATTATTATGCAATCTTAATCTAAAATTAATATGCATGAATTTTACTTTAATGATATGTGAAATGCAATTTATATGGCCTAATTTGAACTATATGTATGCAATCTAATTTATACAATCCTAAATGTGCATATACTACATGACATGAGATGCATGACATAACAATTCTATATGCATATTCTTTTTGTGATTTTTTTTTAATGATTTTTTTTATGTATGCAACCTACACTAAACAATGATGATATGAAATGGGATTAATTATGAACTAACCTATTAATTAACCAAGTAAATGACTTTTGTGTTTTCTCTTTTTATTTTTTTATTTTTTTATTTTTTTTAAATGACCGAATAATTTTTATTAAAAAAAAACGTAATGATGCAATGCTAACTTTTTTGTTTTTTGTTTTTATCTTTTATTTTATATTTAAAAAGACTACAAGATTGGGAATACTAAAAAAAGCATTAAACTATGACCCACTAATTAAAATGCAACATGTAACGTGCACATTATGAAATCTATATAACCTAAATAACATTGTTTTTTTTATTCTTTTTTAGTTTATTAAAGGAAAATTAACCTAATCCTATATGAATCTAAAAAATAAAATGCAAAGCTTTAAATATGAAATGCATATGGACCTAAGTACTTAAATTCAAGATATGACACATGATATGATATGTGATGTGCGGATAACACTCCAAAATATGTCCTATTGAAAATTCATCAATATAAATCGACGACATATGGGTATCAATAGTGCAAAGTAATTCATGAATTTTGCCGTAAAAAGTTAAAATAACCAAAAATCTAACCCGACGTCTCGCGGGTCAAAATTTTTAATTATTATGACTTAATATGACCAATTTCCTAATCGGATAATAATAAAAATATAACAAAACAAATCAAGTTAAAATAAAACACTATGAATAGTTTGATATGAATTTAGCCTAAAGAAATTACTTATTCAAGGGCGCAGCTTTTTGTTGCTAAAAACACCTGCACAAAGCAAAATATAGCGCCCTAGTGGCCACCCTTCCAATATGGAAGGGGGAGGTGAGGGGTTCAAATCCCCACCTTCTCAGGGGATGGGGTGGGGACGCGTAAGTTTCAAGAGTGGGTTTCGACTCCCACGCTCTGCAAGAGGTAGGGCAAAAGTCCGAGAGTGAGTATAGAATATGAATAGAGTAGGACTGACCAAAAAAAAAAAAAAAAGCAAAATAAAGAAAAGCCCCAAGGAAAAGTCACGCGAAAGCTGGGGACATCGCTCGGGCATGCAGGGCTGAGCGACGAACGGCAATAGCAAGTGCTCACTTCGGCGCGGAAATGGAGGCTCGAGATCCACCGGTGTTGGGGCAGCAACGTCGGGTGAGGGAGACAGCCGGCGTCGGAGCTTCGGCGAGGGCTAGGTGGCAACAGAGCAGGGAAGCGTGGCTTCGGTGACCGGCGAGCAGTGGCTCAGCGGGGCTGGTGCAGGGTCGTGGAGCAGTGCAATTTGGTGGTTTGCTGGCGCGCCGACTACCGGTCATGAGAGAACGAACGTCGGTGCTTCTGGCTCTGGGTGATGGCCGAATCAGTGAGTTGCAGGGAGCGTCGGCTCGACGTCCGATGGCTTAAAGCAGTAGCAGAGACAGAGATGGCGTCAGAATCGTTGCACAGTGAGAACAAAGATAGCAATGGAGCTGGGCTGTTGGCAGCAACAGAGGAGCGCGGTGGTGTCGGCACAGGGGTGTCCCGGCATAGGGGTTCGGTGTAAGAGTTTTCCTGATGTGAACTACATTAATTGATATTGTAATTTACCGTTTAACGTTTACCGTTTTACGGGGATTGGTCTAAGGTGAGATAGAAGGTTTCTTAATTAGTCTAATATGGGCTGGCTAGTGTGGGCCGAGTTGAGCCTGGCCCGTAATGAGGGGGCCTAGCTGGAAACTCTATAAATAGCGCTAAGTCTCTCCTCTAACCCTAATTCTCACATGAATCCTCACCTAAGGGGCGTTTACCTAATGCCAAACGTGAGGGGGGCCGCCTCATTGAGCCAGTGATACGGAGGGCAATAGAGGAGAAGGACTTGCGCATGGAATATTGTGTTTCCGCTTCCGCTTCAAGATCGATGGATTCCAAAAACATGTGCGTTAATCTTTCTACTCAATTATGCATGTTCTTGTTCTGGTTATGGAGATCTTGGGGTTGCGCAATTTGCGTCCAACATGTGGTATCAGAGCCTCCATAACCCTAGAACTTGAACGCATAAGTTTTTTTGCCATAATTTGTGATTTTCGAGATTTTTTGTTCAATAAAAATAAAATTAAATCACATATACGGATTGGGCTCGACAAGGCGAGGAAAACCGTGGGTGGCGCGTCGCCGGGGGAGGCCCCATGCGCCCCCACGCGCCCCCACGCGCCGCCAGGTGTTGAAGACGCGCGCCCATGCGCCCTCACGCGTTCCCATGCGCGGGGCGCTGACGTCAGCGACCCGGATTCGATCCGACCCGCTGACGTCAGCAATGGGACCCGACCCGACCCGGTCAACCGTTGACCGGACCGGTCAACCGGTCAGACCGGTTTGACCGGCCCTTTGACGCCCGCGCGTGGGCTCCACGCGCCGCGCACTTAGGCGGCGCGTTCGGGCGCGTGGATGCTCCGTTTCGCGCGTGGTTGGCGGCGATGAACTCGTATGGTGATTTCCTACGTCGTGGTGTATTTATTTTAATTTTTTGATGATTTTATGGATGTTAAAATACATACAAAGCCCTAAATACGCGTATTTTTAGTGTATTTTTGCGTATTTTTCTTGTATTTTTCTGTGATTTTCGAAATACAGGTGCTGGGTTACTGGTATGTTATAACATGAATTTTATGAGTGTTATTCATCAATAATTTACAATAAAGTTTATTTTTTATTAATGAACAAAGTAATGTAATTAGCATAATATGTGATTTTGGTGATATGCTGCCCCTATCACTAAAGCTAAAATCACATGTATATGGTGTATGTGAGGAGTAAAATTTATATCCCTGGTATGAGAGAGTTTCAAGGATTCAATTGAGTAGTGACCGCCAAAGTGGCACGCTTGATTGGGTTTGAGAAATTTCGGTCTCGTATATTGATTGGGATGTCTCCTGGTCTAATGTGTAGTCATACTCCCAAAGGAGGTGATTGTGTATTAGTTCATGGAGGGATACATGATAGTATGGTGGAGGAGTGACTGATTCTAGTGATTCATATGCCCAAAGGTGAGAATTCACGAAGAATTGGAATATATTCTCATAACTGCTATCATGTGGAGAGTGTACAACTGCATGTCATGTATTCTGCCCAAAGGTGATTATATGATTTTGCATGTAACTCTCTGGATGTGTACTTGTGTGTCAAGTTACACATTGCTCACATAATGCTAATTTTATATACATTGCTTGTTATTTTAGTCACTTTTTCTGTAATTAATAATTCAACTATTATTGAGGTTTTTACTGCTTCAAATTTTAAGTTGTGGACATATGATTTGTTGCTTGAGAATGTAATAGAATTTGCTTACTGTCCATGAAGCGTTCCATTTTGGAACACTTGAAAAGAGGTTTGCCTGCGGACTGCACTGCTATAATATGATGGAAGCCTTAGTTGCTTGAAATTATGTTTTGTATGATATTGAAATTAGGACATATCTGTAAAGATTGTGTTTAAGTCCTAATGATATATACATCTCATATAATGATGAAAAGTTGTTTCCAAAATTTATTATATTTACTCTTAACGGTTATCTAAAGACTTCTATAGATTATTGTGGAAGTAAAATTGACCGAGATAAAGAATAAATTGGTTAGAATTAGTCTTAAAGGTTGTCAGATTTAATAGTGATGAGTATGATGAGTAAAACTAATTTATCCAGTCTTCTGTGGGTTGATATTATGAAAGCAACTTTTTCACATACAAAAAGTGTCCTTATCAAAGTTGTTTTATAAACTTCTTTTGAGTTATAGATTGGGCATAGATTACTTGAATCATATTAAATTTAGGAGTGTCATGCAGGAGTGAGGTTATCAAATCCAATATTAAGTACGTTGGAATTTAGATCCACTCGTTATTATTTTGTATCTTATCTAGATTGTTAAAAGGGGTATTAATTTAATGACCCTAAAGAAGATACAAGAATTATGGAATCACATACTTTAAAGTTTCTTAAGATCGACGTAATTGTAAATGATAGATGCTCTCAGACTATTAAAGATAATAGTGTGATGGGGGTTACTGTGTTTTTGTCTTTATCTATACAGATAATAATATTTTTACTCTGAAAGAGGGGTGGATAGTTAGTGAAGAAATAATTATTTATTTACTAATTCTTTCAGAGTGAACGTGGCATTGATAATTTTATATGGAGTTACATCAAAGAGATATAAAATATATATAAGTTCAACTGGAGAATTTTGCAGCAGATTTAAGTAAACTTGTGTGTAGACTGAAAAGTCTTAATTCATGGTCTTAAGCAAGTTTCCAGACAATATTATTAAAGTTTCTTAGTGTTGTTATTTTGTTCAATTAAGAACAAAGTAATTCAATATATTGCAAGGTCAGTGGGAGGAAATTTATTTTTTCTCATACTCTATGTACATGATATTTTGTTTACAAGTTGTGACCTTGAGACATCTTATATCTTTTGTACTAAGGTTTGTAAGAATTGTTTTTGCCATATTATATTAGATTTTCTCGGAGGACATTTGCTGATTGTATATTGAAAATATTCAATATACATTATTGCAAGCCAGGAATTGCTCATGTTGTTAAGGGTGATAGGTTGAATGTATCACATTGTCCTTATTTAGATATTGAGAATATCTAATTAAAATGTGTACCTTGTGTCAGTGCACTTAAAAGTATTTTTGAATGTGTTGTTTATTAATAACAACAAAAGTCTCAAGGGGTCTAAACACAGGGAGGTCAAGTTTTAGACTATAAAGGAATCGGTACAGAATGGTGACGTTGTAGTAGATTATATTCCAACAGATGATATGGTTGCAGATCCACTAACTAAAGGCCTACGTCCATGTATATTTGAGCGATATGTCATTAGCATGGGCTTAGAAGCATCTTAGGATGTTGTTATTTAGTGGGAGCTGTTTTATTTTTCTTTGAATAATGTTTACATCTGTTTTTTGTTACAATTTAGTAACATTTTGATATATATATATGCCAACTTTTGCATTCAATAAAATGTTTATGAATGGTTTGTTATTATGTTGAATATATATATATTGATTAAGTCTCAAGGTATTGTATAAACCTTGAGTGAAGGCTAGGGGCATCCGGTTATTAGCCTTGTCCATATGTCTTGTTATACATAAAGAATGGTTAACTGTAAGGACAAGACATATGTGGGTTCATGGAACCATAAATGCATTCTCTAGTGGCACAAGTTTTTGTGACGCTTAAGGTAAGAGAATGGACATTCTCTAGTGGCACAAGTTTTTGTGACGCTTAAGATAAGAGAATGGTGACTGACAAATGAGATCTCTCTATGAGAGATGTTATCCATTTGACACACTACCATATTGGATCCATATCAATAGAGTTGAGAACACTCGTGACCATGGAAGGCTCTGTGTGTATACATGCAGTTACCGCCATGATTCGGTGTTTGAGACTTTATGGGATAGGATTGACTATTAAGAATTATCTCTAGACCAATGTGCGCACATACAGTACGATTTCAATTAATATAGTCCAAGTGGGAGAATGTAAGAGTTTTCCTGATGTGAACTACATTAATTGATATTGTAATTTACCGTTTAACGTTTACCGTTTTACGGGGATTGGTCTAAGGTGAGATAGAAGGTTTCTTAATTAGTCTAATATGGGCTGGCTAGTGTGGGCCGAGTTGAGCCTGGCCCGTAATGAGGGGGCCTAGCTGGAAACTCTATAAATAGCGCTAAGTCTCTCCTCTAACCTAGATTCTCACATGAATCCTCACCTAAGGGGCGTTTACCTAATGCCAAACGTGAGGGGGGCCGCCTCATTGAGCCAGTGATACGGAGGGCAATAGAGGAGAAGGACTTGCGCGTGGAACATTGTGTTTCCGCTTCCGCTTCAAGAACAATGGATTCCTAAACAGGTGCGTTAATATTTCTACTCAATTATGCATATTCTTGTTCTGGTTATGGAGATCTTGGGGTTGCGCAATTTGCGTCCAACATTCGGCACTGACAGCGGCTTCGCGAGGGACGAGCTCTGGTGCTGCTCGAAGGGTTGAGCTCGCGAAGCGTTGGGTCGGTCTGCGGACGATGTGGGCAGCCAACTCTGGTGAGTTCAGGGGCTGCCGGGTGCAAGTTGCAGGTCACGGGCGGAGCGACAATGGAGTCGCAGACGAATGGGCTGAAGCGCGGTGCTGCTGCTCGGGGACCAGCGGTGCAGCTTGGAGACCGTCGGTGTGGGCTTGCGGAGGAGATGACCAGCGCAGTCTCAAGCGCTGCGATGCTTCGAGGCACGGCTGCTGGTGAAACGTTGCAATGGTAGGCGGGCATGCAGCTGCGATCTTCTGGTGAAGCGTCGACTGAGGCAAAATAGAGGTGCGGTGTCGGGTGGTCGCCAAGGACAGAGGCGGAGGCTGGCCGTGGGGGTCTGGCTACTGGTGCGCCGGCGAGAAGACCGGGCAGTAGAAGAGGCGTCGCCTCCGAGGAAGATGAACAGGAGTTCCTTCCTTTTTATTTTTTCTTCTTTTTCCTTTCTCTCTCTCTTCCCTTCAAGTCTCTCGTCCGGTCACTTTCCTGCTTTCTCTCTCTCTCACCTCTCTCTCTGCAGTTATCTCTCTTACACACTTTCTGCATAAGACTTTTTGACTTTTCCTCAATTGGAGGAGAAATTTCTTTTCTTCAATTTCTTGACTTCAATTTCGAGAAAAGAACCCTCTTCTTTTTTCTGAAACCTCGCTTCCTTTAAATAGAGGGAAGACTCCAAGTTGTTCGAGATTTAGAGATATTCACTAAACTTCTTCAACGACAAATTGGCTCCAAAATCAAACGTCCGTTTAATTTTTGAATTCAATTTCTTTTAAAAATTTCCCTCTAAACCAAGATTATCCTTTATTTCTAAAACTAATTTTAAATTAGGTGTCAACAAGTGGAAAATAAAAAGAAAAATAAAAAAAAAAACTGAATTTTTTTTTTTGAATTTTGAAATGGAAATATATTTTCAACAATAAAGATTTTTGAAACCAAATTTAATTTATTATTCTAAAAATATTAGGTGTCAACAAAGGTCAAATTAATAAATCATCAAAAGATTTATGATTCAATTGGTCAATTTTAAAAGTCTTTAACTAAATTGACTGCCTTATAACATGTGAATGACTTTTTGGATAATTATTGCGATAGACTTTAAAGTTTAAACAACCGTTGCATCATTGACTCTTCACGTGCCACACAATGTATCATTCGTAGATACTTAATGAACTAATCACGCAATCACCAGTTTGTCTTAACTAGGATTGTCCACAGTTTCGTATCTTCATATTTATTTCAATTCCTTTTTCTAACCTCTTTTGGTGTCCAAATTCCTTGGGTTTGACAAATGGAGCCCGCCACATCACCTGAAGTTTCTTGACAAAGGCTAAAAAAGGGGCATAATTATCGAATCAGTACTAAAGCTCGTCTAAATATCGAATGGACATCAATTCAAATTTCAATTTTCTGATTTTACAATTGTAGTTTTAAACTTTTATGTGAAATTAAAGCCCTAGCAATTAATCGCTCTTGGAAATCGTTGATAGTGCGTTGGATTTTAACGGCAATTAATTGAAAAGGTTACATTAGAATGTCGCTCAATTTATTAGATATATGTTGTCTTTCTCTAGTTTTATATTTATTGTAGCAACGATGATTTTTGGCGCATTACTTTCATTAGGTATCCCCAAAAATAGGTACACAAAAATGTGTGCGCGAAAAATAGAAAAAGTTTATTAAAGGAGGAAGATATGGAATTCGTGGAAGTTCCGTGGACCCCTTTTGAATTACCATTTTCCCTTTCAATTAGTGATAAAACCTTATAATTAAATCTTACACCACGCACGCATCGGTTTAAATTGAAATTATTAAACTTAAGTTAAATTTTAATAAAAGTGATGTGTAATAAATAAAAGAAAATACCTCAACATATAAAACTAAATTTCATCAAAAATTGTTCTAAATTTCTGTATATTTTGTGGTACAGAAGAATGGTAGACAAGGACTCGTAGACGCAATTGGATGCTCTCCGTTCTTCTGTCTGCTCTTGGAAAAGATTCCGGTCAGGGTTTTGCCGGTGACGATGCGTTGAGGGCTCCTCCCAAGGTGAAGCTCAGCCCTCTCCCGACGACGTCCCTCACCAACGCGCCCACCGCCGCGTACTCCTCGAACGCCCTCTCGTCCGCCCTGCACCGGAGCAGCGGCGGCAGGAACCACCAGAACGCCGTCACCATCACGAACCCCACCGTCAGCGCCGTCGCCACCGGCCTCGGCAGCCGCAGGCCCAGCTTGAGCTCCTTCTTCACGGCGATCTCCACCATCAGGCACACCCCGTGGAAAAGGAAGAACCACGTGATCTCCCAGTTGGGCCGGACGCGCCCCAGGTAGTAGAAGATGAGCTCGTGCATCAGGGCCGACACCACGAACGTCCCCAGCACCGCCGGCAGCGCCGCGTACCTCCGCCCGACGGCGCGCGAGGCCCACGCGAGGAGGGGTTCGTACACGGTAGGGCGGAGGATGCGGGTGACCATAATGTTCCACCGCCGCCCCCAGAAGTCCTGGAGCGAGGTGGAGAGGTACGGCTCGTTGAACTGCGGCTCGAGCTCGAAGCCGAGCGTGGCGCGGGCCGCGACGGCCACGGCGGCCAATATGATCTCGAGGCAGATGTAAATGTGGAGGATGTAGAGGAACCAGACGACCTTCTGCGGGAGGCGGTCGCTATAGTCGTAGATGCGAAAAATGGTCGCCAGAAGAAGGATCTTGATGCCGTAATTGATGGCCGATTTGTGGCCCTTTTGGGGCTTTTGAGGAGTTGGGTTTTGTTTATCCCGGCCGTTCTGAATTGGGTCGGCGTTTTCTTGGCTTCTCGAGGAGGTTTCCGGCGACGGGTCGGTGCGGCGGGCGGGCTGGATCTTGATGGGCAGGCAGGCCAGGGCGATGAACCGGGGGAGGGAGATGGAGGGGTCGGAGGCCAGAGGGCCCCGGCCGAAGGCGAAGAGCAGGAGCTTGAAGTTTGCGAGCCAGGCGATGAAGAAGGCCGTGCTGCCGCCGAGGTGTATGGAGTGGAGGCCGAGAGGGAGGACGAGGAAGAGGCCGACGACCGGGAGGATGGCGACGAGCCGCTGCACGCCTTTGCCGGCGATCTTGCCGATGGCGTAGCAGTAGCCGAGGGCGGCGAAGACCGAGAGCCACACGTTGATGAAGTTGTGCACCTCGCTTCCCTGGTCCATTTTCTTGAAAGTCAGTGCAAACGCCAAGTGAGGTGGGCTCTTGAAAGGTTGGAGCTCTTTCCTTGGCGAAGGAAAGAGAGCTAATTGGAAGGATAGATGATGGTACACTCTAGTCTTTACTCCTATATGGACCCCAATGTCTTCGAGTGTATAATGAAGGCTTTTATCGATTGGTAGATATATATCTATATATATATGCGGTGAGAGGCTGAGCCACCTGTTTTTTCGGCGGAAGGCCCTGTATTTTCCGGCACGTACTATACGGAGATATAGATTGGTCAAATGTTGATTCGAGGGGAATTAATGTGACACCGGTAAGCTTCCTATCGGTCTTAAGTATAGCCCGTTCGGTTAAACGTTCACTCGTTTGTGGCCGATGATCATGGCCATGGATCGATTAGGGATCGCGGCCAAGCGTGGCCATAGGTCAGATTTTTAATTTTGTTGTACTGTACCCAATAAACAGTTTTTCACGGATAAACTTGGTCAGGAATTACTATTTTTTTGGGGCAAATTTGCGTCTGCCGATCTTAGTCCTTGAGTACTAGCTAACAAGTAATTATTTACGGGTGTGGTGACCTCTCTCCCCATTGCAACGCGTGGGGATTTTGTCTTCCCGGTGTTCACGCCTTGCTCCTGCGTTAATCTCCCGTGAATATCATTAGTGTTTCACGGCTGTCATCCTCGGAAATAGTGCTTTTACCTTAGGCTAAGTAGCATGGACACGCGACGCGACACGTCGACACGTCATTTCTCAAAAATAGAAAATTATGACATGTTGTATATTAAATAAATATTTTTATTTTTAATTAATTTAAAAATAGACTATAATGAATTTACACTAATAATATTAATAAATTGACAAAAGTTATTAATGAAACTAAGAAATTAGAATCAACTTATTTAAATAAATTCATGATCTTCTATAATGACCAAAATTTATCACCATTCAACATTCAGTATTTTTATTTTTTGAAATTACTTTCTAATTTCATTTATTTATTTTTCCGATTAAAAAAAAGTTCCAACCCTCGCACCAACTCCCTTCTTTCCCTTGTCTCTTCCCACCCCAACCCCAAATTTATTTCTCTTTTATTTCCCTACCTCATCACCTGACACTTCCCCCTCCCCAAATTTATTTCTCTTTTATTTCCCTCCCCCACCACCTCACAGGCAGTCACTTCCTCCTCTTTCCAAAATTAAAAATCAACCCCCCCTTCTTTCCCTTGTCTCTTCCCCCCACCCCTAAATTTATTTCTTTTTTCTTTCCCTCCTGTACCACCTGATAAGTTGTCACTTCCCCCTCTCTCCAAAATGAAAAATCAGCCAAGTCCATAGAATCCCCCTTTTTTTTTTTTATTCCTTTTGAGTTTCCTTCTCAAAAACCCTAGCCAGCGCCCTCCTTCTCGCTGCATGACCCCCTTCCTCTCCTCCTCTTCCTCTCAATCTCTGCTTGCTCTCGATCTTCGTCACAATCGTTCACCACCTCGCCTCCGGCCCTTCCTCCCTCGCAGCTGTAGCCTCGTCGCCGATCCGTTGTAGCATCACAGTGGCGGCTCTCGCCTCAGTCTTTGCTCTTTCTCTCGCCATCGTGGGCTCGCCGTCACTCTCGATCTCGTCTCTACTCCCTCGCCCTCGCCTCCACCGTCCATCGTCTTCCGGACACGCATGTTAAAACGTGTCGAGAAAAGTTGACCACGTGTCGAAAAATCCGATACATGTTGACTGCATGTCCGAGCGTGTCGACGTATCCAACACACTCTGACACGTGTCGAACACAACACAGAAGCACATGTAAAGTGTCTATGCTTCATAGACCTTAGGAACGGACTTTTTTGGGGTTTTGAATCAATGTTAGGTAAAATCCGCGATCAATCTTAAATCTATTATACATATATAAATTCAATCATAAATTTATTAAATTTTGCTAACTTAATCTTAAACTTTTTGCACAAAATTTCAATATAATCTTAAAGGAAAATTATCAAAATAGTCCTAAAGTTATTGCAATTTTTTCAATTCAATAATAAACATTTTACATTTGTGCCAATTTAATCCATTCAACTAATTTTCATCTAGTGGCATTAATGTAGACACTAACTAGCGCCGATCGTCCGGCCAACATTAATGTGCCAATTTTTTAATTTTTTGGATTTATTTATTTATTTTTCCCTTTTTTTTTGTTTTTTTCTAACCTTCTTCCTCTGGCGGATAACAAAAAAGTCAAAGAGAAAGAAAACTAGAAATAAAAAAAAAAAAAATTGACACATTAGTGTTAGTTGGCGTCCACATGAATGCAATCCGGCCAAAATTAGTTGGATAAACTAAATTGGTACTGCAAAATGTTTAGAACTGAATTGATAAAAAAATGGGGTTAATATCCTAAAAAACCCCAAATTGATACACATACAACAAATTTATCTTAAGCAAAGTTTTTAACCATAAAAAACTCGAAACCGGTATATCTGTGACAAATTTACCTTAATTGATCATAAAAAATCCAAAACTAGTACACTTGTGACAAATTTACCACAAACTAATTTATTCGACGGCCAAAAACCTCAAACCGGTACATTCGTGACATATATACCATCCGTTAAATTGGATTAATATTACGAAAAATCATAAAAATTGTATAATTGTGATAAATAAAAAGTAAAATCCCAAACTGATACACCAGTCAATTATCACGTGTCGTTTAATTTAATAATTTGACAATAAGGTAAAATTATCACAAGTATATCAGTTTGTAGTAAATTTGTCAAATGTGTACCAGTTTAGGATTTTTTTATGTAAAAAAATTAATTTAAGGTAAATTTATTATAGGTATACCAGTTTAAGATTTTTCAGGGAATTAACTCTAAAAAAAAAGTTTATGACTGAATTGAAAAAATTACAATAAATTTAAGACTGTTTTGGTAATTTTTCCAATCTTAGAACTGATTGAACAATTTTCCTGTTGATTTCTAACCAAGGTCAATAAAAGCTCAAAACGAATCAACCTTTCTTTTCGACGTATGTTTGGTGAGCTATATTCTACGGCATTTTTTAAAATACAAAGGGAGAAAAGAAGGGGCGATCAAGCCGGAAACAACACTTCCTCTTCCCAAGTCAACGGTCAACACAAACCCACCAAGAAGAAAGTCCAATTTGTCGAACCAACATGCGATGGTGGATCCAAGCGTCATTTTCCTAGAAAATCCAGGCCTTAAAAGATGAACATACACTTTATATACTAGTTTTTCCATCTGACTTTCTTTGCACCTCGGATGCCCTTCGCGACCCTTCGCCAGGTTTTTAATCATCAGCAATGTGGACACTTGCGTTTTAATAGTCGAGCTCCAAATTTTTGACTGGAAATTTTGCTGGCCCATGTAGGAAAACTGGCAGATCAAGATGGAACTTTAGGTTTCATCGACAGTGATGCGACCCGGCTGCCTAGATTAGGGTGATTTACCATGTAAGCATTAATTTCAAACCTTTAGAATCTTAAACCTACCTTGTCTAGGTTCGAGATTGTTTGGAACTTGTCGGCTGCGCATGTTTTAAGGTACACTATACTGTTCTTACTTTTTTTTGGTTTTTTTTTATTAAATGAATATTCACCCATAAAAACATTGGCGCCTTGATAATAAGGTACATGTTTATTCCAACCTCAGATATAATAACGCCAGAAGTAAAATACGGAAAATATATACCTTTCTTCCTATCATTTCATACATAAAGAAAATAAAAAATGATAATTAATTAGGTACAATTATTTTTATTTAAGTACTTCATGGACCCTGTATCTTTCGAAGGGGCTACCTCCACATGGTAGGGTCAAGATTGGATGGTAGGTATAATGCCAGACTTTGGAACCTACCATAAAGTCATCGTTTCCAAAATTTTGAAACATTAAATTTATTATGTGATATGAGATCACAAATTATACTTTACGAATTTTTTTTTTCCTTCTCTTCTTCCTCTAGCTAGGTTAACCTTGTTGGCCACTAAAGATGGCGAGCCTCACCCAACCAAAAAAAAATTAAAAAAAAAATTAAAAATTTATCCATTTTGGCATCAACCGTGTCATGTATAACGATTGGTGTCAATGTCAACAATTTCGGCCAAAATTGGCTGAATAAATGAATTACCACAAATGCAATACGTTTAGAATTTAATTCACAAAAAATGTTTTATGACTATATCGGTATAATCATAATAGGTTAATAGCTTTTTTGGTAATTCTTTCGATCATTTGTGTCATTTTTTCATATATATTTATATATTGATCAATATTAACTTCACCACAAATTTATAAATACCCAATGCTAGACTCAAGCATGATCAAGCTTTGAATTCATTATAACTCAAAAAACTCAAAAATTAACTATACTTGAAAAATATGATCCCCTGATACTTGACTCAAGCACAAATCTATGATGTCTTGGCTCATGTAAACTCGTCAGAAAGATTAGGGTTAATACCATGAAAAATCCCAAATTTGTACACTTATTTATGCCTAGTGATCACAAAACCCAAAATTAATACACTTATGTCATATTTATCCAAGACTAAATTTTTTAACCCCAAAAATCCCAAGATGGAGGTCAGGAAGACATGCTTCAGGTTTGGATCAGCTCCAATGCTATAGAAGAGTTTAAGCATTTTTCAATAATGTTTATCAAGATGTTTTTTTTTAAGAGAACAACATATTCTTTCGAAAAATTCTCTCATTTCAAGCTCTTGGAGATAAGAAGGTTTACCAATGAAGAAATGATATAGAAGGGTGATGGCATGACTAAAATCGGGTGAGAGTAAGAATTGAAATAAGTAAAATCCCAAATTGATATACTAGTTAACTATCATATGTCATCCAACCCAGCAATTGATAGTAAAATTTAACGAAAACTAATATGGGGTAAATTTGCCATAAGTGTATCAATTTGAAGTAAATATATCAAAAGTGTACTAATTTTGGGTTTTTGATAGTCAAAAAATTAACTTGGGATAAATTTATTATAAGGCCATGTTTGGTAACCATCTCAATAGTGATTTATTCTGATTTTTTGTTCCTGGGAGCGGTTTGGGAACAAAATCGCGTTTGGTAAAATTTTTGTTCTTAGGAACAAATTTAGAGTAGAATCAAGAATAAAAAAAATGTTGATTCTTGTTCCGGGAACAAATTTGAGAATAAAAAAACTAACTCTTCTTCTTCTTCCTTCCACCATCCTGCGACTGCCGTCCACCATCGCCTGCCGCTGTCCGCCGCGGCTTGCCGCCACCCACCGCTACCAGTCGCCGTCCGTCGGTCCGGCGAGCTCGCCAGGCCAGGGCGAGGTCCGGCGAGCTCACCAGAGGCAAGCCCAGCCACCGGCGAGGCCGGCCTAGCCACCGACAAGGCTGGGCGAGCCTCGCCCAGCTGCCGACGAGGGCCGGCGACACTCCGGTGAGGTCGCCAGCCCTTGTCTAGCCGGTCGCCAGTTCAAGGACCAGCCACAAGAAGAAGAAGGAGAAAAAGGAAAAAAATAAAATAAAAAAGGAAAAAAGAAAAGAAAAAAATGAAAAAAGGAAAAAATTATTTAAAAATTAAAAGAAATTGATTTGGAACATAATCAATAAGTACAGTACCAAACACAATTTTATTCCAAAATCAAAAATTTTGGACAGTTATCAAACGCGTTCTTTTACTCAAAATCAGTTCCCGGGAATTGAATAAAAAATAATCATTTCTAATCAAAATTTGTTCCTAGGAACAAAATCGTTACCAAACGCGCCCTAAGTGTACCAATTTGAGGTTTTTTTGTTGTATCAACCCAAAAGATTAAAAACAATCTATTATGTTCATAGTGATTGGTTCACTCCGTTAAGTCACTCTTAAGTATTGAAAAGAGATTGCGTAAGAGAAGTTGGAAAATGTCATTGGCTTCATCTGACTTCCTCTGTACTCAGTCGCCCCGCATGGCCCTTCACCAGGTTTACCATCATGAACAATATTGACCACTACATTCGATCATCGAACTCGAAATTCTAGAAAGAAATCTTAGTGCAGAACATATTAAGAATAGAGACGTACCTTTAAGTTCAATCAACACCAATGCACGATTAATCAAATTACTGGATATATCAGAATCCCTGAGAACGCGCTTTGTAGGGAAAAGTTTCTGGACCTCCTCCTTGAATTTACCAGTGCGGCTTCAGCCTCTCAGCATCAAATTTCTTCTTAGAGAGGAACAGGGTGTTGTTCTACATAAGTTGCTATCGACAAATGTGAGAATCAGGCTAAGTTGTCCTTGCGAATCGTGGCTAACCTGTGGTAATGCAGGATAGCAAGCAGTTACTGAATTATTAGCCTCGGCTCCAACATCCACTGTCATTTGTGGGACATTTTGGTTGAATCAATTTTATTCCGTACCTCGGGCATAGTTTTTTCACGGCCTCCATCTCTCTCTCGCTCTTCTCCAAGCAAATAAGAGTCTAGACAAGGTGGATTTCGCACGCCAAATAGCGATCAGAAGCAATGTAAAACCATCAGCACGTGTGAGTTGGAATAAGATGGGATACCAGAAAGCACTCTCTCACTTTGATGTCCCGAAATCCAATTGCAAAGTCTTGAGAAGCCGCGACATGAACTTGGCAGGTTTGCGTAACGTAACTTCCTGCAGAAACTTGCGAGGATGTATGTTTAGCGAATCGGCAATTTGAGTCAATCCTCATGACATTTGGACCTGCTCTTTGATTGGTATAGTTTAACATTGCAACGTCTCAAACCGCGCCACGCTACTAATCTACCATAAGCACCGGGCCATCGGCTGTTGGTGATACTGGCAGTCCCTTCGGTTTCTCAGCAAAACATCCTCTCTTTCAATCGCCATCTTCTTGATCTCCTCGTCATAATCAGCTGTCTTATGATCAGACCTTTGACAAGCTTGTACTGAATGGTGATGGGGATGGTTGATGAAGCACTCTTGCCCTCTTTGAATCTAGAGCGAGCTCCTCCTTGTCTGCCACTTCTCCTTCTCTTTCTATGACTATCCACTGTCGCACGATTATAGCATGAAATCGAAGAGGAACATACTTTACCCAGAAGCAGGTTAAACCCAGGAAAAATTGGGGACATTCGGGGCAAAGTAAGGTAATGTTCAAGAACACCGATTCTTGAAGGCTCGGTATATATCAGTATGATGATATAGAGCCCATCTTAGTTTTTCTTTCCCTCGAATGATCAGAATAGACGATGCTATTGTTGGAGATGGATCCAGAGCCTGCAACTATGCTTCGGCTATTACTTTGGCTACCACTGGCATAAGAGCACGTTAAGAGCACGTTCAGGTACTATGTAGTGTCAAACACAAATGCAAGTATGTCTCAGTTCATCAAATCAGGCTGCAAAAGGTTGCGGCATGAGTCCAACTTGTATGAGCACGAGACATTACTACCCAGGACTCATGGATCGTGTTGGTTCCGATGTATTATTGGCCTCACATGAAGCTGGTCACTGCACTGAGAGTTTGTGCAAGGTATCTCGATTTGAAAAAGCTCCCCCTTCACGAGAGGAACGTCTCAGATGATAGGTATCCTGTAGTTAAAGCAAATGGGTTGTTTATGATCACATCTTCTAAGCATTTGACTTCACACCAACCATAATAGTGTTGATTTTATCCTGGAAATTGGATTGTTTCGGAAAGCGGAGCCTTTACCTTTGGCCAGAATAAAATTTTGCTCTATAGGGTTTGCACATTCATGTGAGCTTTACATTACCCCATGATGGAATGTGCTCTGAGGAGAAGCATCCAAGATGTGGAACTGCTGATGGACTGATGAGACGCCTGTCCAGTCAAGTTCCGGAAACTTCGCAGAAGCTGATTACTCGAGTATATTTCAACTGTTAGTTTTTTTGGTGGTGATGGGCAGGATGAGTTTGTAAACACTTAAAAAGACAGGAAAATCTTCCCCTATTCAACAAGGGGAAAATGAAGAGAAGATTGTTCCATTTTAAATTCTCCAATAGCCATGAGATGTCGGGTTCGCCCAAAAACTCGTTTGTTAGTCCTCATCTGTCAAACCAGTCCTTGTTCATGCATTGGATTTAGCTAGATACAATCTCTTGAGGACATCAATCGTACTCGACCGCAAATTTGTGTCTATCGCACTACATGGCAACTTCTAGTTTATAGCAGATATCTGGTTATTCCTTGGGTAAACCAGATGGTCCTGCTCAGTTACCATGTCCAATTAGCACACCTACCATTCTTCTCTAGCAAGACCCATTTGGCTTCTCTGACCAGTTACAAGGTTAAGTTGCTTAAGCTCCTTGATAACACTTTAGGTGGTGCTCTGGAGAGAATGGGAGATAGGAAAAGCCCATCTGGACCAGTTTTTCATCTACCAGATTGACTTCATCTCTAATCTCCAATTCCAGAATACATCATGACATCCACGTCTAGACTCGAGGCTGCGAGAGGAAGCTCCACCTTCATCAAATCCCAGACCCGATACCTCTCGAAGTGCGAAGCCGCAACCGCACCACAACAGTTAGGATCATCATTCGAAAGCAGTTCCCTCGGACAAGTACTTGACAGTGCACCAACCATGGGTCCAAAAGTGTTGACATTTTCGCCATGGAATCTGCCTTTCTTTCCTTGTCTGATGGGATTTTGTTTTGGAAAGTGGAGCCAGAAGCAAGCGATGGGGGACTTCGCTTTTGCTTTATCCGGCTGTGCACACTCATGAAAGCGTATGCTTTGATTGCTTTGGGTGAGTTCATAGTCCCTCCCGCCACGGGCAAATTCACATTTTGCCCCCCAAGGTTTTCGCGTTTTTGCGAATCGCCTCATCGTGTTTTGCAATTTAGCCCCCGAATCATAATTTGGTTGCAGTGCGTCCCCTGGCATGGACTTCGGCCAAAATTTTGCTTGGAGCTTTGACCACATGATAGCACGTAACTAATTGCGGAAGGCAAATTCATCATACAAATAATAAAAGAATAATTCAGAAGTTTATTGTATGTGAGAAGAAATAACTTGAATTCTGATGAGAATTTGATTGGAGTCAATACTAGATGTAAATTGATATATGGCTTTGAAATATATTTGTTAGTAGTCCTTATATTTCTTTTAACACAAATAGATGATATATGACTAGTTTGTCTTCCATAACTAGTCACATGCAATGACGAGAATGGATATTCGAGAAAATTTTGGCTAGAGTTAACTTCAATTTCAAAAAGTCAAGGGCAAATTGCAAAATTGAAATGTCAAGGGGGTAATCTGTTACATTTTAATCCAATAGTTTAAGTCCATCCATGTTGAGACTTGAGAAGCATCCAAGAGTTGCAGAGTATAAAGCTTGTGCAAACAGAGCTGTCCAAAGTTCTCATAAGCACAATTGCTTGACCAAAACTGTTCTGTCTCTAATTTCTACAATGATTTTGTCTGTGATTGATGAGCTTGCAAATACAGCGTGCATACATAAATGCTGAGGAACTATACATTCCCCCAAACTAAATTGGGTGGGCAAAAGTAGTTCTCGGTCCTATCAACTTTAAATCATTCTCAACTATTCATAATGAACATGATAATGCCTGCTGAGTCATCATTAGGAAAAGCAAAAGAGGAGCAGTGGAAGAGGACCACCTTAAAAGATTAACTGAATGATTATAATATACAGATACAGAGGGGGTCTCACCAAGTGAATTAAGAGATAAACCCAGAACTTTGCAACTTCGAAGTTAAAGAAAACAAGATGGGAGATGGTCTAATTTGTGCACTGCTTCTGCCTTCACTCGCATAAAGAATCAACTGTTTGGCTCAAGTTTTCAAATGGAGTAATCTAGACTCCAACAAGTAAAGCCATACGGCAAACAGAGCAGACAGAAGAATATTCAGATGAACCAACTCGATTTTTCTAACGAAAGAACTACCACAAAATGATGGGTAGGTTCTAAATTCTACTTGTCTGAACCACCTTTCTGATGTAAATCCCCACTTTATTACTTAAAGTGACATCCTACAACCAGAAATAGATTACACAAACTGAATTTTACCAGTCTCAAACTTGAAACACAAGCAACACGGTGCGAACAAAAGTGGACAGAACAAAAACTCTTCTTCTAACTACCAGTCTTTCCGGATATCAAAGGTGTAGTTGATCTCCAAGTAGCACTTGTTGTCATCGTCGATAAACTGGAGAGGAAAGAAGAGAGGTAAGTTAACAAGGGAAACAAAGACAAAACTAAATCAGATTTCAAATCAGTAAATTTGAAAAGGGACAAGGAGGCCCACCCATTTGAAATTCGACACTGCTTGTTATGCAAAAGCAGATGACGCAACACCATCACCTGCTTATATTATTTATACTAACTTGACCAGACAATATCCATCCAAATCCCGAAGGAAAGCGACATAAAGAGAGGGAAGTTTTCAAACTCTCTATCAGCTGAAGCAAAGTTCAGTTCTTATACATTCTGAATTAACGCAAGTTTTTGTTGACAACTCTGCCGTGAAAGATTTAGTAGGGTCCCCACATTAAAGAAGCACAAAATGCATTAGCATGTTTAGAAAATACGGATCAAGTGACAAGTACCAAAATATAGCCTCCATATAATGGTTGAGTATTCCTTTAGTAGTGAGGCATCAAAGGGAGAAATGAAAGGCCAAAGCACACTTATCAGGCCAAACTAACCTTGCTCCGAGCCGAGTATGATCCTCTAGCAAAAATTCCAGAGGGTGTTGTGTCTTCATGCATCTCATGTGTGTAATGCTCTGACTGTGGACTAAATGTTCCAAGCATCTCCTTGGTGCTGTCCACTGCAAAAACAAGACAAAGAGAAAGAAATCTATTTAAAGAAAACGGTTTCGAGGGTTAAAAAGAAAAGAGGACAATGGAAATCGGAAAAGTAAAATTACCTTTGACACCGGTTTTCCACACAGTATTAGTGTACTTGAGACCAGAGACAATGTTGTTGCTGACCTGAAATGTGAATTTGAGGCTATAGCGACTACCTTCTTTCAGCGTAAACCACAAACCCTTCGGCTTTCCATTCTCGGGAACAGAAAGAACAATGTCAGATCTCCCAGGAGATTTGATTGCAAGGCTCAGGATCTTGACGTCCGGTTCCAGAGTTTCTACATTGCATACAAGAGACACAAAAAGAAGCTTTATATTTAGGGCAATGCACACACAGATAGGCATGAAGCCATTGCACTTGAAGGGGGAAAACCTAAGAACATAATGCAGAAACTTGAATCTCAAGATTTAACTTTTAAGTTCAACTGCGAAAAAAAAAACATGGGCAAATTACTGCACTTTGGAAAACATTCAAGAGGTGCAAAGACCACAGAAGCATTGTAGTTCATTAATGGAGGAATAGGAAAGGGGAAAATTGGGAAGAAGTACAGAAGAGGACGGAAAAACTAACAGAAATTGGGCTAATCATGTGGCATAGATGAGAATTTGAACGTTAAACAGGAAAAGCTGCCTCAGCAATTACCTCCAACAGAATTCAAATCCACACTTCCCAGGAGCTGTTCCTTCCATCTCCTCAAGCTCTCATCATCCTAGATACAGGAAATCATCACAAAATAAAGGGAAAACCAAAAGATCAGAAAAAAATCATACCCATGAAGAATACAAAGCATCTCACAATTCAAACAAAAGGGGCACTATAGAAATGGAGACTGCAGACCGCCAAATGAAACATTCAAGGGAAAATGAAAAAACAAACCTTATCCTTCTCAAACTGTTCTTTAAGAGTGTACTGAGGACCCAACTCAATCTTCCTTCCCTCGTCATCTTCCTCATCCTCAGTGGCGCAAATGGAGCTCTCACTCGCTGATTTGTGAATCTTTTTCTCGGGGTCACCATCAGCACTCTCCTCAATTTTGGGTGTCTTTGCTCTGCTGTCTGCACCAACGTCGCCTTTCTCTCCACTCTCGCTGTTCTTCTCATCACGCTCGTGTCCCATGGTCTTGGAACTCGAAGTTGCTCCAACCGCCAAGGACATCAATTCAGCTCATCCACAGCAACAAGAAAGACCAAATTTTGTGCGGCTGGGCACAATTCGAACTCTCTCCGTCACACGCCTGACGTATCTTGAACCGGGAGGGGAAACAAGATTCTCGAGACTAACAGAACACCGGGGAGCAGCCGAAGCTATGCCAGTGGGGAGAATCTGTGTGAGGAGAGACCAAGAAGGGAGAGAAACCCGATAAAGATCAATATGAAATGAGAACGAAAAGGCAAAAGAAACAAGAATCCCAGAAAGGCAAATGCGAACAATCAAGAAACAACCAAGAGAACACCCACGGGGCATAACCTTACAAGCAAGAAACGAACACCACCAAGAACGATACGTGGAGAGAGAGAAAGAGAAGGTGGGTTGTTGAGAACTTCAGGAATTGGTCATGTGGTGATCCGAAAAGGTGACTCCAGGAGCAAGAAAAGAGAGAGAGAGAGGAGAGAGGGAGGGAGAGAGAGTGAAGGTCCCTATGGGTTGGGGCACTTGGGTTCCACGCAGACCAAAATTCGAGGGGGAGCGTTTGGTTTTTTCTCGCCTTCTCTCTCTCGTTTTTTCCACAGTTCGGCACACGAATCCCCACAAGGGGGACAGGAAAGGGATGCCCCCTTTGACCTCTTCCCCCTCGTTTTGGATTCTCCCGATCTGAAGCTGAATAAGAATTGCAGACTGAAAGTCTTTCCCTTGTTTTGATTTTCGGATAACGTTTTTCCCCCACAAATATATATATATATATTCCGATAAGTGGTAACTAGGGATGATCAATTCTCGGTGTGTGAGAATCGAAGATCGGATCAATTGATCCTAAGACCAGGAACTAGATCAAACCACCCGGTCACTATCGTTTTCATATTTTTATCCGGATATCCTATTGTTTAAAATATGATCCTGAATAAGTTAAGAGCTTGTGACAATCTTATATTTTCATCCAGATATCTTAGGTTTTGTATTCATTTCGCGAAAAACATCATGTTTTCCAAGAAACTATTTTACAATAAAATAACCATATTTTTTGTATTTGGCTAAAACCTAAAAATAGAAAGTGGAAAATATTTTTCATTGTTCATTTATTGGAAAAATTACCCAAAAAAATCAATTTTTAATTTTTTTAGTCGACCAAAAAAGTTTTAATATTTATATATATATATATATATATATATATATATATATATATTAAAATTCAAGTTTTTTTTTTAAAATATCAAAGTTTTATTATTTTTACTTTTTCCTGTTTTTTCCTTCTTTTTTCTTTTTTCATTTTTCTTTTTCTTCCTCCTCCTTCCTTCATCGCCACGTGACTCGGCCATGGTCGATTGCTCGGTGACTGACTAAGTGTGGATCGTTGAACCTAAGCTTTGTTGAGGTCAGCGAGCTCGCGGCTTACTAGATCCAAGCGAGCTCAGGCCTTGCCCTCACTGGATCTGGCCTTGGGCGAGGCAGAACCTGACCTACCTCGCCACAAGCCTACAAGGAGCTCGCCAGCTTATGGCGAGGCTCGAAAGGAAGAAGAAAAAGAAAAAGAAATTAAAAACTCAATTAAAAAAAGAAAACATAAAAAAAAAGGAGAATGGTGAAAGAAGTTATGGAAAATGTTTTCAATTTTTGAAAATTAAAAAACATTTCCTCACTTTTGAAGGTGTTTTTTCAAATAGCGGAAAATGTTTTTTTAAACTAGTTCATTTTCCGAAAAACGAACATCATAAAATCTACAAAATGTTTTCTCATAAATTATTTTCGGGTTAAACGAATAAAATTTTATTATCTAATTACAGGCTCTTATTTTCTCAGAAATAGTAAATTAAACCCATTAATTTATTTGAAGAAATACAAATAATAAAAAATAAGTATATATAATTAGTCTGATTCCCCTTTAAAATCGAGAACTAGACCATCCAGATACCGATTCCACTATTAGGAGCTAGGAACTGGACCGACATTCTTGAGAATCGGACCCAATCGAGTGGCTCCAAGTTTTTTTTTTTTTTTTTGTCGGTCCTGCTCTACTCTTATTCTAACTCTCACGCTCAGACTTTTGTCCTGCCTCTTTGCAGGGCGTGGGAGTCGAAACCCACTCCTGAAACTAATTCGTCCACACCCCAATCTCTCTGAGAATGTGAGGATTCGAATCCTGGGTGGCTCCAGGTTTAGATGGTCCATTTTGCACACTCCTAATAAGAATGGAAATTTCATAGCACAGAGTTACGGATTGTGAGTAAAAGTAGAGCAAAAAAAAAAAAAACTCCTTTTTGATAATAATGTTGCAAATGATATTATAAAACGATAGTCGTACTTAGATTCTATAGTACATGCTAAAATGTGTAAGGAAGAAGATATAAAATAAATTCGAATGGATTGATCAAAGCTTATTTAAAACGAAGTGATCGATTGTCGGCATAAACTTTTAGTCGAAGATGCGGGTTCAATAATTCATGACTCGCCACCAAATTTTTGTCGGAAAATATGAATAAGAAGGGGAAATGAAATGTGCTCTTAGCTCATATATAAAAAAAGAGAGTAATATAATAGCTATTTATTTGGCTCAATTTAATTCACAATAAATGGCATAATTTAATGCAGCTTTAATTTGAATTAAATAATGGGACCACAGTAGTGCTGTACGTTCAGATGGATCTCGAAGGTTCGGGCGATCTCATTAGAATCGACCAGCCATTTTTAATTGAAGGCCTTTCCAAAATTAAATGTTTTTGAAATAATTAATTATATTATTCGGAATGATTAGCCAATAGAAAATAATTGCATTTTAAAGTATAATTTATGCTTACATTTTTTTTTTTGTGGATGATGAAAATATCCTATTCATACATTTTGTAAGCAATGCAAGCAATATTTTTAGAAAAATATTTCAAAACATGGGTTTTCTGTTAAATAAATTGCCTTTTTTTTACTCTCGATTGAATCCTAATGGTAAATTATGCATATTCAATAATTCGTTAAAAATAAGCCTCGCACAAAGGGAGTCAATAGATTGAAATTATTGATGCGGGGTCCGTTGATCACGTACGCATTCGAGTCACTTAAAATTCGGATTGAGACGGACCATGTGAGTATAGAATTGCCCGTGAAACGCACCCCCATAAAAATAAGATAACGATAGTGATGATAAAATGAAAGGACATGTCTTCATGGTCCGTGACAATAGATGAATTGCTTGCGTACTTCATGATTGGGTGAGGCATTAGGGAGATACGCGTGCGAGGCTTGTGTACGGTGACTCTTTTTAAGTACTTTGATCACATAATTCTTAATCATTCAAGTCATTTTCTTCATGTCAATACATTAGAAAATGAAATGGTTCCATCGCACTAAACATGACTTAGGTGAATAAGGGTGAGGAACTTCTACGTCAAGATTACTATTGCCACCATGTGTATATTAGAAAATAAGGTATGGTGAACTTCTGTAAACCCACAATATGTTATGTCATTTAATATATGAATTTTGTATGCCGGTATTATTATAAATTTATCGACCAATCTTGGCGAAATTAAAATAAATTAGAAAAACATCAAGATGAAGAATTGACCAAGAGGGGTCTAAAATGGAGTAATGGAATTGGCAAATAAACACCAAATTAGACATCCGAATAATAACATGCCATCTTTGATAATAACTTTTTGACGTCGTTGTCTTATCATTTTACTATCGATTGTTTGCAGACTAATATCGACTTATTTCTTGTACATTCCAAAGCAAAATATTTGTTGAGAAAGCATCTCATGTGGCGGTTGCATCTTCTCTTCAATCAAAGTCGATCGTATATTATAAATTCAAAGACAGTTTGTCCTATCTACTTGTAATCACATATATCACCATCATTAAAAAAAGTGTTGGGTTTCTTATCCACGTCAAGAACATTAAGCTAAAGCATATGGTATCTCCTCGTTTTAAGACAACGACCATTCATGAGCTACTTTTATTAACCTCGAGCCAGCTTGCATGGGTTCCCAAAATGGATTCATCAGGCAATGTCTGATTACCAGCTGATCTTGCACCGTTGCCACTTATGTCAAAACAGAAGGGCAGAGACGATGTGGCCTTGAATCGAACAACTCATCACAGACAAAACAGCTTCGTGAACACGACGTATGCAAGCAAACGGACATGGCTCAACGTCCCAAAGAAGGTCCGCGCTTCACGTGTAAACCGGCTCATGATGGCGACGGCATTTTCTAGTTCTGGTCACGGGTCCGTGCGGAAAGTGGGCGAGCGAGAACACTTTCCGCAGTAAATTGAGATGGCCGTATTCACTGGTGTGAACGAGCTTCACTTTATTGAACATAGGACTAGAAAAAGGCCATATGCATTAGCAAGATTAGATGACCATCTGCTTGCTCCTGGTGATTGATGTTCATTAAATTGAACGTAGGACTAGAAAAATCAGACTGCAACCCTGCATGTACCCTGCATCAGACATGTACATATAAAAGGTGACTCGCTGGGCCACAATGTGAGTGATTCTGCCCTGAATTCGGGGTCAAGTCTTAAAAGAGTGTCGTAGACAAATGTATGCAAACTGTTCCATGCATTAGCTATTCCAAGTTTCCATCTTTCTACAGTGAACTTTGCTATCATGCATGTCAAAGTACTTGCCTCATGCGATAGTCCTCGCGAAATCATGCGACTATTCCACAATCATACCAGTTACCAAGAGAAAAAGGAATTAGGTTGAGACTGGATAAAATGTCCATGAGTGGTATGCTACACAAGTCTGACTATAACACAATGATAGGAGAACACGATTAAAAAGAGAATCCACAGAAAAGCTCAATAGTACGTCTCACTGGAAACCAAATTTAGTATGAACTGGTATAGAATAAGTAGAAAAATCGGTGTTTGCTGAAATTAGAAAAATCGAGCATAGGACTTCTCTCACAATTAGAAAGACTTGCCAGAACAAAAATCAAGCAATTCAATTAACAATTGGAGCTTGTCCTTGACCACTACTATTCGAGAAAGTAGTCGCACTTCCATGTCCAATGTGCAGGCATCCAGTGATCTCATGGTGCGAAGGAAGAATAACAGGTCTTCATCGAAGAAGCCTTTCAAGGAACATGCCAAACACCCTTTGGTTTCCTTCCACAAAATTTGAACCAACTTGGACTCAGGAAAGCCTTTAACAGCTCATCGACTTTACCTATGACGCAGCCCTTTCCACAATTTGGCCTTTGAAAAAGCAAAACAACGAGAAAATTATGGCACGGTGAGAGCCATAACAAAGAATCGACAAGATCATTCTTCATACAAGATGAAAAGACAATCAAGCGCTTCCCCATTTTCTCAATACTTCTTCTTTAGCAGAGACACGTCTATGATTTTCGTTCTTTGGTAAAGCATCAAAGCCAGCAGGACTACTTGGGGATAGTCTCAAGATCTTTGTGGTAACAAAAGTTAACGCGTCTCTTGCTCCTCGCAATGCAAACAGCAGTGGATTCAAGACCATTGCAAGCATGACTTCTCCTTTTGCAATTAAGAGAAACTGTGAAGGTAAATAAGAATGTCTCAGATACAGAGGGAGAGAGTAAAAATCATTACACTATGAACCCTAATATTAAGAATTGGCACAAGAAGCTGCTTACCATGAGAATGATACCTAAAACAGCCAAACTAATCTGCTTTGCTTCTTGCCAGAAATGATCACCATTGGACCAACCAAATTTTCCACCCCATCCAAACCAACCACCTCCACCAGCATCACCACCTCCTCCCACCTCTTCTCTTCTCTTGATCTCTTTATTCCATTTCTCAAACTCGCTCTTCTTTCCCCCTAGCGCACTTTCTAAAGCTTTTCTAGCTTGTTCCTGCACCCAGAAATATGGTAAATCGCCAATCTGTCAAATATGGCATAAAATAAGCTGGGAGAAACCAAAGTAAATCTCTGCATGGATGTGATCTGCCCCAAGGAGGATGTCTTGAATCATTGGGGAGAGCCAGACACGGGTTATAGTCATGAAGAGATTTGTGAAAAATATGATAGAAGAATACAAGGCAGAGCAAATTGGAATCAAAATTCTCACATCCATTGTTGTGACAAATGCCTAATATGGAACCAAATTTGATTTATTACATCTCAAGGAACAGGTTACCATCTGTTTTCAGTTCTGTTCTAATGCTTTTGGAAAACTTGTCCACACTTGGAGATAGTTCATTTTGGCTAATTATTCAATATCAAGCAAATCCTATATAAGAAAGTTTTATCTGCTTATACGAACTCTGCAGGTACCAATTCGAGTTAGGATATCCCAAGCATATTTAGAATATGCAAGATCCCTAGACGCTTATTCTCTACTGGTTCGGGCCAAGAAAAAGCCGAATTATGTCTAGTGATTTCATCTTGGATCCAGGCATTTGTGTATGTATACCGGAGCAACACTAATTCAAACAGAGACATGACCCCCTCAGGCGTGAAAGCTTTTACACTTTTCATCTAGACTCCATTATGCTTTTTATGTCAAGAACTTTTGCACCCTCTAAGATTGGAGCTATTGGAGACACCAGGGAGCTGGCAAGATCATTCTAACCGGCCTAGTGAACTCTAGCACTATTAATCAGGACCAAAGCTCTTAGTGAGATATCAGACAATGAGTCAGGCTACCCCTGAACCCACCCAGCCCCCAATCAAGCAATAAAAGCACCCAAGAAAGACCAATAGCAAATGTGGAGTTTCTCATCTATCCATACCATCCAATATGGTCGCTAGTCAACCTCTTTGAACAAAAGATTGCCATTTGGCCACCAGAAATTGCTCCATGACTGTCTTCTGTAGCCATGATTACTACCTTTAACCCATGTCCAATGCGATGGAAAGTGAACTCGATAATAGATAATGTGGAAGGACATAGATCACTCTTGCCCCTATCTGGTAAATGGAGTGAATTCATAAAAGCAGTGGCTCCCTAACTATTGATGAATTTTTAATGCCCTCGATATAGAGAGGTCATTGCCCACCATTCCCAAGTCAAGTGCTTCAGCTTGAGTCTGCATGAGATGATGCTGACAGGTTTCAGCTAAGGGAATTAGGTAACCGGATGAACCATTTGTGCTGAGGCAAAATTCCACATAAGAGGATTTTTAACTGTACCTAACAGATCCCGGGCTCCGATTCTGAAAAATTAGCTGGTGAAGTTGCACGACCAATACATGTACATAGATTTATGCCCATTGGATTACCATCATCTACTATAAGGGTTCATTCGGATAATGTATCTTGAAGAATTCAACATAGAAATGCCACCAGAAGAATTTCTCACACCAATCAAACACGTTGGAATGAACGTTATTGCTTGTTCATTGCTCCTAATCAGTTTTGAAATCGAAATCGCACGCTTTCCTCAATCATATGACCGGGAGAAATTAGCCAAATTGACCGCTAGGCACAGCGTATCTCCATTGAGTTCACTCAGGCAAAGCAGCGAACACTTGGCGCACATAAAACTACGTTAATTTCACAGAAGCAAAACACCGCGATGGAGCAAGAACAATTCAAGGTCGCCATGTAACTCAATTCCCCGGAATGTCTCCGCCAAATTCAAGCTCACTTAATCCAGAAGCAACAAGTTCACCGTGCGCAATGAGAGAAGTGAGAGCAAAGGAGCTTCCTTTACCTCCCTCCGATTGTCGGAGAACAGGCAGGAGAATCTGCCGTTGCACTTGAGGCTCTGCTGAAGCGAAGCCCAGCGACAAAGATCGCGCGGCCGCGTCCTCGAAGGCGACGCCGATGAGGAAGGAGGCGGGTGCGGCCGGGGTAGGGCCAAGTTGAGAACTTGCGCCATTGGGTCCTCCTCCTCCTTCTGCTGCTGCTGCTGCTGCTGCTTCTTCTTCTGCTGCTTCCGTTCACTTCACCGAGCTGACTTCGCAGCGAATGCTGCGCAATGGCCCAATACCCATTGATGGGCTTCTTCTCCTTCTTCTGCTGCTGCTGCTGCTGCTGCTTTCCTTCGCTTCGCCGATCGGATTTAGCAGTGAAGGCTGCCCTGTAGCCCAACGTCCATTGATGGGCTTTCGTCTACGTTGCCCCATGTCACTGCCTGGCCTCGTAACGTCCTCGTTAGCTTGCTCATTTCGTCATGCGTAAATCCGTGCAAATTGCTATTATATTCTGCTGTTTATGGTGAAAGTGTTTTGCATTGTCGGGCCGGGTGGATTTACATGATTCGAGCCGAGTCGCTGTTGGTGGCTTCGCCGGTTGATGGCTAGAGACGAGGCGGGCTTCGTCTGAGCTTTTCTAATAGGGCCATGTTGGCGGGTCTAACAGAATTTTTGAAGAGTCGCTCCTTGGCGGTTAAGGAATGGACTTGCAAGTATAGATTAAGCGTCCGATGTAGTTTCGATTTTCCATATCAGTAAATGCGAATAATTTCATGTTCTAGTTGCACATAAGCATTTGAAATTTTGGCCGACGTCTTGCTTGATTGATAAGGTTAGTAGGGGTATGCAATGAATATAAGATTTAATCGTGTAACCTTGTTCTCCCATCAGATGAGAAAATGCTTGATAAAATCTAGTAGAGAACTAATTGAATATATGTGGTAGAGACAGTAGTAAAGATGTTCAATTTAATCGATAATAACATCTCGACGCCTACCATTTCAAATTATCAAAGTTGTTTTCTAAGTATGGTTACCTAAGGTGAGATGATATTTGGTCATTTCTGCTTAATCGCTCAATTTCTCTCTCTAATAAAAAGAGGGAAAAAAGGGGAAGTTTTGTATAGATCTTTGAATAGTCTGGCATTGTTTATAGAGTTGGCTAATCCAACCCACCAAAAAAAGTGAGCCCTTCACCAAACCGGGTCATCATCCATTGCAATCACTAGAAAAAGAAGCTCATGCTTCAACAGGAAACTTGCTCATTGCTTTTCTCCAAGGCACAAATGATGACAAGTGGTACAATAGAGCACCAATAAGAACTGAATCTATCTTCTTAGGGCAACAAACGTGTGATAAAATCTATATCTTAAGTGGACAAACGGATCTTTTGACAACAACCATTGAATTGTGATCCTAGTTCAACCAAGGACAAGGTCTTGTCTAAAATTAACAATCATAGGAGCAGCACCCTATGAACATTCTCCAGTTGTTGACCTACCCCATTGTCTCCCCTACATCACAATCAAATTCAATTTCTTAATTATCAATTTTCTTCTCCATTGATAAAAAGAAAGATTATATCCTATGATACTTTCTTAATCGGAACTTTTCATGACAAAATTTAGTAGAGTCGAAGTCTATGAATCTCATCAAATAAGATTTATCTCGAATACGAGCTCTTCACAATCTCACCCTTTGTCTTACTTTTACCATGTTGACAATGAGGTCAATGCAATCCAATTTTGTCTTACTTGAAGTCTTATCGGATGCGATCTGTATAAACTCGATAGAGAATAAAACCCAACAAAATTTTTAGTCTTTCATTTGTTGAACAGCATAAACCAAAACAAGTTCATTTTAATAGTGAAAGCTTTCAATGTTGGGGTATAATTGAAAAAGCTTCTTAAAGCATCGGATGTTTTGGTAAAGTCAATTTAGACCCATTATCAATAGTGCACATTTTCAAAGAGGTACATAAATGTTATTAATCTCTTAATTATGACCACAATATGGTCAATCTCTGGATCTTCAGAGCTCTTTCTACAAGGTCCTTTCTCGTAGACTCTGCATATAGTTGTAAGCATCGGTTGGAGTTTAGGAATTGACATGGACTAGAGACAAAGAGAAAAGGGTGAAGAATATGGTGGGCAAGTGACCCACTTGAACTGCAAAGACAGATTCACAATTTCAGCTTTTCTTTTATTTCCCTTTTTTCCTTTTCTCTTTTTTTTTTTTTTGCCCTTTCTTTCTATATAATTTTATTTTTATCCTTCCTTTTGTGACTTTAATTTAAGAGGGAGACAGCTGCAACCGATCATCTACATTCGTACCCCCCTGCTCCTAAGGTTTAAAGCGACATCACATTTCAACAAACCAAGCAAATACGTGACTGAACTAATGCTCCGAACGTCTCTTATTTCAAGTCGAATTTAAAACCCTTTGGTTGCACAAGACAAACGTTAGAAGATCAAATTGCACAAATGCCAAAAATATAGAGAATTAAATCTGTTCGTAACTCTAAAGTTGCATTTGGTCCTCCGTATATTGAATTAGGATATGATAGGATAAAGTGAGACTAAAAACACTTTGAATATCTTTTGGGTTGCAGAAAATCCATCATATATTTGATGTAAGAGAAAGAATAAAATCTTTCAAAATTCTTTGTTGTGTCTAGTTGTTTCGACCTCCACCTACCACTTTTGACACTTTTCATGTACCCCAAGTTTGTCATCTCTTTCTTCTCCCTCTCAATCAGATTTCTCATAGTTGTTGTAGTCTATGCAAATCTAGTGCAATAGTTGCGACCCCCTATCTACATCATAGAGATAGAGAGGTAGAGCTCAAATGTGTCGATTCGGGTTGTCTTTTG
Organism: Eucalyptus pauciflora; assembly: GCA_007663325.1. Classification (NCBI taxonomy): domain Eukaryota; kingdom Viridiplantae; phylum Streptophyta; class Magnoliopsida; order Myrtales; family Myrtaceae; genus Eucalyptus; species Eucalyptus pauciflora. Next base: position 395,460 of record VMYD01000019.1, read on the forward strand.
GTTGGAAACTTGATCTCCCACTTGGGTCGTCTCCGAATTGCTCACTCAAGGACCTATAAAAGAGCATCTTTTACTTACCTGATGTAGGTTGATGCCAAAACAAGAGTGCCAAAAAGGGAATACAAAAAATTAGTGAAATTGGAGTATCTTTTTATTTGTGTGATCTGGGTGGAGAGACTCCTCTCAAGATCTTCTTATCTACTCGAAAGTAGTCTCGACTTTGGGAAGCCATTTGTAGATCTCCATGCTATATGACGTTAGTCCATCCAAACCTCTCATACAAAACTACTGAAAAACAATTCACAAGAACCACATTGGACCACTCAAGAAAGTAACATGGCCCAATAATAAAACTTTTCTCCCTTTAGTAAATAGCAACTTTAGAAGCTCATTGGTGGGCAACTACGGCAAAGCCATTATTCAAAAACTCCGGTGTATAAGTAGATTGCAAATTGGGTCCGTGCTCGGAGGTGACAACGATAGTCAGATTCCATTTTACCCTAAGTTGTCGCAACATGATTAGCTCCCGGATTGGAGGCAACAACGATGTAACAATTGGCTATCGTGCTGGTGGCCTTCATGCAATGACGAGTGAAGTAATATCTAGATGCCTCACTCCATCACTGTATTATTGGAATGTAGCAAGGTTTCTTAAGTTATTATTATTTTTGTTTTTTTTTTAATCTAATCCGCACTTTATCTCATCCCTATCCCAAATATATATCCAGCATTTTATCCTGAATATAATTAGGTGGAAGGGCGTCACCAAACGCTGGATTTGGTGGCTTGTCCATATTTGGTCTTAAATTTGGATAATCAAACACAATTAAAAGAATTTGTCCAAAAACGACGACGAAAAAGAAATATATAAAATAAAATAAAAAAACAAGAACAATGATGAGAGAGAAAGCAAGAGAGAGGCAGCACTGGATTCAAAAAACGGAAATTTGCGAGAAGACGCATGGGCAGTTCCGTCATTCGAATCCCTTTAGAGAGAGAGAGAGAGATAGAGATGGGAGAAGATAGAGATAGAGAGACAGACAGACCAGAGGAGAGAGAAAAGAAAACAACACAGACAGAGAGAGAAGAGAGAGAGAGAGAGAGAGAGAGAGAGAGAGAGAGACCGTTTGAAGCAGCCACAGAGAGAAGAGAGAGAGAGAGAGAGAGAAGGGAGTTCGTTAATTCCGTTAAGGCGTTGCGCCCCCCCGGCCGGATTTCATGAATGTGAACGCGGCGGGCAGCGCGGCGCGGAGGATGGTGACGGACCTGGAGATAGCCCACGGCGTGGAGACGGTGCTCCGGCAGTCGGACCCCAACTCCGTGACCACCATCAACGGCGTCGTCCAGCAGCTCGAGGCCAAGCTCGGCCTCGACCTCTCCCACAAGGCCACCTTCATCCGCGACCAGATCGCCCACCTCCTCCGCTCCCACCAGCAGCCCCACGCCGCTCCCCCACCCCTCCCCCGCAAAGACCCTTTTGCCCCTCCCCCCCCTTCCGCCTTCTCCCACCACCCCCACCACCAGCCCCCGCCGCACCAGCCGCCGCACCAGCCCCAGCCCCAGCCCCAGCCCCAGCCGCCGCAGCACCAGCAACACCACCAGCAGCACCACCAGCAGCAACACCACCAGCAACAGCAGCAGCACCAGCAGCACCAGCAGCAGCAGCTCTTCCCTTCCCATTTCGCCCTCCAGCCCCCGCAGGATCTCAATTTCCGCCCGCCCCACGCGCCCGCCCCCGCCGCCGCACCGCCGCGCGTGGCTCAGCCGCAGCCGCAGCCGCCCTTCCCCCCGGCCGCTGTCAAGGCCGAACAGAGCGCGGCTCCCGCGGCATCGGAGAGCGCGAAAGAAAGGTTTTTCTTTTTCTTTTTCTTTTTTCTCTTTGGCCATTTCGCCTCCTTCGTCCGTAGGGTTTGTTAAGCGACAGTGCAATTTCTGTCTCTAGGGTGTAATTTGGGATCGATTGAGGGTTAGGGTTGTGGGATTGAGGCTGATTGTTTCGAGACTTTGTGCCCTGCTAGGGTTTTTCCCTCTCTTTTGCGTGGTATTGATTGATAGTAGTGTGAGCTTGAATATAACCAATTTTTGGGGGGGGCTTAGCTGAAGCATGTGTTTGGAAATGATGCTGAGGGAGGGTTTTGGAGAAAGATTGATGCTCTGAGACTGCACTGACACAAATTGTTGAAGCAAGAGTGAAAATGGATTCTAGGGGGTGTGTGGCTCAAACTATTGATTGGGTTGCGGATTCATTTTGTGTGACTAACCTAGTGAGTTGCAACATTTTATTTTCTTTGGGTTTTCTCGGAGTGTTCTGCTGGCATGTGTTGGAAAGCAGCTATCTTTTGAATATTCGCTTGGCGTGATTCGTTTGTCAGGATTTTTTACTTTTGCGGTGGGAGTCTGCTTGGATCCATTCTTTCCGTAGGATGCTCCAGATGATTTTCTATCTTATGCTTGAAGTTTGTTGCCTACAACTTGAAAAGAACTCTTTTCTTTTTGAGATTGGATCCTGGAGGCTCTTTCAAAATCTAGATTTTTGCCTATGTCTGTCATTGAAATTTGTTTGAGGGCGCCAACATTTGCCATTTTCGATATATATTTATCTATAGTAATGTGTATTTAGTGAAAATATATCGCTTTTCTCCCCTTCTCTTTTTTGCTTCATTAACAATGTGAGAATTCAGATGGTTTGAGGATCCTGGGATGTTTCAACTTGAACTTGAGAACATGGCAATTTAATGATGTTTCTTTCTCTCCTTCCTTCTAAGTGGTTTCTAACGAGGTTTTTTCTTCCAAGGGTTGAAGAATATCTTGCCGATCTTCTTCTTTTAATTGTGTGGCTCCCTTTTGCACAATCATTATTCTCTTGTCATGTGATGTTATGGGTTGGATAGGAATGCAAATCTTGACTAGGTTTAAGTGAATCTGTTGGTGTTTTTCTCTGCTGTTTGCTTCTACATGTGCCATAACTTACGTGATGGTGCATGATCTTATTGCAGTGCTCCAGCTGGTGTAAAAAGAAGAGGTGGTGCAGGTGGTCTGAACAAAGTATGTGGGGTCACATCAGAGCTTCAGGCCATCGTCGGCGAGCCAGCATTACCTCGGACCGAGGTGCGAAATTACTCTTCAACTAAAAGGCTTCTGCATTACCCACAAGAAATTTGCTAAAGAACTCTTACTTTGCTTTATCCAGATTGTGAAGCAGCTTTGGGCATACATAAGGAAGAATAACCTCCAAGATCCAAGTAACAAGAGGAAGATAATCTGTGATGATGCCCTGCGTTTGGTATTCGAAACAGATTGCACTGACATGTTCAAGATGAACAAGTTACTTTCCAAACATATTATTCCACTTCAACCTACAAGTATGCAAAGTATTCTTAAAGTGATGAATACTCTTTTCCTAGTCCCTAATATGGATTTTATTGAGCCTTTTTTCACATTGTAATGCCTTCAGAGGAGTCAGGTCAAGCGAAAAGATTGAAGGTCAGTGCTGAGTCCCCCAATATTAGTTCTCAAACTGGTCAATCTGTAATTATATCTGAAGCGCTAGCCAAGTTTTTGGGAACTGGAGAAAGGGAAATGCTCCAGGCAGATGCACATAGGCGTGTTTGGGAGTACATTAAGATCCATCAACTGGAGGTTTGTAACTTTTAACGCTTACTTTTAGCTTTTCCATTGCTTGTAATTTTTGACTGTCATTTGAGAGGAAATTGTACTTCCTTATGACATTCTAGCATATGTCAGACTACTATACTGTTTTTGTGTCGTATTTTCACTACTGTTTTCCCATTAACATGTGGTCAGGAAGTTCCCTTTCTTTGCTATTTCGGCATGTAAGAATTGGTAGCTTTTAAGGAAGCCAAAACTGTAAATGTGTTGAATCTGGTCATCATTAGTATTCTGTTTCTTCTGAATTTTTGCTTCTCTTATACAGGATCCTTTGAATCCCATGGGGATACATTGTGATGCCAGGCTCCAGGAGCTTCTTGGCTGTGAAAGCATATCTGCATTGGGAGTACCTGAGTTGCTAGAACGCCATCACTTATTTAAGCGATCATGATAGTGCGGCTGGTGAGTGTTCAAGGTTCATTTTGAGTGATTGTTCCCTACTGTTTTTAAAGCATTTTTTTTTTCTAATAAATTTTATGGCTAAGAATTGTTTCTTGGCAGTTGGCATGTATAAATTTGGTTAACTCTTTTGTCTTTGTATGTTGTTTTTTTTTTGGTAAGGTAAATCAAAATTTGTCTTTGTATGTTAGCATCTGCAGTGAGCTAGAAATTTGGTTTATGACCTTCATAATCTTTTTTATACTCGCAATTTCTTCTTGCAAAAATTATGCAAGCCCTAACTAACCTAAATATACTTGGAATGTGTTTGATCTATGGGTTATAATTCTTTGTGGAACTCATTTGTAGACTGTGTAGTTACTCCAGCATAACTAAATTGACAAACGTCTAGCATTTTGTTATAAGCATGGTAGTATGTAGGTGGTTAATTCTATGGGTCTGGGACTGAAATAAATAAACTATTGCTTGGTAGTTTTCCCGATTTTTATGGTAATTCTCCTTTTGTGACAACGTGATAAATTTACTCATTTTACTATCATCGTCAAAGATATGTTGCAACTCCTATGAAACCATAGAAATATCCAAAGGGTTGGTTTTCCTACGTTTCTAAACCAATCTAACTAATGTGTACTCGAGGAGGATTTTATCCTTGATAAAAAAAAAGATTTTACTCTGCTCTTTTTGGGGTTCAAACAAAAAACGTTGCAGGTCTGACCATAATAAGTATGTATTTGCAGGTGCACTGAACCTCTACCACCTGGCTGCATGGGATGGTAGAAATGTTAGTTGAGCAGCTTCTGTTTTAAGTCCTCTCTTAGGTCTTTTGTGCATTAACAAGGTTAGGTCATCAGATGTTTCATACTTTTGTCCTAGACCAGTTGAAGATATGTAGCATGGGCTAATTGCAAGTAGTATCTAGTAGAAATGCTTTTGTTCTGATTTTAGGCTTATAGGCCTCTGTTTTATTGCTAATTTTCTTTCTGATTTCCTGATCTTAAATCCTGTGGTGATGGATTGACACGTAGTCCTGACATAGTCTTCAGCTGCTTTGTTTTATCCCCTTGACTGGGAAGTCAAATCCTCAGTGTGAACTGTCGTCAAGTTGACGTTCTTATTGTATATGGTATCGAGTAATCTGTCCAGGGAATGTGTGAAGGACTTCAAAAGTCAAAACCTCACCTTTGAAATCTCTGTATGAATGACATACATCTAAACTTTGCTCCATCGGAAGGAATTTCAAACACTTACAAACAATGTAGAATTACCGAATCAGGAATGTAATGAATGATATGCTAAGGTTTTTTCTTGAGTAAAGCTTCATTTGATGAGATCAGTGTGATGAGGTCGGAAAATCTTCTTGCAAGCATGTAAACAAGGTTCATAGACAGTATCAAATAGAAAATTAGCAGTGAGACAGATGCATCCTAAATCGTGAGTTTTTGATTCATGTGGACTCGGGATAAGGTCCTTACCTTACTTGGCATAGACCCGAAAAGAGAAAGATGTGAAAACACAGGTGATCAGTTTTGTGGGTGGTGAATCTACACAGAATTTGTCAAACCAACCATCTAAATCTCAGAGGGAGTAGCTCATCAGTCTGCAGAAATACATGCTCGTTGAACATGTTATGTGCGCTGGAACCTCTTTAAAGTTTGGTTTTGTTTTGGGCCAAGGGGTACTCATAGGTTGTGTTAGGTGGTCATGATAAAATTTAGGGTAAGATAAAATTTATCCTATCTTACTTTGGGTGCCTGCTTAAGATAGGATAAAGTTGAATATAATATGTAAATTGGATAAAATTATCCCATGGAAAATGGGATGAAGGCGGAGAGAATTTTAATATCCATAATAGGAAAGTTTTTTCCTCAAATAACAAATTTCTTAAATTAACAAATTTAAATTATATTTCAATATAAATAATATTTGAATTCTAATCAAAGAAATTCAAGATAACAAAAAATAAAGTTTAGTTTTTTAATTTAATCTTATTTTTATTTATATATTTGAATTTAATTCTATCTTCTAATATAAATTCAATATATAAATATATATTTGAATTTAATTCTATCTTATAATATAAATTCAATATATAAATATATATTTATCACATATTTTAGGTGTTTTAGTATTGTAGGTATATTAGTACAATTTTATATTTAATAAAATTTTATTAGAGAATGATGGAAGGGGGAGAAAGAAATAAAAAAGAAATTAATAAAAAAAGCGAGAAAAAAAATAAAAAATAAAGTAGATAAGAGTATCGTGAGGGATTTTTATCATTTTTATTTGTAAAATTTATGATTCATATAGGCATTTAAATCAAATAATATATACATATATAAAATATAAATATATTCGATTTTATTATTACAATCACCAAACAGTGGATAAGATATGATAAAATATTATGAATTTCATATCCTATCCTATCTAATCCTATCATAGTTAGAAAATCCGGACGAACAAACGTAGCTAGAGTCTGTTGATCTCAAAAGAGTATGTAAGGAGCCATCCTCTTGAAATGGTTTTGTAGCTAAACAATAGTCAAGTTGCAAGAAGATCTCTATTTTGCTGACGCCATCCGATGCCATCTTTCGAAACATAACTATTGAGAAATTTGGCAAACCAAAATCATCAAATTAATATACTAAAGTATTACTAATTCAGTGCTTTTTCAATGACGCCTTTCACATTTTAAAATGGTAATTACCTTTGGAAATCATATACGATTAGGTATTCACATGAAAAGAGTATCTAGACTGTATTTAGACTACCCATAATGATGTGCTCATAAGGTTTTCAACTATGACATTGTGAAAAGTAATCTTAATGTTGGCAAATTCAATTAATTAGTTTGGTGGGGCATAAAGGTTAGATCTTTCTAGTGTTGATTTGGCTATGGTATTGCAGGTTTCCAAATTGTTGTGTTTGATATCATTGGAAAACTTTACCAAATGAATCCCAACACCGCTATAATTGCCTGGCTGAATAGCATGGTTTGTGTGGACTTCTCACCACACTTCTCTTGAGGTTAGATCGGTTCCTAAGTGAATTGGTTCTAGAAGAAGAACTTGGAACTGATTGCAGGTCTCGGTTCCAATATTTCGGAATCGATACTTTTCTCTTTTAAAATAATTGACATTTTTATTAAAGTTTACGTCGCCGGCTGTTGGCTGTACGGCGGTCCCGGGTACCAAAAAAAAAAAAAACACTAAAATGAATAACTTCATAGAAAGTGTAATAATACAAAGCTGGTGGAAGAAAAAGAAAAAAATTACAAAATTTTTCGTTACGTCCCAAAAATGAGCTCAATTACATATGCCTTGCTTAGTTAGGTTTCTAGGTTGGACCGAGAGGTTCATGAGGCCGAGGCCGAAACTCGGAACAGAATCAATGTTAGGTGAATTCTAGCTTTCTGAAACAAAGAATTAGATTGGTTCTCCCAGAACTGGCCCAGAATTAGACCGACAATGCCCAACAATGCTCTGCATCCCTGCTCGAACCAAACCAGTGCTCAACCCCTAGTAATGATCTTACTGCATTTTGTGTTAGAGAATATGCCATGCATTATTGGAGGAATAAAGCTAAATGAATAATTTGCCATGGAATATCGTACTTTTCATAGCTTTGTATAAGATACTTTATTCATGGGAAATTTACTGCGCAAGACTTAATAAATGAACTGATCATCAGTTGGCATATCTTCTTCTACAAAGTTGTTACAAAAGAAAGTACTTCCTTTATCAGATTTGGCCCTACTATAAAGGCCAAGAAGAATTCGAATGACACTAAAGAAGGTCGTAAGCTAATGGAAATCACAGAACATGGAAGCATATGATGCCAATGCTTTAGTCACCTTCAAGACCTGCACAGAAGCACGCCCAAGCAAAGAGACAGATATGATGCTGATACGAGAGAGAGAGTTGGCCTCCACAGCCTGCCATTTCACCATTTCAATGTCGCAAAAGTCCGCGAATGATGAATGAAATATGCAATAATTACAGTACAAATTCAACAGAGAACCAGAATTTCCAGCCAGACATGCTTATATGTTCGTATTCTTTGGTGTATCGTTGACATGAAGCATCAACTTTCTGATCTTCTGCTTCTTGTGTACGAGGTTATTGTAATATCGCTGTGATTCGACAGAGTTAGTCAAATACAATAAGGATGTGTGGAAAAGCACATTCTATGGACTGCGATTGACTGTAAGTCGGTTCGAAGATTGTATTACATATCTACTAAATCAATAATGATAGAGATAAAAAGTATTTACAAAAGCCAAATATGAAAAAAATTATGTCACCATCAACATGTGATAACTTCATGTAACGAAAGAGATACGGTACTTGATCATAACCTCGTCAAAACTACTTAACAATGTCAATCTATTATTGCATCGAGACAGAATCGATTACAATATAAAAACACTTTGTGGGTCTCACTCTAACAACTAAACTATGATTGCTTCGATCTATCGAACCAAAGTTAGGCCATACTTTCTCTCGCCCTTGCATAGTAAATTCCATTTGGACACTTCTGTCTTTTTCCATTTATTCCAAAGCTCTTTCTTTTTTGGCCAACAATTCCCCGCTCTTCTACCCTATTAGAATCTGGCAGTCATGTCTCTCTCTCTATAAATAGACCTCATGCTGTTTGTTCTCTCTGCACCTACACACTAAGCAACACTCGTTTCTTTCTCATTCCCTCAAGCGTCCAAGCTTCTCTCAAACTCCCCTTCAACTCAATCAATGGCCAGTGCTCAGGTACACGAGTTCACAGCTTTATCTTTAGTATCATAGGAACCTTTATGTACAGTTTTCATGGACGAAATCCATCTCACTGCACTTTTGTTTTTGCTTTAATTCATTGACCTAATCAGCACACTCTTTCTTGACCTAGTCACTTTTAATTATATCCATTGAATAGGGTGTTGTAAAATAGCTTTTACGCCGAGATGCTCAATATTCAAGACTATTCATGGCGTGTTTAGTAATTGACTAATTCTTGGTTATTTCTGTTCTTATGTTCCCTAAAACAAAAAAAAAAACATAAATCTGTTTGGTAATGTCAGCTAATTTTTCCACTCTTAGGAACAAATTTGTTCTTGAGAAGAAATTTGGAATGGAATCAAAAAGTAGAAAAATTTTACTTCTTTGTTTTTGGAAACAATTCTAGATCAAGCCAATTTCTTTTTCTCTCTCTCTCTCTTTTCTTTTCTTCTTCTTAGGAACAAATTAGTTCTTGAGAATAAATTTGGAATGGAATCAAAAAGTAGAAAAATTTTACTTCTTTGTTTCTGTAAACAATTCTAGATCAAGCCAATTTCTTTTTCTGTCTCTCTCTTTTCTTTTCTTCTTCTTAGCAACCTTGCTAGCCCTCAGTGACTGGCCAGGCGAGGTTTGGTGACCTTGTTGACCCTTAGTGAGGTCGAGCCTTGCCCAGCCACTGTCAGCTTTGCCCGACCATGGTGAGGCCACCTCGTGGTGATTGGATGAGGTTGAGCCTCACCTAGCTAAGGTGAGGCCGAGCTCGTGCAACCATTATGAGGCTCCAATGTGGCCGCGACTAGTTAGATGAGGAAGAAGAAGAAAAGGAAAAATGAAAAAAAGAAAAACTCATAAAATTATTAAAAAATCAAAAGTAATTCTACAACACATAAAATTTTAAAAGTCGTATCAAATGCATTTTTTTTTCTTATTCTGATAATAGAAATTTTGTGCAGTTATTAAATATCTTCAAATGCTTAGAAGCTCATAGGGGAAAAGAATAAGAAAATAACAATTTGTGAATAGAAATTATTCCCGGAAACGAAATGATTACCAAATAGGACCTCGATCTGCCACCACACCAAAATGAGGAAAAAAGAAGAAGCTTATTAGGTCCACACTCAGTTCATACATGAAGAAAGCCTTTCCGTGGGTAGATAATGATACTACCTCAAGAAGAGCACTAGATAGTTTGCAAACTTAATTAAAAATCATGAACCATCATGTTTTGATCAGTAGTTTCCTTTTGAGAGTACCTAACGACAAGCGTGAAGAAATAATGTTTGATGGGGTTCACAGAATTGCAAACCAACCTTAGCCCTTTATGGTGAATCAAATCGCTGAACAAGACAGATCAAGTTTGCCTTCTGCTTGCAAACACTCAATTCTTCATCTTTCCTTCCTGTTTAACATAACATGTATGAACAAAATCAGATGGATAGAAAAACACCTGAGGCAAATGAATTGCTTTCCCAGGTTTCAAAACCTCAGACCGAATTTCCAGAAATCGAAGCAGCTGACGGAACGGAGACTGAACAGACGATTGCAGGATTGGAACCAGCCACTGATCATCATGGCGAGATTCCTTCAGAGGAAGCAGTAGAGGAAGCCGATGAGGTCGAAGCCGAGGAGCCACCAGAGGAAGAAACCAAAGAAATTAATGAAAAAGTCACCGAAGAACCAGCTGCATCACTGGAAGAAGACGATAATCCCCTCGAAGAAGACGAAGAATAAATCTTTTGTGTGATATAGGTGCTTGGAATTCTCTGTTATACCCTATGTTGTCTTTCTTGTCAATTATCATGCATGTCAAACTCGGTGAGAGTGAGACTTGTATTGTTCTGTTTTAGTCATATGGATGTAACATCTAAGGTTTGTTGTATCATTTGTTAACATGTTGCTTTTCCCTTGATGTCGTTCTCCAAGGTCATGTTTTTCAATATACAGTTGTGCTATTTCTTGCTATTTCTATACTTCTACCATATTTTCTATGCTAAAATTGAGGCCAACTGAATAAAACAAAAATTCAATCACACACAAACACCCTGAAAAAAAATGAAAATTTGAAAAGAAGTTAAGGTTTCCAAGCTTTGCAACTTCATCGACTGAAGTCCATTTAATTCGCAAAGAGCGCGCGCACACGCAAACCCACCAACAAAAAGGAAGGAATAGCCACACATTAAGCACGTACTCAGAGAGAGAGAGAGAGAGAGAGAGAGAGAGAGATTATAACCTGTCCATTTCCATGGATCACTGGTAACCATTCCTGTGTGTATACTTTTTTTCACTGTCAATGTCGGCTGCTAATTCATTCGATCCCAAAGCTACTGGCCACATGCTCTTGGGTGATAAACTCGAGACGCTCTCACATTACATCCAGCAAAGGATGCAGTGGAAGCAACAAGATGAAAAAGCATGTCTGGGATGTTGGTAACCGATCGGATGGCTGCAGGGACCTGGAAATTTGAAGCCGAGAAGTCAAACTGCGAAAGCCCCCTGCTGGTAGATACTTTATGGATGCCTGAAAGAAATGAAGAGCCTTCTTTTGCTCCATTGACATCTTGCTCACAACCCAAGGAAAAAATTAAGAGAAGATCGTGATGGAAGCAGGAACAATATGTTAAACCGACTAGCTTTCTCCATTCTTTATGTTTGACATAGACACAACATCCACAATCAGAAGGTTCAGCTACTTATGCATATGCTCAAATTTCAGTTTCTAGATGTCTTTAATTCAAGAGTACAATACTAAAATCACATCATCCTTAACTTCTTTTAACTTGCTGCACTTCAACTAATTATTCTCTCAGTATGAAATGAAGCTATACAGATACTGTCACTTCTCCGGGTGCTTCAAGCAACAAGCAAATTGCTGAAAATTATCTATCAAACATTCATAGAGGTGTCTCAGCAAGAAAGCACTCATACAAGTCATGCTGTAGAGCCCAAAACATTCCCAAATCATTAGATTTCGCTCCTTAAATTCTTCAATGGTTCAATCAGGTGACAAGTATAGACTATAATGCCTTCATTCTCAGAGATATACAGAGACATCTGGTTCTGATAAGGAAGAACTTGCACATTGCTATCTCAATTATGTTCTGTTTCAGCTCCATGAACTAATAAGAAGCCAAGATTTTTGTGGATAGTCTGTAAAAAACAGCAGACAAATTCCTCTAAAAACATTGATATACCACAAGCACTGAAAATTACTAGCACAAATGTCAGAATGAAAATTTCCATGAAGCAAGAAAAAAAAAATCATTCCCTTATCATCTAGTGAGATCAAATACATCCATGAGGACCCTTGAAGCAACAAGAGAAGCATTTCAAAGGATCACATGCAAGCGAGGCCATGATCACATTGTGTGTTTGCTCCATGAGGTTTCTACAGAGTAGATATTAGAAATTAATCAGAAAATTGTTTCTGATTTATCAGTTGCAAGTAGTGCAATTAATAGACTACATCCAGTAATAGCATATTCATGTTAAAAGCCAGTATGGCAAAAATTCGTCAAATAAGCATCTAATAAATAACATTACCAGAAACGATGTTTATATTTCCTTTGGAAGAAGAAGCTCCTGTATATGTAAAAAAGACGATTCATTTGGAACTCTTAACAAAAATGTAGCTCAGAGATATTCCACTAGAAACCAAAGAATATTCTTGAATACAAAGTCTAAGAAAATCTCGATAAAAATATTGCAAATAGCTATTTCATTATTTTCATGAATATTCATGGACATGACAGTGAATCTCGTCTTTACAACTTCTCCAGCGAATGCAAAAAAGATTGAAATTGTGTGTAAAAATCATTTCTCCTAGCTTTCATGGGACAAACAGTAAGGGCCAAGACTGCTCCATGATGGCCATCGAGCAACGCAATAGTTAATTACTAGTTTTTATCATCATTGAGTGACATAATTTTACTGGAACTGATGTCACTTTTTTGTGCTCTTACAGAATCCATGCATGGCAACTCTAACAGTCAAGATTGCTCTGAGACAGAGAAAATCTTATCAAAATTGTAGTTTACATAGTAAATAAAGACTTGCTGCTGCAAAATATGGATGTTTCTTCACCTAATCATGGTTTCCGAGAAAAAAAGAGTTTCCTTTAAGAGCCTTGAACAGTGGTTATGCTGAAAAGTATGTAGCACCCTTTAACCTTTTAAATCTTACGTTGTTGTTTAGGTTCAATCTGCACTTAGGAAATTAAAGGAAACTCTGTATGTTTGAAGGATATAAAATCAGTGCTAATATGGAAATTTAAAAGTACTTTAGCAACTCTCTAAGGAACCAAAAAGGAGATACTTTGTCCAGAATGGACAGGAAAGACGAGAGTGAAATTGTTCAGGTATCCTGTTTGCTCTACTATGGTGATAATGAAGCCTGGTTCTATCTAATGCCGTACTCTAAACCTCATCCCATAATAAAGAACATAATAGATCTCTTTTGAATTACTTTTTTGAGATAGAGCGAACACAAATGAGTTATATAATATATGGGGCAAGAGTTCAAGCGACTATATCCCTTCTTAAGGCACAGAGGGAAAGATTAGGCATCATCTGGGACATAGGTAGAAGCAGTTCCCACAGTAGTACTCTAAGGACATGCCGGATACTGAGGAACCGCATGAGAGATGCTGTGATGATAGTTTGTGAAATGAAGTGGATTCCGAAATCCAAAAGAATCTTCTTTTTGGTGAATAAGATTGGGTCGAAAAGTTATCATCAGTTGACTATTAGAAACTGATAAAAGGGAAGTTGTTATTCTGGTGATAAGATAGGGAAGAATCATTTAGCAGAAGTAGAATGGATTCAGATAATTTGTGCAAATTAACTACATTTTGAGATGTCTATTATCATGGTTCAACTTAGTAAATGAGAGTAAGGCGATCTCCCTTGCTTTTTTTTTTTCCTAACGGGTAAGATCACGCCTAACACAACAATACATTCATCCTTCGAAGCTTTTATTTCATAATGACAAGAAGTGTTCTTGTGCATGATGCCCTCCAGGAAATGTTGAACAATCGGGAAGGCATTGAAGGAACTTCTCATGTTATGCATCAGACGGAAAGATGTTTTTTTTTTTTCTTTCTCAAGGCAAGATAGTACTTCCGATTTTGCAGTAAATCTTGATCAATGGCCTACTATGGAGAAACCCCAAATTTCATGCTACAGATTCATGGACCACATGGATTGTTGAGAGAGTCACTCTCCAGAGAAAAGTTTTCTTAGGCATGAATTTAACTTCAGATTAAATAGATAAATGGATGATCCACCACGCCTTGTGAATTTGCACCAACATCGGGGTGATTTAGCACATCGATCAACATTAGCTAGAGGAAAGTACACAGATTTATCAACATGGATTATATACACAAATTATTTTACACATCGTAGAGCTCTGCGATGATACGTACTAAGTGACAAGAGCTTGAATAGTAAAAATTAGTGGAAAGTGGATGGATAGATAATTATTGTCGCGACCTAATTTTCGGGTGCACCACTAGGATTAGGCTAATGGATTATTAAGTCTAAATTTAACTCAGGCTCTCCTAAGCCCATATCAATTCGCAATTTAGATTCAAATATTTAGCATGCAAAAGATTATTAGCTATGAGTCGCCACTAATCAATTTATAGTAGGCCGATTAGGCAACAGAATAATTATTTTACTCTTACGAACCAGAGATTTTGGGTACGGAAACTTGGTTACACTAGATTTTTCTAATGCCTTTTCGATATTATTTCTTTTTATTTTCAAAAATGTCTTTGTAAGCAGCTTTAATTTATTTTAACCTAAATCACTATCATGCAAATGGGTGATCACACGAGTTCTTAATCATTATTAAACATTCAATTAATCAAATAAATTGCATCAAAAGAATTAAACACGCAAAGCAAACAATTATTTTTTTGGGTTTTCTTAAAATTAGAACTTTATCATAAAACATGCACTTTGACTACATGACCTAATTTTACTAACAAACAAGTTCTAATTAAATGAACCTATTATGCAAACTAATTAACATGCACATAATATTTTTGTATTTTTTTTTAAATTCGTAATAATAATAATAAAACTAATTAAATTATCTAAAATGAATAATTTTCTAAAATGTTTTAGGGGTTAATTTGACTTAAACCTTATCCTATCTTAGAAAACTATATATATATATTTTAAAGGAGATTATTAAAATGTGCAAATTTTATCTAAGGCTTCATATATATATATAAAATTCAATCCTAATCTATTCCAAAAATTATCTAAAAGTGCAATCCTAAAAAAATGCAATCCTAATTTACTAAACAACACACTTCGATGCAAGATTTGATTTTTTTTTTTTTAAATTTAGAGTTTTTTTAGTGTTTTCTTTTAAGACAAGCAATTATCAAATTAAATTTAAACTAATCAAGATATCCATTAAATAAATGATTAAAATAATCCGTTGTCTCATGGATTAAATTAACGATTATTTAACCCTAAACATCACAACATATAAGAAAATTCAAAATAATTAAAAATTTGATCCGAAATCTTACGGGTCAAATTAATAATTATAATGATTTGATAACCAAAACACTATCAAAATGCCCAAAAAATTAATATAATTAAAAAAATGATCCAACATCTTACGGATCAAATTAATAATTACAATAATTTTAGGCAAAATTCTATGGATAATGCCTACAATATTCATAAAATGAACCAACATCCAATGTTTCAATTTAAGCAATTACAACTAAACGTGATAAAAAAGACAAAAAAAATAAAAAAATAAACTACCTTGACTTTTTATTTTATTTTTATTTTAAAAAGGGGGGGCTGGAATGCGGGCATTGGGCAGCGACGATGCTGGTGCTCGGAGGTGCTGCAGGTAGGGGTGAGCGGTTCCCGATTTCTTACAGATTCCTTATAGGTTCCAACCTATAACCCACCCTCAAGTACAAGTTCCTCATTTTTTAGAACTTGGAACCTACCCGTCAGAACCAAGAATCTAGAACCTACCCTGTCACAAGTTTCGGGATCGATTCTAGGTTCCAACAGTTTTTTTTTTTTAGTTAAAACAATGGAAATGAATGCAGCAATAATAAACAAACTTGTCATTCATCAAAGAGAATATAACAAACACAATCTATAATACTCATAATCGTTTAATATTCTAGAATGTGAACTATTTCTCTTTTGCAAAATCCAACGGTTCACTTTACAAAGTTCAACCTTACCTCAGCAACAACCCTGCATCAAAATAAAGCTATATCCCTCATTGTTTTATAGCATCTAATGACTTCAGCAACTTTAGTAACAAAGCTTTCAGGTGGAGTTGCATGAATATCTCTTGGCAATGTTGCAGCAGTGGTTTTTGAACCAGAACTGATCTTTCTTCTGAGAAACTTTCCATCTGCAAATATTTTGCAGATATTACAACAAAAGTGAAAGATCATCATAGGATAATTTTAAAAAAGAACCGATAATTTTTTTTTATAATGGATGAGTATTATTTCATAGACTAGTAAATTTGATAATCTGATTATTGATTTACTTGCATCAAATAGCAAACTAATCAAAGAATAGAGCTTCACTTCATCTGGAAACTCGGATATGTTATCTTCCTTTTCACGAAGCACAAGCGACCTCACAGCAGAGAGACTTAGTCCTACCCTTTCCTTGATAGGAGAAGAACCCTTGTTTGTTGCCAGAAAATCTTTCATTGAGCTAAATTTCTTCCCATTCCTAGGAAAAGTTTCCAAAGATGTCTAAGTGATAGAAGAAATATATAGAGCTAAAAGTTATAATGGCTATCTTGTAGATAATAAAGACTTACTCTATAGCCACAGCCAGTTGCTTGATAACTGGTGATGGAGCAATTTTCGCTGTGTTACCAGCAATTAGACCGTCCAATATGGATATAGACTCTGAACCCTATCAAAACATTTTTAATCCAAATTAGACAGCAAAACCATAAACATGTCATCTTAAACCTCGAAGTCTGATCTCCTGTTGAAGTAAAAGATATTAATTGTCATCATAACTATAAACTATTTGCAGCCATTTCTGATTTCACATGAAAAGAACAGCTCGAGGCATTATTGCAGCAGACAGATTAGGATATGAGAAAGCTGAAGAGAGATTGAAGTACAAGATTTTCTCTGAACTGCAATGAAAAATTACAGTAAATGTACTGTGAGCAGGCAGTTGGCTTCTCCACTGATGATTTTGCCGAAACAATGAGGACTCTCTTTGTTCTCTATCTACTGTACATATTTGACGTATAACAAAAGCTTCACTGGTTAATTCTTTTTTTGCCAAAAAAATTTTGCTGGTGTAATAGTAGATATTTAGACAACAAGAACACAGCTTAAAATTAATCAATCTGCTGTCCCAGAATTGACATTTTCTATTGGCCATTCAGGGACATCTGATGCAACATGTTTATACATGTAAGCAAGTTGTCACATCGATGACTTCTAAGACATCTATGACTGATGATAATATGAGCTAGTAGCAACCAATGAGTTAGCCAGCAGGTCACCAAACTCAATTACTATAACACACGCAGAAAATAAACATTTTGAGTGTGTAAAAGAGTTAAAAGCACCAAAAAAAACTCTCACCCTTGATTCAGAATCATTCTTCTCATTCACTATGTACAGGTTTTCGTTGAAAATTGGGAAGAACATCTTCGAATTTTCAGATTTCTCGGTGTCATCGGCTCCTTTTCTCCCTATAATAAGATTTTAATGTCAAGAACACCATTTGTTTAGAAGTTCCAGGAGAAGAACAGCAGCGGAATCCTTTGCCTTTTCGACACTTGGCATGGGCTCCCCCACGCATTTATCCGTCCATCCCCTGTCAGTGGTGTTTACACGAACGGCGAACGTGAAACGCTTTGCATGTGTGGGCCACCCTCATTTACACACCTGAAGGTACATACGGATTGAACAATCAATGATCATAGTTCAGAAGTTGCAATAAGAGAGGACAAATTCAGTCTTACCTATATAATGGCAATGGCTAGTTTTGACGCAAACATATGTCGTTTAGTGTCTACCTCATAAATGTTTGGTTACCATTTTTCTTCTTTGTTCACCTTAGCATCAGATGTCTCCCTTTCTTTCAGAACAGCAAGAGCATTTCGTGCAGCAAGTTTCTGCGCCATCTTTTTTTGTGGATTCTGAGCAACCCCAACCTGTACTCCATTAACAAAGACTTCAACTGTGGCCAAGTTGCCATTTCGGGAGGCTTTATACTCCAAGCCTTCAGCCTGCTGCTGGCAGCGCTCTTGCAGCTCCCTGACAGGATGCATTGGGAGTCTATCTGGAGTGACCATGGGATGCAACAAGGGCTGAAAAACCTGTAAAAGAAAAAGACAATTTAGTACTCTAGATACTCTTTATGTATTCACACTTACAACAGAAAAAAAACGAAGTTCACTGTTTATCAATAACTCCTTTTTTTTTTCCCATTTATCCTCATTTTTTGTTTTTCCAGTAGGGCATATTGAAAAAAGAATGCCCATAGGTCAACCAAATAGAACTAACCTTCCACACAACAGCAGTATCATGTCCACTATCAAGGAATATAGCACCAGCAATGGATTCAACAATATCGCCAAGGACTTTTGGTGCTTTACAATCCCCTAAACCAAAAGAGTTGAAACCTGGCTTCGACAATTCATCCTGAACTTTCTTTACGAAATCCCTGATCTGGAAAAAAACGTCAAAAGACCTAATAGTCATTACCCTCATAGACAAGTCAAACAATATTGTTTATGGGTCATGTTATGTATCAAGCAACCACAAAAGAAATTTAATGATGATACAATGTCACGAGCAAGAAAGAAAGAAATGAAAAACCTGCTTCTCCAAGGCACTGGACCCATGCCGAAGGTGTAAATGGAGCTTGTGTTTAACCGCGACACATGCAAAGTTCTCATTGTTTACAGCAGCAGCTCGTAAATTAGTCAAGCGGCCAGGTGGAAGATTAGTATAAGTGAAGAACAAATGTCTTGTAATAAGATGATACAAATGTCTTGTAATAAGATGATCCAGAACTGCATCACCAACAAACTCTAAGCGCTGGTAGCAAGAGACTCCAGAAGATGGTCGCGAAGCATGAGTAATAGCTTCTATCAAGAGGCTTCTGTCTTCAAACTTCAAATTAAGGGCAGATTCTAAAGCATCAAAATTGACACTCCTAAGGATGCTCTTTGGGACATTTGATGGCCTGATTGCACATTCTTTCTTGTCATTATCAAACTCAACCCGTATTCCTACCCATTTCATGAAGTGATTGGCAGCATTCTTCCCACCTTCAACATAATACACCCCAATCAATGCTTCAACAACATCTGCTAGTGTCTTGCTAGACAGAACTCTGTAAGAACTTGAGTCACTCTCAACTTCACCATCTTCAATGCTTTCATCATCAAACTCAGCCCCAATTACATCTGACCTACCTCCAACTTCAGCAAGTGAATGCTCCATATCAAACAAGGAAGTTTCATCCTTTGTATCCTCATCGAAGACAAGAAGCACTCCTGGTGCAGCCCATCTAGATGGAGCAAATCTATCCACTTGGATATATGATTGAAGTCCTTTATTCAAAGCATACTCATACAAGACCATGTTACTCACCATTTGTTGCCTCATTCTGGTCAGTTGACCCTCATGCTTTTGAGGATATCTAAGAAATAGAAATTTGCTTACAACCCATTTTAAGTAAGCATCTCGAAGGAGCTCTGCTCTTTCATAATAGAATGTCTCGAGACAAAAGAGACGCACTAATAAGATACACAAGACAGCAACTTTTTCAAAACTTAGAACATAACACACCTTCGAAGCAGGGACCGAATAATCTATTACATCCTCGAGTTGAATTGCAAGCAGTATGCTCTCTACCCTTCTCATTATTGAAGGCAATCGTTGAGCTCCACGAACAAGTGACCTGGGAAGTGGATGCACTAGACAGAGTTCGGAGGGGAGGAACACATAATATGTCCTGTCCAGAATTTCCTCAGATTCACCTTAATGAGACAGAAGAAGCAAATCTCATTAGACATAGGAGCAATAAACCTATAACCCAAAAATTAGAAACTAAATCTATCCTATCCATTTAAGATTTTAAGATGAAACAGAAGCTCCAGCAACAAAGAGAGCTCCTTTGGAAACCAACAAAGCTTTGGCTTCGGTATTTGGGACTTGAATTTCTGAGCAATATCCTTAATTCTCTCATCTATTGTCGCTCTCATGTCATTTTTTGCCCACAATAGAGTTTGCTTGGCAATAAGAATAGCTGCCACTTCATCTTGGACACTGTCAAGGTATGCTGAAACACTATCAACAACGGGTAGTCTAACCGTAATCACCCTAGAGATATCGGCTCGATACATTTGATTGTACTTAGAAACAAGTCTAATGGACTTACCACATATATTCATTCCGCTTTAGCTGATAAATCCTATTTACCGACGATAATCTCCGCATTAAGACCATCCATATCTTAAAAAAAGAAGAAGAAGAAGAGATTAAATAAAATATTCACTTATAGATATACAAAAAGAATTACAATATATAAAGATATAAACAATGTCACTTACCCAACTCAAATTTTTCTGCATTCTCGATGCACTCTTCAACATCAATCGGTACACAAACGGCTCTCAACCAATCTTGAGTGCAAATCAAAGCTTCCACTACTTTGGGAGTTAAAGAACTTCGAAAGCCATCAAGCACACAACCCGATGTATTAAAAGTTGACTCAGAAGCAACGGTACTTACGGGAATGGACAAAATATCTCGAGCCATCAAAGAAAGGATCTTATATTTTGAGCCATTAGTCTTCCACCACATCAAAAGGTCAAGATCAAGATCCTTTTCATTTTTTTCTTGAAGATACTTATCAAGCTCGGACTTGTTGTCATCACACCCTTGTTCATTCAAGTATAAAAACATTTTCTTCCAAGATTGGGCATCATGCTTCTTTATTCCTTTACTACCACCCGCATCAGCATTGGAAGCACTACTACTTGCACCCAAACTATGGCCACCAAAATTTTGATAACTTGAAATAAGAGAAGATTGCTTATAAAATTCATACAAATGCTCCAATATATCCTTCACCTTGTCATGCATCTCTTTAACTTTCGATTTATCATCATAAATTTGTCCATACAAGAAAGTCACATAATTCAACTTGGCTCTAGGATCTAACACAACCGCAATCAACACCATCATATTCACTTTATCCAAGCTTCCATAATATTTATCAAAATTTTCTTTCATTTTCACACCCATAGTTTGAAGCTTAGGATCCAAAGCATCGACCGCATCTTTCAAATATCTATACAAAAGAGCTATCCCTTCAAAATAATCATTTGAAGTAACATATGAACTCATCGACATCCGATTGGCGGTATCATAGAATACTTTTAGAAATTTCGAAAGAATAATAGCATTTTCCCAATCATCATCACTAGGAATTTCATGATTAAGCTCACTTGCAAAAGATAAATTGTCGTTTTCCATCCTTTGAAAAGCTTTTCTGAACTTTATGGCAGTATCTAACATGAGATAAGTAGAGTTCCATCTTGTGGTAACGTCAAGAACTACCGAATCCTTATAAGTGATCTGTACACTCTCAATGCAAGACTGAAATGCTTTGGCTCTCGTGGGAGAACTTCTTACATACCTAATTACATTTCGGATACGTGCAATGGAGTCACGTACCGTAATCAAGCCATCTCTCACAATCAAATTTAATATATGAGCTGTGCACCTCATGTGCAAAACACTACCATCCAATATCAACGACCTTTCTTTCGAAAATTTTTCCTTCAAATAGCCAATTGCAATATCATTCGAGCTAGCATTATCCATAGTGATTGTGAACACATTTTTTTCTATTTCCCACTCATGAATGCATTTCTCCACTATTTTTCCAATCTCCCTGCCCCTGTGACTATGCATCACCACAAAGTTGATAATTCTTTTATGCAACTTCCAATTTTCATCAATAAAATGTGCAGTGAGACACAAATAATTCAGATTTTGAATAGAACTCCATATATCAGTCGTGAGTGCGATCCTAGAATTAATCTTTCCAAAATAATTCTTCAAAGAAGTTCTTTCATCTAAATACAACTTCATGCAATCTTTTGCCATCGTGAAACGTGATAAATGTTTGAAAAGAGGTTGTAACTCACTGACAAATTCACGAAATCCAACACGCTCAACCAAGGAAAAAGGTTGCTCATCAAGGATGATGAACCGAGCAATCATTCGCCTACAACGTTCTTGATTAAATGACCATGTTGATAAGACACTACCAGTAATAGAATCTTCTCCTGCCTTGCCAACCATGTCTACATTACGTGGTGTAAATAATTTCTGCCTCTTATCCACATTACGGGGAAATCTCTTGCATGTGGTCAAGTGCTTCCTCATCGCAGAAGTACCGTTAGCAACACGATACTTAAGCATGGTTCCACAATGAATGCACTTCACTTGATTTGTTTTTCCATCCTCATCATTGATTCTCGTATAGTGATTCCAGCATTCGGATGTATATTTCTTATCATGAGAATAATGAGAACCAAGTACCTTACTTGTGGCACTTATGGTAGGGGGTGCCTCTTCTTCATTTTCATTGTCAGAAAACTCCCATTCCGTGATCGGAGTTATCTCCTCATGCCCCTCCACCTCCATTGATGTGTTATCTTGATACATTAACTTCGCACTATACAACAATAACAGAATATAATTAGAAATTTCAAAATAAATAGCAAACTAGAAATGAAACACCACTAGAACAAGAATGTCTAGCATAGAAATGAGTGAAAGTTGACCAACTAAAAATGCATACCATTTTGCTCATCATAACTTATATCCCAACTATATTAGATTCAAATTTAGTTGATAACAATGTTAACACGGTATAATATAGCATACCAATGCTATATAAAAACATAATACACACTTTTATACATAAGCTAAGTCTATTATGTTGAAATACAGCCAACATAATATTCTTGAAAATTGTTTAATCAGCCGCTACAAATAACCACAAGAGTTTTACTTTAGCCAACATAGGATTAGAGCCCAAGAGAGCATATTCAGTTCAAAAGGCAGAGGCAATTTAACTCCCATTGGGGCACCTTCAAAATTACAGGAATTTGGCAATATCTAATGCATATAGAAGGGGACGATGGTGACTATCGGGTACTGAAAATGCCCAAAATACCCCATAAGAGAAACAGAAAATCTCTGCATTATCTTTTACTTGGATGGAATAAAATTTACATCCAGGAACTAGCAAGAAAAATTAATGCCTATGGCTCTATATTATCTATAGTAAAAACTCACAATACTTGACAACGAAATTTTACCATCACCTGCCTCCATCCTGGCAATATATCCAGTCAAAATACTACAATGAAACCAAAATAAACATCAGTTTACCCTCAGAAGGCCAGGGGTTCGGTCCAAAATGAGGCTTCCACTTGTATGTAGTATCCCTCCTTATAATCTCCTACAAAATGTCAAAAAATTCATTACTACTCGAACAATCTTCAGAAGATGATAAGCAAATAGGTAATAACAAGTTTCAGCCAAATCTCTGACTTGAGTTCATGGTCATGTGTTAGCAATTCAAACTCCTAATTCTGTGGCAGTTCTCTCCAAGAATACAACCGAAAACAGGAATAATAACTAATTGATCTTCCTTTTCTAGGAAATGCCACTCAACCACCACCTGATTACAGCCATCAAAATCACCAGCTATTCATCCATGTCCATTTTAAGCGGTAAAATCTTCAGCGGGATGATCAGACACAAACCGTTTATCTGATTTGCAGGGTGAAGGACCTGATCGAACAGAGGAGTGTAGTCTATTATGTTGAAATACAGCATACTCAAGACATGCTTGTAAAAACAAAAACACTTTGAAATAGAGCTGAATAAACGTAGTATTCTTGCAAACATGAATTCCCGGGCTTACATACAAACCACATTTGTTCAAGAACATCAGGTCGCCACCTGTGGCAAACAAGCGCAAATCAAGCAAATGAACAATAACTACAGAGAGAGAGGGGGCAGCAGAAATTACCGGCACAAAACGAGAGGTACGAGCAGCGTTGGGGCAGCTGGCCGAGCAGCTTCGGGGGAGGCTGGGCGAGCGACGTCGGCAGCGACTGGGCTAGCGGTGTTGGGGGCGGCTAGGCGAGCGGCGGTGGTGTCGAGCAGAGGTCAGCGGTGGCGTTGAGGGCGAGCGGCGGTGGCGTTGAGCAGAGGGGGCGAGCGGCGGCGTCGAGGGCGAGTGGCGGTGGCGTCGAGGTCAAAATCCTAGAAAAAGGGAACCGGGAACCAGAACCGCGTTCACCCTAGCTGCAGGTGCCGCGGACGGGCGGAGGCACGGCTTGCTGAACGGCGAGGGCGCGGCGGCGGGGGCCGGTGTAGGCGCGGGTGAGGAGCGGACGCGCGGTGGTGAGCGGCGCGGAGGCAGCGCGGGCTGCTGGCGCGGGCGTCGGAGGTGACGAGCGGCGACGGCAGGGACGCTCAGGCAGAGGGCAGCGGTGATGGCGAGCTGCTCCGGGTGCAGGTGTCCGGAACAGTGGCAGGCAGCGGCGTCGGGCGCTGGGTCGCGGGCTGCTGGCTGTTGGACGGATCACGGACAGAGCAGGGAGAGGCGCAGTGGCGGAGCGGCGAGGCAGCAGGGCGAAGTCACGGACAGAGGCGTTGCGACGGCGGGTCGTCGGGCGAGTGGGGGCGCAGCCCAGGTGGTGCAGCGGCAACAGCACGGCGACCAGAGACTCGGGGGCGCTGTGCGGGTCGCTGCAGCTGGCGGTCAAGGCAGAGCGGCGACGGCCTCGGGCGCTGCTGCAAGCGCGGTCGTCGAGCAGAGGCTGGCGCGGTGTCGGGGACAGGCAGAGAGGGGCGTCGTCAGGTGCTGGCTCACGGGCGGAGCGGCAGTGGCCGGATCTGCGGGCTGCAGGCGTCGGAGGCCTGGATGCGAGAGCCGGCGGCGGGGCTGGCGCAGGGGCAACGGCGAAGCTGCGCAGAGGGTCAGTCACGGCGGCAGAGGGAACTGCGAGGAAGATGAACAGTAACGTTTGGTTTTCTCCTGCTGTCTGCCGCACGTCCACTCTCTGTCTTCTCTCTGCACGCTTCGACAGTCAAAAACCCTTCGCTTTCTTCTATTGACTTTTTGACCCTAAATAAAGAACATGAAAATATGAAAAGAAACCCCACAAAAACGACAAGAATTTTTGCCCTTTTGTGCTGTTTTCTTTTGAGCTCACAACCGAGAAAAGCCCATTCCCCTTCACGTTTTTTTTTTTTGGCTTTGAAATTTATTTGCTTTTCCAATCACGAAAATTGTGGCTCTCTTTAATGATCCTAGACGACCGCTTTCCATATAACAATTTTCGCATTTCCATCTTCTGTTACATTAATTCATGGTTGCGAATCGGATCGTGATTTCGCAATCAGCTCGATTTTACTTCGATTTTGTCCATTTTATCAAAATTCTTGTTTTTTATTTACCTAATTCTCTAAATCTTGATCCTCGATTGGAAATAGCTTTCGCACTTACCAAGATTTGAAATTTCCAACTTCCATTCATAATCAATCGGATTGATTTTCCCATTTTTTCCTTTTATTTGCTCTGATGTGATTTTTATTTTTATTTCCTTAAAATTACTAAAATTTAGGTTTCAACAAGAATCAACTTATTAAGCATAACAACTCCAAGATAGACTAAGTATTATTCAAGGACATACCACCGAGAACCAAAGTACTTGAGGATTGATGTCTGCATATCCATTGTGCTCTGCGTATGGTGCCTCCGGTCTTCGATGTATATATCTTCTTCAGTCCTATAAAGCATTAGATCGAGATCCTAGAGCTCCAAATCCTGAAACCAGAGGTTTTGGAATCTCTTGGCTAGAAGCATTTCATCGAAGCCTTCTCCAAAACTCCACACATGTTTTGATATTGACATGACGAACCGGTAACTCACTAGAAATCATATGGTACAATGCTAATTATAGTTCATACAATGTACAACTAATGTTCGGACAGTTCTGCCAATGAATATTTCCAACCAATTGCAGTTGGTATTACACGCGGTGGATTAGAAGAACCTGATATTCGAATCCTCTCATATGAAGTATCAGTACTTGTATAAAAGCATGGGTTGTCTACCAAACAGTGGGATTGAAGGCTATCATGCATCTGCAGAGAACTGCCAAAGATACAAAAAGAGTACAGCAGCTCATGATCACCTAAATTTTCATGTTCACCCAACATTACTCTATCCCTTAAATGGAACTCTAAGAGCGTCAGCCAACTCGCATGGTTCTGGAAAGAATCTTCTTCCATCATTCGGGCATGGCAGGAACACCGCCTTCTTTGTTAAATATGGTTCTACAAGCCATATAGAACAATTATTGCATTACACCTGGACCGAGGACCCCCTCGTTATTGAATCTAACAGACATGCTAAGACAAAGGATTCTCAGATCAACTTGAGAGAAAGAGACAATGGAATCGGTCAGCATGCAAGTCCTGTCAATGCTAAACACAATTACCCCCTGGTGGCCACCGGCGGCAAAGATCAATTTGAATGCTAAGTGCCTGTTACATTCAAAATCGGTCATGTCCTTGTGCTCAACAAGCCGCATGTACTTGTAAGCCTGCTCTGTTATCCTAAGAACCAGTGCCCTTATCACGGATTTCCTGTGCCTCAAGACTGCACGAAATGCTTATTCGGCACCCAGGAGTAGCTTCGAGAGCATGTTCAGCACTTTAAGTAAAGGTAGGTACTTGGCCCAAGCCATGCCAATATCCCTATTTCTCTCTGGGGCTAATTGCTCCTCCATTTTGCTGAAGTGCTCATCCAAAGCCGTCAAGATGTTCATGAAGCGACTGTGCAGTGTCTCGGCTTCTTGAAAATCTGGCTACCACTCTGATATGGCAACACGATGAAACCGTGCAGGTGCTGCTTAAGCGAAGTACAAAGTGGGTTCAACGGTGATGAGAAGTCACGGATGTCTGTCATCCTTGGCCCCTCACTCCTTATTGGCAGTGGCAACTGCAAGCTCCTAGCAGCCGAATCAGCACATAACATTGTTGGCTACTTCCATAGCAAAATCGAATAATCCTCATATGTCCAACATCCCCTTGTTGAGGAATCCGTAAATGCCCCGAGTGGAAGATGCTGTTCATGCCTGTTGCAAGCGTGCTTCGGCAGGTTAAGTGCAATGTGTCACTGACCGACACGACTACTCCTTGGAGTGACTTGCAGAAGTTAAGCACGGCTGGTAGGCACAGAGCAGGGTGAGTGTTCGGAAGCTGGTGGTTGCAAAACTTCAGGAAGTGCCTAACTGCGTCATTTGCACCATCTCTGTTTCCCGGGAAGTTGCACTTGTTGAGAAGGGCAAGAGATGCCACAACCAGCGACTTGTTAGCATCTCGAAGTGAATGCAAGAAGCTGAGTCGTCGTCTTGAGGAGTCGTTTGAAAGAACTTCCTCAAGAGAAGTTTGAGTTGGTCCTTGGCAGTTAGTTTTCGCCTTTTGAGAGAAGCGACACGATTGTTACTGTGTCTTCGATGCAGATGAATGCCTTGGGCCTCCTTGATGGTGTGATGCCGTGTTTGGCTTGACACTGGGCGAGAGTCTCCTCGTGCTTGAGGAGTCAGCTGGCCAAGGTCATCTGCTGCTCTGTCATAGAAACTCCAGTCATGACCTCGGTTCGCTCAAGCAGCTCTGCAACTTTGGATGCAAGCGTTGCATGGGGGAACGAAGCTCCTCTGGTGCAGATAAAGACAGCTGCGGTGACACTGCTGTTCCGAGCACTTGATGAGTGGACTCAGAAAGCTGCGGCGAGCACGAGAGCACAATCAAGGTCATGTCCTGTGAATTCTCGACACCTTAGTACTCGCCATAGTAAGTTGGCCATTCCGTGGGACAATTGGCATTGTTAGGCTGCAAGTTTGAGATCAACCAGAACTTCAGGTCGTCGGCATCCATGGAGGACGAGGAGGAGAGAAGGTGGCGAGAGCTCGAAGACGGACATTTTGATCTTAGACAATAACCTCGCCATGGCGAAAATGGTTGTGAGAGAGAGAGAGAGAGAGAGAGTAATGTTATGAGGTCTATGAAGATATGAAGACAAGGGAGTTGGTTGAAGGAGAAGCGGAGAGAGGGCGAGATGAGCATGATGCATTCAAAACGTGACTCAGAGAAAAGCAAAGCAAATTCATTTCACTCTGTATTTCTAATTTTTTTTGCCTTTCTTTGCCCTAACCTAAGTTTTCCAGTGTTGGTGACACTGTGTCAAAGGCTCTTCACGGAGACCGTGCAAGGCAATGTAATTGAGATTCTACTTTTCAATGGTGACATAATTGCAAATTGTCTTTTCTTCTGTTTTTTTTTTCAGTAAAAAAAGAATTGGAAAGGAAAAAAAAAGGTAAAAGAAAAAATTAATTAAAAGTTAAAAAATATTAAAAATTATTTACATTAACGTTAGCCATGCTACATCAGTCGGTTATCATTCACATCAATGATTTCTAGTCAAAATTGGTTGGATAAACTCAAGTAGCAAAATATGGAAATGTTTGCAACTCAATTAGTAAAATTACAAAAGGTTTATGATTTAATTAACAAAAATATAAAAGGTTTAGGATGTTTTGGATAATTTTCTCGAAAACAATCCTAGAAGAGCCTAATGTGCAATTATAAAATTATAAAGAAGCAATTGAGATAAACTAAATAATAGGAAATTAACTAAAACGATCCTAAAAGAGCCAAATGTAATTAGTAACCCTCCTCTCTCTCTCTCTCTCTCTCCGAGTGTGTTGTGGGCAATAGCGGTGAGTGGTTTCAAGGTAGATCTAGATTCCACTCTAAAAAAGGAAAAAAGTAATTTTGGGATTTTTATATCTAAGGAAACAATCTTCAGATTTTTTCCATATTCTTATCAACGGAAAAATCACTTTCTCACTGCTGACGAACATTTGACTAGCTGATGAATGCCTTAGTTTGAAAAAAAAAATGTTTATTCTTGGCCCTTTTTTTTTAGAAAATGGCTTTACTTTTGACTCTTATTTAGAATTTTCCTTATCAATGTAGATATGAATTAATATTTTATCAATTGATTGCATAGGGATAGATTTACCATATCAATAATTGGGATATGAATTTTTCTTTTTTGGCAATAGTTGTTGAGATGTGGATTCAGATGCTAGATTTATTGGTGCTTTGATTGCAAACAAAGAGAAAGTCTCTCTATGGCTTCTCTATATATAGAGGCATAGTTTTTTTTCCCATCATGGTGTCATGTTTTATTAGATCTGTAAATTAAGCTCGATTCAATATGGACTTCGAGCATAAGCTCGACGAGCACTGCTTTTTTGTTTCATATCTTCATATATGAGTTCAATTATTGGTTAATATGCTTGATACACATTGTTGGATAGGTAGGAGTTTCAGCCTTAGCTCCTGGCTCTCAATTGGCGACAGCAAGTTCGAGTCCGGAGCAGCCCAACCTGCTTGCCTTTTCTTGGCTACTTCACGGTGAAATCAGGCATGTCTTGCACGTCCAAGATGCCCTCGCGTAAGGTTATCATCATACCCGAATGGAAGATGCCGTTCTCGAGTGTTGCAAGCACGCTTTGGCAAGATATTCATTGAACGACGTGACGACTCCTCGGAGCGACTTGCAGTAGGTGAGCACGAGGCAGGGAGCGGGGTGAATGTTCGAAAGGCGATGATCACAAAACTTCAGAAGGTGCCTAACTACGCAATTTGCACAACTGCTGTTTTGTAGAAAGTCGCACTCGTAGAACCTAAGAAGAGATGCCACGACCGGTGATTTGTTTAGCATCTCAAGGTAGATGTAAGCATGTTCCAATATCGAGAAGAGTTTGTAACTATCGACGCAAAGTTTGTAACTATGACCATTGTTTAAGAGATATATCTAAAAGATCCTCCATTTCCACTCGAAGAAGAGGAAGAATAAATCTTTTGTGTGAGATAACTCTGCTTGGAATCCTCTGTTTTTCTCTATATTTTGTTTTCTTTCTTTTCATCTGCATGCCAGACTTGGTGAGAGTGAGACTATGGTCGTTCTGTTTTAGTTGAATGGACGAAATCTCTGAGCCCTGTTTGGTTGGGCATTTAGAAAGCCCTTTGGGACTCTAAAGTCCCTTGGCCAAATGCAAACGCGTTTGGTTCGTTTTTTGGGCGACTTTGGCGAGATACAATTGCATCTCCAAGTGACTCTAAGGGACTTTAGCCCAAGGGAGCTCTTGAGGTCTTTTGCGAAGTTGCATTTTCGGAATGCGTTTGGTACTGTTCATCTTCTTCGCGGTATTGTTCATCTTCTTTGGAGAGATGAACGGAGGCCGACACCGCTAGCCAAGGAGAGGCCTGCACCGGCAACCGTCGCCTGAGGCGTCACCGACCCCGGCGACCGCCGCCTGGGGGTTGCGGCCACTCGGCGACCACAGCTTGAGGTCGCGCGACCTCGGGCGTCGCCTGGGTCGTACAGCCTGGTCGCCCGACCTCAGGCGTCGCGTGACCCACGGCGTCACCGACCCAGACGTTGCCTGAGGTCCGGCAACCTCAGGTGGTGGTCGCCTGGGTTCGCGCAACCCAGGAGACGGAGGCTTGAGGTCACTGAACCTCAGGCGAAGCGTCGCCTGGGTCGCGCAACCCATGACAGCCGCGCGACCCAGGCGACGGCGCTTGGGTCGTGAACCCCAGGCGTTGCCTGAGGTCTGACAGCAACAGGCAACTGTCGCCTGGGTTGCGCGAACCCAGGCAACCCCCACCTGAGGTCGCCGGACCTCAGGCGAGGCTGTCCGGCGGCCAGATCTAGCCGCCGGTGGCCAGATCTTGCCACCGGTGGCTACATTTTAAAAAAAAAAATTAAAACTTTTTTTATATATAAAATTTACCAAAAATCCTTTACAAAATGTAGTTTTTACCAAACGGTATTTAGGCTAAAGTTCTTTCACAATGCAATTTAAAACTACAATTTACCAAACGCTATTTGCATTTGCACAAACCCCTTTAGCTCCAAGATATTTGCATTTTCCCAATGACATTTGCCCAAAGCCGAACCAAATGGGCCCTAAATGTGTTCTATTCGTAATTAACATGATGCTTTTTTTCTTGATGTCATTCTCCAAGTTCATGTTTCTCTATATACCGTAATGCTATTTCTATGTGATCTCTATAGTTTTACCATAATTCTATACTAAAACCAAGGCCAATTGAAAGAACAAAAGTTCGAGCACACGCCCTGGAAAAATGAGAAGTTCAAAAGATTGGGATTTTTACAAGCTTTGCAACTTCACCAACTGAAATCCATTTAATTGGTAAAGCAAACTTAAACCGAAAAGCTAGGACATATGTATAGAAAACCTCAACGAAGAGTGCATGCTTGCTCAGACCCACAAACCGAAAGGGATAGGCACATGACACGACCTTCCCGGAGGTGGAACACTTAGGGAAAAGCTAATGGACTAATAAACATTGACGAAGGTTCCTCTCATTAGGCAATTGCTTGCATTTAGCGCAGGCTCTCTCAAGCCCTATCAATTGTAACTTGATACTTGATTTAACATATAATTTATCTTTATGTTTTGGAGCCATCACTAATTAGTTAGGTTCCGATTAATTAGATTATATTTTACTTCTACGAACCAGAGATTTGACGGGTTTAGGGACTTGATTTTCTTAGATAAATCTAACAATATTTCGGTAATTTCTTTTTTCATTTTCAAAAATATTTAACAAGCAATCTTGAACGATTTGATCCTAATCCACTAACATATAATGGGTGATTATGTGGGTGCACAATAAAAAATGTAACACCCGTTACTCAAAGAAATGAATAGTTTGCAGAAAATTCAAAAGAGCATAGGCACGCTAAGCAAATCGAGGTATATCACTACCCATTACCACGAGATTCCTGCAAAAAATATCACTAACGGAAAAATGCGTATAAAATGCTTAGATGTTATGCATGATCGTTCATACATTAATGACTAGCTAACATGTAGTCTATACTTTGTTTTTGTATTATCATTTTTTTTTCAAAATAATTTTTTTCTTAACCTGAACTAGGCTTAATTTACATTAGCATGGACTAACTCAGAACATAAGTATTACATTAACTGAGCTCGAATCATCCTTTCCAAAATAGAAGCGCTGTTTGGGCATTTTGTTGAACATTTGGTTCGCGTCAAAATGCCCAGACCACTTTCCCAAGCCATATTCATGGCCTTCGATCTTGACTTGCGGATGACCTTAAGCAAGAGTAAAGCTCCAATGATGTGCAACTTCAAACCAATAGCACAAAAAGCTCAGTAACAGCTCACAAAACTCATCAAATCGTGGTTAAAAGCTCCTTCAAATTCACCAGTCTGGCTGTCTTGCAAGTTTGGGGTGGAAACTAGAACAGCTAGACCAGTAAACTGTCCAATTTCACGCCCTTGTATCTAATACACCTAGGGCTTCATACAAAATCCACTTGATTCGAATGAAAGTATGCAACGTAGAGTTTTAAACGTATGAAAAATAATCAACTACACATATTGAAAGGGAGAAGTACCAAAATAGTCCTAAACCTTTTGTATCGGTACCAATTCAGTCATAAACTTTTTAATTGGACCAATTTAGTCCTAAACTTTTTCACATTAGTACCAATTCAGTCCATCCGGCTAATTTAAGCCGGAAATTGTTGACGTGACCGCCGGCGGTCTTATGTGGCGCTATGTTGACAAATTTTATAATTTTTTCAGATTTTTTAAATTATTATTTTTTCTTTTTTTCTTTTCTCCTTAACCCTTGGCCGGCGAGGTTGCTGGCCTGCCGACCATCACCGGCCATAGGCTGGTTAGGGCGAGGGGCCGCCGCGCCCTCGTTGGCCGCAAGCGAGGGCGTTGGCCCCCGCCCAAATCCAGGCGAGGGCCGAAACCCTCGCTCGTTGGCCGGCAAGGGCCCCTGTGCCCTTGCCGACCACAAGCGAGGGCGCGGCGGCCCTCACCAATGGCCGATGAGGGCGTGGGGCCCCTCGCCCCGACCAACCTGTGGCCGGTGATGGTCGGCCGACCGGCGGCCTCGCCAGCCAAGGGGTAAGGAAAAAAAAATAATTTAAAAAATATGAAAAAAATATAAAAAAATTATTAAATTTGTCCACATGACGCCACATAAGACCACCGGCGGCCACATCAGCAATTTCTCCCTTAAATTAGCCAAATGGACTAAATTGGTCAAATTGAAAAGTTTATGACTGAATTAGTACAAATACAAAAGGTTTATGACTATTTTGGTACTTTTCCCCATATCGAAGTGACGTTCCAAAGTGGCTTGCATGCACGATCCCTACCGCCCAGCCATGCACGACTCATTGCCTTAGGCGGATCGGCTCAGGGTTCACCAAAAGTGAGGACCCTTGCAGGCCTTTCAACAAGCAGTTCACACATGGGTAATGCGAACACATCTCAGCCTTCTGTCTCACCAAAACAGGGCAGCACTAGAGAGGATGCAATTACCTGGCTTTTCACAACGCCACAGCTGGGGTGAGCATATGAGTTGATGGTCGGAGTACCTAAAACAGCTGGGGCTT
The DNA here is from genome assembly GCA_007663325.1 of Eucalyptus pauciflora. NCBI lineage: Eukaryota > Viridiplantae > Streptophyta > Magnoliopsida > Myrtales > Myrtaceae > Eucalyptus > Eucalyptus pauciflora. Next base: position 428,938 of record VMYD01000019.1, read on the forward strand.
AGGTGAGGTGCCGACTGTCCAGGCTTTCTCGGCTAGAAAAACAGGGCAAAATAGGGGAGATGCGGCTCTTCTAGGCTGGTCAGGCCTTGCAGGTTTTGTTGGTAATGGCGCGGTGCTCAGCGGAGCGTGGTGATGATGTGAGGACAAGGCATAGCTACAGCAGGAGGTGTAATGACAACAGCAAGCTGTCCGAGGCCATTGGCTAGGGAGAATGATGAACGATAGAGACGGTGGCGTGGAGGCTAGGCGAGATGATCCGATTGGTAAGTGGTGGTCTAGGTGGTCGAAGGTGGTTATGCGGTGACTTGGGAAGAATGACCGTGGCTATGTGCGTGTGAAGTCGATGATAGAAGTTAGTTATGGCAATGAATTGTTGGAAGATATGCTCAAGATTCTATTTTTGATTATGATTGTGCACTAAATCAATTAGGGATTAGATTGAGATTGAGATTGAGATTGATTGGATTGAGATCAAGTTTGATTTGTAGAATATATCTTTGCCATTTATCGCGTAATTTTTTGTACTATATTTATAGAGCCTTGTACACTTGGGAGAATCGAAGAAAATACAATTTTTTTTCCTCAAACTCCTTCTTCCAGTCACGTCCTTCCCTATCTTCTTGCTCTTTCTTGCTTCCTTTCATGGTATCAAAGCATCCAAACTCTTGATTTAGCTTCTGCTTCGATTGCTTGCCAAGGAATGTTGACTTGCAAAACAGAGCCATTCCTTCGGCGTAGGAATCAATTTTTTACGGAAGAAGAAAAGAGTGATTTTTTTTACCACCATGACCAATCCACAGAATTTGCCTTCTACTTCTGATGACCAACCTACAGGAGAAGTCACGCCTGCTACCTCAGAAACTTAGGATCCAACAGTGGAATTTTGCATAACCCAATAACAACCCACTCAAGCCCAACACATGCAATGGCAGCCCATCTGGGCTAAGTCTAGTCTGGGGTGGCCCATTTCAAGCCAACCCATCGTGAGCCATCCTTACCGATGGGTACCTTATCTATGGTACCTTGGGCCAAGCCTAAATCCATCATTGCTTGAACTTTAGGGCTAGCAAAACAATGCCCAACCCGATGGGAGCCCACCAACCAGAAGTGGGGCAATCCTAACCATCGCTCAGATCAAGTTAATGCGAAGCAGACAGGCAGATCGGGCGAAAGAAATCCCTACATGAGATTTTTCAATGCAAGTCATGGAGCCAAGTCAAGCAATTCGAGTATGGGGAGAAATCCCAACCCGAGTTTTGTGCCTAGCTTTTTACCGTTTCCTGTCATGGTTGTTCGGAGCCCGGCAACCCCCTGTACGTGTCAATCATCGACAGATTAGAATTGTGACTCATTAGTCTATAATTAACCAGGCCTGAAAACTATTGCAGGTGGTCAAAGGACTTTTGGCGGGCCCTCGTGACAAAGGACAAAGACGGCTTTCTCGATGGAGCCATCTCTATCCCCTTCAACAAGTGCTTGGCTTGACATTGGAGAAAATGTAATCAACTCGTTCAAACATGGATCGGTAACCGCATACCTCCATAAGTCGCAACCAATCTTCCACCGTTGGAGAACTTGAAGAGCATGTGGGAAAACATCAAACAAATGTATAGAAAATTAGATTGAGCGAAATGTTCTCTCTCATGCAGGAACTCAGCTAACTCAAGCAAGGCAATATGATAGTCATGATCGTTTTCAACAAATTATCATCGCTTTGGAACGACCTTGAAGTTGCAGAGGAGAAACTTAAGGGCCCAAGAGAAATCCTTGCGTAGTGTAGATCTATAAAATAAAGGGAAAAAGCCACTCAATTTCTCCTAATTTTGAATGAATTTTACCTAACCTTTCGTTCATAGATCTTGGCTATGGAACCGATGTCACATCTCGGGTGAATCTTCCAATTAGTTGTTCAGGAAGAAAGCTAGTGGCTCGCGACACCGAAGTATGCGAAAGGAGGGGAGAGTATTGCCCACGCAGCCCGCGGCGAAAGGCGAGAATTGGGTGTCAAAAGCCTAAGCCAAGAGAGAGGGCGTCGAGAGGGGCTCGAGTTCCACGGAGGTGGGGCGGCGATATCCGTTCCCTTAAAAGGGAAGGGACGAATGGCCTAGATCATTCACGTTGATTGGACGGCTCGTAGGGGACAGATCCATTAGTTGAATCACATGGTGGGCATGACTCCACGTCTAAAACATTCAACGGACAAGTTTTTTTCCACGTCATCAAAACATTTTGCACAAAATTCAAAGGGGAAAGGTAAATTATATTGTGAATATTGCAAATGCCAAACTATACAATTGATAATTGTTGGAAATTGCATGGCAGGCCTGGAGAAAAAGGAAAAAGAAAGGAATTTTTTGTAGCTTACCAAGTCACTGGGCTCAGTGGTCCGAATATCGATCGACTCATCACGTATGGACAATATCAACAACTGATGCGGGTATTACAGGAATTGTATACTTCCAACAAAGGAGGAAGTTTTTCAGGTATATCTTACTGTTTGATGAATTCTCTTTCAAGAAAGGCATGGATAATTAACTTAGGAGTGAGTGATCATATTATTTGCGAAAAATGATTTTTTTCAAATATGCATCGAAAACTGGATCTCTTCTGTGCAATTACCAAATGATAACATTATTCATGTTACAGTGACAAGCACAATCAAACTTAGTCCTCAAATCACCCTTCAGAATGTCCTTTATGTCCCGGAATTTTAGTTTAATCTCATTTCGGTGTCCAAAGTTTGCAAGGAAAATTTATGTTGAGTGTTTTTCGATTCTGACACTTGCTTCTTTCATACCCTTTTAATTGGCAGATTGATAGGCTTGGGTAGTCTTTCCAAAGGGCTTTAAACATCATTATGTAATGTGACTACCAATGATAAAGAATTCCTTATGCATTCAAGAATGGGTCATGATGCTTTCTTTCCTTATTCTCAGTGGCATATTTGCCCCCTTGCAAAATGGTCGCATACCCCCTTTCCTTTTAGCGAAACTTGTTGCAACAACATTTTTCATTAATTCATGTGGATGTTTGGGGACCTTATCACACATCGCACCATGATAGATCACGTTACTTTCTCACCATTGTGGATGATTATTCTTATGCTATGTGGGTCTTTTATGATGCAATCAAAAGGTCAGGTTTTCTCCCATTTAAACATGTTCATCACCTTGTCAAGAGATCAGTTTAGAAGATCTATACAGCGAATCTACATTGATAATGGGAAGGAGTTTTTCAATCATGATTGCACTTCGCTTTTCTCGACTCATGGCATTTTGTATAAAAGTTCATGTATTTACGCCCTACAATAAAATGGGGTGGTGGAATGTAAGCATCACCATCTCCTAGAAGTTGCACGGGCATTGAAATTCCAAACATCCATTCCAAAGAACTATTGGGGAGATATTATTACTGCAGCATATCTTATCAATCATATGCTTACACGGATATTGCATGGAAGAACCCCCTTCGAACTACTTTTCTGGAAGAAACCAGCATTGGATCATTTAAGGGTTTTTGGCTATTTATGCTAAGCTACTATAGTGGGCTCTCGGGACAAGATGGGTCTCTGTGCTCAGCGATGTATATTCATGGGCTATCCCAACTTAGAAAAGGGATATCGTGTCCTTGATCCATCAATAGGGGAATTCTTTGTTAATAGAGACATCATTTTTCATGAAGATGTCTTCCCATTTCCTGAAGAAGAATCATCAAATGAAGGCTACGAAAAGTCCTCACCACTTCTTATCTGAGGAAGATATTTCTCCTGAATTTATCCTAACAGCACCTCTATCAATAGCCCCAACGTTATATGAGAATTCACCCTCGGAGATCGTTATGGAACCTATGCCTAAGGATATGCCAAACATGGAGGATACCCCTACTATCTCACTAGAACTCACCACTGAGGAAACATCAGCACCGATATCTTTCCCTCCACCATGAGTGGATCCTCCTCGACATTCTAGCCAATCTACACAACCACTAACATGGACAAAGGACTATGTATGTACTTCATCAATTCACTAAGTATCATTATCCAATCTATTCTTATGTTTCCTTTCATAAACTTTTGTTGGAGCATAGATGCTGCATTAGTCACATATCGGAGGAAAATGAACCATCTAGTTATATGAGACATCTAGTGATCCACGGTGGCAAAAGGCTATGGCGGCAGAACTATAGGCATTGATCGACAATCAAACCTGAGATCTAGTCACCCTACTTCTAAATAGAAAGCCAATCGGATGCAAGTGAGTATATAAAATAAAATATCGTGTTGATGAATCCATTGAGCATTACAAGACTCGTTTAGTGGCTAAAGGATTTACTCAGTGAGAAGGTTTTGATTATCACGAGACCTTCTCTCATGGCTAAAGACATCATAGTTTGTTCATTCTTATCAGTTACAGCTATCCATAATTGGCCACTACATCAAATGGATGTGCACGATGCTTTTCTTCAAGGCAATTTGGATGAAGAGATTTACATTGATGTTCCTCAAGATTTATAAAGACAGAGGGAGAATAGAGTATGTCGTCTCCGTAAATCCCTTTATGGCCTGAAACAAGCTTCTAGGTAGTGTATGTTTGCCAATGCTCTCACAACTGCAGGCTTCAAACAGTCTAGATATGTTTTTTTCCTATTCACATGAACTAAAGATATGTCATTTATCTACTTGATGATATATGTTTATGATATACTCATCATGGGTAATGATAAAGCTGCTATAGAGAGCCTTAAGGAATATCTATACTCCACCTTCCATATAAAAGACTTAGGAGCACCTAAATACTTCCTCGGGATCGAGATTGCTTGAGATTGAGATTGCCCGATCTAACCAATGAATTTCTCTTAGTCAGCAAAAATTTATACTGGAGATTACATCAGAGGCAGGACTGTTAGGATGCAAACCAATAGTTATCCTAATCAAGCAAAACACCAAACTAACTACGGCAGATTACGATGCGGGAATATCTTAGGATAATGATCCTATAATCAAGGATCCATCAAGTTATCGGAAACTCATTTATTTGACTATGACTAGGCCTGATATCTTATATGATGTGCAGACACTCAGTCAATTTATGCACAGTCCAAAGCAATCTCATACGAATGCTGCCCTGAATGTCATGAAATATTTGAAAAAGTACCTAAGACTCAAGATACTCCTATCCAGGAAATGTAATATGGAGATGACGGCATACTGTGATGCGAACTACGCAACTTGTCCCGTGAGCCGAAGATCAGTCACTGGCTTCTGCATTAAATTGGGAGAATCTCTTCTTTTATGGAAGACCGAAAAGCATGCAATTGTATCATTATCTTCAGCTGAGGTGGAATATCGAGCTATGACGAAAACTATGTGTGAGATTGTATAGATACAAGGCTTGCTTCAAGATTTTGGAAAACAGTTGAAAGGTCCAACAAAGTTACTTTTGCGACAATGATGTGGCTCTCAAGCTTGCAGCAAATCCCATAGTGCACGAAAGAACTAAGCATATAGAAGTGGATTGTCATTTTACTTGAGAGAAGATTCAAGAAGGAATAACCGAGACAAGAGGAATTTGAATCACAGAACAACCTACCGACGTCTTCACTAAACCTCTATGTCAAAGACAACACACATATCTGTTACGTAAGCTAGGCGTTTTGGATATCCACAAGCCACTGGCTTGAAGGGGAGTGTTGGAAGATATGCTCAAGATTTCGCTTGAGATGCCGTTTTTTATTATGATTGTGCACTAAATCAATTAGGTATTAGATTGAGATTGAGATTGATTGGATTGAGATTAAGTTTGATTTGTAGAATATATCATTGCCATTTGTTGTGTACACCTTGTACTATATTTATAGAACCTTGTACACTCAAGAGAATTGAAGAAAATATAATTTTTTTTTTCCTTAAACTCCTTCTTCCAGTCACGTCTTTCCCTGTCTTCTTGCTCTTTCTTGCTTCCTTTCATAAATGACTAATCGTGAGCGGCGGTTAGTGTTACCAAAGGGTGGAGGCACGGCTAGTGGTCGTGTAGCTTGAGGGAGGAGGCATGGTGGTGGGTGTTGTTATGTCAGCTAGTTGTGCGGCAAGAGAAATGTGAAGGAATATTGGATTGATGGATGCTTGGTTTTCCCATCAAGTGAATGTCCCCTTCCTTTTGGACAAAATGTGGATGTGCAGACCTCTCCTTCTTATTTGCTCTTTTAGCTTGCACATATCTCTTATTTCAAATAAAGGCTTGAAGTGCAACTATTTTTCCGAAAAGAGGACTCGAATCACTTGAGTGTCACTTTTAAAAAAAATAAAAAATAATCATTTAAGTGTCAACTACGATTTGGGTCGCCAGGAATCTAACGTGGCTATATTTTATTAATTTGTCCATCTTACATGGCTCGCCGGTGTGCCTAGTTAGCATATAATCCTTAAACGATGTCATCCAAAAGTTGTAAATAGTGATTATCTGAGTACCAAATTTTATTTAAAGTGATCATTCGAATGCCAATTTTTTTTTTAAAGTGATCATTTCAGTACCAAACATGTCACGTGAAAATGCCACATGGAATGGAGTTTTTTAAAAAATTTCCAACTCATATTATAAATTTAATTATAAATGACACGTAATTAATTTGATCAGAATTTCTTGCTGTTGGCACTTAGTGAACATTTTTTTTTTCTGAATTAGCACTTAAATGAGCAAGCGAAAACTTTTGATACTAAAGTAAGCACCATATACAAGTTTTGACACTTCTAGTATACTTATCCCTTCAAATAAAAGCCTGAACCTCCTTTAAATTGGAACTAAGAAAGCAGCAGAATCGGGATCTAATTCAAGTGCCTCGGAGGAGCAGCTGCTGCAGCTTTCTCAGGCCTTTAGTAACTGCTCTGCATGCGGTAGCGACATCTCCGGAGAGTTGCAGAGGCTCGCGAGCTTGTACAGGTCAGAGAACATCGGTCATGGGGACAGCATAGTAGATGGCAATAAACAAGAAAAGTAATTTTAGTTTTTTTTTTAAAAAATTTAAAGGATACAATCTTGAGATTCTTTTAAGACAAAAGTGCCCTTATTTGGATTGACAGGAAAATCACTTTCTTGTCTTTAGCAAATATTTGGCCAGCCGGCGAGCTCGGACCCTAATTTGAAATAATGCCTACTATTGATCATTTTTTGAGAAAATGGCTTTACCTCATGTCCTTCTTTAGAATTTTCCTTATTAAGGTAGATACGGAATTAATATTTACGTTAATTGACCGTAAGGGATAAGAATAACCAAATCAGAAATTGAGATAAGAATTATTCTTTTTTGGCAATAGTCGTTGAGATATGGATTTAGATACTTAATTTATAGGGAATTTGGTCGCAAACAAAAGGAAAGTTTCTCTATGGTTTTTCTATATATAGGGGCATTAGTTTTTTCATCATCATATCATTTCTATTAGATCTGTAAATTCCGCTCTGTTCAATCTAGACTTCGGTCATAAGCTCGATGAGCACTTCTTTTTGGTCTCATATCTTTATAATATGAGTCTATTTATTGGTTAATGTGCTTGATATACATTGTTCGTCAAGCAGGAGTTTCAACCTTAGCTTTTGGATCTCAATTGGCAACGGAAAGTCCGAGCCCAAAGTAGCCAAACCGGCAAGCGCCTTATCGATTACTTCTCGAGGGAATCAGACATGTCTCCTAGTAAATGTTAAGTATTCTGATATGGATAAAAGTTTATAACCATGGATGTAAAGTTTGTAACTATCATCGTTATTTTAGAGATATATCTAGAAGATCCTCCATTTCCACTCAAAGAAGAGGAATAATAATCTTTTTGTGTGAGATAACAGAAGATACGACATTCTCCTTCTATTTCGATTACAACTTCTTCTTTGAAGAATGACATTCTGTCGCCTTCCAGGACGTACGACATTCCGCATACGAAGTACAATCCATTGAAGACTCTTGAGCCTGCAAGAGGGTGCTTTTAATCCGTTAAAACAAGGTACGTCCCCTTTAATGATGTGCTTTTCCATTCAAGTTTTTCAAGGCATGTTTTTCGGATGTGTTTTTTGTGTTACTCGATAGTTTGAGATATGTATTTATTTTATGAATTCGTTTCCTTCATTGGCATCAGAGTAATGATCTTATTTCCTAATCGTCGAACATGTTTATAAACAGGTTGTTGGCCAGAAATCGCAAAACAACATCGGCAACGCTTAGGTATGAAAAACGACACCTGACTGTACTATTTGGGGCCGCTTCTTGATGTTCCATGCAGCAAAAATCTTTTTTGAAAGTGTAGAGTTGTAGTTCTTGTTGAGACGAGAAAATCGAGTGGTGGCATGCCATCGGAGGAGGTCGGGCGTGCCTCCATGCGCGGCTGCAATGGGCAACCTCGTTGGCGCATGCATCGCATGCGTGAGTAATCACTGGCGCATTGCACGCACAGGCGAAGAAAGTACCACGTGTGTGCCGCACGTGCCCCACGTACAAATGGGCTATGTGGCTGACGTATGCCACACCGATTAAACGGTCGAGTCTCTTGACCCAACCTGGCACCCAAGCCGACCCTTTGACTTGTTGATCCGATCCGGTCAATCCTTGGACCTGACCGGGTTGACTAGCGATTGACCTTTGACCTTTGACAAAAAAAAAAAAAAAATCTGTCCACGCGTGTGATCGTGTGGGAGCTCCGATTGGAACGTTCTTGATATCGGCGTGTGCGTAATGGAAATTTTTATGTCTTGAAATATTGATGCGAATAAGTGTTCCCTATTATGATGCACCAAGGATTACAAGTAATTCTTTTTTCTTCTACATTTGTTGAAGGAACAATGCCGCGCTTTATGCATACACCGATTTTTGTAAGAACAGATGAACAAAAGGAGAGAATTGCAAGGCTGAGAGCTGAGTTAGCTGCCTATCGATGGGATGGATGTGACATGGTGAAACACATCATGAAGGTCAATGAGATGATACAAGATATCATTTGGAAAGGTTATCGTATGTCAAACGTCGAGATGATTAATGCCCTAACAGACACTCTCCCATATGAATGGCAAGAAGTAATCAATGATTTATGGGGAACTCCGGAAATTGAAGTGGTGGATGGTCAATGGGAAAATGGTGAAATCCCTCTTGTTCCAGGTTATAAACAACTTGCGATGGATTTCCTGAAAGAATACATAAGGGTTGGGGCAGCGAAGACGTCAACCCTTGGCTTGAACACGTCCTGGCGCAGACTGAATGCTCCATGGAGGAATCATAAGGAATCTTCGAAGGTATATCCATGGTTGCCCAATGTGACCATAGAATTTTCTGAGAAATTTTCCAAGGAATTTGATATGTCCTTCCCGGTGTATAAGATAGATGAGTGGCTTTGACATTATAATATATATTTTTTGGGTTAGTTTTAGATTATCTTTAGTGGATTTTTTTTTTATGTTGATATTTTTTTTTCAATTGGATTCGCTACTTTTGGGAATGGAGTGTTTAGTTAATAAAAGTTGAATGTTATTTGCTATTATTATTATTATTATTATTATTGTTATTATAACATTTGCATTTTTTGTGGGAAGTTCAAGAAAGTTTTAGTGACTTTTAAAAACTTACTTTTGCATAGATGTTTATATTAATGATAATTTCAAATTAGGAATTTTAGATGATAACTAGAAACAATGTGACCTTTCAATTCTAAAACTTAATTTGAAATTATTTCTTAATATGATTAATTTACGCAAAACGGATGCATAAGTATTAAGCATTAATATTTTGTGCATGTATATCTAAAATGTTTAAATACAATGGCTTCAACATCTAAGAATATAATGGCTGAACTGAACAAAGGAGAGAAATTGAACGGCGAGAATAATGAGATATAGAGTATGGAAATTAAATATGTGTTGGAAGAGCAATGAGCACTAAAAGCTTTCAACCAAGTTGTGGAAAAACCCGAAGATGGAAATACTGCACAACATAAGAAAGATAAAGATGCATTTGCTACTTGGAAGAATAATTGCCTAAGATCTTACATAAATTTTGATGTTTCAAACTCTAAAGATGATGAAGAGGACGATGAAGAGATAGCTTTCATGGTAAAGAAGTTTAGGAATATGGCAAAAAAGGAAGAAAATCCAAAGGAAAAAGACCATTCAAATCAATTAAGCAAAAGGAGAATTTCAGTGAGAAAGAGAAAGCAAAGATGCAATTTGTTTTGAATGTAGAAAACATGGACACATCAAGTCGAGTTGTCCTCTCCTAAGGAAAAAGAAAAGCAAGTACAAAAAAAAAAAAAACAAGAAAGCTCTAAAAGTTGAAACTTGGAATGATACTGAATATGAAAAAAGTCATGAAGAGTATGCGGACAAATGTCTAATGGCAAACTCAAATTTAGAGAATGAGATCAAGGAAAGTAACTTAGATATTCCCAAGGAAGTGTCAAATTTCATTGATAAATTATGCTTAGAACACAAAGTTGCACTTAATAAAATATCTGAATTGAACAAGGAGAATTCAAAGTGAGGCAACAAGGTATTTTGCAGAAGGAGAAAATTGAATCTCTTGAAAAAGATATTTTTCAGATTCAAGAATGTTTAGATTTGGTTTCAAAGTTTCAAAAGAAAATGAATCTTTGAAAAATGAAATTTCTGATATTACAAAAAGGTTTTCCATTGATTCAAAAACTTTGGAGCAGATACTTTCTATTCAAAGTCCATATTACAACAAGTCATGTCTTGGACTTGAAAAGGAAAGTGTTCTTCAAAATGAATTTGCAAAATACAAAGATAGGAAAAAGCAAAAACCTTCAAAACTTGCTTATAGAAATCTTTTTCAAAAATAGTTTGTAAAATTTGTTGGCCGAAGCTCCTTCAAATCTCAATTTATGGGGATCCAAATCATTTTAATAATGATTGCCCAAAGACTTGAAGATCAATTTAAAGAAATTCATCATGGCGGAACCATCTAACCTAAAAGGGGATAAGTACACTTTGGTGCCAAAAGTTGTGTACGGTGCTCACTTTGATGCAAAAAGTTTCTGTCGGATCCAAATCGGAGAAAAAATGATCACTTTGGTGCCTCCGGCGAAAAATTCCGGCTAAATTAATTACGTGACTTTTATATTTAAAAAAAAAGTTGCTCAGCTTTTAAACGACGTCATTTTCCATCCTCTTCGAGAAACAACGTTGTTTTGCCCTTATACGTGGACATCTTCGCAAAAACGATGTCGTATAGCTCATTCGTGGATTGAAATTAGGGTTAGGGTTTCTTCCTCGCCGCTCAACCACCATTGTTCGCCCGCCAATGCTCGGCCACTGTCGCTCGGCCACCATTGTAGATGCTTGACCAGGTGAGCGAGGAGAGAATGAGATTGTTGCTCAAGCAAGAAGTGGTAGGAAGAATCGAAGGCGAGGGTGGAGGAGGAGGAAGAAGAGGGGTCAAAGGTGCCACTACTGGTGTGCCGCCGCCGCCGCCGATGCCGTTGTTGGTGCTGCTGCTGGTGCCGTTTGCTGTCTGGTGTCATTCTTTGGGGAAGAAGACGACATGCCTCTCTCTCTCTCTCTCTCTCTCTCTCGATAAGCCAAACGACGTCGTTTTTGTGGTTTAGATGCTGACTGTGCTCTCCAGCGAGCCACATTAGCCTAAAAAATTAATAAAAAAGTGCCACGTCGGATTTCCGGTCAATCTGATCAGAGTTGGCACTGAAGTGATCGTTTTTCAAATTTTTTGGCACTTAAGTGATCCAACGGAAACTTTTGGCACCAAAGTGAGCGCCGTACACAACTTTTGGCACTGATAGTGTACTTATCCCAACCTAAAAGGACCCAAGTAAGTATGGATACCAAAAAAGAAAATTGAATTCGTTCTTCTACTGCAAGTACCAAAGAAAAAGAAGAATAAGTGGTATTTGGAGAGCAAATGTTCAAGGCATATGACTGGTGATCCAACCAAGTTTGTCAAGCTCTCAAAATACAATGGTGGAAGTGTATCCTTTGGTGGAAACAACAAAGGAAATATCATAGGCATGAATTGGCAATGAGAATACCAACTTGGTCAAGTGATTGATGTTATTCAGAGACAAAATGAGGATATTAAAAATATGTAATCTTCAACATAGGATTAGATTAGAGTTTCATCATTCATGTACTAACTTAGGTTATACATGTTAGTTTAATTCACTCATGATTAGGGATTAATGGGGCAAAGTCCATCGAAAGTGCCAAAATTATGCATAGGTGGAATCTTTAGTTCCAAAAGTTCCAAAATGTATACTTAAGTGCCACTTCTTTTTTGAAAAATTGAGATACTTCAGTGTCAAGTCCAGCGAGAGTAGTAATCTGACATAGCTTATTTTAATAATATATGTAGTCTATGTGACTCACCGGAATGTTTACTCAGCAATGAAAGTGAAAAACGACATTATTTTGCCCCTAAATTTATTAATTTTATATTAGTTAAAAATAATATTTTTTTAAAAAAAGGTGAACAACAGATTCAATAAGGGCCTCCATAGTCCTCGCCAAATCTACTGTTCCCTCTCCTTTTTAAAAAAAAAAAAATTAGTTTTTAATTTATTTTTAATTAATATTTATATTAAGAATTAATTTTAGGGTCTTTTTACTAACATGGACATTTTTTAGAAAATGCAACGTCAGCCATTTAGTCGGAATTTCTTATTGTTGACACTTAAGTGCTCCATTTTTCTCCAATTTTAGTACTTAAGTGTACATTTTAAAACTTTTGGCACTATTGTTCCCCTCAGCCAAGTTGACACCTGCGGTGTCTACACCTCAAGATTAATGCATGTTCATGTGATACGTAGATTTTTAGGATCAAAGTGTCTTCTTGTTGAGTGATAAATGATAATAACAAAAGCATGTACATTAGGGAGTCTCATATAAATTACACTAATTAGGGAATTAACTTTATAGAATTCATATTGCATGTCATTTAGTAAGTCACATGTCATTTAAGGTTTATTTTGATTAATATCTCATAGAGATGACATTTCAAATTGATGCATGTCTAACTAAATGAAATATAATCTAGAACCCATCATGCATGCCATGTGGTCATATCATTCTTGCACATCATTTAGTAATTTAATTAGTGCACATGAGTCAATTTCTTTGAACATAAAATTGTAGGGCTTATTTATTTTTTTCTTAAAATATGAATGTTAATTAAATGAGAAAAATATATATAAAAAAATTATAATAGATTGCATGCTAGTTAGTTATTAATTAATGCATTATCATTCACACCATTCATGCATCTTGCCTGCATAATCTTTTTAAGTAATAGTCTCAACTTTGCGACGATGCATAGTAATATGCTTAGCACACTCAAGTTCTTTAAATTTTATGCAATTCATTTACTGCCTTAATTATTGGGTGTTATGTTCTTGATTGTGCACCTAAATGATCATTCCCTCACATGTTAGTGGCTAAGGATTGAAATCGACCAAAACTATATGCAAAAGCAATTTTCAAAATAAAGAGAAAAGTTATGGAAAAGGCATTGAATTAATCCAGTATAACGAAATCCTCATATCCATGAATCTCTAGTTTATAGAAGTAAAATGTACTTCCACATTTTAGTTAAATGTCTAATTAACTCTTGACTGCTTAGTGGTGGCTCCAAACGGTAAGATGAATTGTGATTGGTAGAGCTTGGGAAAGCCTCAAGTAAGCATCATGCTAGGGCGCGCATAATAAAATTTCTACTTCTCTATTTCTCTGTTTCTCTGTTCCCCGGAACAGATTTGGAACAGAAATCCGTTTGGTAACGCAATTTGATTTTTTTTCTATTTATAGAATATATTTCTATTCCAAAAATAGATTTGAAGAAGAAATTATAAGCTAAAATTTTTAACTTCTCAATTTCTGTTCCAGAAATTTTGTCATGCGCACCCTTAGTAATTTAACCTTTGGAGGGTGGCGACAGACATGTTATTTTATAGCTAGCCAATGTATTTATCTACCTATATATTCTTAAAGGCCTGATAAATTTGGGTTGATGTTGAACACTTGTCATGTAGTTGAGGTTTTATTTGCCATGTATTTTCCAAGGTGACACAATTGCAACCTGTCTTTTTCTATTTATTATTTAAGGACCTAAAATCTTGCAAATTCAAAAAAAATTGGGAAGATATTTAATGGGCTTTTACTAATTAACTTTCACTTTTCTATATAACTAGTGTTAACAACTGTTGAAGACTATTCAGGTGGGCTGTTGAGATTTCACTTGTCATGATTTTCATAGGTAGCATAATTGTAATATGTCCTTTCCTATTCGTTTTTAGTGACTTGATAAACTTGGAAAAATGGTTTTCTATGATTAGAGTACCTAGTGTCGAAGAATCTTAATATGGGCAATGCAGTCCTTTGGTTTCACTTGCCATGTATTTTCATAGCCAGCTTATCTATCTTTTTCTAGTTATATATTCTTTAATGACTTGATAAATTTGAGAAGTTCGAGACTTACTCGCCATGTATTTGCAGTGGTGGCGTTGCTGCAACATGTCCTTTTCTAATTATTATTCAATGGCTTGATGAATTTGGAGTAATATTGCGAATATAAAACGTTTTTGCAATTATATAGAATGGATTTTTACTAGCCACGTATTTTCAAGTAGTGACATAATTGCAACCTGCCTTTTTCAATTAATAATTATATAAAAGTAATGAATATGGAGAAAAATAAATTTCTATAACCAGTGCGTCAAAGCGTCAAACATTGTTAATATGGCAATGCATAGATTTTGCTTGCCATTTTGTTATTATCCTTTAATAACCTGATAAATTTGGCTTAATCTTCTGGACTTAATTTATACGGGAAAAATATAGTGAGTTAGTTTACTCGAGAGATTGGAATAAATTGATTGTCTTTCCCGAAGAATGACATGTTGAGATTTATTTGTAATCTACTCTTGATTCTTTTAATTAACCTGCCACTTCCTTTGATTCTTCTAGGAATGAAATGATAGGTTCGAAGAAATCTTGTGAAATTAGCAATATTGAAAAAAGAAGAAGAAGAAAAGAACGCCTTACATATCTTAGAAACTTTGAATAGCGACAAGAAGTTTGTCATGAGTGTGATATGCTTGGACTATTACTACTTTTGAATCGCATTTTATATGAAACGAGTTTAGAGTTTTCTAGCGCATTTCATGGGCTTGTAGCTTATCCGCATTAAGTGGGCTTATTTGCCATTTGAATCGCATTTTATGAAACGAGTTTAGAGTTTTCTAGCGCATTTCATGGGCTTGTAGCTTATCCGCATTAAGTGGGCTTATTTGCCAGATGATGATGATGATGATGATGATGATGATGATGAATAAGTTATAAATTTAGAAATTTAGAAACGGAATTAATATCAAGTTCAGGAATAAATTTACCACATCAATAGTTGAGATACATTTTTGGTAATAGTTGTTGAGATATGGATACGGACACTGAATTTATTGGCACTTTAGTCGCAAACAAAGGAAAAGTTTCTCTATGGCTTTTCTATAGTGGCATAGTTTTCCCCGTTGTTGTGTCTTTATTAGATCTGTAAACTAAGCTCAATCAATCCAGACTTCGGTCATAAGCTCAAAAACCACCGCATTTTCGTCTCATATCTTCATATATGAGTCCGATTATTGGTTAATATGCTCGATATACATTGTTAGTTAAGTGAGAGTTTTCAACCTTGGCCCCTCGCTCTTTGTTGGTGATGGCAAGTTCGAGCTAGGAGCAACCAAATCGGCACTACCTTGTTGGCTACTTCCATAGCGGAATCGAATCGGTCTCTCTTTGTCCATCAAGCCCTTGTAGAGTAGGGCAGCGACTCCTCGCCCAATTGCATTTTGCACAACCGCTATATTTTGAATGATAAGAGATGCCACGACTGATGATTAGGGATGATTGGTTCTCGGTCTGGTCCGGTTCCATCTAAAAACCAAGAACTAGACCGGAGGAACTGGTTCCCAATTTTCGGAACTGAGGACCAGACCGGAGGTGCCTAGAACAGGACTAGTTTGGTCCGGTTCTCGGGTGGTCCTTTGGAACCATTCCTATGACATCGCCACTTATACTTGAAGTCGTTGATAATGTGAAGGGTCTGGGTGACGAAGACGTAGAAAACGAGGGGAGCAAGGGAGATCGGGGCCACTGAGGCAACATTGGAGGTGGGACAATGGCTTGCAGAAGGCATTGAAGAGGAGGGCGAGCCAGAAGAAGAGGAGAAAGAGGCGGTGGAGATCATTCTTCTGCTAGTTGATGGCATGTTTCTTCTCAAGGGCCTTCTCGAAATAAAGCTGGACTATCATGTTTAGGGTCGTGTCCTTCGCTTGTTAGTGGTGGCTGCTCTCGTAGTCCACCATTGCTATCGCCTGCAATGGGGGTGTGTAGAGAGAGGGGGGAGAGATTTTGAGGAGAGAGAGGGAGTGAGAGATTTCAAGGATGGGGAAGGGAAGAGGAGAGCGAGGGAAGACAAAGCGGGGAGAGATTTTGGGGATGGGGAAGGAAGGAGGAGAGAGGTGGGGAGATTTCAAGAGGAGAGATTTTGGGGGTATGGGGAAGGGAAGAGGAGACAGAGGGGGGAGAGATTTCGGGGATGGGCAAGGGGAGATTTTGAAGAGAGGAGGGGGGAAGAGATTTCGGAGATGGGGAAGGAGACAAGGGTGCGTAGAGAGAGAGAGAGAGAGAGAGAGAGAGACGGGTGAGGTGAAGTGATTGAATGATAACTTTTGAGGACAAAATAATTAGGGTGCGTTTATTTGTGTTTTTGTTCTTTTTTTATTTCGGGGAATAGAAATAGAAAAAATTATTTCTGTTCCGAGAAACAATTTTTGACTAGAAAAACACGTTTGGTAAACTTGTTCCCGGAATAAATAAATAAAAAGAACATAAAAACATTTAGTAAATTTGTGTTCTTTTTTTGTTCTTTTTTTAAATTTTTTTTCATTTTTAAATTTTTTCTTCTTTTGGTCGGTCGCTGGCCTTGGTCATGGCCAGCAACGAGGGAAGACAAAGCGGGGAGAGATTTTGGGGATGGGGAAGGAAGGAGGAGAGAGGTGGGGATATTTTAAGAGGAGAGATTTTGGGGGTATGGGGAAGGGAAGAGAAGACAGAGGGGGGAGAGATTTCGGGGATGGGGAAGGGGAGATTTTGAAGAGAGGAGGGGGGGAAGGAGACAAGGGTGCGTAGAGAGAGAGAGAGAGAGAGAGAGAGAGAGAGGGGAGAGGTGAAGTGATTGAAGGATAACTTTTGAGGACAAAATAATTAGGGTGCGTTTATTTGTGTTTTTGTTCTTTTTTTATTTCGGGGAATAGAAATAGAAAAAATTATTTCTGTTCCGAGAAACAATTTTTGACTAGAAAAACACGTTTGGTAAACTTGTTCCCGGAATAAAAAAAAAAAGAACAGAAAAACATTTAGTAAATTTGTGTTCTTTTTTTAATTTTTTTAATTTTATAATTTTTTCTTCTTTTCGTCGGTCGCTGGCCTCGGTCATGGCCAGCAACGAGGGAAGACAAAGCGGGGAGAGATTTTGGGGATGGGGAAGGAAGGAGGAGAGAGGTGGGGAGATTTCAAGAGGAGAGATTTTGGGGGTATGGGGAAGGGAAGAGGAGACAGAGGGGGGAGAGATTTCGGGGATGGGGAAGGGGAGATTTTGAAGAGAGGAGGGGGGAAGAGATTTCGGAGATGGGGAATGAGACAAGGGTGCGTAGAGAGAGAGAGAGAGAGGGGTGATGTGAAGTGATCGAAGGATAACTTTTGAGGACAAAATAATTAGGGTGCGTTTATTTGTATTTTTGTTCTTTTTTTATTTCGGGGAATAGAAATAGAAAAAATTATTTATATTCCGAGAAACAATTTTTGACTAGAAAAACACGTTTGGTAAACTTGTTCCCGGAAGAAAAAAAAAAGAACAGAAAAACATTTAGTAAATTTGTGTTCTTTTTTTGTTTTTTTATTTTATTTTTTTTATTTTTTCTTCTTTTGGTTGGTCGCTGGCCTCGGTTATGGCCAGCAACGAGGGAAGACAAAGCGGGGAGAGATTTTGGGGATGGGGAAGGAAGGAGGAGAGAGGTGGGGAGATTTCAAGAGGAGAGATTTTGGAGGTATGGGGAAGGCAATAGGAGACAGAGGGGGGAGAGATTTCGGGGATGGGGAAGGGGAGATTTTGAAGAGAGGAGGGGGGAAGAGATTTCGGAGATGGGGAAGGAGACAAGGGTGCGTAGAGAGAGAGAGAGAGAGAGACAGGTGAGGTGAAGTGATTGAAGGATAACTTTTGATGACAAAATAATTATGGTGAGTTTATTTGTGTTTTTGTTCTTTTTTTATTTCGGGGAATAGAAATAGAAATAATTATTTATGTTCCGAGAAACAATTTTTGACTAGAAAAACACGTTTGGTATACTTGTTCCCGGAATAATAAAAAAAAAGAACAGAAAAACATTTAGTAAATTTGTGTTCTTTTTTTGTTTTTTTATTTTATTTTTTTAATTTTTTAATTTTTTCTTGTTTTGGTCTGTCGCTGGCCTCGGTCATGGCCAGAATTGAGGGAAGACAAAGCGGGGAGAGATTTTGGGGATGGGGAAGGAAGGAGGAGAGAGGTGGGGAGATTTCAAGAGGAGAGATTTTGGGGGTATGGGGAAGGGAAGAGGAGACAGAGGGGGGAGAGATTTCGGGGATGGGGAAGGGGAGATTTTGAAGAGAGGAGGGGGGAAGAGATTTCAGAGATGGGGAAGGAGACAAGGGTGCGTAGAGAGAGAGAGAGAGAGGGGTGAGGTGAAGTAATTGAATGATAACTTTTGAGGACAAAATAATTAGGGTGCGTTTATTTGTATTTTTGTTCTTTTTTTGTTTCAGCTAATAGAAATAGAAAAAATTATTTCTGTTCCGAGAAACAATTTTTGACTAGAAAACCACGTTTGGTAAACTTGTTCCCGGAATAAAAAAAAAAAAAACAGAACAGAAAAACATTTAGTAAATTTGTGTTCTTTTTCTGTTTTTATTTATTTATTTATTTATTTATTTTCTTGTTTTGGTCGGTCGCTGGCCTCGGTCATGGCCAGCAACGAGGGAAGACAAAGTGGGGAGAGATTTTGGGGATGGGGAAGGAAGGAGGAGAGAGGTGGAGAGATTTTGGGGGTATGGGGAAGGGAAGAGGAGACAGAGGGGGGAGAGATTTCGGGGATGGGGAAGGGGAGATTTTGAAGAGAGGAGGGGGAAAGAGATTTCGCAGATGGGGAAGGAGACAAGGGTGCATAGAGAGAGAGAGGGGTGAGGTGAAGTGATTGAATGATAACTTTTGAGGACAAAATAAATAGGGTGCGTTTATTTGTATTTTTGTTCTTTTTTTGTTTCGGGAAATAGAAATAGAAAAAATTATTTCTTTTCCGAGAAACAATTTTTGACTAGAAAAACACGTTTGGTAAACTTGTTGCCGGAATAAAAAAAAAAAAGAACATAAAAACATTTAGTAAATTTGTGTTCTTTTTCTGTTTTTTTTTTTTTTTTTTTATTTTTTCTTCTTTTGGTTGGTCGCTGGCCTCGGTCATGGCCAGCAACGAGGGAAGACAAAGCGGGGAGAGATTTTGGGGATGGGGAAGGAAGGAGGAGAGAGGTGGGGAGATTTCAAGAGGAGAGATTTTGGAGGTATGGGGAAGGCAATAGGAGACAGAGGGGGGAGAGATTTCGGGGATGGGGAAGGGGAGATTTTGAAGAGAGGAGGGGGGAAGAGATTTCGGAGATGGGGAAGGAGACAAGGGTGCGTAGAGAGAGAGAGATGGGTGAGGTGAAGTGATTGAATGATAACTTTTGAGGACAAAATAATTAGGGTGCGTTTATTTGTGTTTTTGTTTTTTTTTTATTTTGGGGAATAGAAATAGAAAAAATTATTTATGTTCCGAGAAACAATTTTTGACTAGAAAAACACGTTTGGTAAACTTGTTCCCGGAATAAAAAAAAAAAAGAACAGAAAAACATTTAGTAAATTTGTGTTCTTTTTCTGTTTTTTTTTTAATTTTTAAATTTTTTCTTCTTTTGGTCGGTCGCTGGCCTCGGTCATGGCCAGCAACGAGGGAAGACAAAGCCGGGAGAGATTTTGGGGATGGGAAGGAAGGAGGAGATTTCAAGAGGAGAGATTTTGGGGGTATGGGGAAGGGAAGAGGAGACAGAGGGGGGAGAGATTTCGGGGATGGGGAAGGGGAGATTTTGAAGAGAGGAGGGGGGAAGAGATTTCGGAGATGGGGAAGGAGACAAGGGTGCGTAGAGAGAGAGAGGGGTGAGGTGAAGTGATTGAATGATAACTTTTGAGGACAAAATAATTAGGGTGTGTTTATTTGTGTTTTTGTTCTTTTTTTGTTTCGGGGAATAGAAATAGAAAAAATTATTTCTGTTCCGAGAAACAATTTTTGACTAGAAAAACACGTTTGGTAAACTTGTTCCCGGAATAAATAAATAAATAAAAAGAGAAAAACATTTAGTAAATTTGTGTTCATTTTCTGTTTTTTTTTTTTTAATTTTTTAATTTTTTCTTGTTTTGGTCGGTCGCTGGCCTCGGTCATGGCCAGCAACGAGGGAAGACAAAGCGGGGAGAGATTTTGGGGATGGGGAAGGAAGGAGGAGAGAGGTGGGGAGATTTCAAGAGGAGAGATTTTGGGGGTATGGGGAAGGGAAGAGGAGACAGAGGGGGGAGAGATTTCGGGGATGGGGAATGGGAGATTTTGAAGAGAGGAGGGGGGAAGAGATTTCGGAGATGGGGAAGGAGACAAGGGTGCGTAGAGAGAGAGAGAGAGGAGTGAGGTGAAGTGATTGAATGATAACTTTTGAGGACAAAATAATTAGGGTGCGTTTATTTGTGTTTTTGTTCTTTTTTTGTTTCGGGGAATAGAAATAGAAAAAATTATTTATGTTCCGAGAAACAATTTTTGACTAAAAAAACACGTTTGGTAAACTTGTTCCCGGAATAAATAAAAAAAAAAAGAACAGAAAAACATTTAGTAAATTTGTGTTCTTTTTCTGTTTTTTTTTTAAAATTTTTTTAATTTTTTCTTCTTTTGGTCGGTCGCTGGCCTCGGTCATGGCCAGCATCGAGGGAAGACAAAGCGGGGAGAGATTTTGGGGATGGGGAAGGAAGGAGGAGAGCGGTGGGGAGATTTCAAGAGGAGAGATTTTGGGTGTATGGGGAAGGGAAGAGGAGACAGAGGGGGGAGAGATTTCGGGGATGGGGAAGGGGAGATTTTGAAGAGAGGAGAGGGGAAGAGATTTCGGAGATGGGGAATGAGACAAGGGTGCGTAGAGAGAGAGAGGGGTGATGTGAAGTGATTGAAGGATAACTTTTGAGGACAAAATAATTATGGTGCTTTTATTTGTGTTTTTGTTCTTTTTTTGTTTCGGGGAATAGAAATAGAAAAAATTATTTCTGTTCCGAGAAATAATTTTTGACTAGAAAAACACGTTTGGTAAACTTGTTCCCGGAATAAAAAAAAAGAATAGAAAAACATTTAGTAAATATGTGTTCTTTTTTTGTTTCTTTTAATTTTTTTCTTTTTTTCTTTTTTTCTTCTTTTGGTCAGTCGCGGGCCTTAGTCATGGCCGGCAACCGGCCGACGAGGGCCGGCGGCCTCACCCAGCCACAACGAGGCTCGTTGGCCCCTGGCAAGGTCGAGCCTCACTAGTGGCTGGGCGAGCTCGGCCTCGCCGGATTTGGGTGAGCCCGAGCTCGCCCAGCCAAGGCGAGGCTGATCCTCACCAGGGGCCGGCGACGCTCCGACGAGGTCGCCGGCCCTTGACAGCCGGTCGCCCGTCATGGCCGAGGCCGGCGGCCGGCCAAAGAAAAAAGAAGAAAAAAAGAAAAAGAAAAAGAAAAGAAACAAAAAAGAAACAAGTTTTTTGTTTTGTGTTTTTGTTCTTTTAATTCTTCAAAAAGTGTTTCTGGAAAAAAAAAACAATTTTTTATTGTTTCTGATTTATGTTCCAATTTTGTTCCCGGGAACAAAAAAACAGATTTGAAACAAAAACGCAAACAAATGCGTTTCTGTTTTTTTTTTATTCCCGGAAACAAAATAAAAGAATTTTTGTTTAAAAACAGAAACAAAAAACATAAACAAACACACCCTAACTTTTCTCTGAAAATTTAGGCAACAAGACTTACTACTAGCTTAGGTTAGGTTAGGTTTAGTTTTAAGAAATAAAAACTAATCGGTCCGGTCCTCCTTTGGAACCGGAAACCAGACCGCTCAGACCCCAGTTTCACTTTTAGGAATCATGAATTAGACCAGGACCCTTGGGAACCGGACCCAATTGACCGATTCAGTCCGGTCCAAGCGATTCCTGTTGCACACCCTATTGATGATTGTTTTAGCATCTCTAAGTGGATGCGATACATCTCAATATTGATGTAAGTCTATAATATATCATTCTTTATATCTCCCTTATTCTCCGTCATTGTGCATCTCGTTAATTGATCCTAATTGAGTATAATTGATGTTATAATAACTTGTCATTTTATATAGTCATCTAAGTTCCTTGTGTTACTCTCCATTATGAAACATACGGAGATTATGCAATCCTCTTCCGTATACACTTATCTCACCCCAAAAGGACAAAGAGTTGAAGCAAACAATAGTGACATTAGATTTAGGGAGGCGTCGGCAACGCAAGTTCATGAATTGCCTTCCTGATATGTGCGGCCATGTATTCTGGACACGTCAGGCACGTAGAGCATGACAACAAATGCTCCATCTGGAGATTCTAATAGCATTTGATAGCAGTCGTCTCAAGGTGCCGGTTCAAAGACCTTCTTCGATAAGACAAATTCATATTTGTCCTTACTTAGTGAAGGAAGGCCTTTAGGGATAAGGGATATGCTCGTGACTATAAGCTCCATCACGATCAATCCTCAAAGGAAGTATTTTGATGTTACAGCGTGTAGGGGTGATCAATTCTCGATCCAATCTAGTCCCACTTAATCGGACTAGAGGGAATCGACTAGTCCGATCTAGTTCTCGAGCTATCCAATGGAACTGATCATGATAATTTTATGTACTTAGGCTACATCTAGCAGTCAGGATAAAATTTAGGACATAATAAAATTTATTATATCCAGCGTTTGATACCTATTCAAGATAGAATAAAGTCGGATATAATATAGATATAAATCAGATAAAATTATCTTATGAGAGATGTGAGATAAATATGGATAGGATTTCTAACATTCAAAATAGAAAAGTTATTTTTCTTAAATAAGAACTTCTTAAATTAATAAAATTAAAATTATATTTCAATATTATTAATATTTGAATTCTACTATAAAAAAATTGAAAATAACAAAAATTTAAAAGATATTTATTTCAATTTAATCTTATTTTTATTTATATATTCAAATTTAATTATAATATATAATCTAAATTCAATATATAAATATTAATATATATTCATATTTATTACATATTTAAGGTATATTAGCATAGTTTACTCTTTAAAAATAATGGAAGGGGAATAAAGAAATAAAAGAAATTAACTAAAAAAAGAGAGAAAAATAAAATAAAAATAAAGCAGGTAAGATCTCGCGAGAGACTTTTACCATCTCTGATTGTAAAACTTTTGGTTCATTTATACTAATATGCCGTTTATGTTAAATAATAAATATGATATGATGTGAATATGTCTGACTTTATTATTACAATTATTAAACGATTGATGTAATATAGCAAATTTCTAGATTTTATATCTTATTTTATCCAATTCTATCCTGATTAGAAATTTGAACGATCAAATGTAACTTTATATCTCTTTATCATAACTCATGCCAACCAGTTGTTCATAGGTCTTTCACCAAAAAGCCAACAAATCTTGGCATCCTTATTGGAATTGGAAGCTTATCTACATATCCTTTCGCACCGAAACATGTTAGTTTGAAAAGAAAGCTTCAGGTGGAGCTTAGATAAGCTAAGAAAGTCCATTGGTGCTCCTAGAATGGCTGTGCTGCGGTTTGGTAAAGACTAAAAGAACCTTATTCTTTAGCCTGAAATGACAATCTCTATTGTTAGTGTCTAACACCTTAGATCCTTCTATCATCCTGTACAGGTTTTGGAGGTGATGCTGACAATCCTCACTTGCCCCGTAACCATAAGAGCAAGCAAGTTGTGCATGGGGGGACTCATGATAATGACGCGATAGGCATTCTTTATGAAGTGAACATTTCTTGATTTAATCGGATTCCCACTTTAGAACCGGAAACCGGATTGATGCTCCCTGAAACTGCTTAGAACAAGCTAGTTTGATCCCAATTCGATCGGTCCGTCTTATTTATACCTAATGATGTGGGTACGGACAGTTTAGTACTTGACAATATTTCTATCGAGACCTTCGATTTTTTATTTGCCCTTATTTTAAGAAAGGGCTTTCGGAATGCCCAGCATTTGCCAAATCGGCTTTCGAATTAATTCACCAATCGCAACTCTTCTTGCTAAAGACTTTTATGTGTCCAAAATTCCTAGACAATGCTTTGACCGACGGAGTATAAGTTAACCCAAATCTAATCGGCCACGCCCATTTTGGGACACCGTCTTCAATCATTCGGCGTATGCAGCCACGAAGAATGCACCACGCGTTGAAGACGTTCGACATGAACGTGGATCTTTGGAATTGGTCCATCACCCAACCTATGAATCGATCAAACAAGCCATTATGCTCGTGGCTAAAGAGCGTTGGAGATACTGCCAGATCATCACAATGTGCGGAAATACCGCCAGATCATCACCAACTTTTCCGTGGGGACCACAGAAAAGTTTTGACCTGACCCGGAGCGCTCCATTATTGGGCCATCTCCCCGTCTGGTGCACCCACGTGGCACGCGCCCACTTCCTCAATTATCTCAATTATTATTTCCACAACTTTGGATTTAGCGAAGAAAGAGAAAAATGGTACCAGGTTGGATGGGTACTAGAGATTCGTGGCAGGTTGTCGGGTGTTTTGATTGCTATTTCCCCTAAAGTCCCTTGCAATTAGTGTAATCAATGATAGAGGCTATGGGATAGGAATAGTGAAAGAGGAAAAAATTGAAGATTTCACTCGCATAGTACTTTTGATCGAGCCTCCTTCCTAGTCTAGGTCGGCATAGCAAGACAAGACGTCGGAGGATTCTTCGGCTGGAATTAGAGGTCACGTGTTTGAATATAATTGAAACCCTCCAAGTTGAGATTCGATGTAAAAGGTAGAGATTTGAACTTTACCGGCCCATGAAAGTGATAATGTTCAATCAGTTTTAAAGATATGGGCATTCATTGTAAAATTTTCAACATTATCTATTTAGTTATTCCAATATAGTTTTTCTAGTCAATTTTAATTAAAAATTATTGACGTGTTGATGTGCCACATCAATCATTTTTTTATTGTTCTACGTACTATAACGCCACATTAGTGATTTCCGACAAAAATTAATCGGAAATACTATATTGAAATTTCATGCAAATATTTAAGACTAAAGTGATAATATCAAAAAGTTTAAGATTGAATTGTTATTCATATAATAAATTTAGAACTGTTTGGATATTTTCTTCGATACTAACGCGACTTAAAGTGTTAAAATAAGGAGATTCAAACTCAAAATTTGTGTCGCATAAGAGCATGATTGAGTCAAGAATCTTATCTCTTTAGCACTTCTTCCGCCCAAATCGAAACCAACGTGACAAATCAAATTCCCGACCATTTAGCTAATCAATACCCTTTAAACAACATTAAACTCACATGATTGATTTTATATATATTTTTCTCACACAAAAAGAAAAAGTAAAAAGAAAAGATGATGATAATCAGCAGCCGGTGCTGACAAGTCAGCTCAATCTCCATCGGGAAAGTCCACGTAGGCGAATTGGATTGGGACGACATTTGATTTTACTAAACGACCGCATATGAAGAGACGCAACAGCGACGGTTGAAGAGAGAGAGTAAAATCTAAAATATAGCGGAGTGCCATGATTAAACTGTCCATCATTGTGGCTCCATGTGCTTTGAAAACGATCTCATCATCATCTTGCACGTTTCTGGCTCCATGATTAAAAAATAAATAAAGGTTTCATACCACAAAAACTCCAAACCAGTTAACATTGATAAATTTGCCAAAAATTAATATATTTGTAACAAATTTGCCCTATAATAGTTTCTGTTAAATTTTACTATTAAATTGTTGAGTTGATGTAATAGTTGTACTAATTTTGTAATTTTTTGTGGTATTAATTCAATTTAACGGATGATATATTTGTCACAAATATATCAATTTAAGATTTTTGGTAATCAAATAAATTATTTTGTGGTAAATTTATCAGTTTTGGTTTTTTTTAATCATTTGGAGTAAATTTGTCACAGCCTCATAGGTATACTAGTTTGTGGTTTTTCATAGTATTGACCCAAGAATAAATGAATGTTAAAGTGTCGTGCATCGTTCGTCCAAAGGGATTTATATGCTTTTCATATACTGTTTCTATGATGTCAGAGCCGGATTTTGCCCCAGCTTATTTCACGTGATGCAATATCTTTCCGGTCCGAACCACAGGCAGGTTGCATCCGGATGGGAACCACGACCCGCAACAATCATGCAGATGGAGACATTCTTGTTTGTTTCTACGAGGAGGGAAAGGAAAATATTGCTTGAAAATCGACTAATGGTTATGGAATTAAGTCGAAAGTTGAAATTGGAGAAGCAGAAAGAAAAGGAGAAATTGGATTTGTACGTTCGAACGAGGAAGCCGCGACGCTGCCGTGCGATACGCATGGAGACAAACGTGCATGTGGGGTCAAAAAAAAAAAAATTATTAAGGGCGACTGCCTTCAAGTCAAAATAATGAAGAATATGATATTGATATTAAATAAATTTAAGTCTTAATTGGGTGGCAAGACTATATAATTACAAGATCGCATTAATTTTCATTAATTGACAACATCCAAAGAGTCTGACCCAATAACATAAATTTGAAAATAAAAATAAAAAATGCCATGAGGAGGAAAAAATTATTTTCTCCACCACCAAAGGGGGGGCCCTTTGCTCCAAACTTCATTGATAAAAATAAACTTTTCCCCTCATCATTTTCCCACCTCCCACAAGATGAACGGCAACGGCGACGATCCCAAAACCCCTCTCCTCCCGGTCCGGGACGACCATGGTGGCGGAGGAGGGCCGCCCGTTCCACCTCCGTCGTCCTCGGGCCTCAACCTCTTCACGCCCGGCAATGTGTTCATCGCGCTCGGCCCGCTCCTGTGCGCCGTGACGTGCCTCTGCGTGAGGCTCGATGGGCCGGCGAGCAGCCGCAACATGCTCGGCGTGCTGGCGTGGATGTTTGCGTGGTGGCTGACCGAGGCGGTCCCGATGCCGGTGACCTCGATGGTGCCGCTCTTCCTGTTCCCGATGCTTGGGATCGCCACCGCCGACGACGTCGCCAGGTCTTACATGGACGACGTGATCGCCCTCGTTCTCGGGAGCTTCATCCTTGCTCTCGCCGTCGAGCACTACAACATCCACCGGAGACTCGCCTTGAATGTGAGTTCTTCTTGGATAATCTTGCAATTTTTTTTTATTTTCCTCTTTTTGCCCCATATTACACCATTTATTATTTACAAATTATTGGCCTACATATTATTTCGTGCAGAAACATTAATTTCAAGAATTTTTATATGGCTTTTTCTTTGTTTCAAATTTTATTTCTCATTTTGATTTTTTTTTTTTGCTTAATTTGGGAGTCAAATCAATGAACCAAGGACACCCCATGTTGTGTGGTCTTAATTCTCTTTTCGTACATAAAGTAACTGTGAAACGGAGGGTTCCTCTTTCGGCCTTAAGTTCTCTTGAGATTTAATAATTTGTATGGTACTTTATGATTAATTATCGGATAAAAGCTATTCTATAATGCATCACTAACGTTATCTCAATCATCCCTTTAACTTATAGGAGGTTCTCCATAATAACACATGTAAGCACTTGACATTGTGATGTGGATTGAAAGGCAGTATTCAATCACTGAATTGACTGACCCAAAAAAAAAAACTATATGAATTATATATAGAGAATTAATTATCCTTTTTAAATTATAACTCTATAATTAGTAGGGTGGCAATGAATTAATTTGGTTCAAATCTTTACCAATACTTCACCCAAGTCCTTACTGCATAGGAATTGGGACCATAAAATGGTCGAGTCAGTTATCAAGTGACAAGTTTCATTTTTTAGTATTCATGATTGTGTTCAATGTTTAGTAGATGCTTTTTACTCTGATTATTTCGATTTCTAGACAAGTTTGATAATGTTTTTGGGATCGGTTCGGGTTAATGACCCGCAAACGAACAGGACCATTGGGAAATCTGTTGTTTTACTTACAAACCGAATTGAAAGGAAACCCGAGGCAAGAAAAGATCCAAAATTCTTTGTTCGGGTCGATTCGATTTAGTTCGGATTTCAATGCGGGCGGGTTCTTTTTCATACCCCTGTTAATTAGCAAATGTGAATGGGGGCAGGTAACGTTACTCTTCTGCGGAGAGCCACTGAACCCGCCTCTGTTGCTCCTCGGGATATGCGCCACCACGGCGTTCGTGAGCATGTGGATGCACAACGTGGCGGCGACGGTGATGATGATGCCCGTCGCCACGGGGATCCTCCAGCGCCTCCCGGAGGGGCCCGCCCAGCCCGAGGCGGCGGGCAAGTTCTGCAAGGCGGTGGTGCTGGGGGTGATATACTCGGCCGCCGTGGGTGGGATGAGCACCCTCACCGGGACGGGCGTCAACCTGATCCTGGTGGGGATGTGGAAGAGCTACTTCCCTGAGGCCGAGCCCATCAGCTTCAGCTCATGGTTCTTCTTTGGGTTCCCCCTGGCCTTGCTGATCTTCGTGGCCTTGTGGGGGATTCTCTGCTTGATGTATTGTTCCAGGGGCTCAGGAAGGGCTCTGTCTGCTTACTTGGACAAGGCCCATCTCAAGAGGGAGCTTGAATTGCTAGGTAAAATGACCCCCTCCCAAAGCTCACCTTCCTTCCTCTCATTTCATGGACATCTTCTTGGAATTTTTTCTATGTTAATGAAGGAGCTAATTCGGGTATAATTTGTGCAAAAATGTGTGTGTAGGTCCAATGGCATTTGCTGAAAAGATGGTGCTGGCCGTCTTCTCGGTGCGTTAATCACTCGATTTTTCCTAATAATTTCTCTAGCTTATACGGTTGATAGCATTATTAAGATGAATAAAACCTAAAAATTTTGCAGATGCTGATAGTTTTGTGGATGACAAGAAGCATAACAGATGACATTCCCGGTTGGGGAGCTCTTTTTAAAGGGAGAGCAGGCGATGGAACCGTTAGTGTGAGTATATGTATCTATCATCTTGAAATCTAAAAGTATTTGTAGACCGAAAAATTTATGTGAAATCAGTTTAACAATGAAGAAATTCGGATCATTTATAAGTTCGACCTCATGTTCTTGTCGTGACAGCTTAGTGTTATTACAAAATGCTAAGGGCGTGATTTTTCGATCTCGAGAACAGGTGATGATGGCGACGTTGCTCTTCATAATCCCGAACAAGAAGCAGAAAGGAGAGAAACTGATGGACTGGAACAAGTGCAAGAAGCTGCCGTGGAACATCATCCTCCTCCTCGGGGCCGGCTTCGCAATCGCCGACGGGGTCCGCTCCAGTGGGCTCGCAGATGTCCTGTCGGAAACTCTGGGTTTCCTAGAGGAGGTGCCGTACCTGGCCCTCGCCCCGGCTGTCTGCATCATAAGCGGGACGATCACTGAGTTCACTTCGAACAATGCGACCACGACGCTCCTCATCCCTCTCCTCATCCAGATTGCCAAGACCATGGGCATGCACCCGCTGCTCCTAATGGTTCCTGGAGCGATCGGGGCTCAGTTTGCTTTCTTGCTACCCACCGGCACTCCGTCCAACATCGTCGGCTTCACAACCGGCCACATCGAAATCACCGACATGATCAAGGTCGGGTTGCCTCTCAAGATTGCCGGCATTGCCATACTTTCCTTGCTGATGCCCACATTAGGTAGACTCCTCTTCTCGATGTAAACTACTTCATCGGTTATCGCCGAGTTCGTTCTCAATCGTGTCGCTTGACCTTAAGCGCACTTCAAACAAAAACCGCGGTGTATCAATGAATTCCTGATTAAAATCTGATTTGAATGTAGGAGCATATGTCTTGGGAACAAATGGTAAGGTCACATAGCA
The DNA here is from genome assembly GCA_007663325.1 of Eucalyptus pauciflora. Classification (NCBI taxonomy): domain Eukaryota; kingdom Viridiplantae; phylum Streptophyta; class Magnoliopsida; order Myrtales; family Myrtaceae; genus Eucalyptus; species Eucalyptus pauciflora. Next base: position 459,132 of record VMYD01000019.1, read on the forward strand.
GAGGAGAGATGTCTCCAGTCTTTTGGAGTTTCGCTTCCCAAATTCAACGGGCAAATAGAGGATCCAAGGTTCATCAACAGTGTAGTGCAAGTGCTAGGATTAATTCTTTTGGATTATTTTTAATTTCCCTGATCAACCCTGTATATAAAGCGACCGAATTCGTAGCGGGCAAATAGTCATGTGGTCCAATTTTTATTTTTTTTTCATTTTTCTGCTGAATTCTTTTTTTGTCCCGTAGATCTTACTGATGGATGTGAGAGAGAGAAAATTCGTCACGCCTAAAATGATTTAATTGCGAGGAATGAATCTCTTAAAACGAAAGTTCAAGATGATTACGAATTTTAAATTTGAGTTATATAAACATCGCTTGTGCGAGGTTGTTCTTTCTATACTCCTTGTGTTACAATTTCCTTTTCCTTTCACAGCTCTTTCCAGTAGCCTTTGGGACTTGAATTGAGCTGCGTGGGGGCCGCTTATATCCATCTCAAATCGAATGGCTCCTACTTTGTATTTTTTTAGATGCGTTTGACCCCGCGACACCTCGCAAAATCCCATCTTCAACCTCCGAGTCATTTCGAACTTACCCTTAAAGACCACGCCCATTGGACTCCACAAAATCAAAGCGGGACTCGTTCAAAAAGCTCAAATCGAAACGTCATGTTCGAGAAAGAGGACGACTGCCGTCAACCATCGAAAAAAGAGGAGCTCGAGCCGTAAAGGAAAACCCAGGACACGACCAGGCGACAGTACATCCACTAATCTTACGCCCCTCCGAAGACGCTCCGTGCTTTGGACTCTCGCTTGCCGCCGCTTTTAACGGTGGAGCGTTCCGTCTGTCGCGAGTACTGTCGTTTCCTGTCGCTATTGCTCCAGCCCTCATGATGGCAAGATAACTTGTAATCAATGGAGAAAATAAGGATTTTGAAAACAAGGCAGGGATTCTATAAAATGAAAGTACTATATGAATCGGCACTCAGCATCCCCTGTAATTGTACATGCTACCATAGCAATAACATATTTTGGTTCAGGCATTTGTTCATATTCCATAAAAAATTTGGATATAGTTGTGGAGTATGATAGAGAAAAATAATATTCAAGTGTAGAATTTTTCTCCTAATGACATATATGTAATTTTTTCATGATAAAGTAGTAAATAGAGCTTATATTGCTGTTAATGGCATACATGTAATTTTCATCATAACTATGTATGCCATAAACTCCTGTTGTATAATTGCGCAATATGTTTTGTAGTTGTAACGTTCATATTGATACTAATAGTGAAGAGATTGCCTAGTGTGATACTGTAGTTTTTTCTTTTTTGATTTGGGAAAGCGTTTTCCAGATAAAAATTTCCTTGTTTTCTTCTCTATTTTTTCTCTTCAAAGATTCATGTTCCTAACAACCGGTATCAATGCTAGTTTGGTGAAATAGTGGGAGTTATGAATATGGACGAAGGGAAGGTGAACATCGATTGGTTCGATGACAAAGACTTTCGTTTATGAAAGATGCAGATTGAGGATCTATTGTATTAGAAGAACTTGCATCAGCCTCTAATTGGAGAGTAACTGGATTCTATAAAGCAAGAAAGTGAGAATTGTTAGATTGTCAAGCTTTGCATGTGATTCATCTCACATAAGCACAAAACGTTGCCTTCAACATCGCCAATGAGACAACAATGGCAAATTTGATTTGGCGTTGTCCAATATGTATGGGATACTTTTTGCATCAAACAAGGTATATTTGAGTCATTTCAATCTGAAGATGGACGAAGGTGCTTCTGTGATAGATCGCATAACAAATTCAACATGATCACAACTTGGTTGAATTTGGTGGGAATCAAATTTGATGATGAGGCAAAAGTTTTAATTTTGTCATATTATTTACTAGAAAGTTGGAGTGTAATTATGACTGCAATGAGCAGTTCGTTTGGTAAGAAAGAGTTGAAGCTTCAAGAAATCCTTGATTTGATTCTTAGCAAGGATATTTGCATAAGAGAGACAGGTGATTTTTCAGGTGCTGCCTTGAATATCGAAGGCAGAGGGAGAAGTAATCAACAAAGGCAGAATTAGTACCGTGGTAGATTGAAGTCCATTAGGAGAAGCAAATGGAGACCTCATGGTGAAATAATTTGTTGGATTTACGAAAAGAAGGGCTATTTAAGACGGAATTGTAGAGCTCCAAAGAAGAAAACTCAGTATTGAGATCGAAATCAAGAGGAAGAGAAGTCCATGAATGCAACTTTTGAAGAGACGCTTGATAATAATGCTTTAATTTTGAGTATTGATAGTCCAATTGAGTCTTGGATTTTAGATTTAGGTGTGTTGTTTCAATCTAGTTCGTGCAAAGAATTAATGCATAATTTTGTTACTGAAAAGTTTGAAATTTTTTATCTTGCGAATGGTGAAACTTTGGATATTATGGAGAAGGGTGAAGTTTATATAAAAGCTACTAACAAATATCTATGGAAGTTGCATGATGTTAAATATATTATAGGATTTGATCTCTATAAGTTAATTAGAGAACATAGGTTACAAAACTATTTTTGGAAATAGCTCTTGGAAAATAGTTAAAGGTGCCTTGGTTGCAACACAATAAACAAAGTTGGGAATGCTGTATATGATTGAAAGCAGTAGAAAAACCGTAGCAATTGCTAAGCCAGAAGCTGATTCCTAATTGTGGCATCGTAGGCTTGGACATATAAGCGGAAAGGGGATGGAGAGAAAACTTCTTGATTTAAAGTCCATAGATATTGGTTTATGCAAAGATTGCATTATGGGGAAGCAAAAACATGTCGGTTTTTGAAATTGGGAGAAAACCAAAAAAAAATAAAAACAATAAAGAGAGAGAATTATAGTTAGTGCATATGGATGTGTGGGGACCAACTCTTAGAAGATTGCACTACTTTGTCATGTTTATTGACAACACCATCAGAAAGGTATGTGTTTATTTTTTGAAAAATAAATATGATGTGTTTGCTACTTTTAAGATATGGAAATTTAAAGTGAAGAATGAGACTGGCCCGAAGACTAAATGTCTGAGGTTTGATAATGGTGGTGAGTATAATAGTAAGGAGCTCAAGTAATTTTGTGCAGAGAACAGAATTAGAATGACAAGAATTATAGCCAACAAACTGCAGCAAAACAGAGTTTCTGAGAGGATGAACAAAACTCTGAATAAGCATTTCAAAGTGTGAGGATGCATGTAGAATGCGGATGCAATTAATATGGCAACATATATGTTAACAGAGGACCTTCAGTTCCACTTGATTTCAAGCGACCGAAAGAAAAACGAAGTGGAAAGAAAGTGAATCTCTTGCATTTAAAAGTGTTTGGTTGTGTTTCATATATCCACATAGATTTTGAAAAAAGAAAGAAGCTTGATGGAAAAGCTAAAAAATGTTTTTTCCAATGGATATAGTTCTAATCATTTGGCTCATCGGTTCTGGGAATAGAAAAATAATAAGAAGTATTGATGTTATGTTCGATGAAAATGTTGTACAAGGACAAATTCATAGTAGAATCTAGTGTGAAGAAACAGTCCATGGAGGCTAGAAAGATTAAACTGGAGGGGGTTTCCAAAAATGTTTTAGTTAGAAATCTTGAAATTATGGCTAAAGACTTTGATAAAAAAAAAAAAATCAAATACACCAAGACCCACTTTGAAAAATTTTAGTAGAACATCTAAACCTATATAGAGGTATTTTTCATCATTGCATTATTTGCTTTTAACTAACATTGGCGGACCAAAATTATTTTTAGAAGCAACACAAGTTAAAGATTTTGTTAAGCAGGAGTTAGCAATGCAAGTTGAGTTGGATTCACTTGAGAAGAACATAATGTGGATAGTAACTTAGTTACCAAATGGGAAGAAGGCATTGTAAAACAAGTGGATATACCGGGTTAAATAAGAATTTGGTAGTAAAAGGTTTTCAATTGAATAAACATAAATTTTCTCTTCAGTTGTGAAATTGACTACTATCAGATTAGGCAAAGTTCTCTAATTGATGTAAACTACTTAAATGGTTATCGTTGCGTTTGTCCTCAATTGAGTCACTTGACTTTAATTACACTTCAAATGAAGACCCTCTATCATTGAATTCCTAATTAAAACCTGATTTGAATGTGTAGCGATTTTTTCCGTAGATCTTACTGTTGGATGTGAGAGAGAAAAAGAGAGAATTTGTTGCACCTAAAATGTTTAACTGCGAGGAATGAATCTCTTAAAACGAAATTACAGGACGAATTTTGAACTAGAGTTATATTAAACATCGTTCGTGCAAGGTTATTCTCTCTATACTTTTGCAGTTAACAATTTCTTTTGCCTTCCATAGCTCTTCTAGTAGCCGTTGGGACTCGAATTGAACTGCGTGGGGGCCGCTTATATCCATCTTGAAGGATTTAATGGGCCTAAGTCGGCCCGGCCACGATGGGCCTAAGGGCCCGGCCCACGGGAATTAGGCCCGTGGAAAAGGGTACCTATAAAAGGGGATGAGAAAGAGAATGAACACACCTTTTCGCATTAGTACGTTCAGATTTCTCTCCCAAGAACCTCTCTCTCTCTCGAAGACGAAGAAACGACTCCGTCTTCTCTTGAACGGCGAATCTTCGACATCGGATCGAACGGGACTGAAATCTCTTCCTCAATACGGCATCGGTGTCTAATCTGTGGCCAACAAGGTACGCTCGAATCCGTGGTGTGCTTTTGATCGGTGATACGTGACATTCCAGGGCTTATCTTCCGCATATGATTTAGGGGTTCGGTTTCGGTGCCGAACCCGGTTTTTCGGGGTTCATTCGATCCCAACATTGGTATCAGAGCCCGTGTTAGCGTTTTCCCGACTTGTATGATGTTTATGACGTTGTATGATGTTTTATGATTGATTTCTTCGCAAATGAACTTCGGCCGTACGGATCGGGGCAAGGAATCCCGACACCCGAGAGTTGTTCGCATATCTTTTCGATTTTTCGTAAGTCGAAACAAAAATATGATTGCACAGGAAGCAAGGCGACGTCGAGTCCGGCGGGGATACCCGCTGCCGCGGCTCGATCAAGGTGACGAACGGGCGCGATCGGGCCGGGCAACGGCGGTGGCGAATGACGTCGTCGACGGCGGGCGCTGGGTCACGGGCACTCTACGGGCCAACACCGCGCGGCGCGCGCGCGGCGACGCCGTGACGTCGCCGGCCCGACGCGCGCACGGCGGACGGTCCGCCCGGCCGGTCTGACCGGCCCGGCCGGTCCGACCGGGATACCGGTCCGACCGGTCCGACGACCAGCCAGTTGACCGTTGACCGTGACCGACGACCGTGACCGTTGACCGGACGTTGACCGTTGACCGTTGACCGACGTCCGTTGACCGTTGACCAAAAAAAAAAAGGATTTGTTTCTTTTTTCAATTATGTCTATGTGGATTATATGTAATCCAATTTTGAGTGTGCTATGTGGACATCCTATGTAAATGTTATCTACCTGATTGTTGTTGAAGTAGCAACCTATATGTTAGTCATATTATGTGAAAGCCTTATTGTTATATTGTATCTCAATTATCTGTTGCTTTCTGTGATTGCTGGTTGCTGTGGGTAGGTAGCTGTGGGTAGTAATAGAAGTTTTTGTAGCTTCATAGAATTGATTTTGCATATGACAGTCATATTAATGATAGTTTTAAGTTAGGATTTTTGGAGGATGATTGGAAACATAGTGACCTTTTGATTCTGAAACCTTACTTAAAATTATTAATTAATATGATGGGTTAGTGCAAAATAGATGCATAAATAATAGGCATTAATAACTCGTGCATATATGTCTGATGTGTTCAGATCAATGGCTTCAGCCACAAAGAGCATAGTTGCCGAGCTGAACAAAGGTGAAAAGCTCAATGGTGACAACTATGAAATCTGGCAAATGAAAATCCAGTATGTACTGGAAGAGCAAGAAGCACTTGAGACTCTTATCCTAACCATGGTAGAACCTGAAGAAGGAACCACTGCACAGCATAAGAGAGACAAAGAAGCATTTGCTGCATGGAAGAAAAAGAACTCTCTTGCTCGCATCACGTTGCTGAGCAGCATGGAAAATGACGTCATGCGAGAGTTTAGGCGTTTTGAAAATGCCAAAGACATGTGGGAAGCATTGGCGGCAAGATTTGGTCATACTTCGGTGACCAGACTAAGGCAGCTCACTATTAGGTTTGACTCTTATAAGAAGCCTCATGGTCAGACCATGAAGCAACATCTTAGAAAGATGTCAAACATGATTAATGAGCTTAAAGATGCTGGCCATGTCCTGACAGATGAGCAGCAAGTGCAAGCAGTGATTCGTTCCTTGCCTCAGAGTTGGGAGCATATGAAGGTGCACCTGACTCATAATGAGAATATCAAAACCTTTGAGGATGCATTGCGTCATCTTGAGCTGGAAGATGACCGCCTGCTGGCGGCTAAGCCTGAAGCTGAACTCTATCATGCTAGTTCTAGCTTAAATGGAACTTCGGGCTCCAAGCGCAAGCGCCCTAACTGGTTTAATAAAGGGAAAGGCAAGGAAGCAGGTCCTTCAGGAAAGAAACCCAAGTTTAACCAACATGAAAGAGGAAAGCGTCCTCGCATGAAAAAGCTAGCAAGGGTGAAATGCTACAATTGTGACAAGAAGGGTCACTATGCTCGCGACTGTCGTGAGCCAAAGAAGGTAATCACCCCTTGTATCTTTCAGAACTTAACTTATGTGTCGAGTTCTGTATTCTTAACTGAATCTAATCCTTTGTGGACTGTGGATTCAGGAGCAACAGACCATGTAGCGAAGGATAGAGGATCCTTCGTGGAATTCCGACGAATACCAACTGGAACTAAGTGGATCTATGTGGGAAACAACTCCAGAGCTGAAGTGAAAGGAATTGGCACATGCCAACTGAATATGCGTGGTGGACGCACTTTGTTCCTTCATGATGTATTGTATACTCCGGAGATTCGTCGGAATTTAGTGTCTGTTTTAGTATTGGTTAAATTAGGTTTTAATATGAACTTCTATGATAGAGGTGTGGATTTGTTTTTGAATACAAATTACTATGGTTGTGGATATTTTCTGGATGGTTTTATTGTGTTAGATATTGATTATGTTAATACAAATGTTTGTTATTCCCTTCTCACGTCTCCTAACACATATGATAATGATGTGAATGTATGGCATGCTAGACTTGGTCACATTGGCCAACAGCGTATGAATAGACTAGCCAAAGAGGGCTTGTTGGGCAATATTGAAAAAGTCGATTTGCCTATCTGTAAGCATTGCCTAGAAGGGAAAACGACAAGGAAACCATTTGGAAAAGGTAAAAGAGCTGAGTTTCCTCTGCATTTAATCCATTCTGATATCTGTGGTCCAATGAATGTGAGAGGAAGGCATGGGGCTGTTTATTTCATCACTTTTATAGATGATTATACTCGATTCGGATATGTCTATTTGATTTCTCACAAATCTGAAGCAATAAGTTGTTTCAAAAGGTTTATGAACCTGGTAGAGAATCAATTAGACAAGAAAATAAAAGCATTGAGATCCGATCGAGGTCGAGAATATTTATCTGATGAGTTCAGAAAATTATGTGATGAAAAAGGAATAGAAAGACAGTTATCTATTCCATATACTCCTCAACAAAATGGTGTTGCGGAGAGAAGAAACAGAACCCTACTAGAAATGGTTAGGTCCATGATGGCGCATGCTAACTTACCTATCACCTTTTGGAGTGATGCGTTGTTATCTGCTGCCTATATACTTAACCGTGTGCCTTCCAAATCAGTTGCTTCCACTCCATATGAGTTATGGACAGGTAGAAAACCAGACTTAAGTTTTCTTAAGCCATGGGGTTGTGCTGCCTATACACTTGAATCCTCTCACAAGTTTGGGAAATTGGGTCCCAGAGGAAAGAAGAGTATTTTCATAAGATACTCAGAACACTCAAAAGGGTATGTGTTCATAGGTGAGCAGGAAAATGGGAGTATAACTGAATTTGAATCACGGGATGTCACATTCTTAGAAGATGAATTTCCTAAAAAGGGCGAAATAGGGGAAGACAACTCCCTATTTGAAACCTCGGATCAAGATAATGATCTTGGTGGAGTTTGTCCAAGTGGGAGTAATGTGAGAAGTGATGAATTAAATTCAACTCATTCTCAATTGCAACCACATAATGAAACGACATCATCATTATCTAATCCCAGCGGGAGCATAATGGGGAATGATGTGCAAAGTGTACAAACTCCCATACGGCGAACAAGTCGCCAAAGTATTCCCCGTCGACGTTTTGACATTGAAGGGGAAACTTTTATGGTTGCTCCACAAGATGAGGATGAGCCTAGAAATATTAATGAGGCTCTAAATTGCCCTAGTAAGGAAAAATGGATTCATGCAATGAAAGAGGAAATTGAGTCAATGAAATCAAACCAAGTCTGGGAACTGGTTGATCTTCCAAAAGGACGCAGAGCTATTGGGAACAAATGGGTTCTCAAAGTAAAGCGAAAGGCTGATGGCTCGATAGAAAGGCATAAGGCTCGCCTTGTAGCGAAGGGGTATAATCAACAGGAAGGGATTGATTATGAAGATACGTTTTCTCCTGTAGTTAGATTTACCTCGATTCGCATTATTCTGGCAATAGTATCTAGTATGGATCTTGAATTACATCAGATGGATGTAAAGACTGCTTTCCTCAATGGTGATTTAGAGGAAGAAATATACATGGAACAACCAACTGGTTTCATGGTAAAAGGCCAAGAAGAAAAGGTGTGTCGACTTTTGAGGTCGATATACGGCCTTAAGCAGTCATCGAGACAATGGTATATACGTTTTCATAATGCCATAATGGCATATGATTTTACAATGATTGATGAGGATCATTGTGTATATATCAAAAGATCCAAGGATCAATTTGTGATCATATCATTATATGTTGATGATATACTGATTGCCGGAAGCAATATGGAGTTTGTTCATACTGTCAAGAGTTGGTTGTCTTCCAACTTTGAGATGAAGGATATGGGTGAGGCTGCATACATTCTTGGAGTTAAGATTTCAAGAGATCGTTCGAAGAGATTGTTGTCTCTTTCGCAAGAAACATATATAAATAAAATTCTTGAACGATTTCGTATGCAAGATAGTAAACCCATAGACACTCCTATTGCGAAAGGTGAAGGATTGAGCCATAGACTGTGTCCGAGGACTCCACAAGAAAAGGAACAAATGAAACATGTTCCTTATGCTAGTGCAGTTGGGAGCTTGATGTATGCTATGATGTGTACAAGACCCGACATATGTTTTGCAGTTGGAATGGTGAGTAGATACCAATCCAATCCAGGTCCAGTACATTGGAAAGCCGTAAAGAGAATACTGAGGTATCTGAAGGGAACTGCTGATTTCAAGTTGAGTTACAAAGGAAAGGATCTGCGACTCGAAGGTTATTCTGATGCTGATTGGGGAGGAGATTTAGATGAAAGAAAATCTACCTCTGGTTTTGCTTTCTTACTCAACAATGGCGCCATATCATGGAGCAGTAAGAAGCAAACGTGTATAGCCTTATCCACGATGGAAGCTGAGTTCGTGGCATTATCAGCAGCGGTCCAAGAAGGAGTTTGGCTTAAGAGATTTTTGGATCATTTAGGTGTTATTGAAAAAGCTGCACATCCGTTGTTGGTTAACTGTGATAGCCAAGCAGCTATAGCGTACACTAAAGATCCAAAATATCATGGCAAGACCAAACATATAGATACCAAGTATAACTTTGTAAAAGATATGGTTGCACGAAAGGATGTGAACTTGCAGTACATATCTACGCATAGAATGGTTGCAGATCCTATGACAAAGCCAATACCTAGAGATGTGTTTTGTGGTCATGTGAAATCTCTAGGATTGCGTAGAGTCTGATGTACTGGATTGTAATTTCCCTGAGTTGTTCACATGTATGAACTAGTGTTGTTTCATTATTAAATGCCTATGAATCTTTTGTTTGATCTTTATGCATCTTAATGCTTAGTGCATTATATATTATGTTGAGAAAGTATGTCGGACAGATAAGAGATTAGCCCACTCACACGGGTAATCGCCTCTATTTACTATGTGATAGATAGAGATGAGACTGTTTTTAAGCTTATTATCTAGGTGATAATCGAGAGCTAAAGCTTAAAATAAATATGTCGCCTTAACTGAATGTTAAGATGAGGACATAATACTTACGATGTCCGAAAGTAAAATAACCCACATATTTTACTTTATCTGTCTAAGATGCCAGATGTGAGTTCTGATGAATTTTGTGAATGAGTAAATACGTGAACTCAAGTTAGACATTGGGTATGTCTGAACTATCATCTGTACGGTATTGATTGTGTAGACATACGCTCCATGGGAAAGGAGTTAATACCGTAATACGTATTTCATACTACGTATGCATGAGACGACCTATAAGAGTGACAAAAGTTTGATCTCAACTTTTATGACGTGTGAGACTCTTGAGGAATAGAGTTCCTTAATTTTTAGTGCCCTCATGACTCTTACTTATTCTCAAGATTTCTATTTAGTGTTTGCTATCTTAGAATGTTGCCAATGGTCATGAGATGATTCGATCTAATGGGACATTTCTAGAAAAGCAAGTTGAACTGAAATTGAGAGTTTGAAGGAAAGAGGAAGATCGGATTTGTAGAATCACATTGTGGTTTTGTATTCACAGGTCGACCAATTATGACTGTCTTTGGGATAATCATAATTGTGAATACAATAAATATATCAATGAGATTAAGAGAGATATAAATGTGATCGATCGATCTAGGGTACTGCATACTAAATTTACTCGGAAAATGATGCCCAATATGAGCTGCTATATATTCCTAACAGATGTATAGCAACGAGCTCTCAAAGTATGCTGGTCGCACGGATTATTCATCGGTATGAATGTTGAAAGAGGAATAGAGGATTTTCAGTTGATGGGCCTAAGTTGGGCCTATCCGCCCATGCTGGTTTTTTGAACCACCATGTGCGAGTGGGAGATGAAGGATTTAATGGGCCTAAGTCGGCCCGGCCACGATGGGCCTAAGGGCCCGGCCCACGGGAATTAGGCCCGTGGAAAAGGGTACCTATAAAAGGGGATGAGAAAGAGAATGAACACACCTTTTCGCATTAGTACGTTCAGATTTCTCTCCCAAGAACCTCTCTCTCTCTCGAAGACGAAGAAACGACTCCGTCTTCTCTTGAACGGCGAATCTTCGACATCGGATCGAACGGGACTGAAATCTCTTCCTCAATACGGCATCGGTGTCTAATCTGTGGCCAACAAGGTACGCTCGAATCCGTGGTGTGCTTTTGATCGGTGATACGTGACATTCCAGGGCTTATCTTCCGCATATGATTTAGGGGTTCGGTTTCGGTGCCGAACCCGGTTTTTCGGGGTTCATTCGATCCCAACACATCTCAAATCAAATGGCTCCAACCTTGTATCTTTTTACATGCATTTGACTTCGCGACACCTTGCAAAATCCCATCTTCAACTTTATAATCATTTCAAACTTACCCTTAAGCACCACGCCCATTAGACTCCACAAAATCAAAGCAGGGCTCGTTCAAAAGGCTTAGATCGAAACGTCAGGGTCTAGAAATAGGACGACTATCGTCAACCCTCGAAACGAGAGGAGCTCGAGCTGTAAATAGAAACCCCGCGCTAAAGACGCTCCAGATTCGTCCCCGATTGGACGACCAGGCAACAGAACACCCCACTAATCTCACGAACCTCCGAAGAAGCTGCGTTGCGGACTCTCACTTGCCCCCGCTTTTAACGTTGGAGCGTCCCATCAGTCGCGAACACATTTCCCATCGCTGTTGCTCCAACCCTCATGACCCGTCAAAATTTTGATGGAGTTCTGGGATATGATAGAAGAAAATAATATACAAGTGCAGAACTTTTACTGCTGATGACATACATGTAATAGAACTTTTACTGTCACTAATAGCATATATGTAATTTACATCATAACTATGTAAGCTCTTGCTATATATTGGGGCAATATGTTTTGTAGTTGTAATGCTGATATTGATACTGATCGTGGAGAAATCCATGATTTTTTTCGTTTCTAATTTTGGAAAGCATTTTCCACGTAAAAATTCGGTAGTTTTCTTCTTTATTTTGTTCTCTTTAAAGATTCACGTTCCTAACTACTGGTATTAGATCATCGTTTGGCAAAATAGTGAGGGTGATGCATATGGACGAAGGGAAGGTAAAGATTGATCAGTTCAATGGTAGAGACTTTGGTTTCTGAAAGATACAAATCGAGGATATGCTATATTAGAAGAACTTGCATTAGCCTCTAGTTAGAGAGTAACCACATCCTATAAAGCAAGCAAAGTGAGAATTGTTAAATCGTCAAGCTCTAGGTGTGATTCATTTCACATAAGCACAGAATGTTGCCTTCAAGATTGCTAATGAGACAACAACGGCAAATTTGATGAGGGTGTTGTCCAACCTTTTGTATCAAACAAGATATATTTGATGCGATGTTTTTTCAATATGAAAATGGGCGAAGGTGCTTCTTTGATAGATCTCATCAATAAATTCAACATGATCACGACTCAATTGAGTTAGTTGGAAATCAAATTCGATGATGAGGTAAAAATTTTAATTTCGTTATCTTTTTTACTTGAAAGGTGAAGTGTAATTATCACTGCAATGAGCAATTTGTTTGGTAAGAAAGAGTTGAAGTTTCAAGAAATCCATGATTTGATTCTTAGCAAGGATATTTGCAGAAGAGATATTGGTGAATTTTTAGGTGCCGCCTTTAAATACCGAAGGCGGAGAGAGAAGCAATCAACAAGGGCGGAACTAGTATCGTGGTAGATTGAAGTCCATAGGGAGAAGCAAATTGAGACCTCGCGGTGAAATAATTTGTTAGATTTGGAAAAAGAATGGCCATCTAAGACCAAATTGTAGAGCTCCAAAAAAGAAAATTCAATATTGAGATCAAAATCAAGAGGAAGAGAATGAATGCAACTTTTAAAGAGACACTTGATAATGACGCTTTAATTTTGAGCATTGATAGTCTGATTGAATTTTGGATTCTAGATGTAAGTGTGTCATTTCACTCTACTTCATGCAAATAATTAATGCATATTTTTGTTACTAGAAAGTTTGGAAAAGTTTATCTTGTTGATGATGAAACTTTGAATATTATGGAAAAGTGTGATGTTTACATAAAAGCTACTAAAGGATATCAATGGAAGTTGTATGATGTTAAATACATTCCAGGACTTAAGCGAAACTTGATCTCTATAAGTTAATTAGACAGCACAGTTACAAGAACTATTTGTGGGGATAAATCTTGGAAAATAGTTAAAGGTGCTTTGATTGTAACACGAAAGCAAACTTGGGAATGTTGTACATGACCGAAAGCAGTAGAGAAACTGCAGCAATTGCTGAGTTAGAAGCTGATTCCAAATTGTGGTGTCACAAGCTTGGATACATAAGCGGAAAGGGAATGGAGTTGTTAGCATCTAAGGGAAAATCGCTTGATTTGAAGTCCATAAATATTGCTTTATGTGAAGATTGCATTATGGGCAAGCAGAAACGTGTTAGTTTTTCAAAAATTTGGAGAAAACCAAAAAAAGGAAAGGGAAAAAACCACCAAAAACCCCAAACTTTGCCTAAATTGACAAATTTACCCCAAACTATTTTTTGTGACACGAAAAACCCCAAACTTTGCAAACTATGACACATTTACCCCGTTAAAGGTATTTTCGTCTTATTATTTATGTTTTTTCTTTTTCTTTTATTTTTTATTTTTTTCTTCTTCTCTCCGCCAGCCCCGACGGAGGGAAGCCAGCACCGGCGAGGGGTGCCCTCGCCGGCGTCAGGCGAGGGTCGCCTTCGCCTGGGCCGACGCTAGCGAGGGGTGCCCTCGCCCAATGCAGGCGAGGGCACTTGCCGGCATCGGACGAGGGCCTCCCTCACCGACGTCGAGCAAGGGCCTCCCTCGCCAAATCTGGCGAGGTCTGGCGAGGGCACCCCTCGCCAGCATCCCGCGAGGGCGGCCCTTGCTCGAAGTCGGCAAGGGGTGCCCTCCCCAGATCTGGCGAGGGTCTGGTGAGGGCACCCCTCACGAGCGTCGGGCGAGGGCCGCTCTTGCCTGACGCCCTCGCCTGTGTTAGGCGAAGGCCACCCTCACCGGCGTCTAGCCTGTCAATGGGTGCCCTTGCTGATGTCGAGCAAGGGTGCCCTCATCGGTGTCGGGCAAGGGTGCCCTCCCCAGATCTGCCGAGGGAGGCCCTCGCCCGACGCCAACGAGGGCTGACCTCGCCGGACGCTGGCTTCCCTCCGCCATGGCCGGCGGAGGGAAGAAAGAAGAAAAAGAAAGAAAAAAAATTAAAAGTAAAAAGACCAAAATGCCCCTATGATTTAGGGTAAATGTGTCACACAAATGAAAGTTCAGGGTTTTTTGTGTTACAAATGAAAGTTCAAGGTAAATGTATTACACAAATGAAGGTTCAGGGTTTTTTGTGTTACAAATGAAAGTTCATGGTAAATGTGTCACGGTTAGCAAACTTTAGGATTTTTCATGTCACAGAAAAAAGTTTGAGATTTTTGGTGGCTTTTTCCCAAAAGGAAAATTAGAGGTTATGCATGCAAATGCGTGGGGACCAGCCCTTGGAGGCTTGCATTACTATGTCACATTTATTGAACACCACCAGAAATGTATGTGTTTATTTTCTAAAAAATAAATTTGACGTGTTTGCTACTTTTAAGAGATGGAAAGCTGAATTGAAGAATCAGACTGGCCTAAAAATCAAATTTCTGAGATCCGATAATGGTGATGAATATAATAACAAGGAGCTCAAGCGGTTTTACAAAGAGAACAAAATCAAAATGACAATAACCATTCCCAATAGACTGCAACAAAACAGAATTTCTAATAGGATAAACAAAACTTTGAAGAGCCTACAAGAATATGAGGATGCATGCAGAATTAGCCAAGATGATTTGGGCAGATACAATTAATACAACAACATATCTAGTTAATAGAGAACCTTTAGTTCAACTTGATTTTAAGCAACCAAAAGAAGAATGCAGTGGAAAGAAAGCGAATCTCTCGCAGTTGAAAGTTTTTGATAGTATCTCATATATCCACGTAGATTTTGAAAATAGAGATAAACTTAATGCAAAAACTAAAAAAAAAAAATTATTGGATATGGTTCTGACTATTTGGGTCATTGGTTCCAGGATGAATAAAATAGAAAAATAATAAGAACTACTAATGTTATATTTGATGAAAATATGTTGTACAAGGACAGATCTATGGTAGAATCTAGTGTGGAGAAACAATTGATGGAGGCTAGAGAGATTGAACCGAAGGGGTTTCTAGGAATGTTCTAGTTCGAAATCTTGAAACTGTGGCTGCAGAAAATCATACACTAAAACCCACTTTGAAAAAATCTAATAGAACATCTAAACCTATAAAGGGATATTCTATATCATTGCATTATTTACTTTTAACAAACGTTGTCAAACCAAAATTATTTTTGGAAACAATACAAGTTAAAGAATTTGTTGAGCAATGCGAGATGAGTTTGATTCCCTCGATAAGAACACAATTTGGATATTAACTCAGTTATCTAATGGGAAGAAGGCATTGTAAAATAAGGGGATGTATTGGGTCAAAGAAGAATTTGATTGGTAGTAAAATGTTTTCAATTGAACATACATAAATTTCCTTCCCAATTATGGAATTGACTACTGTCAAGCTAGGTAAAGTCTATTTTTTTGCTGTGCTTGTCCTAACAGCCTTCAGGAGAACCTAGCCAGAGAATTTCGAGTCCCAATGGTCACAAAGACGGGGAAATACCTTGGCATCCCATCAGACTTGGGGAAGTCCAAAAAAAAAAAGTCCTCTATTTGGTTTAAACTACTTTATCAGTTATTGCTGCGTTTGTTCTCAAAGTCACTTGACTTTAATTATACATCAAATGAAACCCTCTACTGTTGAATTCCTGATTAAAACCTAATTATAATATGTAGCTTGCAAATAGACATGTTGTCTATATATATATTTTTTTATTTTTTTTCATTTTTTTGCTGAAATTGTTTCTCTTTTTTTTCTTTGTAGATCATACCGTTGAATGTGAGAGAGAAAGAGAGAGAAAAATAGAGAAAATTTGTTGCACCTAAAAGGATTTAATTGAGAGGAATGAATCTCTTAAAACGAAAGAACAGGATGGTTACAAATTTTGACTATAGTTATATTAACATCGCTCGTGCGAGGTTCTTTCTATACTCTTGCATTTACAATTTATTTTTCCTTCCATAGTTCTTCTACTAGCCGTTGGGTCTTGAATTGAACTACGTAAGGGGCGCTTATATCCATCTCAAATCAAATGGCTCCAACTTTATATCTTGTACATGCACATTTGACCTCGCGACACCTTGCAAAATCCCTCTTCAATCTTCGAATCATTTCAAACTTACCCTTAAACGCCGCGCCCATTAGACCGCACAAAATCAAAGCAGGGCTCGTTCAAAAAGCTCACGTCCAAACGTCAAGTCCTAGAAAGAGGACGACTGTCGTCAACCCTCGAAAAGAGAGGAGTGGAGCTGCAAAGGAAAATCCCACACCAAAGACGCAAGAGATTCGTCCTTCATTGGACGACGAGACGAAAGCACGCCCCACTAATCTCACGAAACTTCGAATGAGCTCCTCTTTTTGGAGTCTCACTTGACCCCGTTTTCTACGTTGGACCGTTCCATCCGTCCAATTTTGATCTTGACCAAAATAATAATAATAAAAATTCCAGGATTTGATCAAGGAAAAAAAAAAGAAATAAGTACGGCATACGTTCAGGAAAATTATCAAAACAGTCATAAACCTATTATAAGCATATTAATTTGATCCTAAACATTTTTTTTGTCAATTCACTCCTAAAAATTTTGCAATTGTGCAAATTCATTCTATTTAACTAATTTTGGTTGGCCGGCGCCGACCGTCTAGCCAATGTTGACATGGCAATCTTTGTTTCGACTTTTTTTATTAATTTTTTTCTTTTTTTTTTTCCTTTTCCTTTTCCTTTTCTTTTTTCTTTTCTTCCTCCATTGGCTTCTTTTCTCCACTCGCTAGTCACTGGGGCAAGGTCGAGAAGCCCTTGACTACTAGCAAGGGTTGCGACCCTTGTTTGCCTCGCCATGGCCTTATTGCAAGTGGGTGAAGACCACCATGGCCTCTCCAGCCTTGGGCGAATCTGCCTTCGCTCGTGTCCAGTAAGGCCATGGCAAGGTTGGCCTCGCCCGCAGCCCCTGGGCCTAGCAAAGGCTGTGACCCTCGTTGGCGGTCAACAAGGGCTTCATGGCCCTTGCCCAACGACCGATGAGCCTTGTCGGAGCCTCACCAACCATTGCAGGGAAAAGAAGCCAAAGGAGGAAATGAAGAGAAAAAAGAAAAGGCAAAGGAGAAGAAAAAAAAATAGTAAACAAATTCAAAAATTTAAAAAAAAAAACATTAGAAAATGCCATGTCAGCGTTGGCCAAACGGCTGAATAAATTTAACACTGAATTGATAAAGAAGAAGTTTATGATTAAATTGGCACAATTACAATAAATTTAGTACTTTTTTGGTAATTTCCTCCCACATGAAATCTCATTTGCAATTCACTTGCTTAGATTTGAGCTTCGAAGGAGACATTGTTGAACTTCGGACAATCCCCTCGTCCCAACGTGCATAGTTCACCTCTTACAAAACTAGAAGATTGGACTTAACCTAGTATGTGAAAATTTACACACTATATCATCTAACGGTTAAATGAGAATATACGATCTAATGAACAGATTAAATAATCGTAATAATACTATAAACCCCACTTGAAAACACATGATCTCTCGCGTATCCAATATTTCTCGTATTAAATGCGTACCCTCGCATCTTCTTTAACGCGTACCTTGCGAAATCCTAAGAGGTCATTAAGTCATTAATCCATTAAAGAAGTATAATTTAACCATAACTTCCAATTTGACCCAAGAAAAGTTTATTCTTTTACCCCCGCACACGACAAGTATCCGTGACTCTGGCAATTCCAAGGCCTATAAATACACGTACCCACCATCCTAGAAAGCACCAGGATAAGCATTCAATTTCCAACCCCCCACCAAGAAAGATAAAGCATAGATAAACATCCACCCTTGTCAAACCCCAACGATCCAAGACCAAGAACCAAACCCGAAAAACCTCCAAAAATGAGACTCCTCATCCTCGCCGCCGCCGCCGCCGCCGCCCTCCTTCTCCTCCAAGTCTCGGCCGCCGGGGCCGTCCGCACGGAGCCGCTGCTCGGGGGGTGGCACCCGATAAAGAACCTGAGCGACCCGTACGTGAGGGAGATCGCTCAGTTCGCCGTCAAGGCGCGCAATGACCAGGCCAAGACGGGGCTGGTGCTGGAGAAGGTGGTGAAGGGCGAGACGCAGGTTGTGGCGGGGATGAACTACAGGCTTGTCGTCGAGGTCAAGGACGGGACCAACAAGAAGAGCTTCGAGGCCCTCGTCTGGGACAAGCCGTGGGAGCACTCCAGGCGTCTCTCGTCGTTCAAGGCCGTAAAGGGCAAGCCATGAGGTCGTCGTTTGGCCGTACTTCTGCATTATTACTAATAATCCTCGGTCATGTTACAGTTTCAGTATTTTGAGAATAAATTAAGCGTCGGTAAGCGTCGGTAGAAGTGAGATCTGGTTGTGTATCGCTAGGGATGGGAGTTCCAGTCTGATCTGGTGGGCTGTTTCTGTTTGAAAACTTCGGTGCAATTCGAGGGATCCCATGTTTTCTTTTCCTTTTCTTGTTCTGTTCTTGCTTTTCTTGGTCTGATGTTGCTGCATGCGACGTGCAAGAATCTTGCGAAGATGGATCGGATTAGGTCGGCCGAAGAGAGAAATCTGCGTATGAAGAAAGATCTGCTGTTGATCTTTGATTGGGGATGGGGGAATGGTCGAGAAACGCCGCAGGTGACGGTGGGACCGCAGCAGATTTCACGGGGGGATTGATTTTTAAGTATATGCTAGCATATTCTCCCGTGAACTATGAGGAAGGGGCAGACCTATAGACCGGCTGTCAATCACTCTTTTTGTCCAATACCTTTTTACTATGTTAGATACGAAATAAAGAAAAAGGGTTGTTTCAGACAAATTATCATGTGCCGACGATTGATTTTGTTGACTTCTTGTCGAAAAGAAAAGATTGGTTTCTTGACCGTAGGGACTCGACAAAATTTAAGAGCGCGTTTGGTGGTGGGACGTTGGATGAAAAGTCTTCGAGATAATAATTTAGGCTTTGGGGCAAAAAAAGAAAACTAAGAAAGATAAAAATAAAAGTTGGGGATGACAAAGGAATGAACACTTTTCATAGTTCCATGCAACTTAGCAGTGAGACCATCAAATAGATGGGTTAAGGCGGCTTTGTGTCTAAAAGATCGGAACCATAATAAATATGGACCCATTAGGCAGCATAATTTTAGCTCCTCATACACATATTCATACTCGATGTGGACCCAACCAAGTTCCACTTCTTAGCAATTACTCTGTCTAAATTGCTAATTTTTTAAGACTATTTTGATCTTCCTACGACACTGTAATATAAAACGATTGTTATGGTGCGGGAAGACAGTAGTCAATTATAATTTATAATTAGCTTTATGATCGAGGGGAAGAACTTATACGGTTGTCTTCTTCTTTTTCCAACGTTTTTGGCTGAAATTCTTTTTCTTTTTCTTCCGTTGATCTCGCTGTTGGAGGAACATGGGAGAAAATATGTGAATTTCATTAATTCAAAAACTAGATTATATAAAAGAAAGTGAAATTTACGAAGTTTGAGTATCATGTAGTGACTATTAGTCATTT
The DNA here is from genome assembly GCA_007663325.1 of Eucalyptus pauciflora. Classification (NCBI taxonomy): domain Eukaryota; kingdom Viridiplantae; phylum Streptophyta; class Magnoliopsida; order Myrtales; family Myrtaceae; genus Eucalyptus; species Eucalyptus pauciflora. The sequence continues at coordinate 478,998 of VMYD01000019.1, forward strand.
CATCGAATAAATTTTCTCTAGACTTATCCTTGTTTATAATGGTAAGGGTCTTGTTAACAAGTCCCTCATAAGCAAACATAACTAATAGAGAACTTTTCGATCTTCAAAAGCGTCGATTACACATAACACAAAAAAGATAGTGTATTTTAAAAGTGCAAATTTTAAGTGATTTCTTAACAAGTAACATGATTGTTGAGATGTACATGTGAATTGTATTAAAGAAATCTCACATTAAAAAATTGATGTGCTAAAGAGTAGTTAATAAATTTAGTTTATATTTGGCTTAAATTTGTGAGTGAAGGCACGTCCAACCGGATATGTTGATGGGCTCGAACTTGAGTCCCCTCTTAGAGATCTCCTTAGGCGATGTATTAGATTTCAGCTGTACACTCTTAGCAAATGGTATCAGAGCTGGTGGTAGATTGGTGGGCTAGTGGCCACCTATCTGTTATGGTGTTTGGTGAATATCTTAAAAAAAGAATCCGATGACTCCAACTTGAGATGCACTCACATAGAGAAGTCTCACATCGAAAAATTGGTGTGTTGCAAAGTAATTAATATATCTTAGTTAACTCATAACTTATTGATTTAAACTTTTAAGTGAAAGTGGATCCAACTAAATATGTTGATGAGTTTGGAGTTAGGCCCTCCACTTGGCAATCTCCTTGGGCAGATGTATCGGACTCTTACCGTGCGTTCCTAATAATGACATGACCATATATGAAGTAAGGATGTGATTTTCATGGCTATGCACAAGTTAAAGTGTTATGACACATGGAATCTTGTGGATGGAGCACATATCAATAATTAATATTACTTTGCTCATAGCTTCTCGTCTCCAATTGTATAGTGAATATAGATCCAATTGAGAGTGCTTCAAAAATACCATTAAGTTTTTTGGAGGATCATCGTGTTGATTGTTCTAATGCCGAGGTTTGGCATATTTTGGAACACAAATTCTTGTAGTGTTCATGATCTTTGTATGTTGGGATGACCTCAAGAATTGTCCTTTTCATTGTTTTTTTGGGTTAATGCCATGAAAAATATCAAACTAGTACACATGTAATAAATTTACCTCAAACTATTTTTTTGGTCATGAAAAATCTCAAACCAATATACATATGACAAATTTACCAAAATCTAATATTTTGATCACAAAAAAAAAACCCCTAACTAATATAGCTATGATAAATTTGTCCCAAACTGATATATTGATGATAAGTTTACCCTCTATTAGTTTCTATTAAATTTTACTATCGAATTGCTTAGTTTGATAACACGTGGCAGTTGATGAGTGTACCAATTTGAGATTTTACTCCCCGTTTGTCACAGGTGTACCAATGTTTGTGGTTATTTGTAGTATTAATCAAATTTAACGAATGATATATTTGTTACAAATGTACTAGTTTAGAGTTTTTAGCAATCAAAAAATTGCTTTGGGTAAATTTGTTACAAGTTTATTAGTCTGAAATTTTTTATGGTTAATTTGTCACATTTATATCGGTTTGGAGTTTTTTATTGTTAAAAAATTAGTTTGGGGTAAATTTATTATCTGTATACCAGTTTGGAGTTTTTCGCAGTCAAAAAACTAGGTTGGAGTAAATTTGTTAAATGTGTATCAATTTAAGTTGTTTCATGGTATTAACCCTTTTTTTAATTCAATATCGGGCCTATACTTTTCTTTTGTTCATTTTGATAATGATCTTTGTGGTAGTTGTCGTGATTTCCCTTTCGCATCTTATGTTCAATTCAACATGCAATTTAATCTATTTAGGAGTCACCACGAATTAAGTATTGGTGGGCCAATCTAAAACCCAAGTGTGAGAGAATACTTTACTTCTACGAGCAAGAGATTTAATGGATTTGGGGACTTCATTACACTGGATTAAACATTTTCTCTTTATTTTCAAAAATATATGTTTAAGCGATCTTGGATCGATTTTAAACCTATCCTCTAATATATGAGAGATGATAATACGTGTGCATAACCATTAAAAATAACACTCAATAATCAAAGCATTAAATAAATAAATTGCTTTAAAAAAAGTGAAAATTCAAATTCATCAAGATAATTGATTTTCAAAGTATAAGTAAAGCAACTAAAATACTATACCTAGCCTATTTTAATTAACTCTTTTTTTCTTTTTTTTTTCATTTATGAAAACTAGCCATATGCAATTCTAATCTAAGTTAAACATACATGATTTATTATTCTAATGACATGTGCTATGACCTGATTCTAATGACGGGCAAATAAAATGAAGTTATATGACATGCATGCAATGACTAGATGACATGGAATTGATGACATGACACTAATGACGTGGGATGGATGGTGACATGGTAGTGATGTAACAATCATGATGACATGGCATAAATAATGGTGTGGCATATGACATGACGTGTGACATGGTATGGCATGTTACAGCATAGCAATATGATATGCCATTAATGACACGACAAGTAGTGATATATGGATGACGCAATTACATTTATATGATGCGCACATGTTATTTTCATGATTGTTTATCAGAATTCGTAACTAATAATTAATAAAATAAAATACCTCAACTGAAAGATTATCCGACTTGAAATAGGAAATAATCTAAGTTAAATCATATCCTTACTTGGAATCTTATCCTAACTAGTTAAGTATCATCTAAACACGCAATCCTATCTACAAAATAAATCAAATCTGTCATGCAAGGCTATATTTTTGTATTTTTTTTCAAATAAGGAAATCAAGCAACAAGATAAGCTCAAAATTGTAAAGAATATATATGTGACAGTCTGATTTTCTACTTCTGTTTTCAATTGGATAAATCGGGCTTTTCATCGACATGTCTATAATGCTATTCTCTAAGCTGATCACTCGTGAGATAACTAGACTAGTTGGGGAAGTCATTAAGGAATTTTAATGCAACAGGCTTGAGTATTCGACCAGGAATCGACTGCTCGACCGTGTTAGTCTGCAAAGATGATTTCGGCACAGTCGAAAATCTATCAGAGACCGGAAATAAGTTGATTCGATGGAGATATATGATTAGGCATGGGTGATTCCATTTAATTACAAAATTCTCATCGATCGGCACTAAACCGATTTTTGTGTTGTTTTGGTACCATGTGCTTGTAATTGAAACCTAGAGATTTTCACGACAACCGAGAGTCGTCAATAAATCGAAGATGCATGTTGTGGTTCGATAATAATCGACCACGAGTCCATTGCACTGAAAATTCCCAAAAAACTACCCGACGGTTTAGGTTGCGTTAAAGTCACGTATGATTGAAGTTAACCGAGAAAATGATGCCAATTTCAGAAATTGAGAACTTTAAGGTGTCACAATTAATTTTAGGAATGTTGTTACATCTTTCCAATAATTGTTGACGACGGGAATTATTTGAGAAAAATACAAGAGCAGCAAATTTAAAAGAACAAAGGATATGCCACTTATCAAATAGGATTTTAGGACCTTCAATGTGGAACAATTAGAGAGGATTTTTAAGTGACTACTTGGGGACTTGACCCTATTAACTTAAGTGTTAATTTGGTAAATAAGAAAGGAGGAAAAGTCTCAACAAGAAAGGAAAATTCGTAAGAAGGCATGCCCCCATGAATTTCACTTCAATCTTCATTTCATTTGGTGGAGATAAGCATATGAAATGTTGTGGGGTATATGATAAAGATGGGTGAGCAAGAATTCCATGGAAAAATAGGCCAAAAGCAGATGGAAATTGCAGTGGCAGTCTCCAAGCATTTTCCCCATCAATTTCCCCTCTTCTACTTTATTGTTTCTCCCTTCTCTTTCCCCGTTTCTCCCTTCTCTTTCCCCCTTCCTCCTCTCGACAACTTCCCTCCCTTCTTCTTTTCTTTTTCTCTCCCTTCTCTCTTTCTCTTCTCCCCCTCACACATTCTCCCTTCTACCGTAGCTCCCCCATCTTCTTTCACCTCCATTCATTTGCTTTTAATTTCTCTAACTTCATCATCTACTTGTCTCGCCACCATCATCCTCACCATTGCACACCATCCGCCTAAGCCGAGCACCCTTGGCCTTGAGCTCAGTTTCGACGAACCGTCACCGGGAGTTCTTCAATACACAAATTGAGTAAGTTGTCTCCTAACTCTGGATTAGGGGCTGAGTACATGAATTAGGGGTTTCTATGTAGATGAAAGATGTAGATGACGTTACATATGGATGGATGTTGGTTAGGGATGTTAGGATAGACATAGAAAAGCTTAGATAAGGTTTAGAGAGCAAGACAATCACCATGGATGAAGATTCGACCAAGAACAGAAGCTGGTTCTTGAAACAGTTTCCTGGACGTGCGCGTTTTGCTAATTTTGTAGACAACCTTGTGTTGCGATTTTGAAGAAATTTCCTTCTGAAGAAATTTTTTAGACATCCTAAATAATAACATATATTTTTCTCAGAAGTTTTAGAATTTAAAAAGATGACGATTTTCATGACGTCATCCTTGAAACAGTAATTCAGACAGTTCTGTAAACCGTGACCTGTTATGATTCCGAGGGCTGTTACTGACCTTTAGAGGTTGTATTTTCAATCGGTTTCTTCATGAAAGTTGTTCGTTACAACTTCTAGTTTAACATACTCGAATTTGAAATCAAACGGACCAGATTTAGACCCAAAACAGAACCGATTTTGATGAGTTAAGCTCTCTGGAACTGGACCCGATTTTAGTACTGGGTTGAGTGAATTACTGGGCCGAATACAGAAGGATCTGGGTCTCAGTGTCTTCATGAAATTTTTTTTATGTGTTCTTTACAATATATTAAAATTTGGGAATTTTCTGAGCTCGATTAGTTAGGTTTATGGATTTAAACTTGGAGACGCACGAAGGTCCGGTTTCTGCCAATTAGGATCTTTATTAGTTTGGTGATGGTTCTTGATGTTTTGCTTGCTTTAATTAGTGTTTTGTAATAACTTGTGGACTTAATTTATTAGTTAATTAATTCCGGAATTTCATTGTTCATGACGCACTGTTCACGAGTTACTGTTCACACGCACTGTTCACCCGAGAATGAAAAGTGGTCTAATTTCATGTGTATTGATTTTATGAAGTGAATGGATGTGCCAATGCATGGGCGTTCACATGAATTGGGTGATGTTTTGTGCAATTGTATGGTGATTGAAAACTGTTGGTATTTAATTAGGAAATACTGGGTGTCAGGTTCTGGACACCGAAAGTGTTTTTAAATACTATATCAAACTGTAGGATTTTAAAAGAGACAACACAAATTTTCTAGTTCGATCTGACCGTGTCCCCACACACGATTATTTTATCATGCGTTTCTAATATGAAGAAAATAGGTCGGGATCACTATTTTAATTGAAGTATTTGAGTGCAATGCACGGTGTCCTGGGCATAAATTGAATGAATGCATGAATGATATGAGATGCCGTCACGAGCCTTGGGGCCGGACGATGCTCCTTCGGGAATGCCCCACGTCAATGGATGCCGGTCGCAATGAATGCTGGGCCAATGCTCCTTCGGGAATGCCCCACGTCAACGGATGCCGGTCGCAGTGGAGGCTGGACCGATGCTCCTATATGGAATGCCGTCTAGATGTAGACATTGCCGCGTTCGACGGTGCGAGGCGATGCTCGATTATGCTGGAAGACTGTTATCTATGGGGTTGGCCATAACCAATGAATGGAAATTGTGAAACGCGTGAATGATCAAAGATTGAGGGCCTGATTAAGAGACGGAACTGTATGGTGCGGTATGAGACGTACCATCATAGTTTAGTCTACTAATTGGGGCCCGTATGATTGCATTAATATGTACATTCCTAAGCATTCATTTGTGAGAATCGTGACACCTTTGGTTTTGGTCATGCATGAGTTGAGCACACTGTTTATGGCATGCACGCATGAAACGATAACGCATTTCACATATGCTTCTGTTGTGCTGAGAACAAAGCCTTGAGGGGTGACCCGACTAGGATGGCGATTCGTCCGCGCCAATGCGGGGCCCAAAGAGGACAATACTGGGTTGGGATGATGGATGGCAGTGCGTCCGCGCCTCTACCCCAGACAATGCGTTCGTGTGGCAATGGCCAGGTGAGATCGCTTGTAACGCGATTCGTATGTGATAATGTGATTGATCGAGCAAGACGATGCTCGGTCATGTCGGAAGACTGTTATCTGTGCATTGAAATCATTTGTGACACATGAATGGGTGAAAGCGAGGGACCTAATTAAGAGACGGAACTATGTGGTGCAGTATGGGACGTGCCATAATAGTTTAGCCTGGTAATTGGGGGCCCATGTAATTATGTCGACATTTATGTCCTTACATATATACGTGTTAAAGTATTCTGATAACATATGATCTCGATATTTTATGTATGATTTGATTGACACTAACATGCAGAAAAGTACTAGTATTAAGAAAGTGTGAGAAATGTGATTAGATTGCATGTTGAGTGTACCCTTCTCCTAATCTGGATTTAGGGGATTGACTTGCTGAGATGTGATCTCACCCCTTAGTGGGCTAACATTTTCAGGTCCCCAGTGTGAAGAATCCGGAGCTTGAAGCGGAAGGGTCATGAGCATAGGTGGCTTAGTAGTCCTTTGTGAGATAGATATTATGTATAAGCTTGAGGTGTTTATGAAAGTGTATTTGATTTGAAACTGGTTGTCTTACTTTTCTATCCCATGTTTGTTGTTGTCAGGGGATTAGTTAATTTGCTTCCGCATGTGTAATAAAATGAAAAGGGTTGGCGACGAGTCCTGGGAATGTCGCAAAAGTTTATAGACCACCGAGGGATGTGTGCGCGCTCGAGGTTCGGGGCATGACAATATACATTCAAGTTAAGCTTGGAAACAAATAAACCGAAACCCAGATTTTAGTGCCTAAAGATCAAGTTGTCGATTTTCTGTGCAATTCATAACCCAATCTTAATGCTTAAAGATTGAATTACCGATTATTCGAACGTTTCGAATTGGAAATTTTCTTAATTTTTTATATGCCCAAAATTTCAAGATAATTAAACTAGATCACAATAATCATCAAGATAATTCGAATTTGGACCGGATAATTACCTAGTTTGAAGATTTGTTCCCGAAACAGGATTGACGGTGGAGGATCTTGGCCACCGGCAACAATGAGGGGCTCTTGGTCTTGGCTAGACTTGGTGGCGGTGAAGCTACTCCCGACGTTCGCTGTTGGTTGGCTCGGTGGTACAAGGAACTCTGGACGAGCCTGCAAAAATGATAACTTCTGAGTTGTGGTTAGATAGACGACGGTGCTTGGCTCGGTGAGGACTCGGTAAGTGCAGGGGGCGACATGGTAAAGCTTAGCTCGGTGAGGACTCGATCATAACGGTGCAAGGCTCCTAGTTGGTACGGATTCACAATTGACCGATAGGATGATGCAGCGAGTCTCAGTGATCGTCGCAAGAGATGTCGTGGGACGAGGATGGTCGCGGTGCAAAAACTCCTTGATGCAGCAGGTACTCGCGGTGGCCTTCAACTAGAGGGGGTTGATCGCGTTGTTACCTTGCGGTGCGGCGCTGATGGTGTCAACAACAACAGTAACTTTGTCAAGGGTGCGGGGTTGAACACCAGAGCGGCAGGGGCACGACTAGCTCATTAAAATCGCAGCTGCTTCACCATCAGTGTGAAAATAACAGCGAGGTCGAGAGAGGTAAAGCAAAGCCACAACTGGCGGGGCTTCGTTGGAAGGCTCGAGTAACCTTCGTAAGTTAGTATTCAGCTTTCTCAGATGAATGATACTATCTCTTCTATGAATTTGTGAACTCATGTCTTGAAAGCGGTAGAGATTCAAGATAGAATAAGCTAGGAAAGAGCATGTTCGTTGCATAAATCTGAATTGGGCAATTGGTGCTAAATATTGCTGTGAACCCACGAAGGGGCTTGTGGCATGCATACCAATTTATTAATATCCTTGTAGGTTAGCCATTAACAATATAGGTGGAGACCTAGCCAATGGAGGAATTTTAATTGTTTTGTCACGAGACATTATTTGCGATCATGGTTAGATACTTGAGTTTGTCTGATGGAATGGACCATTAACACAACTTGAGATTGGTCAATGAACTGCACCATTAACATGTAATATGATGAGATTGATCAATGGGCTGGATTATTGATTTATTTTTTGATACTTTAAATGAAATGGGTAATTTTGTTATAACTTAGTTACATCGTAATAATATATATCTCATTTCAATCTTGAAATTTGTTATATTCTAGATTTGGGTCAAATAAGTTTGATATTGTGTTAAAAATGTACTTAGTGGATGCTCTGATTGTTCAACCTTTTCATTTTAACCTTTTTCAGATTCTTCAGTCAGCGATGAGTAGTTCGTAAGCGATATTGACAGGAACTTTTGGTAGTTGAATTTTAGGTATGCATTGGAAATGTATTCATACATTTTGTTGGATTGTAAAAACACCGATATGTTATTGTGAGTCTGAAGGCACCTTCTTCAGGTGAAGAGAAGGATGACCAAGTCATTATCCGTATTCCTGTAGGTTTTGGTGTGTGACACAATGTTATCATATAATTTAGTATCAAACATAAAGAGATAAAGCCTCAAGGTCGACACAGTTAGTCCAAGCGTTAAGAGATTTCAAGTTCAGGAGCTGGAAATTATTTGTTCGAATCTCACAAATCCTATGTAAACTGAAGACCTCAACTTATTTATTGATTTCGTAGGATATTTCATGAATATGTAGATAGTTGCCCGTAACCCCCACATTATTATAAAAGAAGCATTTAGAGATAGGTGGGTCATCATAAACCCTAGTCATTGAATGCTCGATGCACTTTAGAAGCGGAACATAGAACTTCATCTCGGTTGTTAATTCAAGGGATGCCGCCTCATCATGATCAATAGTTGAGATTATACCAGATCAATGGATCCCAAGTCTGGCAAGTTTTTCTTTTTCTCAAGAAGGTAAGTGAACTCCTTTTGTTTTTTTCCCAATGTATCCGCACAACTTTCAGAAGTCATATTTTAAAAGAATATCTTGCTTTTTGTTTTAATTTTTTATCATAAAATAGTCTTTTTATAATTGGAAGATTACTACGTAGGAGATGACCTAATAATTCTCACGTGGTCATCGGACTTGGACAGAGACTGGAGATGGGATCGATGGTGAAAGGGATGTCTACCTTATCCATAAGGATTTCCTAATCCTTTTCCAAGCCAGTCTTCTTTTTTTCTATTTTTTTCTTTTCTTTACGTGACGCCTCAAATTTTGGATTTGATTTGGAAAAATGATATTTTTCTGAACAGTTACCACACTGAATCTCATTAATTAACGGGCCGGATATCTCGAGTGATCTATATTATATATGTAAATTTTTTGGTCAATTTATGCGTTGGTAAATACACAATGTAGCTTGGTAGAGTATACATATTTGAACATGAGTAACATAACGTTTATTAAGATTAGTTCACGAAATTAATTTACTGAATGAGTATCTTAAGACACTGCGCCGTAGGTCCCACTGGCCTGGACCCAGATTATCTTTAACAAGTTGATAACTCATAGTCTGAAATCACTAGTGACAATAATCTCCCATGCATCATGAAATGGAACATTGACCGCAGCAAATTTAATTCAAAAGTATGATGATAAGGAAAACAAATAATAAAAGCACTTAAGTATAGTTTTCTGCATGGGAATCCACTTTTTTTCTAGTGGACACTAATTTAAGCAATATAAGAGGAATTAACTCCGGAGGAAGCTGACTTCGAGCATCTATGTGTACATTAGGGTAAGGGAGTCCATCTTATAATGGTAAAGACCAGGCCAATGAAATGCCTCATTTACAATCTCATGAACTGTGTTATATACAAATCAAAACCCTAGATCTCTCCTACGTGAAATTGTATGAACTTAGTGATGCCAATAGTAGAATTTATGCCATATGCATCGGAACATCGAAAATTGTTCAATCTTCTATGCATTAAAAAAAACATGTCCACTTGCACTTCTAAGTTGTTTTTGACATTTTGAAACTAAAATATACGATCTTATGTATGGAAATTTGAATATGTCAAAAGGATCCAAATACTTCCTTTATAAATTTACTGTTAACCCTAGAAAGTTTAGTGATTACAAGCCTTTACACCGGCAACTTCCAACCAATCAACAAAACCAACAGTGGGTCAGGGTTAACCTAAACTTCACTAACGCCAAGCCAAACTCTTGTCTCCATTGTAACCCCGAACTGAACATGACGGGTCTCCATACTGCGAACCTGAAAAATGTTAACTCACAAGGGGGTGAGTTCGACAACTCAATAAGTAAATCACCTAAACCCCAGATAGGCAGATGCCTCGTTTTGGAACCTACAAACTCAACGCCCAATTGTCGATGGCAGATCAATAGAAAAACCTTTGCTTTGTCTTAACTATAAATATGATGGAAAATCTTCCTCTGCCTGCACATCCATCCTATCAAGAACCTACAATTTATCTCATACTCATGATATTTCTAAGCATGCCAATTAATGACTTCAACCACATACACAGGTTCCTCGAGTCCTCCATAATAGCATAAAAAATTTCACACATGCTACATATCATGCAATAAATAGCCAATAATACTCCCATGCATCATATGTCATTTTCTAAAATATCACCATAGCCTTCAAGTCTCAAACAATGACTTCCAAAACGTTCACGTGCCTCTCTCATCCCAAATTATAACATGTACGTGCCTTTCAAGTCACTAAAATGACAATTCAAACATATACTCAAATTGATGCAAAGACTTAATAATACATATCAAAACAAACCCAGCTTTTGCAAACATCACACATGTACAGACAAGGCATCATTCTTATCATATTCATTAAATGCACTCATTAATTGGAAACGCTTCATTTCAATCAATCACATCTCAATCAATTACAGAGAGTTCCGATTATAAGGCCAAATCGTTATAACACGTTCCATACCGTGCCACACAATTTTATCCCATAATCAGACGCAGGTAACTCATATCGGTGGTTCAATCCACACATGATATTCACTCTCGATATTCAAATTGAATATAAGACTCAAGGCTCTAACTCAATATCAGACTTAATACTCAAAACCAGGCTCAAGGTTCTAGAGATAACTCACGAAGTCTCTCTATCGTGTAGCATTTAGCCCTTTAATTGCTCACAACCTATTCGCATCTCGCCACGCACAAGTTCCAAGCATCATCAAACACTCAATTGTACAATTAAACAATCAATTTCACATATTATCAAGCATAAGCTCTACTATCTTTAAAATTAGGCTTTAGTAAGCACATATCACATTAAAAGCCACAACATAAAACGCACTTACCAAAATCAAGATAGGTTATCACATCCAATGATAACTTATAACTATAGCTTATCAGTTTAAACGATAGCCTATCATCATAGCTTATCACATCTAACCATCACTTATCATGATAACTTATCACATCTACCGATAACTTATCATCATAGCTTATCACATCTAACCATCACTTATCATGATAACTTATCACATCTAACGATAGCTTATCATTATAGCTTATCACCTCTAACCATCACTTATCATGATAACTTATCACATCTAACGATAACTTATCACCATAGCTTATCACATCTAACCATCACTTATCATGATAACTTATCACATCTAACCATTACTTATCACATAATCTCATTAACCATAGATCAATCCTAACTTTACTCCAAATTCAAGTATGAACATCAACAAGTCATTTCCAATAACAATATCAAATCAAGAAACCTTAACAATAACTAAACTTTCCTTATCAACCTCAAACCTCAAATCCAAGCAAACTCATGATCAAACCATACAAAATTAACCCATAGTTCTAACCTCTCTAGGATAGCTTGGTCCTACTTCTAATATAAGTAACTAAATCCAAGCAACGTAACACAACGGCCTAGCCAGCGTTTAGAGGATTCACTTACAAACAACCAAGACAAGGATGAGGGGTGGTTGGTGGTAAAGGTGTGCAAAAGAACCGGGATCCGCCCGGACCGCCCGGAATCGGACCGGAACCGGTGACTGGTCCGATTCCTAGTTCCATGGGGGGATCCATCCACCCGCCCACCCGGACCGGACCAATTAATTTTTAATATTAAAAACTAGACTTATAATAAAGGGTTTGATAGATGGATTGGGACTTTATGGAAATAGCTCTCTCTCTCTCTCTCTCTTTCTCTCTCTCTCTCTCGCTAAATCATAGTGGATTTGCATTTACTCCTTCCTCCCTTCATCTCTCAGTCATCTACTGTCAATCATCAGTCTCAATCTCCAACACCCCCCTTTCTCTTTTTTACGTGCATCATCAACATCATCTTTGTACTCCCATCCCACCTCTCTCTCTCTCTCTCTCTCTCTCTCTCTCTCTCTCTCTCTCTCTCTCTCTCTCTCTCTCTCTCTCTCTCTCTCTCTGCTAAAGAGTTTGTCTTCTTGGGTCGTCAACAGTGTATTCTCTCTACAGCTATAAATTTGCATAGATACTCTCTCCAAATGTCCTCCTCATTTTCTTTACTGTGTATTAAATTTTCACTGCCCATTGTAGCGCCCGGTGCATATATGAAAATTAGACACAAGAAAAGAGTGTATTATTACCTAATATGAGAAATGGAGACTATATGGTTCATGGAATTTTCTTTTGGTCTTTGAATGTTGCCTCTTGTAATGCTATGTTGTGTTTTCAATGGTTATTTTTTATCCATCCCTTGAAAATTATCTTGGTAATACCAACTTGTTGCTATGGTAGTAAACTTGGTTATCAGTAGAAATAATTAGCAGCGAATTTTTATATATATTAGTGCAAATTAGTTTTTTTTTTTTTTTTACTAAAATTATCTAGCTCTCAGCCAAGAGTTATACTTGTTGTAGCTTTTATGAAGGAAAATGACCGAGAAGTTAAAACTCCTGGCTGCTTCTTGAATGTTTGAGTGAAACCTAATTAATGCAGTTTCTCAAATTAGTTGTTGTTTTTGCTTTATGTTTTGATTTCTAGTTGTTGTAGATTTTGATTTCTAGTAGAGTTCTCGTTGTGAGATTTAGAAAGTGATATTATTATCATTGTGAGACCAGTTCTATGGATCCACCTGGGAACCGACAGAACCGGACCGGACTGGCGGTTCTGTCGGTTCCCGGGTGGACCCATGCAACAAACGGGTGGATCCCAGTTCTAATTTTTCGGAACCAGTCCTTAGCGGGCGGTTCTCGGTTCTAGGTTGGGAACCGTCCGCCGTACCATGGACACCCCTAGTTGGTGGTGCTGGACGGTGGACAGCAAGGTGGCAATGAGACAGTGTGAAGACGACGGTGCAGCGACGGTAGGACAGCAGCAAACCAAAGGAAAAGAGAGAAAGAGAGAGAGAGAAAGAGTGGCAAGGGGGAGAAAGGGAGAGAAGTGGGCCTTCAAAGCATCAAATGCAATGCTATTTATAGAACTATGTTCATGATGACTTCTTGACTTGGAGAGCAAGAGTGAATCTCCACCATACACTTGTCTAAACTTGGGAAGCACACAATGGACTAACTTGGAGAGCACACAATTGACTAGACTTGGGGAGCAAAGAGCAATCTTTGCCATTCAATAGTCTAAGCTTGGGGAGCAAGGGTTGATCTCAACCATGCAATTACCTAGGCTTGTCCTCCAAGTTTGGGCGTGTGGCCTTCTCCCCTCCATTGTAAAGAACAGTTTTGAGCAACTTTTGAAATAAATATCATCACCTTATCAAATGGATTCGAAAAATTAGAAAAGTTTAATATGTGGTAGATAGGACCCTAAATAACATTTTCAATGAAGGAAGTCAAGGCCAATTCGTTTTTTTATAAAGAGCAGAAAATCACCAAAGATAACCGAACATTTCGTCCGCCGGACAGATTCAATGACCACAGAAGGAAATTCATTTTGACTTCCAAATATTCTTAGAACACTTTTAAATTTTATTATGTTATAGAAATGGATGTCATCTACAACTTTTGTGAAGAGATAATGTTCAGATTCCAAAGGGAAAAGTTTATAGAAAATCGAGAAGACAAACGGGTCATCGTTTTTACTGCACTAGGCAGTTTTCACATGGTAAAAGAAAAGGCTTTCGTACCAACCATTTCACCTCAGAAAAATATGAAATTATATTATGTTATACATCAAGATGTTTTTAACAACTTTCATGAAGGAAGTTTCTCCAAATTCGAACCATAAGAAGCTCTATAAAATTGGAAAACAGTGAGGGTTCAGGAATTTCGAAAACTGGAATCAAAGTAGAATTTAAGAAACTAAAGTCTTGGTCTTCTTGCAAGACCAAAGTCTCGGTCTCTTGTGGTATCACTTGCACAACCCATGGTTGATTCCAAACCAATCCATGTTTGAGCCCGATCGATCCATAGTCTATTCCCGTTAAGGGCACATCAAAGCTTTAGACCATTCATTGAGTCTAGGATAGGGGTCAAATTCGAGGATGTCACAAAAATAATCATAAAAATGACAATTTATTATACATAAATATACATCTAATATACAGCGTGTCCCAATATGTTAGAATTCTCTATTTTTTTGATAAAATCATGTCGGTGTTGGTTCTATATAGATTACAATCGCACTTGAGTCACTCAAGCGCCTTCAGTATTACCCAAGCCCTAATTACACCAAGTAAAGCACATAGTGATTGATATGTCATCTTAAATAGTAATATAATAAAGCCTATATAGACTCATGTACTATTTTTCAGCATATATCGAAATATATAAAAAATTTCATTATTCTCTTTTCTGCTTTATTATTCTCAACTTGGTATTTGAGGCGTTGTTCCTGAGGAACCCCTAAGCGCACCGGGTGCATCTCAGCTCAATTGTGCACACCCAAATTTATCCATCCTTGCCAACATAAGTCTCATATGAGGAAGCACTTAGTTAAGAAATGATGTGGAAGAAAGAAATACAAAATTTTTGTATATTTCATTATATACTGATAAATAGTACATATGCCTATTTATCGACTTTATTATAAAAATGATACAAAAAATAATTAATCAAGGATATGCATAATCAAAGGGGATATATACACGACCCCGAGAGATATGGAAAATAAAAAATATCATAATATCTTTAACAAGCGCCCTGAAAATGGAGAAGCAACTATTTATGATCGGCACTGATGCGGCTGATCGGACCGTTAATTCCCTCGTGCTGGTGGTGCTAGTTTTGGTGCATTCTTCCCCCCAGGAGTGTAGCCCCGGCAATCCCCAGTGCATGGGGTCGGAGACTTTTGCAGGATATGGAGAACAGCTAGACTCGGCACCTTATTATTAGCCCGTTCTCCTCCGTGGCCATTCATCGGAACCCGTCTTGCCTCGCTTGGTCGCATCGATGTTCCCATTAAGAAGAGCAAAATCATAACGCCGGCTGCTACTTTCGGAGTCAGGATGTTCTTCATCTCAGCTGATCTCTAACAGTTTCTGGCTATCTTCTTCGTTTTGTTATTCTGCAGGCCAACGTTGGAAATTGACAACAACTTATACAAGGAAGACAGAATAATTATATATTTATAGGGAGCATGGAATCAATATCCCACTAATTTCTATAAGCAAACGTTGGAAATGACAACAACTTGTAAATGGAAAGCCCCTGGAAATGACAACAACTTGTAAATGGAAAGCCGCGTCACTTACTTTGCTTATGACTTTTATTCAAAAGTCATCGAAGTTACTCTTATAGTTTCCTTCGAAGATTCCATGTGATATTCCATATCCAAGAATTATTAAAATTGAAGCTCAAAACGTGTCCGAAGTGCAAATGAAACTTCCCTATGATTCATGTCAAGACGCTTAAAATCAAGACATATTTTAACAGGATCTACCAATCGTCTCAAGTTACTTTTATAGTACTCTAATTTGGCACCGTTTTAATAATCTTTTAACTTTTAAATTGAACCCAAGAAGGAGGTCTTTACATTAATTTAGGTCAACAAACGTGGCCACGCTTTGCTGATGTCGTCCAGAGTACATTCACAGAGAGTTATCGAAATTGGAGACTTGTCCGAAGTGCATCTGAAAAATCAACTCCGTACTTCCTTACGATTCATTTTAGCAACTTCCATTAGATCTAACAATCATCTCATGTCACTCTTATTCTAATCTGGCACTGTCTGAATAATATTTTTAACTTTTCAATCGAATCTAAGAAGCAGTTATTTATATTAATTCAAGTCAACAGAGGCGGGCGCTAAGAAAAGGTCTGCTCATTATTTATTTCTTGATCAGACAGCTACTCGTTGGTTTAGCTAGCGTCACTTTTACCATCTAATTTACTAACTTTGTCTTTTCTTTTTCTTTTCAATTTATATATATCTAGAAAAAAAAATCAGGTCGTTATAAATTCGTGTGCCTCAGCGCCGCGATTGGGGTTCCTAGCTGCTATCATTTAGGGATGCGTGCCCGGAGGAATGGTCTCTAGGGAAGTAGAGCCCTATCAAGCCCGGGGGTTGGGGTAGGAACCCCAATTCCGTAAGAAATTTTCCCCCAACGGGGCCGGTATCTTTTACAAGGCCCGGATCCCGGCCTTGGAGGGGCGTAAGGGGTCACTCTCCCCAGGGAGGTTTTCCCTCCGTTTCCTTCATTGAGTAGTTTAATGACCTGCTCAGATCTCGTTCAATTTATATATATCTAGAAAAAATAAATCAGGTTGTTATAAATTCGTGTGCCTCGGCACCGCGATTGGGGTTCTCGACATCATGATATGGAGACCACAGAGGCTACGATCAAAGCTCCGGGAACAAGGCATCCGAGGTCCTCCGGGTTCTTTCCTCATTGGGAACCTCCGTGACATAAAGATAAAGATGCTTCGATCGCATTCCACCACACCCTCGAAACCACCATCACAAGAAGATGAGCAAGCCTTAACGCACGACTGCTCCTCCGAGCTCTTTCCTCATGAATTGTGTCATATGCAAATCAGAACCCTAGATCTCTCCTGCGTGAAATTGTATGACCTTAGTGATGCCAAGAGTTGAATTTATGCCTTATGCATCAGTACATCGAAAATGGTTCAATCTTTTATGCATTATATTATTTAAAAGAAAAAAAAAACATGTCCACTTGCACTTCTAAGTTGTTTTTGACATTTTGAAACTAAAATATACGATCTTATGTATGGAAATTTGAATATGTCAAAAGGATCCAAACATTTTATGCTAAACAAAATATGAAGAGCGATTTCTCGATATTTACAAAAGGGTAAAAGTTAAAAGCAGGAGTCACTCTGGTTATAAGACAGGCTGCTTTTAAATCAAATATATACCTAGAAATTAAAAGCTCCTTATGCATTAAATGGCTTTCTTTTTTATGTTTTAGGCCATCACTCCTCTCTTTTGATATCTCTGTATATGCAAAGGGATTGTAGGGGAAGAACCCATCATTGTTTCATCATTTGAACCAGGCCACTTGGGCTATTGTTGTAGGCAGGTGTCTTTTCCCCATTTGCCGATGTAGGCATGTGTCTTTTTTCTCATTTGCCAGCATGATAGCTCAATTCGATTGATTCGATAACTAATTAGATCGACTAATCCAATTTGGAGCTGAGCTTGATCTTGGATTACTCAAGCATATCTTCTCGAATAGAGCTCGAGTTTGCCGATTCCCAGCTCGGCCCACATACCTAAAAAGACAACTTTTGATTTATTCTAGAAATTATGCCTATTTGCTGATAAAATATAATGAGCTTAAGTTTTATGTGTAAATAGAATGTAAGAAATGCCTATTTGATTATTTTTGGTCAAGAATTGGAACTTCTCAGGGTCAGGGTCGAATTTTAAATTTTACAATTTTGACCTGTCGAGGAAAATTCAAATGTAAATAAAATAAATAAAATAAAAGGAATAAAAGAAAAAAGTCTTCAAAGCTAACTCAACAAATATAGAATTTTCACATCGGGAGCTGAAAAGCCGTTGCTCTTCTCTCTCTTCTTTCTATCGTTTTCTTCAATCTTCAAACATAGGTAGGGTTTGAGCTAGTATCACCCTATCTCCCTCTTTTATTGATTTGGTTGGCATTTTATTGTGCTTTTCTTGTTTTCTCTTCTCTCCTCATTTAGATTTGAGAGCACTTTTCTCCCAATCTAGTTTTGGATTTGAAAGTTTGAATTCTCTCGATCTAATTCGAAAATTTGGGTACTATCCTCTTCCAATCTAGATTTGGGAATTTAATAAGTAGGCTATTGGGGATTCGATGCCCCTCTCCTCCATTCGTATATAGGTTCTCTGCATCCAACTTCAATGATGATTGCAGGAGCATTGGCATCTCATTGAATTACGAAGATTTGCTCATTTACATGTTGGATCTGTGTTTGTTCAACTTATTTGGTATAGAGGAAGCCGAATCTAGGCGCACACCGCAAATTGGCAATGTCCTAATTATTGAAGAATGAATTTCCAATGTATGCTCATCATGATAAAGACACGAGATCAGTAATCGATTATTAATTTTGTGGAAAGAGTATGTACTTAACTTTGCTGGTGCTCCGTTGATCCTCTTTATTTTTTGGATTTGGCTTTCCTTTTTAGTTTCTTGCTCTGTTTCAATTTGTTTTGTCATGAAAATTATATACCTCTGTATCATTTTGAGTAATGAATACAATTTAGACTCAATCGAAAAAAAAAAATCAGCAAATATCTTTCATTGATCAATCAACTCAGCACAATGAAATTGATTAGACACCCAATGAAAATTAATAAAACGGGTAAACAATATTTTATTTGGCTTCAATTGTGAATACGATCCTCCTATCTCTTGAGTGGATCAAGATTTCTTGCAACCTTTTGAGCACGAATTGGCACAACCTTCAGATTTCTTGGCGTCTGCAACAAAACAAAGTACATGAAATACTATGTGACATAATATGAGAAAAAAACCAAATGTTCTATTTAAAAGGTGAAGCTTTTGCTTTCGTACCAGAATGGAGGTCGGAACATTTGGACTTCAAGCAATTAAGATTGCATTGGTCTTCGTGTGTCTCAACCACCAGCGGATCATCAAGGCAGTCTATTACGCATTGAGCAATGCAGGCCTGCGGTTTAGCGATCACAGCACATCTTAACTTGCAAAGGACACTACAAAAATCATAAGACTTCGCCTCAGTGACTATTGCCTGCGATGCCATTGTCGCCACCAACATCACCAATATGGTATAACTCTTGACATTCATGTTTGATTTGTTTTCAATGGAGTGACAATTCGTAGTATTTTTGTTGTACTTTGGGACAGGGTTAATGTGATTCTGCTGTTTATATAGATGTATAACACTGGGAAAATCTTCATTTTTTGGGTATGAAAGCATCAAGAAGTTAATGATTTATCTATTGATAATTGTCCTTTTCTGGATGGTGGAAAATTTATTCGAGGATTTGTTTTTAAATTAATAATCAACCGATAAAGGAAAGATAAATACTCAACTTCTAAAATAGTATTACCATAAGACTTGATAAACGAACCAACTATGGTGTTATTTCAATGTCGGGATTTTCTTTCCTTGTGGGGCCATTATGACTTCCTTTTATGACTAAATTCCTCATTTTGCCTAAAGAGACGAAATTGCATAATAATCCAATTGAAATTGAAAATATTGGACCAAATTCTTTTCTCCTTGTTTTATGGGTTTCCTTTTATAGGCAGATTCTTATTGCCATAGTTAAGAATATAGTTAAGGAAAAGTGTCTACAAGTTAATGCTTTATCAGTTAATAATTATCCTTTATTGGATGAAGGGAGATTTATTTTGCGATATGTTTTTTTTCCTGGTAATCAATTTAAAACGATGAAGATAAATCTTCAAATTCCCAAGATATCATTACAACAAGGGAAAATTTCAAATAATAGCATAAAGTGACATATTTTTTTCAAAAAAATACCTAAAGTGGACATAATCTCAAATAAAAGCCTCAAGTGGCCAATTTTATTTCAAATGAGGATGTCAAGTGATTGATTTTCTTCTAAATAAAGGTATCACCTCATCAACTATCCAATCTTGTCGACATCCAGGGGCAATCTCGTCTAAGTATATTTTTTTCTTTTCCTGTTTTTGTTTTTTTTTCTTTTTCTTTTTCATTCTCCATCTCCCTCGTGATCCTTCGCTCTAGCTCGCCTCCATCTTTACACCATCATCAGCCCCCCTCACTCTCTGCCATGTCATCATATGATTAGGACCAGCTTTTCTTCGGAGCAAGCCATTACAGCAGAACCGAGCTCGTTGGAGATTCTAAGTCTCACTCCTCGAAATGGTTCGTAAAAGATTCAACAAAGCCAGAGCAAGTGAGATTACAAAAATATGAAACCCTAAAGGTGTTTGATGAAATGCCTAAATGGGTCTGTTTCTCTTTAAGAATGGATAACTTCACACTTCTTTCTTTACGATGTGATGAAAACATTGTCCAGGGCTTCAATATATCAAATCGCTCGATGCTGAGAAGATGTTGAGCAAAATAGGAATTGCGGCTACTAGGCTGGAGGAAGACTTGAGAGTCCATGGAGTTTGATGGATTTTGGAGTTGAGAGAAGACATGTCACTAAAGGGAGTAGTTGTGTAGCTGGAGAGTTAGTGGTTGCTGAGTCTCTGCAAGAGCAAAAAGATGTTGCCAAGGAAGATGAGCTAATTGGTAATATTAGCCAGAGGCTGAAGAGGAGTTATAGTGTTGCTGCTAAGAACAAGAGTGCATAATCATATGAACATAACATTGGCAATGGCTTGCGACCTTCTATCTTGCTCCATTAATGACTCTAGAAGTTAATCAGAAAGGATGTAGGCTGTTTGCTGGAAAGAATTCTGTGAAGCTATTGCCAATTCTTCATTTGTTAAGTTAATGTAATAGAGACAAACTGCACTTTTTCGCAGAAGTGTAAAGCTTGGATCAATTATAATCAGTTCATTGTCTCTCTTGTTCTTTACGATTAATTTTCTCGGAGGGAAAAAAATCAATGGTAAGTACAAATCTCACATTTTTTTTTTTTTTTGTCAGAAGCTAAAAGTGATATTTAAGTAGGGTAAATATTACAACGTGAAGATCCAAGAGCTGCCGAAGCGAAAACATCAGCCGCTACCAAAGTTTGCAAAAAAGAAGGAGGGAAGACATTCCAGTTTCGAGCCAGGTCCAGTCGTCCATGGGCTTTAGCAGCCCAGTCGGCTACTGCATTAGCCTGTCTGTTACAATGTCGCAGCTGTAGGTTAGGGTAAAGGGGCAACAGCGAGCGAAGTTCAGCGAACAATGGCCGTTCCTCCCAAGGTGGCTCCTTCCGTGCTTGAAGAACATCAATCAACTGCAGACAGTCGGATTCGATCACGATATTGGCTGTGTGAAGGCCCTGTTGCTGCAGACGTTGAAGGGTTAAGGTGAGCGCCTGAATTTCAGATTGAAAAGCAGAAGCTACGGGAAATCTGCTAGTATAGACATCTGTTAGGAGGCCCCTGTGATCACGACTGATGCAGGCCATTGTGCCCTCTCTACTCCCAGGGTGGAAGGATCCATCAATGTTGCACTTGAGAAAGCCCGGATCCGGTGGTTGCCAAAGATTTGCTGATGGGACGATCGAAGACCCTGTGCGCAAGCCTGCTGTATGGGAACGCCGCTGATCCGAGAGATGGGATATTCGAGTCTGTGCCAAGGCGTCTTCCACAGCCTGATTGGGATCAGGGCGAAGGCCACGGAAAATGCTGTTGTTGCGCAGACGCCACATCTGCCATAAAACATGAGCAATGGTCGTCAAACCAGGTGTGAGGTTCTGATCTCTTACCATGTCGCTGATCCATTGATCTAGGCGATGAATTGTATTTGGTTGCTGCTGAATATCGCCTTAGTTACTAGCACTGAAAATCACTGCCAGTTCAAAATACCTGTCTAGTTCATTATTGTGGTTTGCACTAGTGGTCCGAGTTTTTGTGGCCTCCATGGCACCTAACATGAATGCTTTCTAATACTTTATCTTTGAATTTGTTATATCACGCAAATGTAATGTTTCAATCTAACTTATTGATGAAGCATTATTCTCAAGAACTTCCTGAAGCAATAGCCTAATACTGGTTGATAGTGACTCTAATCTCTTTTTAGTAGTTTAATTTTACAAAAACTTTCTCAACTCAATTGGCGAGGTTGTAGCCAAATAAATCAAAATCCAGATGACATCAACGAACTTTTATCAATAGGAATGATTTCAAACAAAGCAAAGATGTGGAAAGCTAGATAAGAGGCTGGCCAAGAATGCTCAAACTTTATAGTCAAATTCAACACTACCAATTTGCTCGAAGTGCCTTTACTACATAACATGTTCTCAAACACTCTTAATTCGCTCAATATCAGACAAGTTTTGTTGCAGCTCCACGACGACTTTCATTTCTCATCCTAAACCACAGCTTCTAACTTCTTGCTGAAACTTATCGTTCTCTGGTTACAAGCATCTTCATCAGCTTCAACAAACCCCTCGGGATCAATAGTTGTGCCGATCATACCTCTTGGTATTGAACTCTTCCATGGTAGAGTCATTTTTTCAAAAGAGAGTCCAAAGTGGATATTGTCTTAAATAAGGCCCAAAAATAACAAACTTCGTCTCAATAAGGACCTGAAGTGACAAAACTAGTCTCGATGCTCACCTTGCTGACAAGCACTTTGGTCTGATAAGGATTGCTAGTCGAAGCTTGCCTAGCTAATGCTCACCTCTAGTCACTGCTGATACTCATTTATGGTTGTTGTCAACGAGGCAGAACAAAGCCGGTCCTCTGTTGAGATTAACTCGGATGGATGGACTCAAACGATACAACACGTTTGGTCGAACCCGCTGGAGCACTTGCGGTGGCTGTTAAATGTGATCAATCGACAGCAGCAAGCTGTCGAATGTCGGGACTACCTCAAGGACACAAGACTAAATTCAAGCCAAGAGCTACATGGAAATACTTGGGATTGTCAAAGTCAGAGATGTACTTCGTGAAAACAAGCGAGGAGAAAGAGCTTGACACTCCATAAGCTCATAGAATCGAAGAACTCACTCAACTAACTCAACTTAGAAACTTTAAAACCAACTTGATGCGTAGTGGGTTTAATAAAGTTGCTAAACAAATTTGACAGAATGGAAGTGTTTGTTATAATGGCGGGAAAAGAACTTTGGGAGAGAATTGTTCACCACCAAAACATAATGAATGTTCCATTAATGAAAAATAAAGAATTTTAAGGTCTACAACCAATGAATTGGACATCGGACCAAATGAATCACTCACTAGAAAAAAATTTCATGTATTATCAACTCAAACTTTGCAACCATATAATTGAGAATGCGCCTCTTATTTATAGAGTGACTAAGACACTAAACTAAGAAACGCTAGATAAGAAATCTTAAACTAGGAAACATTAGGATTATTAAAACTTTGTAATAATCAAATCAATTCAACTGAAATTAGGAAACTACACTTCAACTTCTAAATCAGAAGGAGCCCTTATTTTTAACTTTAAAAAATTAAGAAATAATTACGTGACAATCTTTAATATGCTGTGAGAATATCGATCAATTATGGATTAAAAAAATAAATTATAAATTATTATAAGACTCACTTCTTCAAGAGTTTATGGCTTGTTGGAAGATCGCAGAATTGATACAGAATTGTAATTGATTCTATTAAATATTCAGTCAATACAGTAAATAGGAAATCTTTGATAGATGTACATTGATGTATATTTCCTTTCCTAGTTTACTCTTTCAGTCATACATTATAAATGTACAATGTACAAGCATACTGAATATACAAGAAAACACTTCTTACCTATATTATGTCATGGTATCATAGCTTTGTTTACTATCTTAGCTTCCGCAACGCTTCTGAATTGCCATTGCTTCTCTCTTATCTGTAACTGAGGATTCCTTCCTGCAGAACAGATTAGCAAAGCAATAAGGAATTCATTCTCAATATCATGGCAAAAGACAAGGATGTTATGAATCCTTCAGTAGAAGATTCATCTATTCAGCAGAAGATTTCTTCTTCTAATCCTGATGGATCGACTGGAGAAGGGCAGGTGACCAATGTCTCTGCCCCTGCCCCTGCTCCAGTACAGATTCTTGGGAACATTTACTGGCCTCCAGCCCCATGGCATCAATGGGGCCAGTATCCATATGCAACCAACCCGACTGGTGAATCGGGTCAGTCGAATACGGGTCACAGACCCGAATTCATACCGGGTCAAGGGATGGAACCCTACCCGGTTTCACACGCACCACCGTACCTTTTTCCGTTCAACGGAGGGCGGCCGGAGCTCGGAGATCCACTCTACACATCGCCGGCAGACGGGCCGGAGTTGCGCCTAATCACCCAACTTCTCACCGGGACGGCGAACTACCAGAATTGGGCCCGTGATTTCAGACGAGCACTCGTCACAAAATCAAAAGAGGAATTTATCGAAGGAAAAATTCCTTACCCGATGGAAGAACGACTACAGAGACATTGGAGGCGATGCAACCAGTTGGTGTGCACTTGGATCGGCAATTGCTTAGCGCCGGACGTCACCGCCGGACGTCACCGCCGGTCTTCCTCCGACGGAAGATCCGAAACAATACTGGGATAACCTGCGAGAGATGTATGGAAAGTCAGATAGGGCAAGGATTTTCTCGTTAACACAAGCCCTAACCGAGCTAAAACAGGGGAACCTTTCGGTGACCACCTGCTTCAACCGGCTGTCGGGACTGTGGAACGAGATCGAGGCGGCTGAAGACAAATTGGAGGGGTCGGAGGCCACTCTCCAACAATACCACGCGATTAAGGAAAAAGAGAAAGCCACGAGGTTTCTACTCACCTTGAACGATTCCTATGCCGTGTTCCGATCGCAAATTCTCGCGATGTACCCCCAACCACCGCTAGGCCGGATCTTCCAGTTGGCCGTGCAGGAGGAGAATCAACGGACTGCCGCGACAGACCATGCTCGCGTCGGAGAAGGAACGAGATTTTCTATCTTCCCTTCTGGTTTTCTTTCGATGGAAACCCTAGCTGGGAATGGAGGAGAATCGAGAGGAAGAGGACGAAGTCTCGCGGTCACTGCCTCTCGAAATGACCTAGGGTTTTCCAGGTCTTCTGGAACGGACGGATGGGATCGCAGCATCAAATCTAACGGTCGAGGGAAATCTGCTGGACCGAACGGACTGGATCAGTTCGCCAGATCGAACGGTTGGGATTCACGCGCGCCATCGAACGGTTGGGATACTCGCACGCCATCGGATGGCTGGGATTCACGCGTGCCATCGGACGGCTGGAATTCACGCACGCCATCCGACGGCTGGGATTTATGTGCGCCAATGGACGCCTGGGATCATCGCGGGCAATCGGACGCTCGGCATTTTGCCACGTCAGCACCATTATACAAGGCTTCATCCGTTGCACGGAATGCACCGATTGTAGGGAAGGTCAGTATGCAAAATTCAAAATTTAAAAATAAATATTGTGAATATTGCAAACGTCCACACCACACTATAGATACATGTTGGAAATTACATGGGAGACCCAACAATAAAAAGGAAAAGGAGTCTTCTATATATCAAGTATCTACACAAAGGAGTGGTGGAACATCCCAACAGAGCATAACTCAAGAACAATATGAAAATATTGTGCAAACTTTGAGCCAACTCAAGACTGGTGACGCTGGTGCAGGATTCTCAGATACCTTTCTCCATGAAAGAAATTCATTATCTATTGATGCATGGATTATCGATTCAGGAGCTAGTGACCACATAGTTTGTAATGAATCCCTATTTTCCCAAATTCATCAAAATCTACAATCTCCGGTTACGGTACGTCTTCCAAATGGGAACATTACAAATGTTACTAAAATCGGTACCGTACGTCTTGGTCAGAACTTTATTCTTAAAAATGTCCTATACATTCCATATTTTGAATTCAATCTTCTTTATGTTGCAAAAGTGTGTATGGACAATTCCTGTAAAGCCATATTCAATTCCAAAAATTGTCTTTCAGGACCCTTCAACTGAGAAAGTGATGGGCTTGGGTAATGAGGCACAAGGACTCTATTTTTGGATCAATTCTCCAGAAGATTTAGAATTATTGCATAAAGACATTTATTGTAACACAATCAGTTATAATAAAAATCTTCTTTTGCATCAACGATTAGGCCACAGTGCTAAATTTCCTCATCCAAAGTGCTCCATTTGTCCTTTAGCTAAACAAACTCAAGCATCTTTTCCAATTAGTACATCTCGAGCCAAAAATCTTTTTTCTTTGCTTCACATGGACATCTGGGGACCTTATCACACTTCCCATCGTGATGGATCTCGTTATTTTCTTACAATCGTTGATGACTATAGCCGTGCCACTTGTCTATATCTTATGCAATCAAAAAGCCAAACATTGACTCATTTATCAAACTTTCTTTCCTTAATTAGGAATCAATTTGATAAATCTGTACATCAAATTCGTACAGATAATGGGCGAGAATTTTTCACTTCTGATTGCATAACTTTGCTATCCACTCATGGAATACTCCATGAAAGTTCTTGTACTTATACTCCACAGCAAAATGGGGTTGTTGAGAGAAAACATAGACATCTCTTAGAGGTAGCTCGTGCACTCAAATACCAAGCCTCCATTCCTGAAGAATTTTGGAGAGATTGTGTGGTCACAGCTGCTTATTTGATTAATCGCATGCCAAGTCGAATTCTTCATGGTAAATCTCCTTTTGAAATGCTCTACAAGCAACAGCCAGATAATAACCATCTTAGAGTTTTTGGTTGTTTATGTTATACAACAAATGTGGGTCCTCGAGATAAAATGAGTCCCCGTGCAACACGATGTGTCTTTATGGGATACCCTCCTCTTCAAAAGGGTTATCGTGCTATGGAGTTTTCTACAAGGCATTTCTTTACTAGCAGAGATGTTATTTTCCATGAAGAAACCTTTCCTTTCAAAGACAAGCTGCTTTCGTCACAAACCACTTTATCAGATGACAATCGGTTTCTCCTATCTAATGAAGACTTGTCATTGGCACCGGGTTTTCTTATGGTGCCTCAACCTTCTAGGGTACCAGCACTAGTGACATTTCCACGTCCAGAGATAGAATTGCAAGCTTCATCTAAGGCAGTTCCGCTCTCAGTGGACGCAACGAAAGTGGCTTCTGACTTATCCGTGACTCCTGCACATTTGGTTGATCAACCTCGTCGTTCTGAAAGACAAAGTCGTCCTCCTACATGGACGAAAGATTATATATGTTCTACTGCCAAATCTTCAGGTACACACTATCCTGTTTCCTCATATGTTTCCTTCAAACGATTATCAGCAGATCATATGTGTTGCATTAGTCGAATTTCCGACGAGCATGACCCGTCTTCATTCAATGAGGCAACAAAAGATCCCAAGTGGCGGCATGCAATGGAGTCCGAACTTACTGCCCTCATAGAGAATCATACTTGGGATGTTGTTCCCTTGCCATTGGATCAAAAACCGATTGGATGTAAATGGGTTTACAAGATTAAGTTCAAATCAGATGGTTCCGTCGAACGCTACAAGGCTAGGTTGGTAGCCAAAGGCTTTACCCAAAGAGAGGGTTTTGATTATCACGAGACGTTTTCTCCAGTTGCAAAGGAAGTTACTGTTTGGTCTTTTTTATCAATTGCAGCAATACGTAATTTTTCCTTACATCAGATGGATGTAAATAATGCCTTTCTTCATGGTGATTTGGATGAAGAAATCTACATGGACATTCCTCAAGGATTACGCAGACAGGGGGAGTCTCGGGTATGTCGTCTT
Organism: Eucalyptus pauciflora; assembly: GCA_007663325.1. Lineage (NCBI taxonomy): Eukaryota > Viridiplantae > Streptophyta > Magnoliopsida > Myrtales > Myrtaceae > Eucalyptus > Eucalyptus pauciflora. The sequence continues at coordinate 506,787 of VMYD01000019.1, forward strand.
CGCAAATCCCTGTATGGATTAAAACAAGCATCTAGACAATGGTATGCCAAGTTTACTACTACATTAACTTCTGCAGGTTTCCAACATTCTAAGCATGATTATGCTTTATTTGCACGAAATGTGGGAAAATCATCAATCTATTTGCTAATATATGTTGATGACATTTTGATTATGGGAAATGATGATTCTCATGTTGCGAGATTCAAGGAATATTTACATTCCACTTTTCACATCAAGGATTTTGGACCTTCCAAATATTTCCTTGGCATTGAAATCGCCAGGTCTGATAAAGGAATTTCTCTCAGTCAGAGAAAAATTGTCTTGGAAATTATTTCTGAAGTAGGGTTATCAGGTTGCAAGCCAGCAGTAATCCCTATTGAACAAAATGCCAAGTTAACAACACATGAGTATGATCTCAATTCTTCTTCATCAAATAACGATTCATTGCTTAGGGATCCATCAGGATATCAGCGACTTGTCGGAAAGTTGATATATCTTATCATGACGAGATCTGATATATGTTATGCTGTACAGATACTCAGTCAATTCATGCATATGCCAAAAGAATCACATATGAATGCAGCTTTGAAGGTTGTTAGATACTTGAAGGGATGCCCAAGGCTCGGTATATTTTTATCTCGTGAATGTGATATGGGGATGATAGCATTTTGTGATACTGACTACGCAACTTGCCCGATGACTAGGCGATCTATCACTGGTTTTTGTATTAAATTAGGAAAATCATTGATTTCATGGAAGACAAAGAAGCAATCCATTGTATCATTATCATCAGCTGAGTCAGAGTATCGAGCCATGGCAAAAACAACTTGTGAAATTGTCTGGATACGAGGGCTTCTATCAGATTTGGGAATACAAGTCAATGGACCAAGTAAGTTGTTCTGCGATAATGATGCTGCACTTAAGTTAGCAGCGAATCCGGTTTTTCATGAAAGAACGAAACACATAGAAGTTGACTGTCACTTTACTCGAGACAAGATTAAAGAGGGAGTTATCTTAACGAAGGGCATCGGAACAGTGGATCAACCTGCATATATTTTCACTAAGCCATTATGCCAAAGACAATACAGATTTCTATTGAGCAAGCTTGGTGTCCTCGACATATATAGGCCACCAGCTTGAGGGGGAGTGTTGGAAGATCGCAGAATTGTAATTGATTCTATTAAATATTCAGTCAATACAATAAATAGGAAATCTTCGATAGATGTACATTGATGTATATTTCCTTTCCTAGTTTACTCTTTCAGTCATACATTATAAATGTACAATGTACAAGCATACTGAATATACAAGAAAACACTTCTTACCTATATTTTGTCATGGCTCATGATAGATTATTATTCTCACAATATATTAAAGATTGTTATGCTAAAGAACGTCATGCTAATAAAGTCCAAAGAAATTTCCGATTGGAAGATGCTGCGCCGAAAGTGTCCCTTCGCTTGTATTTGAAGGAATTCGATGCTCCCATAACTTTAAATTAGGTCATCGTGGTTCCCGATAAAGAACTAACATAAAAATCGAATAAAGTAAAAAATTTCATAATCCTTTTACCTCGCAATTCCAAGACCGCGCCGCACGACAAGACCTACAAAACACACGTGCCCACTGCCCACTGCCCACCACCCATAGAAACCTCCAAGATAAGCATCGAGTTTCGAAGCCTCCACAAAGAAAACAGTTTCAAAAACCAAAAACCGAAGCCGAGAACCTCCCAAAATGAGACTCCTCATCCTCGCCGCCGCCGTCCTCCTCCTCCTCCTCCAAGTCTGGGCCGCCGGAGCCGCCCGCACGGAGGGGCTGCTCGGGGGTTGGAAGCCGATAAAGAACCTGAGCGACCCGTACGTGAGGGAGCTCGCCCAGTTCGCCGTCAAGACGCGCAATGACGAGGCCAAGTCGGGGCTGGCGCTGGAGAAGGTGGTGAAGGGCGAGATGCAGGTCGTCTCCGGGACGAAGTACAGGCTCGTCATCGAGGTCAAGGACGGGGCCGACACGAAGAGCTTCGAGGCCGTCGTTTGGGACAAGCCGTGGGAGCATTCCAGGCGTCTCTCGTCGTTCAAGGCCGTTCAGGGCAAGGCGTGAGTCGTCCGTTTCGTCAGTCTTCTGAATCATTACTAGTAATCCTCGGTCATGTTACGGTTCCAGTAGTTTGAGAATAAATCAAGAGTCTATATATAGAAGTGAGATCTGGTTGTGTATCGTTTGGGATGGAAAGTTTCAGTCTGATCTGACGGGCTGTTTGTGTTTGAAAACTTTTGGTGCAATTCGAGCGATCCTATGTTTTCCTTTCCTTTCCTTGTTCTGCTCTTGCTTTTCTGGGTCTGATCTTGCTTGACGCGACGTACAAGAATCTTGCGAAGATGGATCAGATTAGGTCAGCCGAGGAGACAAATCTGCGTACGAAGAAAGATCTGGTGTTGATCTTTGATTTGGGATGAGGGATGGTCGAGAAAAGTCGCAGATGACGGTGGGACCAGTAGATTTGACCAGTAGTTTGATACTTTTGTCGACTCCTGGTCAAAAAGAAAAAAGATATCTCATTTTAAATAATTATCTATATCAACATGGATAAATTATCAAAAGAAAATCATACTCATATTATAATTAAGTCAATTTAGTTATGAACTTTTTTGTTGTCAATTCAATCCAAAATCTTTTGTAATTGTAATTTGTACCAAGTCAATCAATCCAGCCAATGCTAACGAGACAAATTTTTAATAACATTTTTTAAAAAAAAAAAATTCCTTTTCTTTTTTCTCTTCTTTCTTCTTTGACTTCTTATCAAGCAATGGCTGGTGAGCCTCCGGCAAGGCTCACTGGCCTCACATACCCTCCTCAGCAATACCTAGGGGCTATGGGCGATGCAACTTCACCTAGATCTAGGTAATGGCGGCCACAGCAAGGCCACAGGGAGGCTAGCTTCACTCGCAAGCCCTAAGCCTCGCCCAAATTTAGGCAAGGCCGAGCAAAAGCCACAACCCTCACCAGCCATTGCGAGTAAAAGAAGCCAAAGGAGGAAGAAAAGAACAAATAAAAATAAAAGGAAACAAATAATTAAAAAATTATCATGTCAACGTCGACTAGATGGTAGGTGCTAGCGCTGGCCGGCTGGCCAAAATTAGCCGAATGGATTGAATTAGTACAATTACAAAAGGTTTTGGATTGGATTGAATTAACTAATATATATATATAATTAATTTGGCTTCATTGCAATAAGTTTAGAACTTTTTTTGTAATTTCCCCTATCAGCATTGATCATGCTACATAAGATGACCTATGGCATTTTTTTTGTCAAAATTAGTCAAATAAACTGAATTGATACAAATACAAAAAAAATGTAAGACTCAATTGGCAAATGAAAAATATTGAATACTGAAATTTACAATAGATTTATGACTTTTTAAGTGATTTTCCTATTGATTATAATTAGTTTTATGATTGAGGGGAAAAAATTGTTTGGTGATCCCTATGAATTTTTTTTGTTCATTTTTTGGGCAAAAATTCTTTTCTTTTTTTTTTCTTCCCGTTGATCTCGCTGTTGGTTGGAACATGAGTGTTGAAATTAATGAATTTCACTAAACTGAAAACTAGATTATATAGAAGAAAACAAAATTTACGAAGTTTGAGTATCATGTGGTAAATATTGTTCAATTCTTCAAACAAAATTTCTCTAAAGACCGGAAATAGTATATTTTTTTCATAATAAAAATGGTTTTGTTAATAGATGCCTCTAGAGTACATGTTAAGCATAATTAATAGAAAATATTTCGATGTCTAAAAACATCAATTACGCATAACACGAAAAAAAAATTGTGCGTGAAACCACTTTTTAACAAAATCCTAATAATAATAATAATAATATGATGATGATGATGAATATGATGATGAATATGAAGTACGGATGCAATTTTCATGGAACAAGTTAAGAGTGTATTTAACGGTAAAATTAAACGGATACTAATAGAGGTTAAATTTTCCACAGATATATTAGTTTTGGGTAAATTTATCACAAGAGTGCCAATTTGAAGTTCTTCATTGTATTAACCTTAATTAATATTACTTTGATTATAGCTCATTAAGTTGAACATTATAGTGAAGGTAGGTCTATTGAGAGTGCTTCAAAAATACTATTTAGTAAGTTTTTGGCCGAATCATCTTGTTGATTGTTCTTTGTCTATTGCCGGGGTTTGGCATGTTTTGAAACACAAATTTGTGTTTGTAAATTCTTATCGTGTACCTGATAACTTTGTTTACACATTAGGATAACCTCAAGAGTGGTCCTTTTATTATTTTTCTTGAAATTGAAAATCGCACCAATACTTTTCTTCTCTTATTGTCTCTTTGCAAAAATGGATTACACGTGCAATATTGTGATTTTTCATCGGAAATGATTAAGCAACTAGCAACCAATCTTTAGAAAACTAAAACGAGTGAATGATTATGAATTTTGACTTGGAGTCATATAAAGATCCCGGTTGACCTTATCATCTCTATATTTCTTTTGTAGATGAACTCTTTTTCACCTTTCCTAGCTCTTTCTAGCAGCTGTCGGGACTCGAATGGAACTGCGTGGCAGCCGGAAATCAATCACAAATTCAAACATCAATAAGTGCTTGCTTGGTTGGGCTCAAATCGATCGCTCCGACCTTGAATCTTTTGCCTCCATTCGACCACGCGACCATTCCAAAATCCTATCTTCGACCTCATAATCATTTCAAGCTGCTCTTAGACGCCACGTCAATTGGACTCCACCCTAATCAAAGTTTGGCTCGTTCAGAAGCTCAAATTTAGACGTCAAGTCCAAGAAAGACAACGAGCAGTCAAACCCTAAAAAAGAGGACATGAAGCTGTAAAGACGATTACGCTCCGAGATCCATCCTTTCCGCAATTACGTGCTACTTTTGCATCGGAAATGGACGACAAGACGGGACCATTCTCACGTTTTGTGCGATCCATCTGTCGTAACCGCTGTCGTTTCCTGCCGCCATTTGCTCATCCCTTGTTACCAGCCAAGAATTCTGCTACGATTTCTTTTCTCCCCACGCTGTTTCCGGATAAAATCGATCGAGTACAGGTAAGCTCCCATCTTATTTTAAGGGTTTTTGATATGTGGATTTTACCTCGCGTCCTGCCAAAAATTACCGACATACTTCATCCACTCGATTTTATTCTATAACTACTGAACTCGAGCATAATTTTTTCTGAAAATAAAATGAAAGAACACCATCTTATTTTCTGAAGAGCATAATTTCCTCGCTTGGAGTCAAGCTCCAAGGAAGTAATTTTTGGACTTTGGAGAGCCCCTTGGTTCCGACGTGCATAGTTTGCCTTTGACTGAATTAGGAAGATCACTTAAATCCGAGGACTTGATTGAAATGAAAGAATACCATCGTATATTCCAAAGAGCACGAGATCTCATTTTCAATTTCCTCGCTTGGAGTTGGGCTCCAAGAAAGTGATTTTTGGACTTTGAAGTCCCTCCGGTTCCGAGGTGCATAGTTTGCCTTTGATTGAATTAGGAAGATGACTTGAGCTAATGCATGAAAGTTGACTTGTGATGTCGTCCAATAAATAGAGAATACACTAGTCTAAATAGTGATCTAAACTCCACTTAAAAATACATGAACATATATTTATTTCCATATCGCAATTAATATTACCTACTCCGTAACGTTGATTGTGGCTTCCGGCATAGATGTAACTGCCAAATCAAAAGAGCTCATTAATCTCTCAAAGCTTGAAATCAATTAAGACATTGCCATGAAATCTGAGGCTAGAAATCCCCTCACTGTTGTGCATGTATCACGGGCCGAGAGTTTCCTAGGCCTTGGAACGACCCGTGAGGCGCCTGGTGAGCGGAATTCACCAGGCTAGCCTTCCTTCTATAATTATCCCAACGATCAATACGGTGAATACTCCTTCGTACGAGATCTAGCCACGCCCAGCTTCACTCGGGCGTCAAGTCCATCGAGTGAGACAGCAGATCCATTTAGGTTCAACAACTGGTTTCGCCTTGCCTTGGCCTCGTCAGGAGAGCGGCATCAGCTCCCGACCAGTTTGTGCACAGGAGGCCTACCCCGTCTTCAGAGCTCCTAAGTGATATAATCCTTCTATCCTAGAACTCCTAGCACCAACTGTCCTGACGCCACTCCCACGGACTAGTTGTGTTTGTCCCCTCTACTTCCTCACTCTTCACTCGATAACCCCGAGCTCCACCCACAAGGTCACGAGTACGGGAGGATTTTTCGGACCGTGACATTCTCCCCCACTCATTTCCGCAACGCCCTCGTTGCGGGCTGTTCCGTCGCTTCGCCCAACATAACAGACTCACCCCTCTGTTGCTTGCTTCCCCCGATCAAAGCTGTTCACGAAACTCTAGTCACTTGTGCTTCCCGACAAGTGTGGCCCCCTGGCCAACTGCACTCCTATGGTAGCACCTTCTTCCGCCTACTAAGCTCCTCTTGATCTCAGCAAGCCAACAGAGGGTCTCTTTGGTGGAAGCGTGATCGCAGACCTCTTCTTAAGATTCACCCACTGATCCAGGAACGTATCCCCATTCAGTGAGCAATTCAGTTCCGTCCTATGCCCCCATTGCCATCCCAAAAGCTAGACGAGAGCCGCACGTTGTCCGAGCCCCCTTGGCCCCGACGATCACTCTTCGCCCTCATAAGACCGGAAAGACCACAGGCTTTTCCCCGAATCACCCACCTACTGAAAGGATCTCTGCTCTGATACCACTTGTCACGGGCCGAGAGTTTCCTTGGCCTTGGAACGACCCGTGAGGCGCCTAGTGAGTGGAATTCACTAGGCCAGCCTTCCTTATATAATTATCCCAACGATCAATACGATGAATACTCCTTCGTACGAGATTTAGCCACGTCCAGCTTCACTCGGGTGTCTAGCCCATCGAGTGAGACAGCAGATCCATTTAGGTTCAACAACAGGTTTCGCCCTGCCTTGGCCTCGTCAGGAGAGCGGCATCAGCTCCCGACCAGTTTGTGCACGGGAGGCCTACCCCATCTTCAGAGCTCCTAAGTGATATAATCCTTCTATCCTAGAACTCCTAGCACCAACCGTCCTAACGCCACTCCCACGGATCAGTTGTGTTTGTCCCCTCTACTTCCTCACTCTTCACTCGATAACCCCGAGCTCCACTCACAAGGTCACGAGTACGGGAGGATTCACGGACTGTGACACATACACGTCGCTTAAAAGAACCCTAAAAGGGTAACTTTTAGACCACCTTTTAAGCAAGATAATTAAAAGCATCATAACATAATCCTTAAATTAGGAGCAGATCCAGAACTGTTTTCAGTCACCGAAAATTCTTAGCCGGCCCTAAAGCAAAATGGGCGGAGTTCTTTCTCTTGTTTCCAAAATCTGAATAGTAAATATACGTTCCCACCGCCTATAAAAACATTCGCGATCCTAGAAAGCAGTTACCAAAACAAAGAACTGGAGCCGAAAAAACCTCCGAAAATGAGATTCCTAATCCTCGCTGCTGCCGCCGCCGCCGTCCTCCTCCTCCAAGTCTCAGCCTCCGGTGCCACCCGCACGGAGGCGCTGATCGGGGGGTGGAGGCCGATAAAGAACCTGAGCGACCCATACGTGAGGGGGATCGCTGAGTTCGCCATCACGGCGCACAATGACGAGGCCAAGACGGGGCTGGTGCTGGTGAAGGTGGTGAAGGGCGAGACGCAGGTCGTGTCAGGGGCGAACTACAGGCTCGTCGTAGAGGTCAAGGATGGGGCCGACACGAAGAGCTTCGAGGTCGTCGTTTGGGACAAGCCGTGGGAGCATTCCAGGCGTCTCACTTCGTTTGCGGCCGTTCCGGGCAAGGCGTGAGGTCGTCGTTCCGTCGTATCTGTTAATAATCATCCTTAGACGTATTACATTTTCCAGTAATTTGATAATAAAGCTGCCATATGAATTGAGGAAAATAATTTGTTTGGTGTTCCCTTTGAAATAGATATGTCTGTCTTGATTTTTTTTTTCCTGAATTCTTTTTATTCTTCCGTAGATCTCACTATTGGATGGAATTCGGGAGTGGGAAAGCAGATAAATTTCATTGATTCATAAATTAGATTATCGCAAAGAAAATGAAATTTAGGAAGTTTTCACCGTTTGTTTCGCGAAATAATTAGCTAATGAAAAATATTCTCATCATCAATAATAATGTATGTTTAAACATTTGAGTTGTTCATTTATTTTTGTAAATAATTCATGCAGAAACATAAATTGGAAATTATTCATTTTTGGTTAAATAAACGGAATCTAGTATTGTTAATTTCATTAAATAAATCTTCTCCTGAGACTTAGAAAGTACCGTGTTGTTTATGGCTAGCGACCATCGCCACAAGGTGATGGCCGGGAGGACGGTGACCCATGCGTTAGTCATTGTCACCCCAAGACACACATGGCAACGACGACCATCGCACACATTTGTTGCAACTTTGGCTAAAAGTATTACAGGGACGAGAAATTTTCTTTCGATCAACGCTAAGTGGATAACAAGTTTAGCGTCATTCATTCTCGTAAGTAAATCCGTCACCGAAAATGGTCTAATGATTCCTTTCGTAGCTCTGAGCGTTGTGCTGCTGGGAGTTGAATTGAGGTGCCTGCTTAATTGGCAAAACCCTAACAAGAGGAGAGCTCAAGCTGTGACGGAAGCCACACGACGAAGACGTTCCAGATTCATCCTCTTCACGACCACTTGCGACTTGTTCATCGGTAATGGACAGCAAGGCGAACCATTCTAACGTTCGTGCGGTCCATCTGTCGAAAGCACTGTCATTTCCCGTCGCTATTGCTCATCCCTCACGATCCTTCGAAAATTCTGCCTGCGATTTCTTTTCTCCGCACTGTTTTTTTGGATAAAATCCATTGAATGCAGATGGTCTCACATCTTTATCCTCGGGTTTTGGTCTCTGGATTTTGTCGAGCACCCCACCTAAAAATCAGAACGTACTTTGTCGACTTGACTATATTTTGTGGCTACTAAACCCAAGGATCTGATCAAGAAATAAAATGAGACGAGTACGATCTTACATTTCAAAGAGCGTGACATCTCATTCTCAAATCCGTCGCTTGGAGTCAGCTCCAAGAAGCAATTTTTGGACTTTGGAGGATACCCCAGTTGTGACACGCGTAATTTTCCTTTGATTGAACTGAGAAAGTGGATTTAGGCTAGTGCTTGGAGTTGACTCATGATATAATATGACAAAAGAAATAAGAATTTACGATTTGATGAACAGATTACATAATACATGAGCATATATATATTTCAATCCAAAATTATCGCCACGTATTTAATATTTTTCTTAAAATTTCATGACTCTCTCACTAGTGCGTGGTGAGTTTGCGTGAAGTAGCTTAATGAATGTGACGAAATGGAAGTGTTCGATGTGTTTGTGGGAAAAGAACTTTGGGATGGAAGAATTCACTGTCAAGGTATAAATTATTGTTCCGTCAGCCAATGATAAAGAAATTTAAGGCTCACTACCATTGAACTGGGTAAAGAACCAAAGGGATCTAAGGTTTAACCAACAAATTAGATAAAGAATCAAAAGAATAATTCACTTAAGAAAGATTCTAATGCATTATCAAATCAAAACTCTGCATACATACAATAGAGAATGCACTTTTTATTTATAGAGAGATTAAGACACAATAACCTAGGAAACATCAAATTAGGAGATCAACTTAAATTTGGAAGGCTACCCTTCAGCTTTTAAATCAGCCGAAAGTGCCTTTGTTCTTCAAATTATTGAGACTCCATTTTGGACCCTTTCCCCTCATTGCTTCTATTGGATCATATTGTGCCCGAAATGTCCCTTTGCTTGCATAAACAACGAGTGGTCTTTGCTGGAATTCGATACTCCCGCATCACTAGACATTACAGCAGCTTTGTTGGGAAAACTTTTTATGGCAATTTAAGGTTGACAAAACCTTCTATCTCTCGTTATTGTTTAATAAATACAAATGTTATCTCATTTCAAGCAATATTTATATGAATGATGTTTTATCTCTATTACGTAATCTAATGTACAACATGAAAAGACTGATGGAAGCTAGATGGACCAAAGTGAACAAAATTAGGAAGGATGAGAAGTTCATGAAGACTTGCAAGCACCATGACAAAATAAACAGCTGAGTGAAATCTTGATCACTAATGCTCTAAGTAAGACCAAAGGGAAAATTGTCAACAAAAAAAAAAATCTTAAACCTATTGTATAACAGTCAATTCAATTATAAACTTTTCTTAATTTGGCTAATTTAATCCTCAACCTTTTGGTGATTTTCCAACGAAATTCTTTTAGCCAATTCTAGGCAAGAATCACTCACGTGGCAATTTGGTTTAGCGCCAGTTATCCTATATGGCATGATTAGCGTTGAAATGCACAATATTTGCAATTTTTTAAAACTAAATCTATTCCTCTTTCTTCTTTTTTTTTTTTTCTTTTTTCCCTCCTTATTTTTCCTATTTTCCTCCACTTGTTGTCAAGGCCTCAATGATAGTCGCCCAACCATCGTTAATTCTATGTGAAGGCTTGCAAGCCCTCGTTGTGGCTAAATCAACATCTGCCAAATATTGCCAAAGGCCATGGTGACCGGTGAAAGGAATTAGGAAAAGAATAAAAAAGAAAAGAACAGGAAAAAAAATTAAAGAAATCGTCCATATCGGCATTGGCCGTACCACGTAGGACGGTGGGCATTTATATTAGCAATTTTCAATCAAAATTGGTTACAATATCTACATTGGCAGATTGCCAAAAAGTTTATGATTAAATTGGCAAAATTTTAAAAAAAAAAATTAAATTAGCTGCCGTACAATGAATTTAGAACTTTTTGGAATATTATCCCAAGACTAAACAGATAGCAATACATAAGAAGTGAAAAGCTTGGATAGACTCATGAATTGCTAAAAGAAGTAGCTCGTACAATCAACTAAGAAGAAATTATTGTTCACGTATCTATGGAATTTGGGGAAGAAGATCATGATATTACTTCGACTAAAATTGAAGTTAAAAGAAAATTAATAGCTATCTTCAGGCTTGTAACTCTAGAAGAAATATGTGAAAGAGAATTCAACTGATTATTATGGAATGAATAATTACCAATTGTTACTAACTCCATTTGAGGAAACCTCACCATTCAGAGAAAGATTTGATTGTATGAACAACCAAATCTCCGGATTCTCGAAAATCCGGGATGTGTGGCCGGTGTCAAGTATTGATGGACAATGATACGATGGTGGCACAGCAAACAAACCAGCGGCAACAAGCAAGGTGAAGCGACGACAAAGAGCTACGAGCAATAGTACTCAAACATGTGAGAAATAACTAAAAGAAAAAAGTCAACTTTCTCTCTTTTCCTCTCCCTGCTTTGGGAAAGTGGTGTCCCTGCAGAGGAGATAGACCAATTTGCCCAAGTCCTCTTTGATTGCAGCAAGGTGAACGACTCTATCTCTCTCTCATGTGTCTCTCTAAAGGCGTTCTCTGAATTGTGAAATCCCGACTCCTAATTCGTGAGGCATAATTTGATATATATAGTGTTAACCTAAGTCTAAACACGGACTTAATAAAGGCCTTTTCCTGATTCATGGACTCCAAAACCTAGCGTCTACTTCTTGATTAATTCAAACGGGCTGAATTATATTCAATTAAGCTTAATAAAGCCCCCCTCACCTTAAGAAGTTCGGCCAGCACCCCACCAAAGCTTGGTGGAATTCTTCCCCTCTTTGCGAACTCAGTCTATTCAATTAAGCTCAAAATTTTCCACTGTCGATCCGATTAAATGCAATTAATTGAAACGCACTCCTAGTGACTATATGCAATGAACTTATATTTTTGCTACGGTCCAGGGCCAGTCCGTAATTTCTATGCAGCGAATTAAGTGGGACACCAAAATTTAGGTGTCAAATAGTGTGGTGGATGTGAATTGATGGTCTCCGTGATTTTCCTTGTCTCACTTGGTTCTCCAAGAGGTTAACAACTTCAAATCTATCACTAGAGATTCTCTACAGCAAGGTCACACTTTTCATTGTAGGTTTGTTTTATAGTCAAGCCTCTAATAACTGGATTATTCATTATTTTTTAGGAAAATTGACCAAAAAGTCCTAAACTTATTATATTTTTGCCAAATCAATCCTAAACCTTTCAACTTTAACAATTTTTTGGGTAAGGTAAATTTTTTTTTGGGTAAGGAACCTTTCAACTTTAACAATTGAGTCTAAACATTTTCATTTTTTTGTCAATTGAGTTCATTTGATCAATTTTAGCCAAAATTTGCAAACGTGGATGCCAACGCTGACGTGGACAAATTTTATTTATTTTTTAATATATTTTTGGAATTTTAAAATAACTTTTTTATATTTTTAATTTCTTCTCTCTTTTTTTTTTAAAAAAAATTTCTTTCACTTTTTTTTTTCCTTTGGCCAGTCACCAAGCCTCCTGCAACCGAATCCTAGTGTGGGTGACCTCGCCTAAGGCCCACGAGGCCAACCCCCATCAATCGCTGGAGGCGAGGCGACCAAACGGAAGGAAAAAAAGAAAAAAAAGAAATTAAAAATATAAAAAAAAAATTGAAAAAATAATAAATTTTGCTTATGTCAGTGCCGATCATGCTACGTAAAATGATCGGGATCCACGTTAACGAATTCTAATAAAAATTGGCTAGATGGACTCAATTGGCAAAATGTTGAAATGTTTAGCACTTAATTGGTAAAATTGAAATATTTATGACTCAATTAACAAAAGTACAATAAGTTTAGTACTTTTTGGATAATTTTTCCCATTTTTTTTAAGAAGGAAGAACGAAGCAGAGAATGGGAGAATTCACTCGACTAACTCAACCTAGAAACTCTTATACCAATTTTTTTTTTTTTTTTGGTCAAAGATACTTCATTGATTCATACTAAGATGGTGGATTACAAGTTGAGTGGCGTGTTAGGCTAAAATTGCTAAACAATTTGATGGAATGCATATGTTTGATGTGTTTGTGGAAAAAGAAATTTGAGATAAAAAAAAGTTCACCATCAAGGTATAAAGGAATATTCCACCAATCAACAATGAATAACTTTAAGTTTCACCGCCAACGATTTGGATAAAGAACCAAATGAATCACTCACTTAAAAGAAATTCGTGTATTATAAACTCAAAACTTTGCATGCATACGACTTAGAATGCACTTCTTATTTATTGAGGGAGTAAGACACTAAGGATTTGTTTGGTAATACTTCTATTTCTGAGAACAATTTCTTTTTAGAAATAGTCTTTTTCTATTTCCATTCTCCGGAATAATTTTTAAGTAAAGGAACGCGTTTGATAATTATATAAATTTTTTATTCTTAGAATGAAAAAAGAATAGGATTGTGTTTGGTATGATCCACAATTTTTTTTTTTGTAACGTATAATTTCTTTTAATTTTTTTGTAATTTTTTTCTTTTTTTCTTTTCTTATTATTCCTTGCCGCCGCTGGCCGACCGCCACCACCGATCACCAGAGGCCGACGATGGATGGCCGAACAAGAGGGGGCGGTGGGCCACGAGGAAGAAGAAATGAAAAAAAAAATGAAAAAATAACTTAATTCTAGAAATTGTTCCTAAAAACAAGAAATTGTTTTTTTCTACTTCTTGTTTCTGCTTCAAATATATTCCTCGGCCACTTTTCTATTCCGGAAAATAGAAAATTAGTTGATATTAATAATTGGATTTCTATTATTTTTCTATTTCAATGAATAAAAGAAGAGAAAAACAAAAGAACAGAAACATTGTCAAACAGAGCCTAAATCAAAAGATCTTAAACTTGGGAACATCAAATTAAAAAAAAAAAAAGTTTAACTAGGAAATAATCAAACTAAAAAATCAACTTAAATTAGGAAACTAAATTTCAAAATACAAATTATCTATAAAATCATGTTGTGTCCGAAATGTCCATTTGCTTTTATTTAATAGAATCCGATACTCCTACATACACTTATTACATCCTTAATTTAGCTTCCATTAAATCGCAAGTCATTAATTTCATAATCCATGAACAATTACCTTTCCGTTTTTAAAGTTGCCCAAAAAATTGCTTTTTTTCCCAAACCACGCGACAAGTGTCCGTGCCTCCCGCAATTCCAAGACCTATAGAAACCAGTCACCACCCATAGAAACCATCAAGATAAGCATTCAATCTCAAACCCGACCACAAGAAAAAACAGTTGCCAAAACCAAAAACCGAAGTCGAAAACCTCCGAAAATGAGACTCCTCATCGTCGCCGCCGCCGCCGTCCTCCTCCTCCTCCTCCTCCAAGTCTCGGCTGCCGGGGCTGCCCGCACGGAGGCGCTGGTCGGGGGGTGGAAGCCGATAAAGAACCCAAGCGACCCGTACGTCCGGGAGATCGCCGAGTTCGCCATCAAGACGCACAATGACGAGGCCAAGACGGGGCTGGTGCTGGAGAAGGTGGTGAAGGGCGAGACGCAGGTCGTGGCGGGGATGAACTACAAGCTCGTCGTCGAGGCCAAGGACGGGGACGCCACGAAGAGCTTCGAGGCCGTCGTTTGGGACAAGCCGTGGGAGCATTTCAGGAGTCTCACGTCGTTCAAGGCGGTCGAGGGCAACGCCTGAGGTCGCGTTCGTGAATAATTTATAGTGATTTTGAGAATAAAACAAATAAAATAAGATCTGGTTTTCATTTCTTAGGATGGAGGTTGTAGTATAATCTGATGGCCCGTTTCTGTCTGAAACGTCCGGTGCAACTTGACTGATCGTATGTTTTTGCCTTTTCCTTTCTTGTCCTGCTTTTGCTTTTCTGGGTCTGGTCTTGCTTGATGCAACATGCAAGAATTTCGTGAAGATGGATCAGATTAGGTGAGCTGAGATGAGAGATCTGCATATAGCTTTCGTCTTTTTCTTGGAGGAGTGCATAGAAATTATTCAAATTTTGATCTTTGACGGTGGGGCAAGCAGATTCAAGGGATATTTCGGACGAATTACAATCTGCCGAAGGTAAGTTCTTGACTTCTGGCGTTTGGTGATGCCCGTTTGACGAAAACTCGGATGACTTCGGGTGAAATATAAGAATGGAAACTCTTCGTTGTTCTGCAACTCAGCAGTACCATGGCGATCTCGTCGTTGACCGCAGTGCCGTGGTCAGACGACTGCTCCGTCATCACATCTCTCCGGCGATTCCTCTCTCTTCCGCCGCGGATCTACGGTCCGAATGTGCACGACCGCCCAAGATGGATGTCGGGATTGCGGTCGGCGCGGCGTATGGCAAAATGTCTCTCGCCCTCTCTCCCTCCGACCACACTTTCCGTATTTCCTTTTCCTCCATCGCAATGGTCATGAAGGACCACCGCAGCAATGGCAACCACCACCATCGCGGTGGTCATCGTGGAGACACAACCACCACAATGGTGGTTGGTGGTTGTTGCCAACAATGGCTACCGGCTATGAGGATTTAAAAAGAAAAAAAAAATTCAGTGATCATCTTCTCCTTTCCGACCCGTATCTTGACAAGCCAATTCAATCTCAATTATCTAGATGGACTCGGATCAGATGAATTGGAGTGTAGTGCTAAACAGCACATAGAATTGCGCACATATCTATTTCCTTATGGTTTGTTTAGGGCTTTGAATTCGATTTGCGTACCTTGAATGCCTCGTTCAAATACCATCCTCAATTTCCTGTGGGCTGGCAATGCAAGGTGCTACACAAAACATATCAAATGAAATATTGGATCCTTGGAAAGTAATTATTTGCATCAATGTATGAACAACCGGGGCTGAAATAACAAAAACTATGGTCCGTTATAAAATTGGATTCGACTACCTTTGCTCGAAGGTGTGCAATCGGGATTTGTTCAACTTAAGAACCGAGCGGACCGGCTGTTCCAACCGCAGGAATGTTTCTCTATATCGATGAAAAATTGTTTCTTGCCAATGTGGACGAGCGATCATTTTTAGAAAAATATTTTCCTGATAATTTATTCGTGAAACAAATGGAGCTTAAATGATTTGACAAGATATTTAAAAATAATCGAGTTATCAATGACTGAACAAAACCAAGTTATATTGGATATCGACTATTTACATATAGGTTTTGCTCTTATCTGAACATCCAATTACTAAATCACCGAATATTCTAAGTGTTAACAAAAATTCTTAGTAATTTTATCCTTACTCCAGCCTAACTTCCTAAAAAACTCCCAACTTTAGGAATTCTATCTCGAAGATTTTTTTGTCTTTAAAAAAGAACTCAACTTTCACTCTAGACCCAAATGTGCCCATGCGTCCAAAAATAGTTACTAATTTCTTTAAATTATCGACATCAAGGTTAATTAGAGGTCCATTGTCACAACACGCGTCTTCATCAACACCATCACATTCATATAGAACAACAACAGTCTCTTGATGTTGATAATTTCAAAGAAACTATGATGATTTTTGGGCTACAATGAAACATGGAGATTTTTTCAGATGAAAAAAGAAAAAGAAAAAGTTTGGGACGAAATTGAAATTAGACTTAAAGTTAGAGGTTCAAGGGAATCATTCCTCCTCCTCCAAAAAGACTTTTTAAGTTCTTGGTATTCTTGTTCTTAAAGATGATTCCAGCACATGAAACCTACATTGTGGGGCAGGCAATTCATTAAATGAGAAGTGGAGGCATGTGAGTGTGGAGTTGGAAAGAAGCTGAGCCTGACATTGGACATAAATGCAAAAGTTGACTAAAGTTTTTTTTTTTTTTTTTTTTTTTTGGTATAGAAAGGGATGGGAGCAAATTAACTTGTGGTGTGTCTATTAATTGAAAAGTCGCTGACTCTGGTTCCACCAAAGGCCATTTCTGTTAATGCATGAACATTTATGGACTGTGTGATGGATATGAGATTTTCATTTACACTGTCTTTTGTACATTAATTATGAGCATTAAGATCTGAAATATTCAATCCTACTAATAGAAAGTTCGAAATATACTTGACTTACATCCAGGACACCGCCAATGATTCAATTCCACAGAAATTGTGTACACAAATAAAAATCCTTCAGGTATATGTCTTTAAAATGAAGTCAATTGTAAGTTTGTAACACCCAGAATTTTAGACTATTAGGCGAAAAAAGGATTAAGGTTTTAACTTCCGACTCATTCTAAGTTAGTAAATATGCATTCCACAGCAACTACACATATGTATAATTGACCCTTACAAGTGCAATTTTATTTATTTATTTATTTCTTATTTTGTTTTGGGAAGGAAAGTGGGTAATATGTATGGATCAATTCAAATGGTTGTTTTTATATTGATAAATAACTCGAATAGGTCATGAGAGAAGCGACGTGTATGCTTTTGCGATCAATCGTTGTGTTGCATGGAAATATATGATGTGGCTTAAAGAAAATATTTAGAAAACCATTCTTAGTGAATGTACCATAACAAATATCATCGCAATATTGCAATGCAGTCTTTGTTAATGCACACTACGCTGTACAAAAAGATATAATAACACAAATCGTCCCTGAACTTTGTTTTATTTGCAATAACGTCATTGAATTTTTATTTTGTGTAATGTGATCCCTGAACTTTGATCCAACATACAATATCTTCATTAGACCTTTATTTTGTTCAATATGATCCTGAAATTATTGGTAAATATTAAATATATTCCTTTCATTTACTCAAAAAACAAATAAGACATTATTTGATTACGCGAATTATTATGTATCGAGTTGGATTTCTAAAAATGATAAGTCAAAATGTTTATCCTTATATCCATCTTTATTAGAAAATGGCAAAAACAAATTAAGGACTCTAGGTATTCCACGTGGCCATAATTTCCTAATTTGAGATTTGTCTTAAGAGGACAATCTATCTGTGATTCACTGTTCGAACTTAAAGGATTTGAACCCACACAGTGAACTCAATTAACTTAAATTAATGGAATGATGGCATCAATCATATAGTCTAAGGTAGAGGTGAGCAAAAGGAACCACTCAGATTGGACTGACCGATAGGTTTTGGGTGGTTCTCGAAAGCAAATAATTGGTGGACCTTCTATTTGTTAAGAGGTAAAATGCGATTTAACAAGAGAATATAATGACAAATCGACGACGACGACAACAATAACAATAGCGGAAAACATACCACTAGTTTCAAGAAGCACTAGTCTGGTTCTCAGTTCTAGAAACTAAGAACCGACCCCTATGGTTGAATTCTCAGTTCCTGAGTGAGAATTGAACTGCCCAAGAATCGATTTCCTCTGGTCTAGAGACTAGATTGAATATTTGTCAATAATTAGGGAGCATACCAAGAAAATTAAAAATTCAAGAATAACATTGCACATTAAACCAAAGTTCAATGATCATTTGCGTCATTTTTCCTTAAAGAAAGGCAAAACAAGTTGTTTAGATTTTGAATCAAAGATGATAGCCAAGCGTCCAAGCAAACAAAACTTCACACTATTGTATTTATATCATAAGATTCTATTGTCAAACGTAACATTAATATCCTATCGAGCAGCTTATTTAATAAAACACTCGACGTGATATTTCAACCCCTTATATTTTGTTTATCTTTTACTATATCTCGACTACACATTGACTCATGTATTCCGATTTCGTACGCATTCGTATACTAATGTATTAAGGTAGGAAATTCCTTTAATATAAAACGCATAAACAACTAGAACTGACTTAAAAAAAAAAAAAAACTAAAACTTACTTAACAAAGAAGATATGAGGGAGAGAGGGACAGGTGTTAACGACCTCGAAGGCGGGGTCGAGATCCGTTGGTCCCCGCCCGATCAGCTACCGTGCACCCGCGGCCACAGAATCGCTCCCCGATCGCGACCTGACGACCGTCGGATGTCTCGCCGGGTCGCGATCTGACGCCCCATAGCCAAGTCCTCAATGAACTCCGAATAAAAGAAAAAGTTTAAAGGAAAAAAAAGGGAACTGCATGAAAATCAGAAGATCACGTTCTCTCTCCCTCTCTCTTTTCTTTCTCTCTCTAGCTCCGCAAAAATCCTTATCTCGCCATGCCCGATCTGTTCTTCGCCAAATCCGGGAGCTTGGCCGGGAAACCCTAGGGGAGGAGAGGGGATTAGCAGCCGGCGGCGGCGGCGGCGGCGGAGAAGGCGGCGGAGCTGTTTGTAATCTCCATGGAGGATTGCGCGGGAGGGAGCGAGCGTCGGTGATCCGGCGGTGCCCCCGTCCCGATCGAGCGGAGCCGAGCCGAGCCGGAGGGCGTTGACGGAGAGACGCGCCTGGTTTTGTGGCGGCCGCCGATGAAGGGGCTGTTCAAGTCGAAGCCGCGGACCCCGGTGGACGTGGTCCGCCAGACGCGCGATCTCCTCGTCTTCGTCGATCTCAGCGGCGATGCGCGCGAGAGCAAGCGCGAGGAGAAGGTTCTCCGATTTTTTGGTTTTTTGTGGTTTCGATTCTCCTTTTTTTTTTGTTTCTCTGTATGGAGTTTTTTTTTTTGGATTTAACGGTTGAATTGGACCGCGAGTGGGAAGGAGCTGGAATTGGTTTCTGTTTCGGCTGGTGATTGGTTTTCCAATGGAGGGAATAAATTGAGTTGAAAATTTCGAAAATTTCGAAAATTTCTGCAGTATCTTCGGAGTAGGAGTTCACTTCCGGTTTTCCTCTAAAGTTTGGAGCTTTTTAGCTGATACTGCTTCGTTAAGTATTCAACTGTTTAAGGGTCCTTGAATTCCTCACGGATTGGCTGAAGAATCTCGTCATTACCCGGTTATGTTGGTGCCACTGAAATTTGATTAGCATGTGGGTTTTTAGGATGGAAAATAGTTCTTTGATATCAAGCTAGGCTCTTTGAAGCTTGCCGTTTGTAATTCTCTGGTATCTTAGCATATTGATCTAGCATTTGATTATATAAGCCAGGGTTGTGCAATAAGCTTTGTGGTCGGTCGAAATGACGTTGATCTTGCTGTTCTTTGTCCTCATGCAGATGGCAGATTTGTTTAAAAATATAAGGGAGATGAAGGTAGTTCTCTATGGGAGTAGTGAAGCCGAGCCAGTAGCAGAAGCTTGTGCACAGTTGACTCAGGAATTTTTCAGAGAGAACACTCTGAGACTTCTGATAATTTGTCTTCCGAAATTGAACTTAGAGGTTAGCTTATCTGAGAGTCTTCCCTTTCAATTGGCTGGGTTACGTGAGAGAATTCTTTTGTACTCCTTAAGTGATTAGTAAGAAAGTCTTGGGGTCCTTTTCGTGTGTTGTATTGATAAGCATCTACCTTTTCTTCAGGCTCGTAAAGATGCCACTCAAGTTGTTGCAAACTTACAGAGGCAACAAGTTCATTCACGATTGATTGCTTCAGATTACCTTGAAGCAAATCTCGATCTTATGGATATTTTGATGGCAGGGTAAGTGGCCATTTAAACTTTATGGTGTGAATCAGAGCTTATAACTTTGTGTCAAGACCTTATAGAAGGTCCTGCTTAGATTTTGATCTCCGCCCTGTCTCAAAAAACGCCATTTCTTTCAAATAAAGGTCGAAGATTTGTTGATTTATTGAGCACTTCAAATAATGAAATTCTATTTGAAGTTACTGCTTTTTTTGTGCTGCTATTTCTTTTGTTCACTAGCATCTTTAGTGCAACGACAATTGGAGGAATGACATTCAAGATTGGCCTGGTTGGCAGAGTCCACTTTACCCACTGGGGTTATTGTTCATCAATCGCCTCCACTACCTTGTTTAACCATTGGAGAAACACAAAAGAAGATTGGATAAAAAGCTTAAGAAAAATTATCCGTTAGATACAGAGGATTGGTGTCCTAATTTCTTCAATCAATTTTTTGGTAAATTATATATTTTGAAGCTGGTTTCAGTTTTCTTGCTAAATTGTACTGGTTGGTACTTCCTGTGCTTTCTCAATGGATGGGGCATATCTTTTGTTCCTCCAGCTGAGGAAACTGCCAGCATTAATATGTTTGGATGATTGCATGTTGTGATTTTGTTGTTTTTTGGTCACCTCAATTAGATGCTGTACTCATTTGCATCTTATAATTTGGCTTATGTTGTCTCTTGTAGTTATGAGAACACAGAGATGGCTTTACACTATGGGGCAATGCTGAGGGAGTGCATACGGCATCAGGTTGTTGCAAAGTGAGATTATAAACCAGGACTATTCATCTTCTTCCTCTCTCTCTCTCTCTCTCTCTCTCTCTCTCTGTGCTTATTTTCTTTTTAAGTTTAATGATCACTTTTTGTTGCATGTTAGCTTATTGAGGTACTTTATATTCTTACTTTTGTTACTACTATACCCTTGTGTTGTTTCTTCTAATTCAGATAACAACATACTTATATACATAGTCAACTAAAAGTCAACACCAGGGGAAAAGTTGTGCTGATATATCTTTCAAAGTAACACTGCAGGACTTGTGCTTTTAAGATTGAGCATGTCAGAAATATGTCTACTCCAGGCATATGATACTGTTTGCTAGTATAATCATTTTAACAAGTATATAACGTTATATAAATATTTCTGTATTTCCAAGGAAACCTTTTGCATTATCGACTATCATATATATTTTTTGTATGTATACGTGTATTAACATACATATTGACATCTTTGCTTTTCCAGGACCCTTCAACATCATTACTGTCTACTATATCACTGTATAAATTAGGACTAAGAATAAGTATTTGTACTGAAGAAGTTCATGTGAAAATGAAATTGTAAGTACTGTATCAGTGTATCAAGCATGAGACTTTTTGCCCAGTTTGTCAGGACACTTGGATGCCACAAAATTCATCAATTTGTGGCATCAGCAAACTCTAGGGAAATGAAGTTTGAGAGATTATTAGATGTCAACTTAAATTTTGATATGCAGTTTGCTTTGCACAGTTTTGGTAATGATCTGATGTTATTTACTCAATTTGTAGGTATGTGTTGGAATCACAGCACATGAAGAAGTTTTTCGATTACATTCAACTCCCAAATTTCGACATTGCTGCAGATGCTGCTGCAACCTTTAAGGTCAAGTACAAAAAACACTTTCTTGCAGACATTAACTCCGCATTCTCACCAAATATTAGCAAACCTTGGCCTTTCATTAGAGAGAGTTTAATTGGACATAGGAATTGCTCTGTTGTTTATGGCCTTTGACCATGGTGTGGAATGTGAATGTGACTTATCTTAGGAAATCTTTGACCATCTTGGTTATCTGGTTCTTGTGATAATGGGTTACTTCTTTTAGTGGCATTTCAGTTTTCCTTCATGCTGCAGTTCTTCTATCAAGGGAACAAGTGGTCTTCTATTAAACTGGAAACAACTTTCCTAAATTCTCACTTCACATTCTGACCATATATTTGTTTTCAGTGGAGGTCATATATCTAGCCTAGACTGGTTCAGTGGGTAAGAGTGGTTTTCTGAGCAGGGGATTCTCCCCTTGTGAACAATGAGAGAAATGGAAGCTAACTTTTTTGGGTTTTTTTCCTAACTTTTGGTAGCCTAGACATTGCCCTGGTTCTGTGACATGCTCTGCACATAGGCTTTCAATTTACATGATTAGTCCATGGAAGGTTCCATGCCACAGCTTTTGGACCCCACCACCTGCCCAAAATATTACTTGTCGGAGTCCCTATGGCTCTGGCTCTTCTTTGCTGTGTATGGTCTGTTAACTAAATTATCATTATACATAGTTGATGAAGATGCTAATCTGTTTTTGCAACTTACCAAACAGGAAAAGAACCATTTTTGGTGAATTATGTTTGACAAGTATACATGCATTGGTTATACCTGACACTATCTACATTTGGTTCCAGGAACTTTTGACGAGGCATAAATCTACTGTAGCTGACTTTCTTAGCAAGAATTATGACTGGGTAAGCAGTATTTTTATGGCGAAGTTGTCCTTTGGGTTTGGCATGTGCATTAGCACACGCAGACCAGGTAACTATTTTTTGTACGCTATTAGATGTAGTTACACTCAACAGCCCATGGGAATAATCACACGATGACAGTTTGCGGAGTAATCAACTTCGGAATTCTACTGCTTATCATCCAATTTCTTGTCTACATGATTAAGTGCAAATATTTGTGCGATCCTTTTGTTCTGTTTTTCTTTGGCTGAACAAGCGTTTGTCTTGTTGTTTCTTTGTTGTTGCTTTTACAATCTCACCTAACCATGGGATGTTGCAATTTTAAGGTTCTCAATATTAGAACATTTGAAGTGATTGGCTTACCTTTTATTTCTGTGGGTAGTTCTTTGAAGAGTATAACTCGAAGCTGTTGGAGTCAAATAATTACATCACCAGGCGACAAGCTGTGAAGGTAAAGCATCTATCTAATGGCTTTTGCAAGCTTATACTCTGAAATACCACAGTAGACTGCAGATATACTCCCAACCAGTGCTTTTTTAATTTTCCTGGAGAATGTCCTTTCTTTGAGAAATTCTAGAGAACCAAGTACAATTTTTGTTTTTGACCCAAAGATGGTGTGTTGGAGATGTTTTAGAATCACGAAGTTCTTTAGATTTGAAATGTAAACCTGATGGAAACTGGGCTGGAGATTTCAAGGAAATCTGGTTCCTAGAGTTTTCTTAGCATACATTGCAATGAAGTTTCCATTATAGGTCATTGCATCATTGGGGTTCTTTAATTATAATGGAATATAGTCTTATTCATTCTTTGATTCTCCTTTGTGGCAGCTTCTGGGAGAAATGCTGCTTGATCGTTCAAATTCAGCAGTGATGATTCGTTATGTGAGTTCGAGGGATAATTTGAGGATTCTCATGAATCTTCTCAGGGTAATTGTTTTTGTATATGATATTCTCCCCTCACTGAAATTATTCTGAATCTCAGCGGACATATGATGTCCCACTCGATCTTTAACCCTTATCTTGTAGTCTATGAACTCATGTATTTAGGATGAACAAAGTTTCAGCTTTTGGATTGTTAATTTCAAGGGTTTCATCTGTGTTCATGGCCATTTGAACTGAATTTACCGCATAACTGCTACCCTTCTGCAGGAGTCAAGTAAGAGCATCCAGATGGAAGCATTCCATGTGTTCAAGGTATTATTTCCAGAGAGAGCTAAGAATGTGAATTTACATCATTGCTTCAACAGTTCTCTAAATTCTTGACACTTTTAACTTCTGCAGCTCTTTGCTGCCAATCAGAATAAACCTCCCGACATCATCAGCATACTCGTCGCAAACAGAAGCAAGCTTCTCCGCCTATTTGCCGACTTTAAGTTTGATAAAGGTTAGGAGATGGTCAATTCTCTCTTGCAGAAACTCATGCTATTAGCAACCGTGGACTTGAGTAACACGTTTAGTTCTGTCTTGTTGCAGCGGATGAACAGTTTGAGGCGGATAAAGCTCAAGTAGTCCAAGAGATAGCGGCGCTCGAACCAAAGGAAAGCGCGTGAACAAGCCCGTTTTGTATTTTTATGTTCATAAGTATTATGGTTGTCCTTGCAATTATGTAACTGTGAATTATGAGAGGCTCTTCGTCTTCTGTAAGGTAAAAAGTTCCTGAATCTTGCCCGTCCTTCCAAGTAAATTATTAATTTTTTTTAACCAGAATGCAAATTTTGTAACCTACTCAATCAGCTTAGCAATTTGTGTAAGACACGTCTGTATATTGCGCGCCTGGTCCCTTTTTTGGGCGCATGATGTTCTGAGCGATCGATCGATCGATTTTCCCTTCTTCTTCATTTCATTCCCTTCACTTTGTTAAAATCGAAACGCAAAGCTCGTGATCGTCTGGTTGGTTTAAGGCTTGATATTCCAGCTCTTGTGATCGCCGTGACTTTGGCGATCTTCCTGTGTTTTGCAGCTGCAGTAACACGGTCCTTGCCATCTCTCTTTAACGGAATTTTGGATGTCGGCGTGAAGTTTTCTTGCCGAGCTCCAAAGACGCTTTTTAAGCGGCCAAGTGTGCAAGTATTCCAGGAACCTCTATGTATACTAACGGCCTGTATGTTTGGGGAAAAAAACCTGTTTCCCATGAATTGTTGTCCGACTTAACAATATTTGGACGACAGAAAATGAATCGATGCACAGAAAATGCTTTACAATTTTTTAAAATACCAAAGAAATAAAAATTAGATATGATGATAAAAATAGTCTTGAATTTTGAATTTGTTTAATGTGATGCATGAACTTTGGATCGATATTCAATTGGGTCCTTGAATTTTTAATTTGTCAAATGTGATTTTTGGAATTTCAATTTATTCAATGTGATTCTTAGTTTTGGTGCATGTTCGATTTAGTTTGTAAACTTTATAGAATTGTTTACTATTGTCTTTGAACTTGAATTAATTGAAAGACAACGTTAAACATTCTCATGTAGTTTATGAATTATATTAAAAATCATATTGAACAAATTAAAAGTGTACTCACCATATTATATATTTAGTTAAAATTTAAAAATTATATTAAACAAATTAAAAGTTTATCAAAGTTATAAGGATTATTTATATCATTATTCCTAAAAACTAATCACTTTCCACGTCCTTTGACATAAAGTTTTCAATGAAACAATCGTGCACTAAACTCAATTCAAAACGTCATATCCGACGAGATGGGACGGCTCTGCTCTCTCTCTCTATTTCTATTGTACGGTCCCTAGAAGAAGTTTCCCTCCTGGCTGATGTTGAAGTTGATGGGGGTTGGGGGGGCCTCGGAAGGAGGACGACACGAACCTTCCTTCCCAAAATTCCTCGCCGCCGCTGGACCAACCGAGCATCGCCGCTGTCTTCTCGCGTGAAACTTCCGAACCAGAAAAGCTTCCTTCTTTTCCAGCTTTAGGTGCTCCGAATATGCCACGGTCAGAATCTGAACCCGAACACGAGCCCGGAATCCGAATGATGCTTCCCCGACCGAACGACAGCATATTCCCCCCATGCGCATCGGAATCTCACCATAAACTAAAGTGGCCTCGTGCTTGCGATCGTATCTTTTGTCGGATTAAGAAAAGCAGAGCACCAATGTCGGCAATGCTAGCAACTAGCCCCGCCTAACAAGGACGTACCAGTCACGTCCATGCTCTCCCAATTTCTGTTATTTCCTTCATTTTCGCATCGATTTATTAATTCTTGCTCTGAGCGACCTCCGATCCGACTGGACGGTCGGAATCTGGACTCGACCCGGGAGTTTTCACGCCTGAATTGATTAGCAATTTGCTGAATGAGCATAAGATGGGGGATGTAATGAGACATAATGAGATGTTCACGACAATGTAAGGTGCTTTGAATCCAACACTAAGCGACACGAATTGACCAATGACGCGTGAGTCCTTATATTTTTATGGCCGGCCAAAAGAAGAAGTCGAAATCCGATAAACCATCTTAATCAAAAACGAGGCTGTCGTCACTCATGAGCTAAAATCATAGGTTCGCCTTACATAATTCGATCTTGTGAATCACGGTATCTTTCTTGTCATCGAGCATGGAAGACGAGTGTTTAGAATGGTTCCGCAAAAAGGGTTGTCGCATATTTAATGCGACACATTTATACAAGCAAGTAAAACTCATATGAGACGTGCTTTGCATCCAACACTAAGCTAAATAAATTGACCAATTACGCGGGAGTTCTTATATTATTGCGACTGACCAAAAGAAAAAAAAATCAAAATTCAATAAACCATCTTAATCGAAAAACGAGGCTGTCGTCACTCACTAGCTAAAACGACAGATTCGTATTACATAATTTAACATTGCGAATCGCAATATTTTTCTTGTCTGTAATCGACCACTATGGATGAATTTTCAGAAAGATTTCATAAAAAGGGCCGTCACATTTAGAATGATGCATTCAAGCAACCAAATAAAACTCATATAAGACAGTTCAAATACCTCTCACATTACAAAACTATTATTAATATAAATATCTTATACATATTTATATATAAGCGTGTAAATTTCGATAATAATTTACTTATAATTTTTAATAAACTCATATAAATAATTTTAATTTTTAATTTTTATGAACTAAAGAAACAATGAATCAGAGTAACTGTAGGGGGCACGAATATCCTGGGGCTTGATTCTGTCATCTTCTTCCTTCTCCGTTCATCACGCGCTGCTTGTAAAAGCTCCCTCCACTCCCGTGCTCTCCTCGCCATCGTCGTTCCATCCCTTCTCTCTCTCTCTCTCTCTCTCTCTCTCTCTCTCTCCCTCTAGCACGCTCGCTCTCTTCGCGCCACTGGGTAGGAGGAGATGGCCGGAAACGGTAAGGCCCGCGTGGGATCTTGGTCGCTCCCTCGTTCCGTTTCTTGAATCTTCGTCGCAGTTTCTTGGGTCTCGACGTCCTGATGTTGTTGGGTTCTTCTTGATGTATCTTGGAATTCCCAGATTTGCTGTCGGACTACTTGGCGGCTGCCGTTGATGCCGCGCAGAAAGCCGGAGAGGTGGATCGCTGCTCGATTTCGAAATGCCTCTTCTTTTCTTTTTCTCGTGTTGGGATGTTCATTTGATCGCGCTGCTCGAGTTGGCAATGGGTTGACGTTTGTGGGTTTTGTAGGTTATTCGCAAAGGATTCTACCAGACCAAGCATGTCGAGCACAAAGGCCAGGTTCCCTCTCTCTCTCTGTCTTGCCCTGTGATTGCCTCAATTCCAGTTATTGAGTGAACTGCAGAAATGGGTGATCGGTTGTAGTTAAGCATGACGGCGACATTGTTGAATTTCATGTTCACGTGACGGTACGCCGTGAAAGCGTGTCGGCAGTTGTAGAGAGTGCTGTGGCCCAAGAATGTTTTTCATTATTGTAGGCTGATGATTAGAAGGAAGAGGAAGTTATCGACTTTAGTCTTTCTACATTAGTGAAAAGTCTTTTCTTTTGCAATGTGTACATGTAATCTTGTTGCGGTCAGATGGGAGCCTACCAACTAACACAGGAAGGATATGAACATCAGTCGTGAACGAAGAGAAGTCATGTAGCTTCTTCATCTTGTGGTTAATTCACTCATCTGGTTTGATTCACAGGTGGATTTAGTCACTGAAACTGACAAGGCATGTGAAGATCTCATATTTAACCAACTCAAGCAGCTTTATCCTGCACACAAGGTCGACGCTCACCTCATTTTCTTTGCTATCGTATTGATCTGTGGAATACCACATAAAGGGCTTCTCGTCATCCCAGAGTCGGATTAGTTTCTTGACTTCATTCTGTTAATGTCGCTTACAGTTTATCGGTGAAGAAACTACTGCTGCTTGTGGGACCTCAGAGCTGACTGATGAACCTACATGGATAGTGGATCCTCTTGACGGAACAACTAACTTTGTTCACGGGTGAAGATCGATCTCCCAGATATTCTCATTTCTTGTTTCTTGCTTGATTCATTCATCCTCGTGATCTCTTGGAATGACATATCTTGTAACCGTGTAATGCTTAATGTGATACTTGTAGATACCCCTACGTTTGCATATCTATTGGGCTTACGATTGGAAAGGTTCCTACAGTTGGCGTTGTATATAATCCAATTATGGAGGAGGTGAGCATTCTCATGCCCCACATATCTGAATATAATGCAAATACATTTAAAAGGATGGTACGCATTAATGTCATGAAGGGTCACATGCAACATAACGCCGTCAATTCATTGTGGCAAATCAGTAGAAATCATTGGTTTGGAATCCTGTGACCTTCTTTTGGTGTCTGCTGAACTACTTCTGCTCTTTCTTTGGATGCGTATTGGTGCTTAATAAATGTACTACTCTGGCTTCCGAGTTGTAGCTTTTCACTGGTGTTCAAGGGAAAGGTGCTTATCTGAATGGAAAACCTATCAAAGGTGATTTCACTTCTATCAAATCTCTGTTGGAAATTCCTTGATCCCTGAGAAGGTCCTAAAATCATCTTTTACTTGCCAGTGTCATCTCAATCGGAGCTTGTGAAATGCCTACTTGCCACTGAGGTATGTAAATTTTTTATAGAATTGATGGTTTGCCGGATGTGAAATCCTACCTTTTAACTCGACTGTTATTTTAACTTTGATCTATTTTCTCCTAGTTCACTGCATCGATGAGGATAATACAGTTTCACTCTAATGATAAATAAGTACTCCTATATTTGAATTTGAAAGAATAAACAATGATTAAAGGAACTATTGGTCCGTCAAATTTTTATATTATACCCGAGTTGGATATATATCAAATTTTGCTTGCTTCCTTGTTTCACTCTGCCAAAAGTGATGTGGTAAACTTGGACTTCTGATATTTACTGTGGTCTGGATAGGTCATGATGAACATTTGTCCTATTTTGCCTTTGTCACTCTACCATGATTTCATATTCCACCAGCTCTGATCTCACCAAGTCCTTGACATATTCCTGGAGGAGTAAACAATTTTCCTTGTCCACATGAGAGTAACGTATTTTATTTTATTTTATTTTTTTTTGAGTCACGGTATGATCATCCCCAAGTAAAGATACCGCAAGGACCTTTTTAATATTTGACAGTGATTGAACAGGAGGAATTTACTTATACAGTAACTTAACTTTTGCTCATAATTCATAACTGAACACGGATTCATGAAAGGCATCCTTCCTTAAATGCGAATATCTTTTTTTCTTTTTTTTTGGTAAGGTAAGATTAGTATTGACTTTTAACCAAAAATAACTTTACAGCAAAGTGATCTCGGCACCAACAAATAAATGCGAATATCTTTGGTTGCTTCAAATTTGAAGAACTTGATTTTGCCACTGTATGAGTTGAAAATTAGACTGACTGCATGTTACATTCTTCAATTGAAGAGCTTTTGCACTTTCACATCCGAGTTAAATGATCTACTTTGTCAGTGCAAACTCTCAATTATTTTAGCATGGTAAATTCCAGAGCTAACTAAACACATTTTACTTATATCATGCTAAATATCATCTTACAAAATCTTGTCAAATTGTGGAGCTGCTTGCTATAGATCGTCCTTGAAAGAGTTCAACATATATAAAAGGGGAGAATGTCACTCTCAAAGAAAGAAGAGCAGATTCCATTTCGTAGGAAAGCTATGTGTCTGCAAACTTGCATGGGTGTGTGTGTGTCCCAATTGAGGGATAATCCTATCAGGCTCTATGAACATCACTACTATCCCATTCCTACCTGCCAAACCTCATATCTTATGATTGAACAGCATCCTGTGGACTCAGTTTAAATTTTGTCCGCCTACTGTGGAAATAGTTGATCCACCCGGAATTGCTAGCGAGGAGCTTTATTTCAAACTGTGCAAAGAGCCTTTATGCTGTTCATTGAATAAAATTTCCAGAAGTACCAGTCGCCTAAAGCAATGGACGCTAGATTTACTTCAGAAATTGTAGATTTGGTTAGCTAGAAGAGTGAAGCAGAAAAATAAATGGCTAATAGACTATTTTTGCCTACTGAAACTGCAGGCTGGTACCAAGCGGGATAAGGCAACGTTGGATGCGTGTACTGAGAGAATCAAAAGTCTACTTTTCAAAGTAAATCCAATGTTGGCATTCATATGTTCATGTTGAGTTCTGTTTTCTCCACCATCTGACGTCCGCTTTTCTTTCTTGATATATGGTCAGGTGAGGTCAGTTCGCATGAGCGGATCCTGTGCATTGAACCTCTGTGGAGTTGCTTGTGGACGGCTTGAATTATTCTATGAAACCGGCTTTGGAGGTCCCTGGTATGGTTTTATGGTTTAGCATTAATGTAGAAGTAATACTGTACTACTAAGGAGTACACGAGTAAATGTGTCCTGCTCTTCTTCCCAGGGATGTGGCAGGTGGAGCTGTGATAGTGAAAGAAGCTGGAGGTCTTGTTTATGATCCGTAAGTAGGCATAATCCCACCTAGATGTTTAACTTTGAGTTCTAAGAAAGAGACTTTATGCAACAATCATGACTTGTGGCTGCAAATTTAGATCCTAGGAGGTTAACTCACTCTATGGGCTCAATCAACGGGTGCTTTTATGACCACATGATTTGTGGGCCACTACATATAATCTATGATTTGCAATGTCAAAATCTTAAACCTTCTTAGGTTTAGAGAAAGAGATTTCGCTTACGTGGAGATATTGGTGGTGATTGTTTTTTGCATCAGATCTGGTAAGGATTTCGACATCACATCTCAACGGGTTGCGGCTTCAAACCCTCTCGTCAAGGATGCATTCGTGGAGGTTTTGGAACAAACAGCATGAGATGGGACCGACCAGTTGAGCGAAATTTAAAAGGAGCTCAATTATTTGACATTATGATATAAATAAACTCTAGTTTACTTGTTCTTCTGAACAATTTCGAACTCTTGTAATAAATTACTTCACAAGGGGTTAAGGGAATCCGGTTTTTTTAATTGTTCATTGTTTGCATGATTAGTCCACTTGACTTGTGACCCTTGACATTTTGTTCATTCTGAATGTGTTAAGCTCACATGGTTCCCATAGTCATTGCCTCCATTTGCAAGTAATGGGGCCACTAGACGGATGGGGTCGCGATTTAGGATATGTTCACCTGAGAATTCCTCTCGACCTTATATTCTCCCTAACTTAAGCATTACAATATAGCATACGGGAAATAATAGATTAAAGATTTGACGAATGGGTGACGTGAGATTACGCTTGTTGAGATAAGCATATGTTGTTCTGGTATATTGCAGACATCGCCGATCCACTCCTCTTTTAGTCGTTCACAGAGTTAAATCTTTCTCTTGGCATATGCCTCTCTGTTTTATTAGCTTTTACCAGGACTTATGCTGTTTGAATGGGAGAGTAGGGAATTGTTCTAGCTGTTCAGATATGAGTTCTGTCTGGAGCTCGCGTTTGAGCTTAACTAGAGCTAAACCCGAACTTTTCAGTGTCGAGTTTGATCACATTGCGCTACTTTACATAATCGAGCTCGAGCCTAACAGGTCACGAAAGTGACAATGGTGAAGATGTGAATTAGAAAGCAAAGAAGGCGTGTATGGATTCAGTAATAACACAGGAAAGTACAGGGTCCCAAGAAACCTGGGGGAAAGCCAAAAATCCAGAGCAGACATTACTAGAAAAGCTATGAAAGAATTACTGGTATATCCTAGAACTCCCTCGCAACAAGCATAACATGTAACTGAATGAACTCGTGTATAAAAATTTACATAGTATGCATCACTGTGAACTCTAAGACCCAAGCCAAGAAAGAGGAGGAGAAATAAACATGAAAAGGAGGGGCAAAAAGACCCAAGGCCACCATCTGATAAATCATTCTCTACGCCTCCTGGTGTGGCCTCGCACCGTATACATTGTGATTGTAGCCATTGGATCCATTCATGCCGTGAGGCACCTTCGACCCGCCCTGCGACCTCCTCCGCTTCAAGACCACGAACCATGTGAATCCCTCCAGACCCACCGCAACGCAGCCCAAGGCCGCGATCACCCCGATGTATGCGTCCTTCCACTTCTTCTGGGGATTCAAGATGTCGAACCCCTTGAATATGTTGATGATGCTGAGGATGATCACCGCGTAGCCCATGGAGTGATGGTAGACGTTCCAGTAGAATCTGAATTTGTGGTCCTTCTTGGGCCTTAGAAGCAAAGCAAACAGCTGGAAAAAGTTGAAAGCTATTATCATTGCCTGATTTTTATACGCCATCAATTTTTCACACACAAATATCAAACGAATTTTCCCCTGTTCTGCTGGAAAAACTGTATGTAAACTAACGCAAGAGGACACAGGGGATATGACGTGACTGCACGAATTGACAATTCAATCGATACCTGAACTGTGCCGAGGCAGAACAGGACAATGCCAATTGTCCTGTGGGCGTCGTAAGTTATGCCGGGCGACTCGCTGCCGAGCTTGATACCGGTTGCCCATCCGGCGACGCCGACGATGTAGGCCGAGGTTTGGCATCCGACATGGAGGTAAAACCACGCTGGGTCCGCAGCTTTGGACACCTTCAAGTATCTGGCTATGATGGCGCCAATCGGCATCAGAGTCCCCCAGCTCACAGCATTTAGCACTCCGTGTATCTGAGATTTTCCATGTTCATGATGGTTAGGACCAAAGAAGCGCTTCTCGATAAGTAACAACAAGACGAATAAAGTCTCAAATGCTACATCACTTCAGCTACTATTGTAAGAGCGATTCGAGTTAGGAAGTTCTCTGTCAGGCCGCCTTTCAGGAAGATTTGGAATATCACATGAAATCTCCCTATCTTCTGATCGATCAATAGACACATCTAGAACGTGTAAAGTGTGCAACTCTAGTCAAAAGTTGTATGCCAGATTTTCAAGCTGTCGTGATTCAGAAGAATCTGGGTTACCAACTAAAGTTTCTGCTCAAAAAGAAGGAATTCTTCGCATGAAAGAACGCGACAAACTTTATCTGCAAGGGACCTGCTTCTTCTGCTTCCTCTTCCTTTACGCCTGTTCTTTTCCCCTTTGTAATATTAAAAACAGGGCACGTCTGAAAGGTACCCACGTGGCCAAAGGAGTATACTTCAAGGGGAATGAACCAGAGCTCAAGCACAGCTGATCGATCGCAGCATCATGGAAAAATCAATGGACATATTCTCTTTTTCAATCCAAAATCGGACAGATGATCGACGCCTACCGAAATAGCGTGTGCGAACTCGAATAACACGAAACCAACATGAAAAACAAGACAGGAAAGGAAGAAAGAAAGACTTTTCACTTACATTCCTCTTTCTAATCTTGGAGTTGCTACCCCCAGATGACCCTGTCTGACCAGAGGCGAGATTCAGAGTCCCCATGCACTGAACGTTAGCGCCGGTGGTGGCGTGCACGCTCGGGGACCCGCCGGAGAGCGGGCCGTCCTGCCAAACCTGGTTCACCGCGCCATTGCTGGGGGGGACTATGGTGGCGAGGATGATGATCTCGTTGCTCGTGTACGTCGCGGAGAGATCCGACACGCTGAAGCTCAGATTCCCCTCCTGCAGCCCCGTCGTGTACCCGGCGATCGGCGACGTGTAGGCCCGCATGCTCCCGTTGGACTGCTGGTACGCCACGAGCGCCTGCGCCCCGACCATGCCGGTCCCGGTCGGGTTGATGGCCCACGCCACCCACTTGGACGTGTCCACCGACGCGTGCCGGTAGGCTATCTGAGCCGTGCCCGCCGACGAGTTGTAGGTCCAGTAGAGGTACGAGCTGAGGTAAGGCAGATCGGCGCAGGAGGCGAACATCTTGTTGTTGGAGAAGGTGTAGCCGGAGCAAGTCTGCGCCGAGGACGGCGCCACAAGGGACGACACGACCAGGGCAGCGCAGAGCAGGAGCTTCTTGAGGAACCCGTCCATGGCAGCTGGTTTGCCGGCGCTGGTTTTTCCTGATGGAAGCAAGTGCGGCGGTGCAATGAGAAGCTAGAAGATGGAGGAGGGAGGGGTTATTATAAAGGAGGGAAGGTGGGGTTAGGTTGTTGGGTGGTCTGCTTGATGAACGTTTCCAACTTGACAGGGGAAGGAGGAGGGGAGTGGTTAGCCCTTCTTCCCTGTTGCAGCAACTTCTCTCTCTCTCTCTCTCTCTCTCTCTCTCTCTTCGCTTTAGGGCTATTTTTATAAGGGTTTTCTCTAGGGGGTGGTGGTGTTCTTATGCGGAAGACTTCGTTGAAAATCTCTGTAGGAACTCGTCTCTCCACAACCACCACCTAATATCCTCGTCTTCCTGTTCACACCGTTCCCCCCTCCGCTGCCCGAACTTTCACCTACGCGCACATGGCAAATTCCTGTGAGCCGCGAGGCCCGTGATCCGGTCGTGCATGAACGACCGAAGGAAGGAAACGAGCAAGAGACAACAACGTAGGACGCCTAGAGAGAGAGAGAGAGAGAGAGAGCTATGGAAAGAGAGGGCGTGAAGTACCAGATGATGTCCTGAAAAGAGGAAAGATTTCTTGGGAGTGGAAGATGATGCACTCGAGATTGTGGAGGAT
Source organism: Eucalyptus pauciflora (assembly GCA_007663325.1). Classification (NCBI taxonomy): domain Eukaryota; kingdom Viridiplantae; phylum Streptophyta; class Magnoliopsida; order Myrtales; family Myrtaceae; genus Eucalyptus; species Eucalyptus pauciflora. Next base: position 541,626 of record VMYD01000019.1, read on the forward strand.
CTAAAGGAAGTAAACGTGGAAAACCAGATAATGTCCTGCTAGGGTAGATTCCAATTTGGGTTGATAACCATTAGAAATAGGAAATTAATTCGACCGAATTGGATTAGGCATTTGTTCGTGTATGCAATTGCCCGAGAAATGTTTCTTTCCTTTTAGGTCGGAATCTATCGGTTTTCAAGATAAACCTACTAGAAACCTACCGTATCGTAGTCGGTTCTTGGTTATTGGAATTGGGAACTGAACTGATCGACCCAGAAACCGGCCTAGAATTGAATTGGGTTCCGACCTTTCCAAAATAAACAATTATCGATACAAAACGATTGAAAACCAACAGCAAGTCGATGAATTTCTTTGAGTCTACGCGGTCTTGATTCTAACAATGGAATAGTTTTTATTCCGAATTACCTTATGAAGGCAACTTCGTCGTCACGTTTTCTTTGCCTCTTTTGCTCTCACTGGAAATTCATTTCTAGAATAACGATTTTCTCATGTTATAACATGTCGTAAATACCCAAAAAAGAAAATTTTGTTTAGAGTTTTTATTTTATTTAGTTACATTTTTGTATTTGTAGCGAACAATTAGGTAGTTTATCGGAATCAAAGTAAAAATTCTAAAGAAGACTTTCTTTTTTCTTTGGTGACATAATCATAATATTTAATTGTAAATTGTAGAAAGAATCGTGCGGATAATTCTTTTTTTTTCTACCGATATTCCTGATTATTAATTAGGAAACCTCTAGCAACAAGATAAAAAAAAATGGTTCCTTCTTCAAAATTCAAATTGGGCAAGGCAAATAAAATAAACCGAAGGTCATCTTTCCTTCTTGCTTTGTATGTATAGTATATATAATTCAAATATAGAAAAGATAGATATAGAGTATCTTTTCTTTCTACTATATCTTCCGAGAATCTCTATTTTTACTAAGAATCCTGTTGTTGGATTGAATTCTAACGAATCCTTCGTGAATTTGTAAGAAACTCTTTCTTTTTTATTTATTAAATAAAATAAAAATTCGAATTGAATTCGAATTTGAAGACAAGAATAGAATAGATTATCATACGTATATTTCTATATTTACATGTAGAAAGATAATCTAGAGGATAAACTAATTTGCCAACGATTTCCAAGTATTGATTCAAACCGAACATTCTGAAATCCAGCAAAACCCATACAGTAATCAATTCGACAAACGCTTCGATAAATCATCGCATCACCTTAAAATGCTCTAATATTCCTAGGATTTCCAAAAATTCAAGGCGCTTTTGTAGATGTCCTATGTAATAGGTAAACAAAAACCCTAGGGTTCCGTCTCCAGAGCTTGTACTACAAGCATGTACCAACTGAAGCCACGGACCTGGCAAAGTACGTTGAACAAGTGACCCAATACGAAGTCAAATATTCACATGTCATGCACACATTGTCCAATCTTCGATTTGAAATACGTTTGAATAATTCGTCCAAGTACATGAAAAAAGAAATGGTCAAATGATGACATGAAGGAAAGTGTGTACACAAAGATCGCCTTAGGCATGCGATGAGTTGTGATCTCATCGTTAATTTCAACAAAGAGGGAAATTTGGATGTCTAGCGTAAGAATAACTTCTTCGTGACAATCAAGGAATTAACGGGATAATTACCAAAAGAAATCTTAAACTTATCGAATGGATACTAATTTAATTCCGAAAATTTAATATAAAACATTTTAACGAATTAACGTTGTCTCTTCTTATCAATTTTGGCCTGCAATTTTCAATCAGTACCGATTATCTTATGAGACACGACTTTTTAGAGAAAAAAGAAAAACACGTCCTTGGTTTTTTTTTTTTTGGGGTTCTATGGTGCAATTGTTTAATGTGACAAAATGAAATATTTAAATCTTGTTCCGGAGAAAATTGGCTAATGCATAGGTGATCGGCCAAGTCAAAGCCGAGTGGGGGATGACCAAACACCAGAACGGTGCCGTTTTTTTCCCGGCACGAGCCAATCCCAGCGAGGATGGTGTAACGAAGGGAGGAGATTAGGTGCGCGGTTGGCCCGCTTCATTAAGGACCCTCCACTTGGTCAAACCAAATCCGCACCAGGCGCCCCGGTCAACGTGCCGCGTGGCACTTATGGCAATTTCGAAACTCGTGAAATTTTAAGCCAAAGTTTGCGTCATCAATTTATTGACCCCAATCCGCACAATTGAGTCGATAATTATAACAACCTTAGAAAAATTGTGTTTAAGGAAACCGAAATTCTAGCAATTTGGTGCGACACGGTCCAAGTTGGCTCAATCACGGATAATCGAATTTGAGGTAGTCGGTTTCAGGAGTAATCAATTTTAGGGTGAGTATTAACTTATTTTGGAATCAAGAACCAGATTGGATAGAAATTGTTCTTATCCTTTAAAATCGAAAGTCGACTCTGACCATTTTGAAATAAGATCTAATCGGAGTGACCTGAAACCAATAGTGTTTTTTTTTAATTATAATTTCTGCTATAAATACTTTTTCTTCAAAAAAAATTTAATGATTTATGCTATAAAAATTCAAATATATATAATCAAGATCGATCATGTCCATTTAGAATGATTTATCTTTAAAAATTAGGAATCGAAGGGATTCCCATGGAATTCACTCAAAATTAGCCAGTTCGGTCCAATTACCAAGTTGGATCGGGATCGACGCACATGCCCCCAATCGAGTTGAACCGAACGGAAAAAAAAAAAAAAAAACCGAAGTCTCGAAGTCTAAAAATAACGTATAAATGGAAATTAAAAAAAAAAAAAATAGGCCCTAAAAACACCCCCCATTCGCAGCAAAGCCCCACCTCCCCCGCCTTGTCGTTTTCGCCGGTGCCCTCGCGCGACGTGCCACGGGAGACGACCGGGCGTTTTGAGAAGCTTCCTACGTGCCACAAAAGAGATAAAAAAAAAATTGGGAAGCGTTCAATGACGATAATTATAATAATGTGCGATTAACATTAATTTAATATTTGATCAACTGACTATCATATTTTCTTTTTCTTTTTATTTTGTTCAGCACATCATCATGAGACACGTGACCTCATCCAAGCCGACAACACCGCAGGATCTCAGACGAGTGTACACACTGTGACGGCGATGTGCCAAACTACATAAAAAAAATAAATAAATATTAAGATAAAAGTTTTGCATATAAAAACTAAAATTATTTCTTTTTAATTTTTTAATTGCGCGGTTGATCCTCCCGACAGGTCTCTATGCAGTCACAATTGTAAGTATTTGCTTGGCACATCTGGGCAATTATATGGAAGACAGATCTCCATAATACAAGATCATCTTGTGCTTATCGTATGCCCCACATGAAGATTAGAAAAAATGCAAACATGACGTCATAATATTGGTGTAATCGCTAACTTTTTAACTCCCACGCGTCATCATTCGATCTCTTACTCCTCCTCAATTATTTCTCTAAGCAATATTCTATCGAGTTCGAATCTTCCCGAGCTTCTATTTAATTCCAGTATAATATATTTTCATGTCCTAAACATACAAGTGAAGGGAGAATATTTAAACATTCAGGGTCCGTTCGTTTCGAGAGAAATTGGTCATTTCCGGAAAATATTTTCACAGAAATTATTTTCCAGGAAAATGATAATATTTTCCGGTGTTCGGTAAAGAAAATATTTTCTAAGACTTCACTACTTAGGCATGCATCACTTATCGACCTATAAATCCATCAAATACAAACTTGCCTTTATCAATCAAACTTACTTCATATCTTTGTTCCCTCATTGTCGCCAAACGCTCATCTACTCTAAAAAATGTTCTCGTATGGATTTTAAAAAGAAGCAAAACATGTACAACCCTTATAAGAATCTTCCATGAGAATCCTTCCAAATTTTTTTTTGGTCAATAGAATCTTCCAATTGAGTGGCATGTTCTCCCCCTACGTCTTTTTTGTTTTTTTTGAGGAACCGCCTCAGTCGGTAGCAGAAGCGTAAACCCCCAGGTGTTACGTAAGCGGGAAGACCCATCACTCCCAGGTGTTACGTAAGCGGGATGACCCATCACTCCCGGCAGCACACTTAAGTCACCAAGTAATTCCGCCGGAGCCTTTGCTTCGCAAATGTTTCGAACTCCTCACCTCCCTTGCAAAGGTTCACTGAAGCCTACCCAGCGGAGCCACCACGGCCGGTGGTTCCCCCTATGTCTTTTGTGTTCTAATAAATAAGAGAAAAAAGAAGCAAATCATGTAGAGCTCTTTGATTGAACAATGTACAATTGCATGGTAGAATAAATAAAGAAAATGATAAGTAAGAGTGTAGAGCGCGAGCTTGAGATCGACGAGCTCGAGGTTTTTCTAGCAACGATTGATGACTAGCCAAGAAAGAATAAGACGGGAAACAAAGAAAAGAAAAGAAAAAAAAAAAAGAGAAAAGAAAGAAGAAAAATAGAAAAGAAAAAGGAAATTAAAAATAATTCGAATTAAAAAAGAAAAAGAAAATTCAAAAATAATTCAAAAAAAAAAGAAATAGGAGGAGGAAGTGATGATTTGTAGATGTGTGAAATAAGAGAGATCAAGTGAGGAAAATGTTTTCCGATTTTCAAAAGTAGAAAACATTTTTCCTTTATTTTCTCCAAGGAATTTATTTTTCGTGAAACGAATGCTGGAAAATCCAAAAAACATTTTCCCAAAAATTATTTTCCGCGAAACAAACAAAGTCTTAAATATTAAAAGTCTGTATTCATCGAACGATTCAAACTTTTAAAACGGTTGACAATCATCCCATAGAATTTCGCAAATCTCTAACATATGTATATAATAGCCCATTAAATGTAGCACAAAGTAGCCTGCCGAGAGAGATCTTTCAATCTAGGGATTGCTCCATGACTATAATTATAGTAATGTGCAATTAACATTAAGTTTAATATATAATCAAGTGATTATCATATTTTCTTTTTATATATAGCACGTCATCATGAGACACGTGATCTCTTCCGAAACGCCAACACCGCAGGATCTCAGACGAGTGCGAAAGCGATGTGCCGAACGACAAAAAATAATAAAAATAAAAATGAATTAAAATAAAAGTTTTGCATAGTAAAATCTAAAATTATTTCTTTTTAATCTTTTAATTGGGCTGTCACAATTGTAGCTATTTGCTTGACGCATCTGGGCAATTATATAGAAGACAGCTCCCCGCAATACAAGATCATCTAGTGCTTATTATAAGCCCCACATGGAGATTAAAAAATAGATGTAAACGTGACGTCATAATACAGGTGCATTCCTTCCCCTCTTGCTCCTCCCCAATCATTTCTCACCACATTGCTTTTCGTATTAGGTTCAAATTTTTCTAAGCATATGTTCGTTGCCAATACAATACATTTCCGTGCCTTATTCTTAGGCCTAAATTAAATATACACGTGAAGGGGAGTGTTAAAGTATTTCAATATTAAAACCGTGCATTTATCTGATAGTTTAAATTTTTGAAACGGCCGGCAGTTGTCCCTCTTAATTTTTACAGATCTGTAAAATATGTATATCGACGTTAGGAAAGCTATTGGGACGCACGCGCACGCACATGCCTAAGGCCTAGCTCTGCATCGGGGAAAATGGGAAAAAAGGTAAAGGATCAACTCTATCTATGTAGACTAACCAACGGAACAAAAAAAGAACAGAAATCGGGAGAAATAGAAACGTTACCATGCAGACCCTAGATATATGTATATCTTGGTTGGTAACGCCAACTTATTTTTCTATTCCCCGGAGTAAAAAAGTGGTTGGGAATAGATTTGGAACAAAAACAAGAAAAAAAAAAGTAGCTTCTTGTTCCCGAGAATAATTTCTAGAAATAAGTTCTTTTTTTTCTTTTCTATTTTTCTTTTGTTCTTCTTCCTTGTTGCGGCCATCGTCGGCCGCCTGCCAACTGCCAGCCACCTCTAGCCACATCGTCGACCGACCGCCGGCAACCACTACCACCAGCGGCGGCGGTGGCTGCCTCTTGACTGCCGATGACAGTGGCTACCGCCCACAGCCCACCGGCCGCCGACCGCCATCGACCGCCGTCACCGCCGCCTGTTGCCGCATGACCGCCGCCTGCCACCGTAGGATCATCGACCGTCACCGCTGATCGCCGCCCACAGCCCACTGTTGGCGGTCGGCGCCGCAACCGATGGGCTGTGGGCAGCAATCCTGCAACGGCGGTCGGTGGTCCTGTGGCGGAGGCGGCGGTCGTGCGGTGGTAGGCGGTGGTCGGGCAGCGATGACGACGGTCGGTGGCGGTCGACAGTCCGTGAGTAAGAAGAAAAAATACAAAAATTTATAAATTTTTACCAAACACATTTCTATTCTTTTTCTATTCTAAGAATAGAAATTTTGTATAGTTACCAAACACCTTATTTTACTCAGAAATTGTTCCCCGGAGTAGAAATAGAAAAGAATTAGGGTGCGTTTGGTAATATTTCTGTTTAAAAATTGTTCTAGGGAACAAAAATAGAAAAAAGTGTTTCTGTTTCGGGGAACAATTTTTTAACAAAAAAAGGGGTTTAGTAAACTTGTTCCGGGAATAAAAAATGAACAGAAACAAGTTTGGTAAATTTGTATTTTTTTTTATTTCTTTTAATTTTTTAATTTTTTTTTTCTTCTTTTGGCCGGTTGCCGGCCTCGGCCATGGCCGGCGACCGGCCGACGAGGGCCGATGGCCTCGCCCAGCCACGGCGAGGCTCGCTGGCCCCCGGTGAGGCCGAATGCTCGCCCGCTCCCCTCGAAGCTGACGGGCGTGGGGCGGTCGGGCTGGAGGTGCGGCCTCAAGCGCCAATTCCTCGGAAGGCCACCGCCGCAGACGAAGCCCCCCCACCGGAGCCGACCTCTGGCCACCGCCAGGCGACATTGGCCTGGAGGTGGCCCGGCAAGGTCGCCGGCCCTCGACGGCGTCGCCGACCCTCGACCGACGGTCGCCGGCCATGGCCGAGGCCGGCGACCGGCCAAAGAAAAAAGAAAGAAAAAGGAAGAAGAAAAAGAGAAATGTTTCTGAATTTTGTTCCAGAAACAAAAAATAATTTTTTTTTTGTTTATTGTTTCTGTTCCAGGTGTTTCTGGGAACAAAAAAACAATTTTGGAACAAAAACACACACAAACGCGTTTCTATTCCTTTTTTGTTCCCAGGAACAAAAAAAACAGAAAAATTGTTCAAAAACAGAAAAAAGAAATAAAAACAAACGGGCCCTTAGTTCCCCGAAATAAGAATGTTGTTATGTGCACCCCTAGTAGCCCATCAAATGTAGCACCAAGTAGCCTGCCGAGAGAGATCGATCAATCTAGGGTTTTGCTCCATGCCTATATAGCGATATGTCCAGCCCTAGCCATATTATTTATTTTTTAATCTTTTAATTGCGTGGTTGATCCTCCCGACATGCCTCAGTGCTGTCACATTTGTAGCTATTTGGTTGGGGAATCTGGCAATTATATGGAAGACAGCCCTCCGTATTACAAGATCATCTTGTGCTTATTATAAGCCCACATGTAGATTAAAAATATGCGAACGTGACGTCATAATACAGGTGCATTCCGCTAACTTTTTAGCTCCCACATGTGATCCTTCATCTCTTGCTCCTCCTCAATTGTTTCTAGGCATATTGCTTCTCGTGCCGAGTTTAAATCTTTCCGGACCTCTATTTCGCTCAAGTACAATACATTTTCACAAGGGTGATCAATTCCCGACCTAATCCAATTAGGTGGAGCCGGGAATCGAACCGGGAGGACCAATTCCCAAAAAGTGGAGCTAGGGATTGGACTGATTGGTCCTAGGACTAGAAACCGATCACTTACTTTTTTACACTCTCATTAACTTTTTTCCCACTATTTGGAACCAGACCGAGATAGTATTTAATTCACATTTTACTAATTTTTTTTGAAGAAATAGTAAAATAAAAAAAGTATATTTAGTCGGTCAAGTCCAATTTTCCCTTGGAACTGAAAATTGAACCGCTCAAACACCGATTCCACTTTTAGGAACAGGAAATCGGACTAACACTCTTGGAAACCGGACCAAATAAGTTGGTACGGTCTAGTTCGAGTGATTTTTGATTCAAGCGATCCATTTTGCACACCCCTACACCTTAGCCCTAAATCAAGCATACCCCTACACCTTAGCCCTAAATCAAGCATACGAGTGAAGGGGCAGTGTGAAAGCATTTAAATCTTGGAACCGTGCCTTCATCCGACAGTTCCAACTTTTGGAATGGCTAACAATTATCCCTCTTAATTTTCACAGATCTCTAACATATGTATATTGACGTTAGGAAAAACTATCGTGATGCACGCGCTTGCGCATGCTTGAGGTCTAGGAAAAAGTAGAGGACTAACTCTATATATATAGACTAACCAAGATATACATGTATATAGTAGCCCATTAAATGTAGCACCAAGTAGCTTGCCGAGACAGATCGATCAATCTAAGGTTTTGATCCATGCCTATTTAGTGAAATGCCAAGCCCTAGTCATATGACATAGATTGCTATCAGCAATGACATTTTTATTTGTTATTTTCAAGAAAAGAGGGTGACCACTTTTTCTGCTTGAGAAGATTCAATTATCGTGGTTTTGAAAAGGGCATTTAAACATTGTGTGCGCACCTTAAATAGGTCAAGAAATGGACATCATCATCGTACTTTTTTTCAAGGGCTTGTCGCAGTTCTCTGCAAGATTTGCAGCGTATTTGAATGTAGAAACCCTAGAAATGCAGAAAAGAGAAGGAGGTGACGTGTTTTCTCTTCGTTGATTCTTAGTATCGTCCGCACCCAGAAAGTCACGAGCAGAAATCAACAGAACTCGGCAAACGTCATTCGCCACGGACTCTCTCTCTCTCTCTAAAAGAAGAACAAGCTTTTAGAACATTGAAGAAGGGGCAGACATGTTCTATATACAGCAACCCAGCTCTCCGGAGAAGTTTCTTGAACCCTCTTGGAATTGACCGATATAGAGTTTATTAAAAACTGAAGAACTCAAGAAACCGAGTTGAATTTTTGAGTTGAATCGCATTTTATATGCCAAAGTTCGGGATGTGTTGAATGAACGTGTGTCGGTCAGATTTTGGTCGGATTTCGATCCAATTCACGGCTTTAAGAGATGGAAGAAATCGGAACGGCATTTGAACAAATTCGAGTCGACTTCCATAGCCAAAGTTCACTAGAATTTTATAGGGAATTCACTGTGGTGATGAGTGTTTGATGTGATGTTTCTTGTTGTGTTACCATAATCGTTGCATATCCATTATGTCTAAAGAAATTAAATTGTATTTTCCCCCTATAATTATTACAGAACATGACTAACATCAATTATTTGATGCTTTGTATTCAAACCGGGTCCGTTCAAATCTGGAATTTGACAACTCGATTTGATTTAGCTCGAATTTTTATGCAAAACCATGCCAATTTGAACCGCTTACACCCTCGCCCTACAACCCTCAAACTGGATATTTATGTCTTATGAGAGCAAGAATGTGACTCCTGCTAGATAAGGATACTAATTTATAGATTTACGAACGAAAATAGCCATTGTAGACATAGCATTGCAAGGGGGAAAATAAGCATTTAATAGATATGAATACTGTGACTTATGTGATTGGAATACCAGGTTCGTTTGATAAGGAATGAGATCCTTTAAAGCTAGTGGTACACACAGATCACAAGACACTACTATGGAGACACGACAACGCAAGTGGTGGCTATTATATCCAATTTATACTTAGGGGATCCTGGTGGGACGTCATTGTGGACACACAACAGCCGTTAGATCCAATGTGGACACACATTAATGAGAGGATGAGGGAGAGGTCCTCTCTCTCTCTCTGCTCCATTTATTAGGAGTGCTAGCAGATGGCCAATACCTTCGCCTCGAGAAGGTCGCTCTCTCTCTCTCTCTCTTTGCTCCATTTATTAGGAGTGCGTAGCAGATGCCCAATACCTTCGCCTCGAGAAGGTCGTCGAGAAGAAACCCAAGTCCGAGCTCATCAATATATCCAATTGGACCCACCTTCACTCAAAAGCTTAAATCAATGAGTTATGAGCCAACTATAATATATCAACTACTCTACACCATATCAATTCTCCAACACAATTCACTCACGTGCACATTCTAACAATTTCCCCATCACGTGTGAGCTCAGCTTTGGGTTTGCTCCCCCTTAATTCAGGCATTCTTCTACATCAACTTCCTATGGGTTTGTGCTGCTACACCATAATACATACTTGCTCGGAAATCGCAACTCTGGGCTCTTATACCATTTATTGGGCTCCATTTGTTAGGAGCACACAACAAAAATCCAATACATTCACATAGGGAGATCGCTAAGAGGGAACCCAAGTCCAAGCTTGTCAATATGTTTAGTTGAACCTAGCTTCACTCAAAAGTTTAAGCCAATGAGCTATGAGCTAACTAGAATATATTAATTGCTCTACTTCACCCCAATTATTCAGCACAACTCACTCACACATGTATCCTAACACTCTTCATTTTCAAGACTTCTTCGTTGATTTCGTGGACATCGCTGTCAATTTCGTTCACGAATGTGGAAAGTTTATCCCTATGAGTTCTAAAGATTGAAGCATCAGCGCCTCAAAAGAATCTACCCTCTCCAAATATGCTTGCTTGATTTGGCTCTAGGTGCTTGCTCTAAAAAATTCTAGCACTCTGCAAGTCTTTGAAGCTCCTTTCTATTAAGATGCTAGAGAAGAGTCCCACGTTGGAGAATCGATGTGGTATTGAACAATTAATATATTCCAATTGGCCCATAACTCACTAACTTAAGTTTTTGAGTGAATGTGGGTTCAACTGGATATGTTGACGAGCTTAGACTTGGGTTTTCTCTTAGCAATCTCCTAGGCAAATGTATTGGCTTATGTTACGCACTCCCAACAAATTGGTCGATTAGTAAGCCCCTAATATGCTCCAATACTTGGTGAATATCTCAAAGGACGAATCCGATGACTAACGCTGTTTTCGGGCAATGGGCGTTGTAGTGTAGCAATGCGGGCCCAATGATAGACTTCAAGGTTTGGTCCGGAGAAAGAAACCAGGGATGAAATTAGATGTTGGAGATTTAAATTAAAATAAATTGATACACAAAGATATCTAAATTAAGGGGAGCAAATCTAACACTACAACTCACATGTGAGATGGAGATTGTTAAGATACATGTGTGAATTGTGTTAAAGAAGAGTCACATCAGAGAATTGATGTGATATAAAGCAGTTAATATATTACAGTTATTCCATAATTCATTAGTTTAAGTTTTTTAGTGAAGATAGGTCCGACTAAATATGTTAACGAACTCATACTTAGCCTTTCTCTTGACAATCTCCCTAGCTAAGATATTTTCTACTGGGCGCTCCCAACACCCTACTGCGGTGTTCAATGGTGGACTTCTCCGAAAGTAATTTTATAATCAACCAATATCTATTTTACAGCTCTTCTCTCCTGATGTAGAGTTAGATTCCTTTTATTCGGATCTAGATAATAAATTAAGAATGATTCTTTTTTGTCCTATACTTAATCAACTTAAAGAAAACCAAGATGAAGTGCGCGGAGTTTATTTCACTATTCTTGAATGCATAACTGAGGGAACTTTGATTCAAAAACTAGGGTTTTGATCAACTCCACATCATAATGACAGCCTGCTGGCATCACTCGCTACGCATCGCCATCCTTATTTGTCCTTTAAAGAAGAAGATCTAAATAACCTCATCTTTTTTTTCTTTTTTGGTAATTTGACTCTGTAGATTATATTATAAAATACCAAACTAAAAAATAATTAATTAATTAATTGTCGCTGTCATGAGAAACAATTTATTTTTTTCCTATACTTTTTTTCAAAATTTGGAGGGAATTTTGATTGGTTTAGCCTCGCCTCCAATCTCCTCCGAACCTAATGCCAAAATTAAAACCATATTCTCCGTCATCCGTTGCGCCGCGGTTTCGCCACCACCGCACCATAGTCACCTACCAATAATTTCTAGCCCTTGCTACAACTGCCGGCCGCCGCTACATCGATTTCCCACTCGTGGTTCTCTCTCTTTCTCTCCCTCCCTGATAGAGGCGGGCACTGGCCCTCCGGCGACGTCAAGCCACGGACCTCGATATGAGGCTGCACGGTGACAAAGAAATAGAGAAACAGAGAGAACGTAATAGAGAGAGAAGGAGGAGAGCTGTAGGTTCGATGGCGGCGGGATGAAGGGCCAGAATGCGACGACAACATGGCACGGCTGATGAGAGCCGCGAGATTGGCCATGGATAGGGGGCGGCGGTGATGCACAGGAGTAGGCTAAACGGGCGGAGTTTAGTATATTCTAACTTGGCTCACTAATCAATACTTAGCAATGTAGTCGAATTCGATACCATACTCGAGGCATGGTACATGCTCGAGTCAAGCTGCTCGCGAGTAGTCGAGCTGAATTCAAATAGCCTATGTCATAAACTAAGTCGAACGTGAGTTTCGCCTTCGAGTTTGTTCTCACGAGGTAAGTCGAGTGAGCTCCGGCTTACTAGTGAAAATCAGGCAAATTAGCTACACTAAAAACCATCGCACGGCAAACCCTAATGCCCCGTTTAGTATAGAGGTTTCTCGATGAAGTCGTGACCATGCGACAGCCGATATCACCCGGAACGTCGGGTTCGACCGAAACATGTGAATCCAATAATCGTGCATTATGCAGACGTACCAGATTCATGCGCTAGCCGGTTAATGTTTGAACATTTCGAAATCCTGTATTACATAAAGGGTAGCACCTCGATCAGATGATCACTCGGCACGCCGGCTAATGCGAATACAATAACCATGCGTTATGCAGACGTACTAGATTTGATCATCTAAACAGGAGACGCCGTCAACCTTTTCAAAGGTTGGTGAGATGATGACTTTTGAGAAATCTCAGTGCATGTCTAAGGGTTCATCTACTAATAAATGTTAAAGTTAGGTGGTGAATGACGGGATGACTTGTTCCCTTGGCGGTTCTGGGACCTATTTGACCTGCAATTGGGGGGCTTCAACAATCCGTTTCTAATTCGGACTGCAATTCAACTCCTCAACTACCATTTCCTACTTTAATCGGGGCTTCGCTTTCGTTAATTTCCCAAATGTTATGCTTCGCTTTAGAGCAGCGCTATGTATTGTCAATCAAGTCGATAATCAGATTTTCAGAAAATGTAGAGGCACTATCGGTCCCTGAACTTTTATCAATTGGTTCGATTTAATCCCAGATGAAGTTGTATGGAAAAGGAGGAAAAAGAATCAAAGATATCATTCACAGCTTAAACTTAGGTGTACAACATCCATATATGATGTACTTTTATTTGGGCTAGGCGGAAGTGTCATTTGAGGCAAAAATAAACACCAACTAAAAGATGGCCTTGGCCACCTAAAAAAGATTGGTATATAATGAAGATGGCTATATTTTGTAGTTAAGAGATTGGCCAACTAAAAAGATTCCATGAGGGGAAAAAAGAGAAAAACAAAGACTAATTCGAGAAGAAATGAATACATCCTAAATTTAAAATTTTGCTTCTAGAGAAGTACGAGGTAAATTTGGATTTAAACATATTTATATCCTAGTAACCACCATAATTTTTTTTTCTGCTATGCCAATCCGCTATCAGAGCGAATGAATGAAAACATGTATACATAAATGAATATTATATACATAAACATGTATAATGAACTTAGAAGTCAAATTAGCTATGGACTCAAGACCGATGTCGACTAGAAAAATTATATTTATGTCACAAATCTTTAATAGTATCTAGATAAAATTAAAACAAAATGATTGACATTGAAATTGCAACCACATATCTCAATTTTTATGTTGAACCGAATCAAATTTGAATATATATATATATATATATATATTAGAAGAGTATTATGGTAATGATCAAGCTTACTTTACTAGCCCAAGTTACAAGGAATCAAAAGCCCATAAACTCTTTCTGGCCTTTGTGACCCACTTCAACAAATCAGCAATCCGGATCCTCTAGACAATTTGAAACAAATGGAGACACTAATTCGATAGGATGTATCAATCTTAAATATGTGTAGTGCTAGACATATTAAGATTTTTAGAAAATTATATACAAAGTAATCTAACACATCCCATCAGATGTCGAGTATGGTCCACTTATTTAAAGCTATGTTTGACACCTTACTTAATGCATTGAGTTTTTAGACAAGTCGCCTCCAAAGGACATAATAGGTCACTCCGTCAGTCATCCCTCGTGCCTTTCATGCATCCTTTGTGTATCGTTAATGAAAATATGGAATTCCTTCCCTAATCTACTCATCACTAACACCTAAAAAATTTGTCTAATTCCCTTAAAACGCCATTAGCCTGCGTCTTAATATTGGCTCAAGCTTTTTTTGGTCTCGCAAAAGAAAAAGTATCCATTTAAAGCTCCGGTCCCAATTTTAGTACTAATTTTTTTTTTTATCTGATAAAAAAAATCAAATTTCAGTCACTACCTAAATTTGACTCCCCTATTAGAGATGCGACTGTGTCATTTCATGTGTACCCGACAACTTATCTAAGAACTTTCTCTACTTTCAGCGTCGTTGATTACAACCTTAAGGTTCTGTTTTTCTTAGTTTCCGGACATATTTGCATCTTGCCAATCACCCGCTTGTGTCTCATTTTCCATGAGTAAATCATTTCTTCATTCCACGCTTAAATGTTCAAGCTTCCTTCTTGACTCGAAAATAATTAAATTGGGGCGGTAGCTTCAGTGATGAGAACCGTGAGTTGCCAAGTACATGTGAAACAACACATCGCATCTTTGATGGCATCGTTGAAAAGAAACTAAATAGGGTCACATTCAAGTATCAACTGAAAGTTTATGCTTTTTCACGAGACAAAAGTGAAAATTGACGTTTTTGGTGAGACGAAATAAAAAATTTAGGTTAGAATTGAGATTGAGTTAAAATTATTGTTTTTTATGAGATAAAAAATAGTTTAGACCAAAGCTTGAATACTTATTATAGTTACCACTTCTTAAGAGAATTGGGCATAAAATACTTCCATTGTCGAAAGTTGCATGGGTTCATAGAAAATCATTATCTCAAAATGCTTGCAATGACTAATAAGGAAGACCCTATAATCAGAAATGGTTTCCGAAAAATTTGCATCATGACAGACCAATTATTTCAATTAGAACTATGAAAGTACTTGAAGGAGACAAGATTCTACACCTCTTGCTAAATTACCATAAAATTGAAATACCATGATTACAACTAAAGCTATAGAATTTCACACCTTCCGTGCTAAATTGCCATGTGATCGATGTCCAATTATTTTTCATTGACTAAAAGATGAAGAGATTTATTCTAAGAAATCCACACCAATACAGTCAAGCTAAACTGCTTTTGATACAGAAGAAGAAGAGACCAATTCAAGAAGACCCTTCAAATTTGGATTTCCTCTTTTTGAAAGCCTTAGGCTTGTATCCCTCCTGCAGCAGCTTCTCAACTTCCTCAATATGTAACCCCTTGGTTTCCGGCACCAAGAAGTAAATGGCGACGAGCCCGAGAAAGGAAAACCCGGCGAAAAGGAGGAAGGTGCCGGACGAGCCAAGAACCTCAGTCAAGGTCAAGAACGTCTCGCTCACAACTAAATTCGAGCACCAGTTGGCGACCGCTGCCATCCCTCCCCCGGTGCCTCGATACCTCAGTGGGTAAATCTCTGAATTCACGATCCATGGCACGGTTCCCATCCCAGGTGCGTAAGATATGATGTACAGCCCAAGGAGAAGGACGGTGAATATTCCGAACTTGCTTGGACAGCCATTCTCGAACCATATCCGTCGCTCGCCTCGGCACACGCCCCTTATTCCTTTGTCAGAAATCAGGCATGCTCCAGGTTGATACTAAATAACCAACGAACAAAATACGCAAGCTTAGCTTATGCATTATAAAAAGGGACGACAATACTCGGGACAAATTGCTCGAAAAGAATAATTGAAGCAAAGTTTACCTCATTTGTACCATCGGCACAAAATGCACATTTAGCATGTAAGCAAGACATGCAGTTCCATGAGGCTGCATCTGGAGCCGACGAATAAGCGGGACATGTAGTGTTTCCACCAAAGTGGTTAGATCCCAAATTACTAACGGCAGGGGCGTGTAGAGACGCTTGCCAGAATAAGACGGACAACACAACCAAGCAAGCGATAATGCCAAACATGGAAACGATCATCAACCTTCTCCGTCCATATCTATCGACAAATGCCATGCTCACAATAGAACCAACCACATTGAGGCCGGAAGTTATGAGGGAGAGAGCCAAAGCGGTCTTGTTCGAAGCAAACCCAGCGAACTGAACTATCGTCGGACTGTAATACATGACTGTGTTAATTCCCACAAACTGCTGAGCCACTTGAACCGTAATTCCAGCATATAATCCTCTTCGAACTATCGGGTTACTCCAAGCACCCTTCACTTTGGCAATCATACTCTCTCCCACGATGCTCTCGTCGGCTATTTCAGCTTCAACAGATTCTTGCAGGGCATTCATTTCCTCCTCAACCTCATTGGGAGGATAAATCTTGGCCAAAATACTCCTAGCTTCATCGATCTTGTTCTGTTTTACAGAGGACATATGTATATCAGAGACAATATAATGTTCCAGCCCATGTGGTAGACCCATGACTTTATGTTAGAATACAGAAGTAGGAAAATGGATTAAGTCATTCCCCATAGTCCAGCTAATTTGACAAAACTCTATTGCATAATATAAACATGGCTCGCTTAAAAAAAAGTTCCAAGACGAACTCTCAACTCAATCACGACATGCATCTTATTTAAAAGAATCAGCAACCGAACCTGATGATCATACCATTGAGATACATAATTATCAACAATGGATCAAACGACAAAAAATGAATATTTCTTGGGTTCATGCTCCAGGCAGAGAAATAAGTGTCTAACATACAAACATTTGCAAGATCAAGTCTATATAATTTTAAAAAACTCAACAAAGTATATAAAACTGAAAACTGATAGTGAAAACAAAATGGAAGTCAAGAAAATTATACCTGGTCACGTCATGTACAATAGGGACTTCCCAAGACCTGGAAGAATAGAATTAACTGAAAACTAATCCCTCTACACGATCTCAAATGGTAACCCCCAGGCATTTAATTCTCCACAAATTGTCTGAATGCATAGCTAGCAAAACCATTATTCAAACAAGAAAATGATGTGTGACTTAACTACTAAACAACATGAAACCAGATTCCTAGCTTTAAAAGAAACTAAAAATTAATCAATAAATCGATTATGCCTCCAAAAGCTATGATTGTACGAAAAAGACTAGAATTTTCAATCGACGAATTCTCGGTGTACATCCCTGCGACTATTACAATCAGATACCAGACCAGTAGATACTAAAATGTGAAATAAGTTCAAGAGCTTCGACCGTTACCTTTCTGTAGAGCCACCTTGGAGATTCTGGCAGAAATAACATGAGGATGAATTGAACGAGGGCGGGAAGTCCAGCTACCCCGAGCATCCAACGCCAAGTCCCATGTACCTAAAATTCAAAGAGGCCAACTTATTCTTTTATCTTAAATCGCTAATATAGGAGAAGAATATTATGTTATATTAGGCATACATGAGTGAAGGCCAGATTGACGAGATAAGCCAAGAATTGCCCTCCGGTAATGAGGAGACCATTTGTGCTAACTAGCGCGCCCCGTATCCTAGCAGGAGAAGCTTCGGAAATGTAGAGAGGCGCGGTCATGGAAGCCATTCCAACACCTAAACCTACGAGTATCCTTCCGATGATGAGCATCCATGGAGCTACAGAGGCGGCCATCACGATCGCACCAATAAAAAACAGGGCGTCGGCCAGAAGTATCGATATCTTCCTCCCGAATCTATCGTTGATCCACCCACCAACAGCAGCCCCAACGATAGCTCCAGCAACAGCCATACTCACGATAGTTTCCTTCGAGCAGACAAGAACTTTTGAGAATTAACGTACTCAAGGAACACAAGCAATTTACAGGAATTGAGGAAGAATTAGTTACCTGTAACCATGTTTTCCTTTTGACGACTTCGAAGTCCTCCCGAATATAGAGCAACGCCCCAGAAATGACCCCTTCAACCAGAGGAAATGAGGTATTCAGGTTTATGTACTATTCGAGGAGTAGTGTTCGTTCCTCAAAAAACAAAGTATTTTGTTCACAAGTTTTTTGGCAAAACTCAGTGATTGGAACAATTCCGCTATCACGACCTAGGAAAAGAATTTGATAGAACAATAGCGCCACGGCGAACTGCCAATCATCCCGATCAGGCTCAAACTTTCCTTTATCCTCCTTAATTAGCTGTAAATCGTAGCAAAGTGGAAATAAAATCAAGGCAAGAGCTTGATCTACCTGTGTCATAGCCAAACAGCAATCCACCGATTCCAGCCGACAGTGCGAGCCTCATAATATATGGCGTCTTCCATGTCGTGCGCCAACATTCGGTGAACTCCGTTTTATCGGGTTTGGTGTGACCTCCCTCCATCTTGATCTACTTATCTGAAATGGACAATACGCGATAATGATCGATAATGATCGAAAACTTTCGCTTCCAAACATGAAAAAGGAGCAATTTTTTATACCAATCCAAATTAATAAAGTTAAGCTAGTGACCATTCTTATCATCTCTTCTACTACATGTTATAATACTACTTTCAGCAAGATAAAAACATAAATCAGTCTTTCGACGCTACGCTCCAAAACTTCCACCTTTTCGTCCGGCAACTTCAATTATTCTATTTTATCCAGTTTCAGCAAACGACACGCCAGGTGAAAAACTTTAAAAGTGCAGCCCATGGATCCCGCCGAATCTGATCGACTGAACTCTCCATGAGGCACTGGAACAGAGAATCACAAATCCGAAACGACATGGACCCAAATATGGCGCTGAAATCCTGAACGCACGACAAAGAAACTGGGAAAAGCAGAACGAGAACAGTGCATACCCAGAAGGAGAACCAGGATAAGCCTCCTTTTCTCCTCCCGCCCTCTCTCTCTCTGCTTTCTGGGTCTTCTGGACTCCTGCAAACTACGAATAAGATGGCGGGTGAATGATGATTCAGTCCAACACCAACGCAGTCTACACGTCCATATATAGAACCGGGTCGGGGGAGCGGGGTTCAGGGCCAGAAAAGATCCTGAGTATCTGTCGTGTTGATGTGATCCTGAAGAACACCTCTCCGTCGACACTTTTGGAAAAAAGCTGTGGCCACGGGGGAGAGCAGGGAATGACTGTGGAATCTCCAAGTAAAGTGTGGATGACAACAATCGAGAAAAAGGGAAAGAATAGTTCGGAAAGAACACAAGGGAATCAATTGAAAGATGACATCTTGAGGGAAAGAGAGTTCAAAAGTCGGAAGAGTCGAAAGCTTTATCCATTTATCTAATCGGAAATTATCCAAAGCGAGGCCACCAACCATATCCATCGAACGTGCAGGGACATCTAATTGTTCACGGTTGCCAAGGTTGACTATGTTCAGTCCAGGATTCGGTTTCTCTCTCTCTCTCTTTGAAGCCTGGTACGCCGGCAAAACCTCCCCCGACTTCCACCTTATCTCCAATTTAAATTTTGAACCAAAAAAGGAATAAAAAATCTCCAATTTGAATTCCCTTATATTATATCAGAAGTAATCCAATATCCACAAGATTGAATTTGTACTGGACTGGATTAAATGCACTCTTATCCAAATTGACAATTATGGTAATATAATCTCTTTTTCTCAAAATAATTTCCTTGATTGAGCCATATAAAATAGAGCGAATATTTAAAGAATATTACTGTCAAGTTATCCCTTATGATATTTCTTTTGAGTCTTTTGTGTCAAAGTGTCATTATTAATTAATACCATATTTGTGAAGACAACCATGAGTCGCCAAGTACACGTGAAATGACACACCGCATCTTTAATGACATTATTGAAAAGAAACTAAATAGGGTCACAATACCATATTTGTGACGACAATCGTGAGTTGCCAAGTATACATGAAATGACACATCGCATTTTTAATGACATTGTTGAAAAGAAACTAAATAAGGTCACATTCAAGTATCAACTGAAAGTTTATGCTTTTTTATGAGACAAGAAAAATGAAAATTGACATTTTTGGTGAGACAATAAAAAATTTAGGTTAGAATTGAGACTTTTTTTTTTTTGGTCAAAAGTGGATGTTGCATTCATTCATGGAAATAAACAAGTCTTACAAAACAACAATGGATAAAATTCCGAACATAGAATTTCCGAGAGGGATAAAGGAGGGTAACTCACCCAATTTAAAGGAAGTTTTTTGGCTCGATGTGTTCTAACCAACCAATCCGCCGGTCGATTTGCTTCGCTTGGGCAGTAGACCACCCGTGCTGATTTACACAACGCTAACTCTGCTTTGCATCTCTCCATAATTTCATCTAAGTCCCATGGAGAATCAGCCCGGCCCATTACAATATCAACTAGAGTCAAACAATTACTTTCACACGCCCAGCTAACTCTTTGACTTTTCTCTCTCCCCACGTGCTGTGTATCAAGTTCCCTCAAGTACGAGAGCCCATGCAAGAGAGAAAGTGCTTCGGCTTGCAGAGAAGAGGAAGCCCTAACTTCATATGCGAAACCCTCGACCACCTTCCCCGATGGATCTCGAACTATTCCAGCGATTGAGCAGAGGAATTCGCCTAGAAACCATGAAGCATCAACATTGATCTTCAGCTCGTCTTTGTCCAACGGCTTCCACCGAACAGGTACACTTCAATTTGGGGGGATAGTATTTTTTCGATTCTACCATCTGCTGAAGTTTCTTTGTTGTTCTTGTGCGAGATCCACGAGATCGACTAGTTGCGGAGGCTTTGCTCTAAAAATAAGGTTGTTTCGGGACTTTCATATGTTCCACAACACCACCGCAGTGAGTTCTTGTTCGGGTAAGCCTTCCTTTTCTTCGAATGCCTCCATTAGCCACTGATCGAATCTCTTGATGTTGCTTGGGTTGCTGATGATGTTGATGCATGGATCTGCCCATATTGTTTTTGTCCACTTGCACAATAGAAATAGATGTTCTGTGGTTTCCATATTTGTGAAGCAAAACGGGCATAAGGGGTCGGGTAACAATTTTCTTTTATAGAGATTCTCCCGTGTGGGTATGGTGTTTTGACAGAGGCTCCACAGAAACGTACGCATTTTCGGAGGTATTGCAAGGCTCCATATTTGAGTCCACAGGGTTCGTGGGGGCTTAAAAGAACAGGATGCCCTGTTTAGGTCGGTTATGATGGTTTTAGGGTAGGCTCGGTTGTATCCGCTCTTCACAGTGTATTTCCCTGACTGATTCCCTGTCCATATGAGGCTATCCTTCTTTGTATTCGAACTTAGAGGTATCGCAAGAATCTCATTGGCGATTTTTTCTTCAAAAAGGTTAAGGATTTGATGTTCCTCCCAAACTCTCGATTCTGCATCAATCAGTTCTGACACCAGAATAGGTTCCTGTTGATTAGCTGGTCCTCCGATCACACCATACTTTAGCCATTTGTCTTCCCGTATTTTAATGGATTTGCTATCCCCCACTGACCACTTAACGTCTGCTTCTATAGCTTCTCTTCCTATTAACATACTTTGTCATCCCCAAGACGGTCGCTGCCCCTTGCTTGCCTTCCATAAATCACCATTTGGGAAGTAGATTCCTTTTAGTATTCTACTCCACAAAGCTGAAGGAGAATTGGATAATCACTAGACTTGCTTTCCGAGCATTGCTCGATTAAAATTAATTAGATCTTTGAATCCCAAACCTCCCTCATTTTTTCTAGTTTTTAAAACTTCTCATTTTTTCCAATGCAAACCTCTTTTTGAATCACCTTTCTGCCACCAATATGATGCAATTCTTCTTTCTATGGCTCTACATATGGAAATAGGAAGTTAAAAAATTGACATTGCATAAGTGGGGATGGCCTGCACAACACTCTTAATCAGAATTGAGACTTGAGTTAAAACCATTTTTTTATGAGATAAAAAATAGTTTAGACCAAAGCTTGAATCCTAATTATAGTTACCACTTCTTAGGGAATTGGGCCTAAAATATTTCCATTGTCGAATATTGCATGGTTCATAGAAAATCATTATCTCAAAATGCTTGCGATGACTAACAAGGAAGACCCTATTATCAAAAATGGTTTTCAAAAAGTTTGCATTATGACAGACCAATTATTTCAACTAAAACAACAAATGTACTTGAAGGAGACAAGATCCTACATCTCACTTGCTAAATTACCATAAAATTAAAATATGATTTCAACCAAAGCTATGGAATTTTACACCTTCCTTGCTAAATTGTCATATGATTACTGTCCAATTATTGTTCATTGACTAAAAGATGAAGAGATTTATTCTAAGAAATCCAAACCAATGCGATCAAGCTAAACTGCTTTTGATACAGAAGAAAAAGAGAACAATTCAAGATCCTTCAACTTTGGAGTTCCTCTTTCTGAAAGCCTTAGGCTTGTATCCCTCCTGCAGCAGCTTCTCAACTTCCTCAATATGTAACCCCTTGGTTTCCGGCACCAAGAAGTAAATGGCGACGAGCCCGAGAAAGGAAAACCCGGCGAAAAGGAGGAAGGTGCCGGCCGAGCCAAGAACCTCTGTCAAGGTCAAGAACGTCTCGCTCACAACTAAATTCGAGCACCAGTTGGCGACCGCTGCAATCCCTCCCCCGGTGCCTCGATACCTCAGTGGGTAAATCTCTGAATTCACGATCCACGGCGCGGTTCCCATCCCAGGTGAGAAAGAAATGATGTACAGCCCAAGGAAAAGGACGGCGAATATTCCGAACTTGCTTGGACAGCCATTCTCGAACCATATCCGTCGCTCTCCTCGGCACATGCCCCTTATTCCTTTGTCAGAAATCAGGCATGCTCCAGGTTGATACTAAATAACCAACGAACAAAATGCGCAAGCTTAGCTTATGCATTATAAAAAGGGACGAAAATGCTCGGGACAAATTGCGTGAAAAGAATAATTGAAGCAAAGTTTACCTTATTTGTACCATCGGCACAATATGCACAATCAGCATGTAAGCAAGACATGCAGTTCCATGAGGATGCATCTGGAGCCGACGAATAAGCGGGACATGTAGTGTTTCCACCAAAGTGGCTAGATCCCAACTTACTAACAGCAGGGGCGTGTATAGACGCTTGCCAGAAGAAGGCGGATAACACAACCAAGCAAGCGATAATGCCAAACATGGAAACGATCATCAACCTTCTCCGTCCATATCTATCGACAAATGCCATGCTCACAAGAGAACCAGCCGCATTGAGGCCGGAAGTTATGAGAGAGAGAGTCATAGCGGTCTTGTTCGAGGCAAACCCAGCAAGCTGAACTATCGTCGGACTGTAATACATGACTGTGTTAATTCCCACAAACTGCTGAGCCACTTGAACCGTAATTCCAGCATATAATCCTCTTCGAACTATCGGGTTACTCCAAGCACCCTTCACTTTGGCGATCATACTCTCTCCGATGATGCTCTCATCAGCTTTTTCAGCTTCAACAGATTCTTGCAGGGCACTCATTTCGTCCTCGACCTCATTGGCAGGATAAATCTTGGCCAAAATACTCCTAGCTTCATCGATCTTGTTCTGTTTTACAGAGGATATATGTATAAAAGAGACAATATAATGTACCAGCCCATGTGGTAGACCCATGACTTTATGTTAGAATACAAAAGTAGGAAAATGGATTAAGTCATGCCCCATATTCCAGCTAATTTGACAAAACTCTATTGCATAATATAAACATGACTCTTATCAAAGAAAAGTTCCAAGACGAACTCTCAACTCGATCGTGACATGCATCTTATTCAAAAGAATCAGCATCCGAACTTGATGAACATACCATTGAGATACATAGTTATCAACAATGGATCAAACGACAAAAAATGAATAATTTTTGGGTTCACGCTCCATGTAGAGAAATAAGTGTCTAACACACAAACATTTGCAAGATCAAGCCTAGATAATTTTTGCAAAACCTAACAAAGTATATAAAACTGAAAACTGATATTGAAAACAAAACGGAAGTCAAGAAAATTATACCGGGTCATGTCATGTGCAATAGGGACTTCCCAAGACCTGGAAGAGCATGAGTTAACTGAAAACTAATCCCTCTACACGATCTCAAATGGTAACCCCCAAGCATTTAATTCTCCACAGTTTGTCTGAATGCATAGCTAGCAAAACCATTATTCAAACAAGAAAATGATGTGTGACTTAACTACTAAACAACATGAAACCAGATTCCTAGTTTTAAAAGAAACTAAAAATTAATCAATAAATTGATTATGCCTCCAAAAGCTATGATTGTACGAAAAAGACTAGAATTTTCAATCGACGAATTCTCGGTGTACATGTCTGCGACTAAAATGTGAAATAAGTCAAGAGCTTCGACCCTTACCTTTCTGTAGAGCCACCTTGGAGACTCAGGCAGAAATAACATGAGGATGAATTGAACAAGGGCAGGAAGTCCAGCTACCCCGAGCATCCAACGCCAAGTCCCGGGTGCCTAAAATTCAAACAGGCCAACTTATTCACTTATCTTAAATCGCTAATATAGGAGAAGGATATTATGCTGGATTACGCATACATGAGTGAAGGCCAGATTGATGAGATAAGCCAAGAACTGCCCTCCGGTAATGAGGAAACCATTTGTGCTGACTAGCGCGCCCCTTATCCTAGCAGGAGAAGCTTCGGAAATGTAGAGAGGCGCGGTCATGGAAGCCATTCCAACGCCTAAACCTACGAGTATTCTTCCGATGATGAGCATCCATGGAGCTACAGAGGCGGCCATCACGACTGCACCAATAAAGAACAGGGCGTCGGCCAAAAGTATCGATCTCTTCCTTCCGAATCTATCGTTGACCCACCCACCAACAGCAGCCCCAATAATAGCTCCAGCAACAGCCATACTCACGATAGTTTCCTTCGAGCAGACAAGAACTTTTGAGAATTAACGTACTCAAGAAACATAAGCAGTGTACAGGAAATGAGGAAGAATTAGTTACCTGTAGCCACGTTTTCTTGTCCACGGCTTCGAAGTCCTCCCGAATATAGAGCAACGCCCCAGAAATGACCCCTTCAACCAGAGGAAATGAGGTATTCATGTTTATGTACTATTTGAGGACTGTTCGTTCCTCTTAACAGGTGATACTTTTCTATTGTATGCCAAATCTCAATTAATACAGAGGCAGACACTCAGAAAGGCAAAAGAACTGACTACTTGCTGCGACAAGCATAAGGACTGGGAGCATGTACAACAGGCATTGATAAGATTGACATCAATAGTACTAAAAACCAAGTTACAGAATCTCATGTACATTTTGTCTTAAGTTATGGGGTCCGATTCTAGGTTGATAAGCGAACTAGGATGGAGGAAAAAGTAAATGAAAAGAAAAGGCCAATGGAAACAGAGAAGCAAAACGGGAACAGAAAAGGTTAAAACAGTTTAAAAGAAAGAAGACTACCCACTCTTCTCACTGGAGGTTCACAATAAGAGAGAGCAAAGAACTTGTTTCATACCTTAATAAGAAAACAATTAAATCAAAAGACAAACTATTTTATTTACAAGTTTTGATAGAACAAAAGCACCATGGCGGACTGCCAATCATCCTGATCAGGCTTAAACTTTCCTTTATCCACTTTAATTAGCTGTAAATCGTAGCAAATGGAAATAAAATCAAGGCAAGAGCTTGATCTACCTGTGTCGTAGCCAAACAGCAATCCACCAATTCCAGCTGACAGTGCAAGCCTCATAATATACGGCGTCTTCCATGTCGTGCGCCAACATTCGGTGAGCTCTGTCTTGTCGGGTTTGGTGTGACCTCCCTCCATCTTATCCCCCCCTCGCACACACCCTTCGGAAGGAACCACAGCAATATCTTGAATCCGGGATTTTCTGTGAAAAACCAAAGAAAGAGACACTAATCTGCTTATTCGAAATGGACAAAACGCGACAATGATTGAAAGCCTTCCCCTCCAAACACGAAAAAGGCATAATTTTTTATACCAATCGAAACCAGTAAAGTCGGGTTAGTGACTGTTCCGATCATCTCTTTTACCGTCTGCCGCATTTTATTTTACAACTCTTAGCAGGATAAAAACAAGCCTTTCGATGTTACACTCCAAAGCTTCCACCTTTTCGTCTGACAACTTCAATTATACTATTCCATCGAGAACCCAACAAATGATAAACCGAGAAAAACCAGAAGAAAAAAAAGCAAAATCATTCAACCCATCGATTCCACCGAATCTGATCAACCGAACTCTGCATGAGGCACTATAACAGAGAATCACATATCCGAAATGACACGGACCCAAATGCAGTCCGAATTCCTAACGTCAAAATCCATCACTCAACTGAACGCACGACGGAGAAACGGGGAAAACAAGAACGGGAACAGAGCATTACCCAGAACCAGAGCCAGAACCAGGAAAAGCCTCCTCCTTTTCTCCTCCCCTGATCTCTCCCCCTCTCTCTGCTTTCTGGGTCTTCTCGACTCCTGCAAATTATGAATAAGATGGCTGATGGCTGATGGCTGATGGCTGATGGCTGATGGCTCGATGCAATGCCAACGCAGTCTATACGTCCATATATAGGGCGAGAAAAGATCCTGAGCGTCTGTCGGGTAGGCGTGATCCTAAAGATCATCCCTACCTCGACACTTATGGAAAAATATTCTGTGGCCAGAAGCGCGTGCGGGAGTGACAATGAGATTACCAAGTAAAGGGTGGATGACAACAATCGATAAAGAGGCAGGACAGTTCAAAAAGAAGGCAAGGGAATCAATGGAAAGATGACATCCGAGGGAAAGAGAGTTCAAAATTTTGGAAAACTCGAAAGCTTTTATCCATTAATCTAATCGGAAATGTGTCCAAAGCGGGGCCCACCAACCGAATCCCGTCGAGCGTGCAAGGACATCTGACCATTTACGGTTGACTAGGCTGACGATGTCGAGTCTTGGATTCTCTCTCTCTCTCTCTCTCTCTCTCTCTCTCTCTCTCTCTGATTCCTGGGACACCCGCACAACCACCCCCAACTTCCTCCTCCTCATCTCGTATTTAAATTATGAACCCAAAAAAACAAAAGAAAAAAAAAAGAACCTCCAATTTGAATTCTTTCATATTGTATCATAAGTAAATCCAATATCCACGAGATTAATTTTGTATTGGACTGGATTAGATTTACCGTTATTCGAATGATATTGTGGCAATTTGATAATTATGGTAGTATCCTTCATTTTTCTCCAAATTATTTCCCCTATTAAGCCATGGAAAGTAGAAGGAATATCTAAAGAATATAGCTGTCAAATTATCCCTTATGATATTTCCTTTTAAGTCTTTCATGTTAAAGCATCCTTATTAGTTAACACCATATTGAGAAATACCATGAAATCTTCTGCGTTTTACTAAAAATGTTGAGTATTGTCATACATAACTTATGGTGGTAGTTGACCCAAATCGTACTTTCTTTTATAATGGAAATTTATGAAATTATTGCCACGGGAGCACTTCAACCATGGAATTTTCAACTAGTTGTTACCATTTTGGTTTTCAGACGTGGTTATCCAATGATCCAAAGGTTTTGAAGATAAGAGTTTAGATAAGGAAAAGATACATTCAATTAATGCATTACTCGATAAAAGATGAGAAATGTACATTAAAGTATGGACGTACGCTAAACAATTAAATATCTAGAGGGCATGCAATAGGATTGGACTAAGTAAAAAATATGAATGACGATAGATATGGCACAGTGTGAACTTATCGCGCCACCTCGAGCCAGTCGTCATCGCTTTGCCTGAGGCAAGCGGCCACCCTACAATGGCTGCCTGAGGAAGATAACCATCTCGAGGCAATCACCACTGTAGTCCTAGAATCCACAATAACCTCGACTCCGATATTCTACTACGTTTTGATCAGATAGGAGAAATTATACATCAGATTAGCTTCATCCCTTCTTTCCCATTTTAAGCAAGAAACGTTGAAAACAAAGTCAGATTAGCAGAAAAAGAAAATGCAGCGGGCTAATCAAAATCAAACCAAATTGAAGATGAGGGGACAAGCTTTGCTTACCAAAATGAAGGGTTTTCGTCTTCGACAGATTCCAAGAACTTCCGTCAGTTGCAGACAACTGAGGGAAGCGACGAAAACCCCGTCGGATCGTCAAGGTGGGAGAGATAGGGTTGGGAGCAGATGAATTCCAACCCTGTTCACCCGCCTATCTTCCCTTCCTTCCCCTTTCTATCCTATTCTTTCCCTTCATTTTAGCCTGTCACACGACTGTGTAATAATATCACGTTTAAAAGCTGGCCACAAGTGTTATGAATGGTAAAACAAATATAGAAATAATTGTGTGACCTATTTCTGATTTTGTGGTCAGCATTCAACCATGATACTGTCACACAGTTATGCTAGAGGTGCTCTATCTAATTCGAAGATTAAGGATTTCTTCAAAGGATGAGATTAGATTAAGTCCAGTTAATTGACATATTTTGGAAGCATCTGCCTCGGAAAGTTAAGCCTTGTCGATATCTTTTATTAGACACCAAAGTACGAGGGTGGCAGCTTGTGTCACCCTGTGTTTTTTTTTTTTTCAAGGGGACATGCGGGAGATTTTGCAGTCTAGGTCAGATAATTGCAGAAACATTGTAAGATTGATAAACTCTTAATTTTTTTTGTCATTGAAAAAAGACCGACAATGTCAAATCCCATTAATTATATTTTTTCATACATGAGGTTATCAATCGTTCCATCGTTGTGAGATTGTGATACTCTCCTGAGATTTTTCTTCCCGCTTGATTTGCACCTTATCGCAATAAGGGTATGCATGACATTGTCGTATTTTTAGGGGGACTCTGAGGTCTTTATGTTTTCGAGTCTATGATGGATCTACAAGCAACATTTTATTTTGCCCTCGAGGACACATTTGAGATTCTTCAAGCATCCAATTGATCTTTATAAACTTCTTCATTACATGCCCATCAAGTAGTTACCTGACAATCATGTGAGTCTCAATTCTAAATGCTTGAGAGTAAAATGCGAAAATTACCAAACTTTGAGATTGTTGTTGTGATTTTTGTGTGAAGCCTCTCGATGGGCACAATTAGGGGTATGCAAAAGAACCGCGAACTGCCCGGATCGCTTGGACTTAGATCGGACCAGATTGGAACCAACGGTTCCCAAAAGAGTCAATTCGTTTCTCGGTTCCAATAAATTGGAACCATTGAGTACCGATCTGACTCCTAATTCTAGATATGAAACTATCCACCCGTCCACTCGAACCAAGATGGTAATATATAAATATATATTTAACTTTTAAGAAAAATCACCCACAAAAAAATTAAGAAAAATGAAAACTCTAAAATTCCTTATTTGAAGCTCAATATCCATTAACTGAGTTCTTGTTTTGTCACACTCTCATCTCATTTGAGTCCATCTCTCTATCTCCCAATCATGACCTCCACTCTCAAGCTCAACATCCATTAATTCATGATCCCGTCTCTTAACTTTTAAAATGAATCTAATCTTTTTATTGATTTTACACTTAAGAATATGAAAGTTCTTTATTTTTTGCTTTACTTTGGCTTGTCTGAAATTGTTGCATTGAGTGTGTGAAACTCGGTGGGAACGGTTTCATGAACTCACTTGGAAATCAAACCACCCTAGTGGTTCAACTCCCAGGTGGTTCCCGATTCCAATTTTTCAAAACCAATCCTTGGTGGAAGGTTCTCGATTTTAAAGTAGGAACTACCCACCCAAACTATACTCACCCCAATGCACAACTATACCTTCACTATTTGAACCAAAACGGTAATATATGAATATATATTTAATATTTAAGAAAAAATTTCCCACCAAAAAGAAATTTAAGAAAAATGAGAGTTCTAAAATCCCTAATTTGAAACTCAATATCCATTGATTGAATACTTAATTCGTCTCATCCTCATCTCTTCTATGTCCATCTCTCTATCTCTCACTCACGGCCTCCACTCTTAAGCTCAATATCCATCGATTCACGATCTTGACTCTCAACTTTTAAAATAAATCCAATCTTTTTACTGATTTTGCAATTAGGAATATGAAAGTTCTTTGTTTTTTCTATTTACTTTGGCTTGTTGGAAATTATTGCACTAAGTGTGTGAAACTCAATGGGAATTGTTCCATGAACCCACCCAGGAATTGAACTAGACCAACAGTCCCATTCCTAGGTGGTCCCAGTTCTAATTTTTCGAAATCGATCCTTAATGAGCAATTCTCAATTTTAAAGTATGAAGTATCCATCCAGACTATACTCACCCCTATGCACAAATGGTGTGTTTGGGAGTTGCATTTGCAAAGGACTTTAGATACCCAAAGCCCTTTGGGCCAAAAATTGGATATTTGGCAAATATTTTGCAAACCCTCTTGGGGAAAAGTGGGTATTTAGAAGGCTGAAAGCTCAAGGCAAGTGGGAGGCTGCATTGGGCTTTCAGCTTTCTCAGCATGCCTTATGGTACTATACTTTTTTTTTCCTGAAACTGTCCTCGCCAACTTTTTGTTTTTTTGTTTTGACCCTTGTTTGGCGACACTGTTTATCTTCCCTGAGCGGTAAGGGGCTAGCGATGGCTCGAGAGATGTCAGCAGGTCGCGGCAACTCATGTGACCATCTTCAAAGGGTCAAGCAACCTCTGCAGGTTGCCACAACTCGAGGGTCGCCCGACCCAGATCGACGGCCCCCTCTCCATGGTCGCACAGCGCAGCGACTAGCAGAGGTTGCCTTCTGAGTCGCGGCGACCCAAATCTAGGCCGCCACAACTCACGAGGGTCACTCCACCCAGATCAACGGCCCCCTCACCGTAGTTGCGTGGCATGGTGACCCGCAAAGGTCGCCTAAGCAGCCGCAACCCAACAAGCTTGCAACACTTGGAGAGGTTGATAGAGTAGAGGGAGTCTCGCGGGCGACAGCGACAATGGTGAGAGAGACGGCGTTGACGCGGGGTTAGAGGGTGTGGTCGAGGGCAGCGGCCTTGGGGTAGTGGGAGAGGGGGGTGGAGAGGTGCTAGGCCACCGGGCTTCTGCTTCTTCGTGGTCCTCAAGAAGAGAGATGGAGGAGAATATGTTGTGGTGATGAGTTTGACTCGAAACTATTTAAATTGGGGCGGTAGCTTCAGTGATGAGAATCGTGAGTTCCCAAGTACATGTGAGACAACACATGGCATCTTTAATGGCATCATTTAAAAGAAACTAAATAGGGTTGTGACATCCCAGATTTTCAACCCTATTTTCTATTGAATAAATCGGGCGTTTCATTAACGCGCCTATAGGGCTATTCTCAGAGCTGATCACTCTCAAGATAACTAGATTATCTAAAGAAACTATTAAGGATTTTAAGGCAAATAGACTTGAGAATTCGACTAGGAATCAGCTTATCGATCGTGCTCATCTATCGAGATCATTACAGCACAAATATAAATTGATTTGAGATCAGATATAGGTTGGTTCGACTGAGATGTGTGGCTAATCGTGGGTAACACCACTAAATTGGAAAATTCTCGTCGGCCGACACTAGACTGATTTTCTTATTGTTTAGTACCCTATGTCCATATTTGAATCCTCGAGATTTTCACGACAACCGAGAGTCACCAATGTGTCGAGTGGGTTCATAGTGGCTCGAAGAAAATCGACCACGAGTCATTTGCACTAAAATTTCTGAAAGTTACCTAGTAGCCTAGGTCACGCTAAAAACGCGTCGAATGGAAATTAACCGTGAATTTAAGTCCGATTTCAGAAATTGAAGATTCTGTCATGTTACAATAAATTTTAGGAACGTCGACTCAGTCTCAGAAGATTTTTCAGAGATTCCGAGATTTTTGCGGAAAATCGTTTCGGACGTTTCGGAAATTTACGGAAATTCGATCGGGCTGATTTGAAGGAATATTTTGACTTCTATACCGAGCTCTTTGACGAGGGGCATTTGTAGAAATTCTATGGGCTTTTTCCACGACGAAATTGGATGTCGATTTGAGAAATTTCATGAAGAAATTGAAGCTCAAATTGTCAAATTCGGAACTATGGCTTGGAGCTGGATTTTTAACATCAAAATTGGATTATTTTGGTGGAATTTGGCTAGAAAGTATTAGGGGACAATGAGATATGCTTGAAGATCAAAGGGGACCAAGCATTCAATTTAAGAGATAATGTTGTGGACTTTTTACATTTCTCTCTCCACAAATCTTCTCGGACAATTCCCTGCCGACCTCCTTCTTCCTTGATAAAACCCTGCCACTTGCGCCACTTTCAATCTCCTCTGTCCATTTCTTTCATTCTCCATCGAAGCCACTGCCATTTGTCCAAAGCTCACCCACCTCCAGTCAACAAGAAGCATTTGGTTGACTCCTCCTCGACGCGGCCTTCAACGCCGCACGTCAGCCCCACTCACGAAGCCAGTGAACAAACCCTACCACTTCATTGTTGTTTGTCTTCAGCCGCACGACCAGCCGTCCGAAGAAGAAAGCCCCGCGAGTCCAATCTTCAACGAGACTTCATCTGGTTGACCCTGCGCCAGCCAAATTCGTCCACGTCTTCTCCATCCACAAAGCTCGAAGACGGCCACCGATCCTTCCCCAACATTCGTCGAAGCTGCTTTCTCTTCGTGCAGCTCGACGCCAGCGAGGCCAGCTCGTGGACCAGCCCAGCAGCTCAACCGAAGCTGCTCCTTTCCATTTCAGTCGGGCCATTTGAAGCCGTGGGCTTTAGCTGCAACAGCCCGCGAAGGCCAGTCCATCAAAAGCCAGGCCCACCGAATCAGCGGACTCAGCCCAGCAAAGCCCTCAATTAAGCCCAAGTGAACTTCAGCTTCAGCCCGTTAACTTCAGTCCGGCCCAGTCCAGCAGTCTTCAGCCCACTTGAAGTTCAGCCCATCTTGGGCCCGCGAAGCAAGCCCAACCTAGAAGTAGCCCATTGCTAAGCCCGTGGGCTTGCGAGGCTTGTAGGCCCGGCCCGAGTGTCCACAGACACCGCCGAAAATTTGGATTTCGGCCGCCATCGCACAGTCGTCGCGGTGATCTGGTCTCCGCTTTTAATCATTTGAGTTTTGCTCACTAATGCTTTCTTAGTTTGCTAATTATACTTAGGGATTGAGTATATTTAATTAAGTGCAATTAGGTGGTTAGATTAGTTTAGAACAATTAAATTAGTGACTTAATGAGGCATGTTAGGTGGTTAGACTTAGTCATTAGCAAGTAGATGTGTACTACTATTTATTGAATGCATCTCGGGATTTTTCCCGACCTGTCTCGGGCTCCAATCAGGCAATACGGGCCTAAATTGGATTTTTAGTATTTATTTATTAATTTTCGAAATTATTTTTTTTTCCTAAAATTAGACCAGGATGGTCAGCGATCGGAATTTTATGCTGATAATCATGGTGTAGTCCATTTATTTAATTGAGCTTTATTTTGTGCTAAATTGATTTATGAGTGATTTTAGGATTTATTCATAAATTAAATAATTTTGGTTATTAATTGGAAAATAATCGGGCATCGGTTGATAGTGCCAAAAATATTTTGGTACACTACAGAAAATGGTGGGAAAGGAAATTACTGTATTTTGGCTAAGACCGATCATGTGCCCACGCACGTGTACTTTTATCGGAAATGATAAAAAGGATAAATTGATTGTGTTTTTAGAATAAAAATACTATAACGGCTCGATGATTCGTATGTCATCTGGAGAATGGACGTTATACTATCATAGCTCGATGACTCACATGTAATCTTGAGAGAGAATTACTTATATACCGGCTCGGTGACTCTGTATGTCATTTTGAAGAATTGACGGTATACAATGTCGACTCGGTGACTATAGGTCATTTTGGAGAATGGACGACATGTTATAACGGCTCGATGACTCAATATGTCATTTTGGAGAATGGACGTTATGATGAATATACTCGGTATACCATGTCGGCTCGGTGACTTTATAGGTCATTTAGAGAATAGACAACATGCCATAACTGCTCGATGACTCAATATGTCATTTTGGAGAATGGACATTATGATGAATATACTCGGTATACCATGTCGGCTCGGTGACTCTATAAGTCATTTTGGAGAACGGATGACATGCCATAACGGCTCGATGACTCAATATGTCATTTTGGAGAATGGACGTTATGATGAATATACTCAGTAGCTTGGTATGTCATTAAGGAAAATGAATCTTATAACATACTGGCTCGATAACCCGATAGATTATTTTGGAGAAGGGACAGGATTGCTTGAAATGACCAAGAATAGTCAGTTTGACATGTAAACGACTAAGTCGATCGATCATTGCCTTGATATGATGTTGTGAATTGATTGAATTGAAATGACTAAGAGTTGGTCCGACTGACATGTAATCGACGAGGTCGATTTGATCGATGCTTCAATATGTTGAGATTGTTGGGTGCCTATTGAATTGTACTGAATTGCAGGTGGGGACTGAGGCCATGATAAGTCCTCTGACTCATGTTGTGCATAGGCAGCTCTAAGGTGTATTGGTTTACTAATCGGATATTAGGGGCTAGAACTTACTGAGACATTGAATAACCATTCCAGGCCCCTAGATGCAGCAAACTTGGATTTTGAAGATCTCGAAAGTCCGATGCAATCTGCTGAAGGCTCCAGTTGGAGTGTGGAGAATGATGAAGAGGAGGACGGGGACCCGTAGTTTGTAGAACCTCACTCCTGCTTGTAGACCTTGTTTTTAAACTGGCTCAAGTTGAATTTGACTTAATAGTTCACCTTGTATATATATATGTACATTGGTTTGCAATGTATATAAGAGTGAATGTTTTTAAAGGTTTGAAATTCAGTCCTACTGTTCTAACCCAATATTTTATTGTCTGAGGTATATTAAAAAGAAAGGGTCACCGCGACCAGGTAAGGGATGGGCGCGTGCCTGTGGATCGGGGCGTGACAAGGGTCATATTCAAGTATTACTTTTTTATGAGACAAAGAAAAAGTGAAAATTGACGTTTTTGGTTAGGCAAAATAAAAAATTTAGGTTAGAATTAACACTTGAGTTAAAATCATTATTTTTTAAGAGATAAAAAATAGTTTAGACCAAAGCTTGAATACTTATTACAGTTACCACTTCTTAAGAGAATTGGGCCTAAAATACTTCCATTGTTGAAAGTCGCACGGATTCATAGAAAATCATTATCTCAAAATGCTTGCCATGACTAACAAGGAAGACCCTATAATCAGAAATGGTTTCCGAAAAATTTGCATTATGATAGACAAATTATTTCAATTAAAACTACGAAAGTACTTGAAGGAGACAAGATTCTACACCTCTTGCTAAATTATCATAAAATTGAAATACCATGATTTCAACTAAAGCTGTAGAATTTTACACCTCCCTCGCTAAATTGCCATGCGATCGATGTCCAATTATTGTTCATTGACTAAAAGATGAAGAGATTTATTCTAAGAAATCCAAACCAATGCAGTTAAGCTAAACTGCTTTTGATACAGAAGAAGAAGAGAACAATTCAAGAAGACCCTTCAAATTTGGATTTCCTCTTTTTGAAAGCCTTGGGCTTGTATCCCTCTTGCAACAGCTTCTCAACTTCCTCAATATGTAACCCCTTGGTTTCCGGCACCAAGAAGTAAACGGCGACGAGCCCGAGAACGGAAAACCCGGCGAAAAGGAGGAAGGTGCCGGCCGAGCCAAGAACCTCTGTCAAGGTCAAGAACGTCTCGCTCACAACTAAATTCGAGCACCAGTTGGCGACCGCTGCAATCCCTCCCCCGGTGCCTCGATACCTCAGTGGGTAAATCTCTGAATTCACGATCCATGGCACGGTTCCCATCCCAGGTGCGTAAGATATGATGTACAGCCCAAGGAGAAGGACGGCGAACATTCCGAACTTGCTTGGACAGCCATTCTCGAACAAGATCCGTCGCTCACCTCGGCACATGCCCCTTATTCCTTTGTCAGAAATCAGGCATGCTCCAGGTTGATACTAAATAACAAACGAACACAACGCGAGCTTAGCTTATGCATTAGAAAAAGGGACGAAAATACTCGGGACAAATTGCTCGAAAAGAATAATTGAAGCAAAGTTTACCTTATTTGTACCATCGGCACAAAATGCACATTTAGCATGTAAGCAAGACATGCAGTTCCATGAGGATGCATCTGGAGCCGACGAATAAGCGGGACATGTAGTGTTTCCACCAAAGTGGTTAGATCCCAACTTACTAACGGCAGGGGCGTGTAGAGACGCTTGCCAGAATAAGGCGGACAACACAACCAAGCAAGCGATAATGCCAAACATGGAAACGATCATCAACCTTCTCCGTCCATATCTATCGACAAATGCCATGCTCACAACAGTACCAACCACATTGAGGCCGGCAGTTATGAGGGAGAGAGCCAAAGCGGTCTTGTTCGAAGCAAACCCAGCGAACTGAACTATCGTCGGACTGTAATACAAGACTGTGTTAATTCCCACAAACTGCTGAGCCACTTGAACCGTAATTCCAGCATACAATCCTCTTCGAACTACCGGGTTACTCCACGCACCCTTCACTTTGGCAACCATACTCTCTCCCACGATGCTCTCATCGGCCATTTCAGCTTCAACAGATTCTTGTAGGGCCTTCATTTCGTCCTCGACCTCATTGGGAGGATAAATCTTGGCCAAAATACTCCTAGCTTCATCGCTCTTGTTCTGTTTTACAGAGGACATACGTATATCAGAGACAATATAATGTGCCAGCCCATGTCGTAGACACATGACTTTATGTTAGAATACAGAAGTAGGAAAATGGATTAAGTCATTCCCCATAGTCCAGCTAATTCGACAAAACTCTATTACATAATATAAACATGGCTCGCATCAAAAAAAGTTCCAACTCAATCACGACATGCATCTTATTTAAAAGAATCAGCAACCGAACCTGATGAACATACCATTGAGATACATAATTATCAACAATGGATCAAACAACAAAAAATGAATAATTTTTGGGTTCATGCTCCAGGTAGAGAAATAAGTGTCTAACATACAAACATTTGCAAGATCGAGTCTATATAATTTTAAAAAACTCAACAAAGTATATAAAACTGAAAACTGATAGTGAAAACAAAATGGAAGTCAAGAAAATTATACCAGGTCATGTCATGTACAATAGGGACTTCCCAAGACCTGGAAGAATAGAATTAACTGAAAACTAATCCCTCTACACGATCTCAAATGGTAACCCCCAAGCATTTAATTCTCCACAGTTTGTCTGAATGCATAGCTAGCAAAACCATTATTCAAACAAGAAAATGATGTGTGACTTAAGTACTAAACAACATGAAACCAGATTCCTAGCTTTAAAAGAAACTAAAAATTAATCAATAAATCGATTATGCCTCCAAAAGCTATGATTGTAAGAAAAAGACTAGAATTTTCCATCGACAAATTCTCAGTGTACATGCCTGCAACTATTACAATCAGATACAAGACCAGTAGATACTAAAATGTGAAATAAGTTAAGAGTTTCGACCCTTACCTTTCTGTAGAGCCACCTTGGAGACTCAGGCAGAAATAACATGAGGATGAATTGAACAAGGGCAGGAAGTCCAGCTACCCCGAGCATCCAACGCCAAGTCCCAGGTACCTAAAATTCAAACAGGCCAACTTATTCACTTATCTTAAATCGCTAATATAGGAGAAGGATATTATGCTGGATTACGCATACACGAGTGAAGGCCAGATTGATGAGATAAGACAAGAATTGCCCTCCAGTAATGAGGAAACCATTTGTGCTGACTAGCGCGCCCCTTATCCTAGCAGGAGAAGCTTCGGAAATGTAGAGAGGCGCGGTCATGGAAGCCATTCCAACGCCTAAACCTACGAGTATTCTTCCGATGATGAGCATCCATGGAGCTACAGAGGCGGCCATCACGACCGCACCAATAAAGAACAGGGTGTCAGCCAGAAGTATCGATATCTTCCTTCCGAATCTATCGTTGACCCACCCACCAATGGCAGCCCCAATGATCGCTCCAGCAACAGCCATACTCACAATAGTTTCCTTCGAGCAGACAAGAACTTTTGAGAATTAACGTACTCAAGAAACATAAGCAGTGTACAGGAAATGAAGAAGAATTAGTTACCTGTAGCCACGTTTTCTTGTCCACGGCTTCGAAGTCCTCCCGAATATAGAGCAACGCCCCAGAAATGACCCCTTCAACCAGAGGAGATGAGGTATTCATGTTTATGTACCATTCGAGGATTGTTGGTTCCTCTTAACAGGTGATACTTTTCTATTGTATGCCAAATCTCTATTAATACAGAGGCAGACACTCAAAAAGGCAACTGACTACTTGCTGCGACAAGCATAAGGACTGGGAGCATGTACAACAGGCATTGATAAGATTATCGATACTACTAAAAACCGAGTTATAGAATCTCATGTACATTTTGTCTTAAGTCATGGGGTCCGATTCTAGGTTGATAAAAGAACTAGGATGGAGGAAAAAGTAAAAGAAAAGGCCAGTGGAAACAGAAGCAAAATGGGAACAGAAAAGGTTAAAACAGTTTAAAAGAAAGAAGACTACCCACTCTTCTCACTGGAGGTTCACAATAAGAGAAAGCAAAGAACTTGTTTCATGCCTTAGTAAGAAAACAATTAAATCAAAAGACAAACTATTTTATTTACAAGTTTTTTGGCAAAACTCGATTTAGGAAAAGAATTTGATAGAACAAAAGCACCACGGCGGACTGCCAATCATCCCGATCAGGCTTAAACTTTCCTTTATCCACTTTAATTAGCTGTAAATCGTAGCAAATGGAAATAAAATCAAGGCAAGAGCTTGATCTACCTGTGTCATAGCCAAACAGCATTCCACCAATTCCAGCCGACAGTGCAAGCCTCATAATATACGGCGTCTTCCATGTCGTGCGCCAACATTCGGTGAGCTCTACCTTATCGGGTTTGGTGTGACCTCCCTCCATCTTATCCCTCCCTCGCGCACACACTTCGGAAGGAACCACAACAATATCTTAAATCCAGGACTTTCTGCGAAAAACCAAAGAAAGAATCACTAATCTGCTTACTGGAAATGGACAAAACGCGACGATGATCAAAAGCCTTCCCCTCCAAACACGAAAAAGGCATAACTTTTTATACCAATCCAAACCAGTAAAGTCGGGTAAGTGACTGTTCCGATCATCTCTTTTACCGGCAGCCGCATTTTATTTTACAACTCTTAGCAGGATAAAAACAAGCCTTTCGATGTTACACTCCAAAGCTTCCACCTTTTCGTCTGACAACTTCAATTATTCTATTCCATCGAGAACCCAACAAATGATAAACCGAGAAAAACCAGAAGAAAAAAAAAGCAAAATCATTTAACCCATCGATTCCACCGAATCTGATCAACCGAACTCTGCACGAGGCACTATAACAGAGAATCACATATCCGAAATGACACGGACCCAAATGCAGTCTGAATGCATTACCCAGAACCAGAACCAGGACCAGGACCAGGAAAAGCCTCCTCCTTTTCTCCTCCCCTGCTCTCTCCCCTCTCTCTGCTTTCTGGGTCTTCTCGACTCCAACGCAGTCTACACGTCCATATATAGGGCGAGAAAAGATCCCGCGCCTGTCGGGTAGGCGTGATCCTATACACCCCTACCTCGACACTTCTGGAAAAAAATCTGGGGCCAGAAGCGCTTGCGGGAGTGATAATGAGATTACCAAGTAAAGGGTGGATGACAACAATCGATAAAGAGGCAGGAAAGTTCGGAAAGAAGGCAAGGGAATCAATGGAAAGATGACATCCGAGGGAAAGAGAGTTCAAAATTTTGGAAAACTCGAAAGCTTTTATCCATTAATCTAATCGGAAATGTGTCCAAAGCGGGGCCCACCAACCGAATCCCGTCGAGCGTGCAAGGACATCTGATCATTTACTGTTGACTAGGCTGACGATGTCGAGTCTTGGATTCTCTCTCTCTCTCTGATTCCTGGGACGCCCGCACAACCGCCCCCAACTTCCTCCTCATCATCTCGAATTTAAATTATTAACCCAAAAAAAAACTCCAATTTGATTTCTTTCATATTGTATCATAAGTAAATCCAATATCCACAAGATTAATTTTGTATTGGACTGGATTAGATTTACCGTTATCCGAATGATATTGTGGCAATTTGATAATTATGGTAGTATCCTTCCTTTTTCTCCAAATTATTTTCCCTATTAAGCCGTGGAAAGTAGAAGGAATATCTAAAGAATATATCTGTCAAATTATCCCTTATGATATTTCCTTTTAAGTCTTTCATGTTAAAGCGTCCTTATTAGTTAACACCATATTGAGAAATACCATGAAATCTTTTGTGCTTTACTAAAAATGTTGAGTATCATCGTACATAACTTATAGTAGTAACTGATTCAGATCGCACTTTCATTTATAATAGAAATTTATGAAATTATTGCCACGGGAGCACTTCAACCATGGAATTTTCAAATCGTCGTCACTTTGCCTGAGGCAAGCGGCCACCCTACAATGGCCGCCCGAGGAAGACGACCATCTCGAGGCGATCACCATTGTAGTCCTAGAATCCACAATAACCTCAACTTCAATATTCTACTACGTTTTGATTAGATAGGAGAAATTATTCATCGGATTAGCTTCATCCCTTCTTTCCCATTTTAAACAAGAAACGTTGAAAACAAAGTCAGATTAACAGAACAAGAAAATGCAGCTGGCTAATCAAAATCAAACCAAATTGAAGATGAGGGGACAAGCTTTGCTTACCAAAATGAAGGGTTTTCGTCTTCGACAGATTCCAAGAACTTCCGTCAGTTGCAGACAACTGAGGGAAGCGACGAAAACCCCGTCAGATCGTCAAGGAGGGGGAGATAGGGTTGTGAGCAGATGAATTCCGACCCTGTTCACCCGCCTATCTTCCCTTCCTTCCCCTTTTTATCCTATTCTTCCCCTTCATTTTAGCCGGTCACACGACTGTGTAATAATATCACGATTAAAAGCTGGCCACAAGTGTTATAAATGGCAAAATAAATATAGAAATAATTGTGTGACCTATTTCTGACTTTGTGGTCAGCATTCAACCATGATACTGTCAGACGGTTATGCTAGAGGTGCTCTATTTAATTCGAAGATTAAGGATTTCTTCAAAGGATGAGAGTAGATTTAGTCCAGTTAATTGACATTTTTTGGAAGCATCTGTTTCGGAAAGTTAAGCCCTGTCGATATCTTTTATTAGACACCACAGTACGAGGGTGGCAGCTTGTGTCACCCTGTGTATTTTTTTTTATTTTTTTTTCAAGGGGACATGCGGGAGATTTTGCAGTCTAGGTCAGATAATTGCAGAAACATTGTAAGATTAATAAACTCTTAATTTTTTTTGTCATTGAAAATAGACCAACAATGTCACGTCCCATTAATTATATTTTATGATACGTGAAGTTATCAATCGTTACCCGACAATCATGCGAGTCTCAATTCTTTTGCCCTCAAGGACACATTTGAGATTCTTTGAGCATTCAGTTGATCTTTATAAACTTCTTCATTACATGCCCATCAAGTAGTTACCCGACAATCATGCGAGTCCCAATTCTAAATGCTTGAGAGTAAAATGCGAAAATTACCAAACTTCGGGATTGTTGTTGTAACCTTTGTGCGAAGCCTCTCAATGGGCACAACTAGGGGTATGCAAAAGAACCGCGAACTGCCCAGATCACTCAGACTTGGATTGGACCAAACCGAAACCGACGGTTTCCAAAAGAGTCGATTTGGTTATCGGTTACAATAAACCAGAACCAGTGAGTATCAATTTAACTCTCAATTCTAGATATGGAACCGTCCACCCGTCTACTTGAACCAAGACGGTAATATATAAATATATATTTAACTTTTAAGAAAAATTTCCCACAAAAAAAAAATCGAGAAAAATAAAAACTCTAAAATTCCTAATTTGAAGCTCAATATCCATTAACTGAGTTCTTGTTTCATCACTCTCATCTCATTTGAGTCCATCTCTCTATCTCCCAATCATGACCTACACTCTCAAGCTCAACGTCCATCGATTCATGATCCCTTCGCTTAACTTTTAAAATGAATCTAATCTTTTTTATTGATTTTACACTTAAAAAATATGAAAGTTCTTTATTTTTTGCTTTACTTTGGCTTGTCTGAAATTGTTGCGTTGAGTGCGTGAAACTCGTTGGGAACGGTTCCATGAACTCACTTGGAAATCAAACCGCACTAGTGGTTCAACTCCTAGGTGGTTCCCAATTCCAATTTTTCAAAACCAATCCTTGGTGGAAGGTTCTCGATTTTAAAGTAGGAACTGTCCACCCGAACTATACTCAACCCTACGCACAAATATACCTTCACTATTTGAACCAAAATGGTAATATATAAATATATATCTAATATTTAAGAAGAAATTTCCCACCAAAAAGAAATTTAAGAAAAATGAAAGTTCTAAAATCCCTAATTTGAAACTCAATATCCATTGACTAAATACTTAATTCGTCTCACTCTCATCTCTTCTAAGTCCATCTTTCTATCTCTCACTCATGGCCTCCACTCTTAAGCTCAATATCCATCGATTCACAATCTTGACTCTCAACTTTTAAAATAAATCCAATCTTTTTACTGATTTTGCAATTAGGAATATGAAAGTTCTTTGTTTTTTTATTTACTTTTGGCTTGTTGGAAATTATTGCACTAAGTGTGTGAAACTCAATGGGAATTATTCCATGAACCCACCTGGGAATTGAACTAGACCAAT
The DNA here is from genome assembly GCA_007663325.1 of Eucalyptus pauciflora. Lineage (NCBI taxonomy): Eukaryota > Viridiplantae > Streptophyta > Magnoliopsida > Myrtales > Myrtaceae > Eucalyptus > Eucalyptus pauciflora. Next base: position 584,466 of record VMYD01000019.1, read on the forward strand.
GGTTTCGTTCCTAGGTGGTCCTAGTTCTAATTTTTCGAAATCAATCCTTAATGAGCGATTCTCAATTTTAAAGTATGAAGTGTCCATCCAGTCTATACTCACCCCTATGCACAAATGGTGTGTTTGGGAGTTGCATTTGCAAAGGACTTTAGATACCCAAAGCCCTTTGGGCCAACTATTGGATATTTGGCAAATATTTTGCAAACCCCCTTGAGGAAAAGTGGGCATTTAGAAGACTAAAAGCTCAAGGCAAGTGAGAGGCTGCATTGGGCTTTCAACTTTCTCAACATGCCTTATGGTAACGTACATTTTTTTTTCCTGAAACTGTCCTCGCCAACTTTTTTGTTTTTACGTTTTGACCCTTGTTTTGCGACACTGTTTATCTTCCTTGAGCGGCGAGGGGCTAGCGATGGCTCAAGAGACGTCAGCGAGTCACGGCGACTCAGGCGACCATCTTCAAATGGTCAATCGACCTCTGCAGGTCGCCACAACTCGGGGGTCGCCTGACCCAGATCAACAGCCCTTCTCCATGGTTGCACGGCGCGGCGATCAATAGAGATTGCCTTCTGAGTTGTGGCAACCCAAATCTAGGTTGCCACAACTCACGAGGGGTCACTTGACCCAGATCAACGGCCCCCTCACCATAGTCACACGACATGGTGACCCGCAAAGGCCGCCGCAACCCAACAAGCTTGCGGCACTTGGAGAGGTTGATAGAGCAGAAGGAGTCTTGCGGGCGGCAGCGACAACGGCGAGAGAGGCGGCGGTGACGTGGGGGTAGAGGGCATGGTCGAGGGCAGTGGCCTTGGGGTAGTGGGAGAGGGGAGTGGAGAGGTGCTAGACCACCGAGCTTCTGCTTCTTTGTGGTCCTCAAGAAGAGAGATGAAGGAGAAGATGATGGTGGAAGAGGAGGAGAATATGTTGTGGTGATGAGTTTTGACTCGAAACTATTTAAATTGGGGCGGTAGCTTCGGTGATGAGAACCGTGAGTTCCCAAGTACATGTGAGACAACACATCGCATCTTTAATGGCATCATTTAAAAGAAACTAAATAGGGTCATATTCAAGTATCGACTGAATGTTTATACTTTTTTATGAGACAAAGAAAAAGTGAAAATTGACGTTTTTGGTTAGACAAAATAAAAAATTTAGGTTAGAATTGACACTTGAGTTTTTTTTTTTTGTCAGTCACACTTGAGTTAAAATCATCGTTTTTTATGAGATAAAAAATAGTTTAGACCAAAGCTTGAATACTTATTATAGTTACCACTTCTTAAGAGAATTGGGCCTAAAATACTTTCATTGTCGAAAGTTGCACGGATTCATAGAAAATCATTATCTCAAAATGCTTGCGATGACTAACAAGGAAGACCCTATAATCAGAAATGGTTTCCGAAAAATTTGCATTATGATAGACAAATTATTTCAACTAAAACTACAAAAGTACTTGAAGGAGACAAGATTCTACACCACTTGCTAAATTACCATAAAATTGAAATACCATGATTTCAACTAAAGCTATAGAATTTTACACCTTCCTCGCTAAATTGCCATGCGATCGATGTCCAATTATTGTTCATTGACTAAAAGATGAAGAGATTTATACTAAGAAATCCAAACCAATGCAGTCAAGCTAAGCTGCTTTTGATCTAGAAGAAGAAGAGAACAATTCAAGAAGATCTTTCGACTTCGGAGTTCCTCTTTCTGAAAGCCTTAGGCTTGTATCCCTCCTGCAGCAGCTTCTCAACTTCCTCAATATGTAACCCCTTGGTTTCCGGCACCAAGAAGTAAACGGCGACGAGCCCGAGAAAGGAAAACCCGGCGAAAAGGAGGAAGGTGCCGGCCGAGCCAAGAACCTTTGTCAAGGTCAACCTCTGTCAAGGTCTTCATTAACTTCTAGACAAAGCCCGACTCGACCAATTTTGACTCCGCAAGAACTCCATAAATAATTCAAAAGAGAAAAAGAAAAACCCCACGTGCTCTGTCGTCAATTGGATGGAAAGAATCAATATGATTACTTCATTAAAAAACCAAAAAAAAAAAAGATGGTTTTGTCAAGAATGGGATTTGAACCCATGCCCTTTCGGACCAGTACCTGAAACTGGCGCCTTAGACCAACTCGGCCATCTTGACGACGGTGCTTAGTGCTGTTTACTAATTTTATGTATCGTTTTAGAACATCATGAGCTGTCCTCTCCCCCGGATTACTTCGGGCAAGTAGAGTTGCCGAAAGAAGCTTGAGTTTGGTCTGCATTCCGATCGATAAAACACTTAAATCAAGGGCAAACCCTATTTTTTGCCATCGTTTATTTGTTAAGTCATTCATACATGGGGGGAGAAGAAACTCACAAGTCATCATCAAAAGCCTGTTTTGCTTGTTAGACCTGCAAAGCGCCAAGTCTTGACATGAGAAATTAGTGCCGTTTCATGTCCAAGCACTCAAAAACGTCTTTTAAGACCTTCCCCAGACAAACGCCCTCGATTGGAATTACCAAACACGAGTGATAAAAATAAATATTTTCAAAATTTGCTCATATGGTAAGCTTCTGTCTTTCTCACTCGAGACCTCATTTCGAATGCCTGCATTTGCACATTCTCTCGAAAAAGACCGCCTCGAGGAGCATAGACTTTGACGCCATTTACAATGACATCGTGTCTGTAGGATTGGAGTACTAACACTTTCAACGTAGAATAGTAGTATGCTTCCCATTGCTAAAATGACACAATGGGAATTCTCCACGTCATTCGGTACCTTCGACGGTCTCTCGATTTATCATCGGTAAATCAATCTTCCATAGCTATTATTATTTGAATGGATCAATACACATTTAGATGACTTGCCGAGTGGGAGACATCCTTGAGAGAGAAAGGATTTCACTCCTGAAAAAGAGAAACCAAAAAAAGCCCATCAAAAGTTGGGCCCACAAGGCCCATTGAATCACACCATGGGCCAGAGCCCATTTCAAGCCCATTCTCTCTCTTCCTCCCGTCGTCTCCCGCTTCTTCTTCGTCTTCCTCTCTCTCTCTCTCTCTCTCTCTCTCTGCGCGAATCCGAGTCCTACCCGTGACATTGCAGAGGAATTCATCGAAATTTCTCTGCAAGTGACCGGCTTTTCGATTGCGGCGGATTCCGCTGCTGCATTTCCGATTCGGGTCGTCGTCGATCTTCGGGAAGAATCCGATTTCCGCCGGCGATTTGATGAAATGCTCGGGGAGAACGCAATGCCGGGTGCCGGAAGCTGAAATCCGTGAGTTTTGCGCTTCAATGTGTAATTTTTGCGTCGTTATTTCGATGGCGAGAGCTTATCCATCGGGGGTTGGGGCTTAGTTTTGGTTCGTCGGATGGATCGTTGCGTATTCAACTCGCGAATTGTGGATTTTCTTTGATGAAAGTTCGAGCCTTTGGCGTTTTCGAACTGCGTGTCGATTTCGGGTCTGTGAGAGGGACGGAAAAAGGAGGAATTTCGCTGCTGTTCGTAAGTCAATGTTACTGTGGGTTAGAGTTGACCTTCCCCATCCTTGGTTCTCCGCGAGATTGGTTTGAGTTGGATATGATGTTAGAACAAAGGCTGTTTAATGCCGAGATCATCCGCAAGAAAGCGCCGAATAGCAGTGCGGTTTCAATAGCTAAGGGATGGGGTGGAGTGGAGGCTTGATAGACAATGATGGCATTGCTTATTGAACTGTATATAGAATAGATTATGGCCTTTGACGTGCGTGTTGAAAAGGTCTGGAAGGAAACAAAACCATCGGATGAGGACCCATTTCGCATTAACGACAATTTTCGACTTGTTCAGTCGGGTTAAGGGTAAGGCAGTTAGGGATAGAGTTAAATATCTGTTGGTTGCAGATACATAGAGGATGGTGGTCACATTATCGGGGTGCCTAACTTTGAAAGAGCGATGAGGGTTCGACTGTTTTTGTTGTAGTTTATGTAATACTTCCTTGCTTCAATTCAGTGACTTACCAATACAGTACTAATGTGAGCTTGCCAGTCATTTTTTATGCTATATCATTCATCTTTCTGCTTAAACTTGGAAAAATTAAGACAGAACCTGGTAAATGAATTGCTTTCATGGAGAACACATGGTAGGGCTAGTGACCGGTATAACTCTCGTCGCATTCAGATTATCAAAGAAACTGGTTTTGGCAAAATACAACTTGTAGTTCTACAAGGAACATCATCTTGGCATTAAAGCATGCCAGGTACTGATCAGATGTTCTCCAGTAACATCTTTCTGTCATTCTCTGTACCGTTGATGGATTGAAGTGGGTGTAGTGTATCCTGGGCAGTTTTCTTATAGTTTTTTTATTTTTTTGCACAACAAACAAAAGGGTTCTAATTAAAGGATGCAGCTTTACAGCTTTATGCTTGCTTCTACCAACCTTCCCTTTGGAAGCTGAGGGTGGAGAAGAACTTGCCAGAGAAAGGAAATATTTGAATTTTTTCAAAGTTCTTCTTCACTGCATGAAGTAATCAAAGATTCTTTGCTTCATGTCTTGTCCTTCTATGTTCCTCCCTGCCTACTAAGTTTACTTTACACTTGCCTTTAATCAGTTGGGCTCTAACTCTTTTATTGACTCACCTTGTGACTGATAATATTGTGTTTTATCTGGTGACATTAGTATCAAGTGAGATTTGCAGCCTTGGAAGTGTATACTCCATCAATATGGCACTCTAGAACCTAAGACCGTGGCAGTTGGAAGATGGCTTTGAATTCTGAGGACGGACAAGCTGAAGATTATTTATTCAAGATAGTTTTAATTGGTGATTCAGCGGTTGGGAAGTCAAATTTGCTTGCAAGATTTGCCAGAGATGAGTTTTACCCTAATTCCAAGTCCACAATCGGAGTGGAATTCCAAACACAAAAATTAAATATCGATGGCAAGGAGATTAAGGCACAAATCTGGGACACAGCAGGTCAGGAGCGGTTCAGGGCTGTCACCTCTGCATACTACAGAGGCGCAGTTGGAGCGCTGCTTGTCTACGATATTAGTAGGCGCCAGACATTTGATAGCGTCGGTAGATGGCTTAATGAACTTCACAGTAAGTTCCTTTTTTCTCCCTTTACCTTGGCATCTTGCTCTTCTTGCTTCTCTTCCTTGCCCATTGGCGTGTTGACTTGATTTTAAAGTAATTACCTGTATCCTCACAAAACCATTGGATTTAAGAACTTAATAGTCTTTAGTCCTTGCTGAAAGTTTCCCGCATCGCCCTGTCCCCGAGGCATCGGCAAACCGATCTTTTAGTCACTATTCACTACCTTCAAATCATTTTTTTCAAATTTGGAGACATGGAACCGATTTAGTGACAATGAACATAAACTACAACAAGTTGATGGACGTTGATAAATGACGCCAGTACCTACCTTTGCCTGGTTTTGAAGTTATCTTATGTCTTGGCAGATGAAAACGATTTTTCCTGGATCTTTAAGCAAAAGAATGAGCTAAGCAATGACATCTAGCATTTCTATGAACAGCTTATTCCGATATGAACGTGATAACAGTTCTGGTTGGCAACAAGTCGGATCTAAAGGATGCGAGGGAGGTGAGCGCTGCCGAAGGCAAGACATTGGCGGAGGCACAGGGCTTGTTTTTCATGGAGACATCGGCCCTCGATTCCTCGAACGTGGCTGCTGCATTCCGAACCGTGGTTAAAGAAATATACGGGGTACTGAAACGGAAAGTGGTGCAGTCCCAAGAACTCAATAAGCAAGACCCGGCATGGTTAGGGAACGGGAAGACCGTTGTCCTAGAAGGAGAGGGCAAGAGCACAGAAGCCGCGGCCCCTCAGAAATCTTGGTGTTGCAGGGCATGAATGAACCATAACATTAACATAGGAGGTTCGGAAACAGCCGTTCCCATCTTTGTGGTGCCTGTTATTCCTTCTCCTGCAGGTATCAAATTCTTGAAAGAAACATGTTCATTAAATTACTGACCTCTTCTTCTGCATTTTCTTTCGCAAATCTTCTCTGGAATAGAGAATGTATAGGGCATGAATCCTTTCCAAGAACTTATAAAATTTGATGGAGAAACTAATGTCTGTAAACTCCTTCTCCACCTTGTTTCTTCCCCTTCAGGTGCAGCATGTATCTAATTTCACACCTTTTTTTTCCTTTCCCAAGCTGTTGCATAGGTTGCTTCCCTATGTGGCACCCTGACAGAAGCCAAAGAAAGAGACTATTTTTTTATAATTATTATTATTATTATACTATTATCATCATTATTATTTATTTGATTTTTTTGGGGTTCTTGTGGTCCAAAGCGGCTGTCAATTAATATATTTTCTGATGGGGACTGGCCGAAAGCTACATGGAATGGGCACTTCCCCTTCCTTTCTTTCTTTTTAATTCGATCAGAAAAATGCTTTTGTACTTGCTTGCCCCATGTTGCCCATTACCTTTTTCTTTTTCTTTACATTGATGGATTGGACTGGCCCAATCTTTTTTCTTTTCTATTTGTTTCATTAGATTGGGCAATAAATGAAAAAGTCATGCTGAGAATCTAGTATTTGCTAAAATGGTCCAGCTTTCTTTTTTTAATGCAAAAAAATATGGGGTCAAACTTTTGTTTTTGCTATGTGGAAAAAGTTACCACCATCTTTGGAAATTTGATTTTTTTTTTTTTTCTGATTTCAAGCTGCCTTATCACTTGGGGAAATTGATATCGGACTTTTTTTTCGCTCCACTAACAGTTAAAAAAGAAAAAAAAAAAAAAAACACATGAGCAATGGTGATTGATGTAGCCTTTAAGATTACTTTAAGTAAAAGCTGATGTGATTTGATTGAATATTTTACTATATTCAAATGAAAGATTCCCAGATGGGAATTACTTCCTTTATTATATTGTAATTTAATTTTTTTAATTGGAAAAAAGGTACTAACCACGTGGTAATATTTCATTGATTAAATCAAATCTCAATAGGATACAAGAAGAAAGCTTTGTACACGGTTTATTTACTATACTGCGAAAGCGACCTCTCTAATCAACTCTTGGTAACTTTTCTAGATCTACAGTAATTTACCAAGGCCAAAAGCAACCTTGAAACAAGTAAAGCCTTAGTTAGAAGCTTCAAAAGACTGTTTGTAAGCTTGTAAATGAATGATTTTATCGACTTGTTAAGTAATTAAAAAAAAACATATTGAAATTTTTGACACGCCAAATGCATGATGATATGCAAAATCAATACTTTAAAAATTGAGTATTTCTTCGTGAGCCATGTCTAATAAGTTCCTGGGTTAATACCCTGAAAAACCCCAAACTAGTGTCTCTGTAACAAATTTACCTCAAACTATTTTTTTTACCATGAAAAATCCCAAACCGGTACACATGTGACAAATTTCCCCCGACTGACCATAAAAAACCATAAATTTGTACATTTATGACAAATTTACCTCAAATTAATTTATTTGACTGTAAAAAAAAACCCTAAATTGGTAAATTTGTAACAAATATACCATTTGCTAAATTAAATTAATACCACAAAAAATCACAAAAATTGTAAACTGTGACAAATGGAACGTAAAATCCCAAATTGGTCTACTAGTTAATTGTCACGTGTTATTTAACTTAATAATTTGATAGTAAAATTTAACGAATACTAACTAAGGGTAAATTTGTCACAAGTGTACCAGTTTGGGGTAAATTTGTCAAAGATATACCAATTTGGGGTTTGTGATGGTCAAAAAAATAGTTTTTGGTAAATTTGTCACAGATGTATCGATTTAGGATTTTTCAGGGTATTAACTCTAAGTTTCTCGAAAACACTCATTCCCAAACCCCGTAAACAAAAGGCAAGTTTGAAGCTAAGTTTTCACGCTATTAGTAAGTTCATATCATGAATTTAAAATTCTTCTCTATAAGTCATGAGTGAATTTTTCACCTTTTTTTTTCAAATTTCCCCAAGCCACAAAATAACTCGCAATCATATATCGGTCAATATCTTTTTGAAGGATCATAATGAGTAAATTTAAAAGATTTTCTCTTCTTTTTTGGCAACTTTTGAAACTAAAAGTAAATTTAAAAGTTCATCAATTAGTACTCAAGATTCCCACGTTCTTAATAACTTTTCAACTTAAAGGGTAAATTGCAATATTCTAGAATAACTTCATTTTTATCTTTCCCTATTCGTAGCAATAATAATGAGTAAATTCATAGCTATTACTAAAGATCGGTAACTTTTTAAACAGACGTTGCTCATTTTTTTTATTTTTATCGAAACTTCCCTTGAAATCGGGATAATAGAATTTCCAGCTAAATTCGTAATTTGCCCAACCGTACGATTCTCCTCCCTCTCCCTTTTGTCTAAACCAACGGCCCGGATGATCCGAGCGCGACAATCCGTGCAAGCGTGGTGGGGAAAGGGCAATCGGTGGACGGCGACGTCCCACGTGGAGCTTCCGTGGCCCTGTCTGCTGTCGGGGTGGGGACCACACGCGCGACAGACAAACCCCCGACCTCAACGACAAATCTTTGCCATAAATGGCAACCGGGAATGACACGTGGCCCCCACCCACGTGTGCGCCCGCGTGTAATTTTGGGAAAACTATATATCTCTCTTTCCGGAGGTGATTCTGTGGATAAGAGTCAAATCACAGCCAATCCGCGGACGCCACGTCTGATGGCCGAAAGCCGTATATGTTTCACGTGCAAGTTTTTCCACGTACATTCCCTGAAAAACGTGTCACCGTCCTTGCATTAGTTATATACAAAGTTTATGATTGTATTATTTTTCCCATCGAGAAAAGTCTCGAATTGGGAAATTAGTGTGGTATGGAGCGGTTAAAATATCTTAATTTGCTCATAATTAATTGACATAAACTTTTGAGTGGAGTTGAATTAATAATTCGGACTTTGACTCCTAATGCAAATTTCCTAATCGAGCTTCTATTTTTTTCCGCCGATGATAGGCCCTCGATCTGCTCCGATATTTGGTGAATATCTCAACATTAAGTGGTTTCGCGAAAAATAAATGGCTTGGAAAATATTTTCGTAAAAATAATCATTCATATTGTTTGAATAATTAGTTGATAGGAAATATTTTCAAAATCGACGACCGTTTATGTCTAGATATTTTCATGAATAACAAAAACATTTTTCATTCATTCATTTTTTTAATAAGATATTCAAATCATCATTTTAAAGAAAATGTTTTTCAAAACTATTCATTTTTCGCGAAACAAATGGAAAATTCCAGTGACCAACTCGATTTTCAAGCAGATGAGCGTTGTGGCATAATAATGTGATCTTAACGGTAGTCTTCATGGTTTAGTCCTTAGAAGATCAAGAATGAAGGAGGATGTTGGAGATTCAAATTAAAATAAGTTGATGTAGAATGATACTTTAATTAAAATAAAACATGGAGAGTGTTGAAATGCATATGCAAGTTATGTTGGAGAATTTCTATATTTAGAGAACTGATATCGTGTGGAACAATTAATATATCCTAACTTATCCATAATTTATTAACTTAAAATTTTGAGTGAAAATAAATCAACCTTAAGAGTGATCTTCCCATGCAAAGATATCGGGCTCTGTTGCGCACTCCCAACATTCCCAAAAACCTTTGGTTAAGCAATGCTACCAAGTACTAAGTAACCTTAGGTGAAAACTAACAATTCTTATATATGTGCACATGTTATCATCCGATTTCCAGGCAACACAGATTGGTTCGAGGCTAACAAACAGGAGTCGAACCGGTCCCAAATTTTTTTATCCGGGAAGCAAGTCGATCCCTACATGAACCAACTTAGAATTGGCTAGTTCAGTTCGGTTCCCGATTACCCACCCTATAAAGAACCAATTCAGGAACTTTTTCTTTAATAGAGTAAGTGGAAAATCTAGAAGAGCAGGAAACAACCAAATGTCTTGTAGCCCAACCAGCTGTAATTAAGAAGAAAACAAGGCACAAAGTCAACAGGTAGGATCAGGTTTCATCAATCAGTTCCAACCCCAGTAAGATCCCTCCAACAATATGATCAACCAACAAATTTGCTCAGCAGTCATGACTTAAAAACAGAGTATTCAAGAGTCACATACCATGACAAGAGATGACAACCTTGGCCCATCAGAAAAATTTATTTTTATTAGTTGTCTTATGGCAGAATGTGATCAGAATTCAGTAATCATCTCTTGGGATTTCACAAGAGTATTTCCATATCAAACTAATAACTTGAGCATAACTCTCAGTGTACACTTTTCTGAAACAAAAGCCTCAGGGAGGGTGTTACCCACAAGAAGCAGTATGGTTGCTGAATAATACAGTGAAGAAAGAAAAAATGTAAAGAACACTTGGAAGAAAAGGAGGAAAAAATGTGAACAGAAAAAGTGTCAGCCTTCTTATGTATCGCTGGATCACCAGAGAAGCATGATACAAATTTCTGGAAACACCCTAACCAATGGTTTTTTACTGCAATCAAACTCCAAGAAGCAAAACCTATGTGAAAAATTTCAAAGCCTGAGCCTTGCACAAGATTCCCCCCTGTATCTGGTCGATTTATGGGCTTTCGTAGATGGGCAAACCAATCATCTGTAGACGTACTTTGAACTCACAGAAACAACTTGATGTGGAAATTACACAAACACGGAATACTCCAAGTGCTTCGAAAGATACAATTTGCCTACCGTAACTTTCTGACGTCTATATAATGTACTAGGTAGCAATTCCTGTAAAAACAAAGAAAGAAGTGTCAATAACAATATTTAAATATTTTGATCTCAACTTTTCTTTTAAATATGAATGCCGCTGACAATAAAACATCGGAAAAGGAGACTTATTAGTTTTTTTGTGAACATTTCAAGGGCACAAAAGCTTTAGATAATAAGTCAAATCCTCTCGCTTGTCGCAGTGAGTCGAATTTTGACTTTGCAAAGAGAATACAGATGAGCCAAATTTAAGAGGAAGAAGTAAGTGATTTCATTCTTTCAATCCTTGAGCTGCCACCAAAATATGAGCAGGAATGCCAATGTTCGTCGAGGCACAGGATGGGGAGATAAGGATCAATTCATTTGTACCACCAGACATGCTAACAAAGTATTGAACGGAAAATTTTGTTTTACCAAAGGTTTAAAAACCACAAGAAACCTACTGCCAATGTTCTGCAACAATCTGTATTAGGCATGAGAAATTATTCTTCTTTTCTATTTGAGGGTAGTGGAATGACTGTTATTTTGTCATGGGAAGAATATACTTCTCAATATATGATCAATGTACTCAAATAGATCAATGCCTACCAATTTCTGAACAGAAATGCTAATCCGTGAAACATAATCAAAGATGACTATCCCAGATCAAACACTCACAACATGAATGATGGCCATCGAATCTTTAACTGCTATGATGGCCTTTCTCATGCAAGACATATCGATTGGCTAGAAATGAATCCATCAACTTGGATTTATTTTGCAGGCATGATGCAGAATGCCAGTTTACTGGCTATGGGGCAACTTTTCCTATCCCAGGTAAAAGAAAGCAAAAGTGGAGAACCTACAGTCTTCTAAAAGCTGCAACATATTCCTTACATCAACCTTGTTCTTGCTATATCATTGCTTATACTACCAGTGATCCTGACAAAGGATGCAATTAAGGAAGAAGAGAAGAAGAATAACTAGCTTATGCAATGTCAACAATTAAGAGTATATATCGTCGAAATCGCACCTCTAGTCGATTGTCTATTAGTAACCCCATAACCAACATAACCAGCAGAGCTTTTGGTCATAACATCTGATGATGCATTTCCAAGTCCATAGCTAAATGGTCCAGATGTTTCTGGTTCTGGAGGTGGTGATTGCCAAGTGAGGTCTCCATAAAGTGAACTATTTCCATAAAGATCTGGAGTGCCAGTGCGGCCAACACTTGTTGCAGGATATGACAAAGCTTGTCCAGCTCCAAGCACTCCGCTGTTTCTTCCAAATCCTCCAGCTCCTGAAACATAACTACCATCCATACTGCCAAGGCTGTAGTTTTCTCCACTTAAGGTAGAACCATTTCTTCTAACTTGTGTGGAATTGGAACCCCAAATTGTTCCTGCATTATTATAAGAGCCCAATCCCGCATTTTCACTTCCAGATCCCATAAGGTTGTTGGTAGTTGCATTGCTTGAAGAATAACTGAGACTGCCGTTGCCCCACAAACTCCCCCCGGCAGGGCTCAAGATGGAACCACTTGCTCCATGGTTCCCAGAGTTGTACCTGCTTGTCCCATTGTAGAAGGAATTATACATCTTCCCGTAACCAAGGTTCGAAAGTATGTTTGCATTTGCCCCAAAGCTTGGGTTAAAACCTGGCTCGTTATTCAATCCCTTTGGATAAGGAGGAGTGAAAGGAGGAACTCCACCCAGACCAGTTGTCACTGGACTAAGTCTCCCATCCATTCTGGCTCCAAAATCTCCAACAGAGTTGGGACCGTATCCCTGAGCATAACCATTGAAGCCACTGACCCTAGTCATACTATGGTTATAGTTCCCTATTGGGCTTCGACTTGGCCCAGGAGATAATTCTTTCGGGACTGCTCGCTTTACCTCCACCATTTTACCTTTCAGTTCATGGAATGTCTTGTACAGGACTCTATCCACAGCGTCTTCTGAATCATAAGTAATAAATCCAAATCCTCTGGGCCTCTGGGTGTTGTGATCGTACATCACCACAACATCAGTTATTATCCCGAACTGGTCAAAGTATTTCTTAAAGTCACTCTCTGTGATTGTTGACGGCAAACCTCCAACGAAAATTTTCTTTGTCCGGGTAGGACCAGGTGAGCTGATGCTTCTATTGTTTCTGATGAGCATGTTGTGATCATCCCTGGGGACAGCCTTTTTGGCCTCAACCTGATCACATTAAAGTACCTAATCAACAAGAATTCAATGCTTTTCATATTATTCAACACTCAACTATTAAATTGTCCTCTGAAATAGAATTATGACCTCCAAACTCTATATTGAGTATCTTCAACAATATATTAGTCATACACCTTCACCATTCCTCAACGGTTAATGGCATTTGAGCCCCTTGATATTTGAGCTATACTAAGATTTAGATGGCTCACACTGAATCAAAAGAAAAAATAGTCAACTATTTGTCTCATCTATATCTTTTCACTTGTTTGTAGCAGTAAAATTAAATGAATTTAAAAAGTACAGGACCAATGTAAAGGCAATAATCATGAAACAGCTGCTGATCAGAATGCAAAAGTAATTGAGATCCTTCTAATGCATGACACATTGCCATACATTCTCCTCTGCACATGCACACTAGTTGCTATCACATTTGCACTCTTGTTTATTTTCACCAATCCCCAAAAGATGCGTGCTTAGTAGAAAATGGCTATAATTACAATCCTGCTTTAGTAAGTTCTTTATTTGCTAACACCAATCTCAGGTGCATCCCCTTGGAAGTTTCACACTGAACATGGTAATTAGCTGAAATCCGACATATAGCAATGAGAACTCCCCCACCGATGGAATAGAATTTTGATGCTGTCATCTTAAAAAGATTTATACTGGGCACATAGATGCATATATGAAACCCTTTTAGCAAACATCATATTATAATGCATCTGACATAAGCAGCATTCCATTTGTGGAAGGATAAACATCTCATACATTTCACCTGTTCACAGGTATGGTATGGATAAACTAAATGCACCTCTGCTGAACATGCAATTTTCAGCAAGGAGAGAAAAAAACCAAGTGTGTCAGAAAGAACAAAACTTACAGTTCTACCGTCAATCACATGCTTTTCCATAACAACTCTTTCCGCAACAGCAGGATCAGCGAAGACGACGAAACCGAAACCGCGGGCCCGCCCAGTAGCTCGGTCTCTCATAATCACAGCTTCTACTACTTCACCGAAGTTTTGGAAATAATCCCTCAGGCGGTCCTCATTCGTGTCCCACGAAATCCCACCGATGAATAGCTTCCCGTGATCCATCTCCATCCTGCAAAAAATCCCATTTCACCACAAACCGCAATGATCAATCCGCTATCCAATCTAAAACCTACCCACCCACTTACTAATCTCGACCATCTAACCGATCGAAAGCACGAACAACACTCGACGCAATCTCCATTCCTTCCCTCGATAAAACAGTAAGACTCATCATCGATAAAAGACTCCAATTTCCCGGATTCCCAACCTACCCAAGTCCCCGAATTCGACCCCGAACAGACAATTCAAATCGGGCCCGACAAATCGTAATGCGGATTGCACAGGGACAGGCTCACCTTCCCTCAGAGGTTCTACCAACAGGACCCGGAAATGCTTCTGGTTTCGGATGATGAACACGGCCGCACGTCCTATGGAGAATTTTCAATCCCGGATCATCGGATCGTTCGCCGATCGATTGCCGATCTGGAACAACCCGGAATTCTCGAATCCCCACGTCGGAAAGAATCAGAATTCAGCACAGAATCAGCTCAAACATTCAAGAAACGGAAAAAAAAAAAGAAAAAAACCAAGAAAATCTCAGTCCTCGCCCAGCTAATCAACGGCGAAAGTTCGGACGAAAACGGATACGGGCGAGATGGGTTTTCTCTCCTCCGCGAGATGGAATCGAGATCGAATTGAATCGGCGGAGGGATCACGAGAAATGGGAAGATCTGAGAAGAGGAGGAATGATAAAGAAAAGAGAGGGCGAGAGGCCCTCTTTTTCTCTCTCTTTTTCCTCTTTTCTTTTTACTCTCCTTCTTTTTGTGTTAGGGAGGGCAGGGGCTTTTCGGATTCAATTTATATCAATCCATGATTAATAAAAATGAATTTATTTTAATTAAATTATGTCTTTTTTCTCTATAATGTTGAGTCGTTTAATTCTTTTTCTCTTCTTGAATCCAAATGTGGGGAGAGAGGAGGGAGGTTTGTGAGAGAGCAATGGATTTTGCCAATTTTTGGGAAAATAAATATTTATTTATATTACAAAAAATATAATGTTAAAAGGCAGGGTGAGGTAGGCAGAGGGGTAGAGTTGCCATTGCCATCCTGTTGTCTGAGAAAGTTACAAGAAGAGAGAATGAGAGAGGTGCTGACGTCATAAATTTTAAGAATCTTTTTTTTCTATAGCGGGGAAAAGGAATAATGATGCCGCTTTTGTGATAAGTACAAAATTAATATAAAAGTCGCCCCCGTTATGCCAGAGTAATTTCAATCAACTTGGAGTGGTGTGGTGAGTTGACGACCGGCCAAATGGGATATTTTTCTTAGAGATAAAAAAGAATAAACGGATGAAATCGATCGATGCGCGAATATTACACCGTAATGATCGGGTTGAAATGTATTAATTTATTTTCGGCCGTAAATTTGAAATAGTGGATTATGAATATATGCCTAGAGAATGTTGTCGAGCAATCTGCTCAGTCAAATTTGTTTATTTCAATTATGCTCTAATGGGCTTTCATCTTCTTCTTTTTTTCTTTTGTTTATAAGTTTGGACACGACTCTTTTTCTTCCATCTTGGCATTTAGATTACTGGTTGTTTTATGATTAATTTGTTACTGGGGAGAGGAAGGTGAAATATAAATAATAGGCAATTACCAAGTTGGTGAAACAAAATGCAAAGTGAATTCGAGGAATCAAATCATGTACACTTATTCCCACCAAAGAACCATTCTTGGTTAAAATTGACTTCTCTACAAGAAAAGGGTGGTTGCCAACTCATTATTCTTCAAGAGGGTTACACTAATTTTAAAATGTGGCTTGCCACCACCTAAAAGGGATTCCTTTGCAATTATTTATCCTTTATCTAATATAATATATCGACAATCACAAGGTCATATCCAATGAAAAGAAAAATTGGATGATTATCCAAACAAATAATGCACCATCCAAATAAATAATGCACCCCCATCTTCCACTCCTTGCTCCTTCTCCCTCCCTCCCTTGAGATCCACTTAACAGGAAATTTCAGCATAATTATTGATTTTCAAGTAGACTAAAGTAATTTAATTTCTCGAATAAATTATAAATACATAATTATATAAATGTTGGATGGTAGCGCAACTTCCTAGCGCATTCGACAATGCATCATCATGGGTGATTACTTCCTTTAGAGGCAAAGGACGTAACATTTGTTTGCATTATGACTTGCTTTTTTAGCAAGTCAATCCAAAATTAGTGGTGTGATCCACACAATGTTTGCAATTGCAAGGTCTAGAATTAGCACGATCAGATGGAAAAGGATCAAAAATTAATCTAATAAATCTCCTTAATCCTTCTGCCTTCGTTATTTTCAATTTTCTTTTTTCCTTCCATGTGAATTTTGGAATATAAAAATAGGAGAATAAAGTGGGAGATGTGTGAACGACAGAGGGGATTGCTTGTGCCATGCCATCAGAGATTACATGATTTGAGACACAAGCCACATGCACGACGCTAGGGGGCTCGACACGGTCGTGACTTGGTACCTTTTGATTCTATAGGGGGGAGGAATCTATTGGGGTTGCCTTTGATTAGGCATCAAACAAAGTGATCTTGTGGAAATTCTTCTCCCAACAAGTCTAGCTACTTTTTATCCTTTTGGCGGAAATTTTTTTCACAAGCTGGCACATTCACGGACGTAAAAAGTCAATAGGATCACCTACTTACTTTTTTTTGTGATTAGGTTTGGAGTTGATGGATGGCTTAAAAAAAGTGTATAGAAATAGGGCGGTTAAAGGTTTATGCCCGGGCCAGAGTAGGGTACGTCTCGCCTAGGAATGTTTTCACTACGAAAAGAAGATTTAAAAAAAAAATAGTTAATACTACGAAAAATCATAAATTGATATACATATGACAAATTTATCACGATATATTTTTTTTATTATAAAAAATCCTAAAACCAGTATACGTATAATAAATTGACCATCTATTGATTTTCCGTCAAATTATTGAGTTGGATGATATATGACATAATTAATGGGTATATCAATATGGAATTTTACCTTCCGTTTGTTGCAAGAGTGCTAATTTGTGATTTTTAATGGTATTAATATAATTTAATGTAAATTAATGAAGAGGTCATACATGCTCCACTTGACGGCAGTGATGCTTTTTCGTGCTGCCGTAAATGTCTCATCCCGTTCATTGAATCATACATCATAGGTTAAAACTTTTCTAGTTCTATTTGTTAGCGTCTCTTCCTCTCGATTGATTACCCAGCTCGGGCACATGTCGTTCTATCGTTTGAGTGCTGTGTAAGAACTTATCAAACATGTTAAATATTGTCTTTGAAGATAGCTGATAATCATGCCTCCCTCAGGTACTCTACTCGTAGGAAATAATTGTGGAATTTTTCGAATTTGTTTTTGATGCAAAGTGGGCGTAGGCCGCTTTGTAGCCGGTGGCAATGGAACGTCCGTTCCTTTTTTTTATGAGGAAGAAATCTTCAAATGAACTTTGCAAATCTAATTTAGAATATACCCCCACACAAATCTCTTTAGATGAAAGACGAATGGAATACAAGTACATCTTTAGGCGCATGTGGTGTATATAAAATACACGAGCTACTTAAAATGAAAAAAAAAGAGTACACCGATTTAATTGTAAACAAATTACACCAGAGCCACATTGCGTTAGTTCAATGACTTCGATGCCGTGGCCCTCATCATGATTCGGATGGTAAAGTGCTATAGTTGGATAATTCGTGATGTTGGACATGTTCGGCTAGAGACAATCGTCACGGAATCCAATCTTGACCGCAATAGTCATTCGAGATTTTTTTTCAGCAATCAAGATTCAACTAGCAATCTACCAAAATCCATGGTGGAGAACATCGGCTAATTCTTTCTATGTATTTTGAGTCTGTCTGTTATCAAGTATGTCGATGAGACTCGAACGTTACTTTTGTATACGCACTTGCGGTCTCTTATGTTTGTCGACACGAAGCCAGAGAGTCGTCCAGCAACAAGATAACGAAGTGTGAGTTCGCTCTGTTTTTCTTGACTCGTCCTAATTGGACAGGTTTCTGATGGGAGTCAATTCCTTGAAGAGCTCCCCCAGACCATTTCCGTGTCTTGTTTGGCTTGGCATCTTCTGGAGTGGCCCGTCCAACTTGTGGACTTGCTAATTGGGCACGGTCTCATTGTCACCGCCGGACTCGATCTCAATTCGGAAAATCTTTCCAAGAACCCGGAATGCTTCTCGATGAAGCCAAGCAACCAAAGCCGTAGTTGCTTCGGAGGTGGTGGTACACCAAAGATATCACCTTGGCTGGGAGCTTACGGCTCTCACCCTGTTTATCCGCCTTGTCTTCAGTGTTTTTGGTCAATCTAGAAGTTCGAATCTCTGAAAATAACTACATATCTGTCTTATACTTTCTTTCTTTCATCTTCCATCCCAAGTTCTTTGTGGGCACGTTTTCATGATACATTTTCTCACGTTGCTACCAATGGGCCAGCAGAGCTTGACAAAAGCCCAACCGTGCCTAATTGGAGGTGTCTACTCTTTTTATTATAACCAAAGCAAGACAACCAGGGAATGGTAAAGGATGTTAGAAATTAGAATTTAGAAGCTGAGAGGATTCAGTAGGTTCTAAATTTCAAAAATTAAGAAACTTGTGTCAATGAGTAACTTTCCGATTTTAGGATTGACGAAACCTATAACTTAGAAATCGAAACCTATATCTCTTGAAACATATTTTTGTGATTTTTTAAATTTATGTGTACAAGTTTTTGTCATTTCCTTGATTTATATATTTGCAGAAATTCTGTAGTATTCCACAATGTTAAATGTTAAGTGTGCATTTCATAATGTTCAATGATAAGTGTATAGTCTGAAATGAGCTTTCATTTTATGACCAAGACTTTTATTTTATTAATATTTTATATTTTTCATGTATCGAAATATAGCTTGAATCGTTTAATTAATAGAATTCCAGAATAGTAGGTTCAAAACGAGATTTGAAACCTCTCCCCACTTTAAGGAAAAAAATTCATTACAAACAGGGTACTCGGAAACAGCAATTTCCCAACTCCTCAAGCTCATGCAAATAAAAAAAATCAAATGGCATAGAGTAACTCTCCACTCTCAAATGACATCAAAAGCAAACTTCAATGCAAGCAAACTTTCCAAGGGGGCAAAGCTAGAGTCATCGAAAGAACTCAGAATCAATCCTATATCAATCATCAGAAAGGCCTCAGAATTGCGGAATGACAGCAAGGCTTTGACAAGCCATTCAGTCCCGAAAGATGGTATTTATTCAACTGATTTCATCACAGGCCAGCCACCATCTAATCCAAAACCTCAATTCAAACCAAAAAAAAGAACAATCTTTTTCAAAGAAGACAGCCACCATTCGAGATGGCGAAAGAATGTATGTCTCATGGCCAGTCCCAAGAGGTAAAGGCAGCGATGCTGCTCCACAAGGCGATGGAATATGAGACCACCTGCCCGCGGAGAAGCTCCCCCTCCCCCCCCAGAGGAGGGGCGGGGGAGCTCCGTCGACGCCGGCGGGCTTTTGTATGTGACGTTTGCTTCTGGACTATGCAAGCACGAGAAATAGCTTGCCCCAACAGCAGCAGCAAGGGACGTTCGAGTTGAATCCCCCGTCACGTAAATTAACAAAACTTCAAAACCCAAATGAAAAAAAAATGCAAAAACTAATCGACTACTTAGCAACCTCTAAGTAAAAAAATCCGAACTTTCATACTCGACTACGCTTTCGAAGATCAACCCGATATGGAAAACGCATCCAGGCATTCAGCACGCTCGAAATTTAGCAAAACCCAGTCGGATTTTCAACCAAAAGAGAAACTCTAGACAGATAAAAACCGAAACTTTCGACTCTCGATGGATCAATCTGATATGGAAAACGCATTCAGGCATCCAGCACCCTCGAAATTAGCAAACCCCGTCCGAATTCACGAAGCCAATCGAAGAAATCATGACATGAAAAACCGAAACTTTCGACTATATCGATGGGTTAATGTACGTCTCATGGCCAGTCCACAGAGGTAAAGGCGGCGACGCCGCTACAGAAGGCTATGGAATATGAGACGCGCCGCCCGGCGGAGGAGCTCCCCGGAGGGAGGACCGTCGACGCCCAGGCGGGCATCGATCTGCGACGTTGGCTTCCGGAATTTGCAAACACGGGGATCCGTTTGCTCCGTTTGTGGGAAAGCCGAGGACTTCCTCGCAGAAGTCCCCCGTCGATGATCGCAACGCGAATCTAATGAGGTCACCGGCGATTGAATCGAAAGAGTAGGGCGGCGCAAGAACCTGGAGATCTCGAGGAGGAGGAGGAGGAGGAGGAGGTTGCGGTGGTTCTGCAAAACCCTAGAAATGGAGGAGGATCTGGAGAGAGGGAAGGGTTTATGGTGGGTATATATAGAGGTACGAGTTTGGATCTGAGTCGTCGGATGGGGAAGAGATCGAGCGGCTAGAAAGGGGCGGTTTCTCTGTGAATTTTCTATATTACTTTGCTTTTGGTGTTTTTTATTTCCCCTCAACGTAGATTTGTTTCTCCTTTTTAAGACCCCGTCCCGCTTGTTTTGCAAAAGATATTTCCTTCATTTTTTGGCATTTAGTTCATTTAAAAAATAAGTAAATGAAAATTCTATATTTAAGTTCAGGTGAATAATTTTCTTTTTTATAAAAGATGAAAAATATTTTTCAAAATTTGACTAATATCGATGCTTGAATCCGAAACTCTATACTTAGGCATGGAAACCCCAACGCTGGTTCTCAGAGTTTGAACGTTTAGGATTAAGTCTCCAACGTAGATCTCGGCACCTTCACCTAGGTCCATCAAGGCTGAGCCCAAAGCCTTGGTGCTCGCACCCAATGTCCCGACACCCAAACCCATATCCATAAAATGTTGTCTTTGGGTCCCCAATGCTCAAGTTCTAGTCCCTAGCATTGAGGCTTGGGTTCATGAAGTCCATGTGTGAGTCCTCAATATTCAAGCTCGGGTCCTTAGTTAATTAAAATTTCGTTCTTATAAAAAAAAATTAAAATTTCTTTCTTTTTTTCTTTTTCCTTTTTCTCTAGCTAGTGGTCGGCCATGGCAACAACCGACAAGGTTCGCACTATGTAGATCCCATGCAAGCCAAGCCAAATTAGCCTTGGGTGAGGCTTCACCTCACTAGATCCGGCAAACTTGATGAGGAGGGAACGAGCTCAAAGCTTGCCAGTCTAGACCAATTTCAACCTTACCGGATTTGGCGAGCTCATTTTTCACTTGCGGCCGGTTGACAACTATTGCCTTGGTCGGTCATTGGTTGTTGTCATGACCGACCACTAGGGGAGGAATAAGGAAAAAGGAAAAGAAAAACACATAAGAAGAAGGAAGAAAAAGATAATTAAAAAAATCAAAATTTCAATAGATTTTTTAGAAAAATCAAATCAGATTTTTCATATTAAATGATGAAAAATATTTCCCAATTTATTTTAGATTTCAGCCAAACAACAAAAAAAATATCATTTTTCTTCAAAAATGATTTTTTTAAAGTATATTTTGCAAGTAAAGCACTACTTTAGATCTCAATTATGATTAGAATTTTTTTTTGGGTTAATACCCTAAAAAACCCCAAACTGGTACACTTGTGACAAATTTACCCCAAACTATTTTTTTGACCATCAAAAACCCCAAACTGGTACATACGTGACAGATCTACCCTCCGTTAGCTTCCGTTTGATTTTTCCGTTAATTTTGCTGACGTGGTTGCTGACGTGGCAAGTCATGTGGAAATTCATAAGTTTAATACCATTAAAAACCCCAAACTGGTATATTTATGACAAATTTACCCCAAACTGGTATATTTACGACAAATTTACCCTAAATTAATTTTTTCGATCATAAAAACCTAAATTGGTACACGTGCGGCACATTTACCCTCTTTCAATTTTCCCAAATTTGACCGAGTTGTGATGTCCAATCAATTTTATTTTATGGATTACTCTAACATTGCCTCAATATCATTAATACTTGATTTTTTTTTTCTTTTTATTGGAATCATTATTAGAAAACTATTCAAAGGCTACCAAATGTGCACTTCATTCTTATGCCGAGAAGATGCCCATTAACTAAAGATGGACAGATCGCTTGCGCACATATACAATAGAATCACACTCGAAGCACACCTAAAATTAGCGACAAACATAAGTGATTTTGGTTCCGGCATTTCAATGAGAGCATGTGATGTACGAGTCACTCATACCATTCACATGCAAGTTCCATGTTAAAATTTTGACACACTTACGATTCAAGGTAGGAAAGACTAAATGGCAGCCAGCGGCATTAATTTGTGATGACTCATGCGTCGCATCTTTCGTTGAAATCTTAGAATAAAATCAACATGTTTATTACGCTGAATTTTGGTGCTTTTGGGTGTGATTCTTTGTATGTAATGTAGCCGATCTATCTTCAGTTAATAAGGCGTCTTCGGCTTCAAATAGTCAGCGACCTGGCTAATCGGACCTAACGCTGTTCCGTCAAGAAAAAAAATCAGTATTAAATGGGCTATTGGCGTCGTTAAATGACTCCATAAAAACTCACTTGATTGGACATCTGGCTCGATCAGAAACGAAATGACACATCGTCTCAGACAGGATTTTGCTCGAAAGTGTTGGCCAGGCCAATGGTATCCTGCGGTTAATTGTCATGCGATTTGAGGTTTAATATTGATGCTTTAATAATTCAGCGTGGCTAAGCGTGTGGCGAGCAAATCAGCAATCAAGCCAGTACTCAGGAAGATGACTCTAATAATATAAGATTTGAGGTTTTGTCGTCAAAAACTGGACTGGCCATTGTCTATAGCTTCGATTTAGGGCTGAGTATTAGCTATTTTAAGTAATTGGGCCTGAAAAATTTTATGAATGATTCAACTTTTTTTTTTTTTTTTTTTTTTTCGGGTGGGCCGGTGGAGAGGTCGGTCGGCTCTAAACAACGTATGGTGTCATAGATTTACAACTCTCACAGCGAAGAGTGGTGATCCTGTTGCTTTATACTCTACTCAAATCAGTAGCTGGGACTCAGTATAAAATGAAGGAGAGCATGGTAATGCAATCCTTGAAGTCGGGCATATCATGCTGCAATTCGCTGCCAAGGCGATCCGAACCGAACTCGTGTTACAGACACGCACAGAGTAAAAAACCCAAACAAAACCGTTTTCGAAGTCAGCATGAATAATGCAGAACTTCTGAACTTTTCAAATGAGAAGAACAGCTCATGAATGATCCACATTCTCAACTGACCCAATTGCATATCTCAAAATGATATTTCAGAGAGAAAGTATATGAAAAGCCATAACCTGTAGCCCTGACCCAATGAAAGAATAGAAGTAAGCTACCTAAACAGTTTTTCCTAGTACTGTGCATTTCCTATTTGTCAAGGAGAGACTTGGCCAACACTGTAAGCATCAGGCTGTTCTATCATCCAAAGTTTTGCATTATTCCTGCCATAAAAAGTCCTGGAAAAGGGAACAAAAGATTAGGACGAGCCCGGGCCCGGCGAATGCATTTTGAGTCAGATAACAAGAAACGAAACTGACAGCATCAACAGATGCCTTGATAAAGACAGAGCCTTGGACAGACAGCAACCTCTAAGACCAAAGTTAGGAATTAAAAAAAAAAAAAAAAAGATGCCAAGCAGTGAAAGTTTCTAGAAGTCATCGTCGGACATGCAGTTTCAAATTTTGCAGAAGCGATGAATGGCTAAAAAATTCCAATGTATCATCTCTAGGAACAAAGTGCACAGAACACCAACATCACATGCCGACTAACCTCGTGCAAATGATTATAATAGACATCACATACTTCAGACCAAAAGGGCAGGAGAAGGACTTGATAATTCAACAATTGTTAGAATTTAGTAACTTCAAGTGCCAATTTTTTGATAACCCAGGATCTTGTTTTGGTTATATTCACTACACTCAAAGTCCTATCCTAAGAATAGTCGCAATACGGGAAACTTACAATAACTACTCTCTAGCTTCCACCACTTCCATAGAAGGATCGAGCAGAACAGAAAATCAACTAATTCATCTTTTCTGGCCAAGAAACTCCTCTCGATTATCAATCCTGCAACAAAAATTCAGAAAGAACTTGCTCATACCGGATCAAACTAAAACAGTAGTCAACAGCTCCAAATGAAGGTTGGAAGAGAATTGGCTGCACCTAATTACCATTAGTACATGGTACGACTCAAAGTCGAGTCATTCATGATTTCCATCTGAGCAGTTTTTATCTTCAATTGCAACATTGTCAGTCGGCATTTTTGTCATTTTATCCCCATTTGGCTGAACCTCTCCAACTTCTGGCTTCTGTTGCCCTGTACAGGTACGGAAAAGTTAAGCCACATGAAATACTGATTATTCTTACTTCCCACTTTCCAAAGTATAAACGTCCACATGGGTGAAGCTATAGGATTGTAGATTATGCATTAGCTTAGAGTACATCTATGTGTATGCACCTTGTGTTTCATCGTGGTGGTTCTTCTCAGAAGCCTCATTTGGCGCAGAATTAGCTGTCCGAGCGAGCCGTTTGAGACGATTTCGACGTACTCCTATCGTTGATTTACCTGAAACAAATGCTGAGATATCAAACAAAAACTTACAACTTCCATTTCTAGAATTTGTCACAAGACTTATAATTGTCATCTCTAGAACTATACAGACTAGCACCACAGCTGCAGCATCCTAAAGAGCAACTTATCCGACATCTCTAAAATTTGTCACCAACTCTACTTGGCATACCTATCAGAAAAACAGCCAGACTAGAAAAAGAATTAACATAATTAACTTACAATTAGCCTCTGTAGTTCCTTTCAGGATGAGATTTGCTACAATAGGGATATTACTGCTAGTAAGCTCACCCAAGGGACGCTTTAAGGACCGTGCAAAATGCTTAACGTGAATTAGACGCAACCTTTTCTGAATTTTAGCTAAATCATAAGTAAGAGACTCTGTGCCTGCAAAAGTGAATCAAGAAATGGTTGTAACAATTGAGGAAAAATACTAGTACTTTAGCAGGATCTAACCACAGCTAATAATCTATTTGCAGCAGCTATACATGAAATTAATTGGTGAGCAGAAAAAGTACACACCACCGTTGGACCTCAAGCTTTCAGCACTGATGTTTTGAAGAACTTGATTAAATCCTACAGGAACAGCACGATCATATTGTGCAGTAAATTGCGAAACGGAATGATCCATCTGTCTATTGTTTCTTCCAGTATTTCCATGTTCAACAGCTGTATCCGTTTGGCCAGATTGATGATCCGATCCCTGATTTCTCCTCTCCCTCCGGAGCTGATAATTCTTGCGGCGTCTAGCAAGATGCTTCTCCTTCTGTTCAAGAGTCATAGACTGTCTCCTTTGCCTATCACGCATCCGGCGCCGTTCCCTCTCTTGCTCCCTTCGCGTTCTATGCAAAGTAGCTAATCTATCTGTTACATCTTCCATAGCCATGCCTATCATTCACACGACTCACGTCCCACGCTCCGTAATTACTCCTCTACATTTGGCTAAGATCTACTCGCGGTATGAAGAAAAGACACATGTCATTATCAGCAAAAACACAACCCAGAAGCAAGTTGATCAAATGGTAATGCCCCCCACCCACACACACACACACACACAAACACTCACTACCCACGCATCACAGCATCTAAACCTCGACCGAAAACCAAAAACACCAAAGTAGAACAGACCCAATTCCCATCCATACATAAGCACAATTCAGCTTGCAAATTAGAATCAAACCCACATACATACAAAGCTGATTTACGAGAACTAAAAATAAAAACCACAGCTTGTCACTGGACGCAGCTGTTTCGAAGTCACTGATGCTCCCACATAAGCAAAGCGATAATCAGGAGGAGAAATCAACGGACAAACGACAAATTCCGGCAAATGCCAACCCAAACCATTCCCATTTCTCGCCCGAAATCGCTCCCCACAAAGCTCGGACCAGCGACAGAACACCCAAATCGACGTCCCCAGAGGTCGGAACGCCGCCGACCGAACACCCAACGCCGGGATCGCGATCGACGGAATGCCGTAGCAAACCAACACCACAAGAATCGGCAAAAAGATCGAATTTTTACAGGAATTTTACCGCGATTCCGGGGCGAGGGAGGGGATCGAGCCGCAAGATTCATCTGGGTCGTGCGCGATTACCATGGAAGAGCAAACCCAATTCGAATTTCGAACCGAGAGAGACGCGAACGGCGATGGAGATGGCGATGGGGGGAGGTGATGGTGATGATGATGGCGGATGGCAGAGCGAAGGCTGGTTTTTTTCTTTCCTTTTCATGCGAAAGTTCACGCCTTTAAAGAACAGGGGCCGAAACTTGAAAAGGAGCGTTTCGGGTTTCGCGGCAACTGACGAATTGGTCGTCGACACGTATTTGCTCAGTCTTTGAGATTTTTTTTTTAATTACTTTGGTTTTAATGTTAAGAATTTTATTATTATTATTATAAAAAATTGATTAATTTTTTTTTTTTACTAGTGGTTTTTGAGACTCTAGATCCGAAACGTGAGAAGTGGTCTCAGTCCACAAAATGATGTCCCTAGACCTTGTCGAAGGCATGATGCCGTCAGTTTTGGTTATTGATTTTGAATTGCGTCAAATCTACTTTATGGTTATACGAGACTAATTTATTTATGTATTGGCCTAGACATAAGCAACTTGGGATGAGATGAAAATATATTTGAATACCAACATTCTCACCCCGACTCTGATAGTGATGAAGGCAAATAACATGACCCACCGTCGGCACAACCTGTGGTTCCCCCACCCTTGGAAGGTTTTAAATTGAACCCATAACCTAGTTATAAGCAATTCCAATTAGAGACATGTACATATCCCAATATTCGATCTAACCAATAAAGTTAGGTATATTTCTCTCATGAATAGTCTCATCATGACGTGAAAGATTTCCTTTTTTGGGTACATCATACATTGGACTAGATAGATTGAATCAGTCTGGGTTTTTGTCAATTTTATGAAGTCTTGATATATATGAGAGCCATCGATCACTTGCAAAGTACATGCCGGTATCGATTTCCAATCAATTGATTACATATAACATATAGAAACCGATTCATTCAAACCACAAATCCTTCTTCTTTGTTTGCTTAATTGTGGCACAAAGAGATGTATCCATCGTATGGCTCGACATGGGAGCTCACAGTTAGGCCGATCATGGGCTAGAGGCCCATGAGCCTGGCCAGGCCTGCCTATGGCCCAAAGACAAATTTGCATCGACTCTACTCAATGGTCTTAACTAAATGCTTTGTTCTGTCGGTCCAGTCCAACACAATGCAGGCCCATCTATCCTAGTCTTTCGCTCAAAGCTTGATGAGAGGGCCTGCTTTTTCCTCTCTCCCTCTTGACATTTCAGCCCAATTTCAACCGTATCTTATAGTGATATGAGTTCTAGCTAGCACCTCGTTTTCTCTTCAGTTTCAGTCCATACAATCTCACTTGGTGGATGTTCTTGTGCGACTGGATCGTTCGGCAGGTCTACAAAATCGGCTGCATTCGGTAGGTCACTGTCGCTTCAGAGTCAAAGTTTCATGCGCGACGTTCTGAGCACCCTTTTTTTTCTATTCGATTGATGAGGATAGGATTGTTCTACGCCGATGTCCTTTTTCGAGTCCATTAATTGATTGATATGACATAAAATCTAGTTTATGAAAGCTCATCTCCAGGGACTTAAATCTATGCCAAGTTGCAATAAATATACAAATTTAATTTGTCATGAATTGCAATTAGCTCGCCGGCGAGCGCAAACTTCTCGAAGACTTTCTTGGATAGAACTCTCATACAAGGAAAGTCAACCTTTGACTGAGCTCAATTTTACTGGAGGAAACCATGCCCATCACTAATTAAATACAATTCGGACCTTTTCAAGTCAAAGGAAAAAAGGGTCATGGTGATCATTAGTAGGGGTGATCGGTTCTAGGGTGGGTTTCGGAGTTAAAACTTGGAACTTACCCCTATTATAATCGGTTCTCAGTTTTTGGACCTTGGAATCTGCTTTGTTTGCTTGGAATCAATTTTGGAACCTACCTTGTTTTTCTAATCTGATTCCAGAGTCTATCCAAGGACTTGTTTTATTTTTTAGTTCATTTTTTTTATGGCAAAAATCATATGAGAAATGAGTAACAAAATGATTTAAAGTAAAAATGAATAATGAAAATCCTAATCCGCCAAAAAATAATAATTCAAAAGATGAATACATAGTCACGTGCAATTATAAATGATAAAAAGTTCAAACACATAACATAAAACATAAATTATAAAACTCCATTTTCCATTCATCCATAAAAATTTAAGGGAAGAGGAAAGACTAGCGATGAGTTTTGACGAAGGACAAAGGATGAAAGAGTGCTGAGGTTAGAATTTAGGAGAAAAAGAAATAAAGGTTTTGGCTTTTTAGCTTATAAAATTGATTTCAAAACCGAATCCAAATTAGGGCGGTCCGATTTGGTTCTTGGGTGGGTATCCACTCATAATCTATTTCCAAACTAGTTACAACCCATTCCAAAAATTCGAAACCTATTCCCAAATCGATTCAAATGGGAACTGATTCCTGGACCTATTTTATGGGTAGTCTGGTCTAGTTTTGAGGTAGAACCAGTTTTTTTGTGTGCCCCTAATCATTAGAGAGATTGATCATCATTTTTATGAGAGTTTGGTTTCTTAATCACGTCTCTCCCGTGCTCTACCAATTAACTTTAGAACATAACATACATTTATTTTGCAAAAAACGAAAGATTTGAAAAATATTGTTTAGAAAATAATTGCTTGTATCATTTGAAGAAATTTATTAATGAAAAATGTTTATATTGTTGACGATAATTTATAACATAGTTATACTAGTTTAGGATTTTTATAATTTTTTTTTGCAAATTATTTATTTTCTACGAAACAAATAAAGTATTGGATTACAAAGGCTTTAAAGAAAATTTATAAGGTACTACAATGCAACTAAACCCTGCAAATTATGTAGACTCCGTTCGTTTCGCAAGAAATGAATGATTTATAAAACATTTTCTTAAAAATGGATTGACTACATCGCTTGAAATAATTAGCTAACGAAAACCTTTTTTTTTTTTATCACAGACAATAATTTGTATGTAAATATTTTTGTGGATGACGAGTTTCTTTTATTTATTTTTTGTAAGTGATATAAATCATCATTTTAAGGAAAATATTTTTCACGGCACTCATTTTATTTGGAACAAACGTGCCCTTGAATATGCAATTTTGTTTCCGGTTCCATGTCATAGCTTCATGATGGTGAGTCAACTTGCAGCATGCCATAATGGAATTCCAAATGAAAGACCA
Source organism: Eucalyptus pauciflora (assembly GCA_007663325.1). NCBI lineage: Eukaryota > Viridiplantae > Streptophyta > Magnoliopsida > Myrtales > Myrtaceae > Eucalyptus > Eucalyptus pauciflora. The sequence continues at coordinate 613,726 of VMYD01000019.1, forward strand.
AGTATTGCAGCACTCAAGTTTGCGCCTCTCCAACTCCTTTCTATATTCTTTTTTGGGTTTTGAAAGTCAATTTCTTTGACACCTCATCCTATTTGATTGGAAACGTCTCGTGAAAAGTATTGCGCAGTTATTTAAGACCATGAAAATGAAAATTACGACGTGCTTTTCAAAGCGGAATTAATTTGTCTTTGTCATGATTAAAAATTTGGGTCAATGTCATTCAAAATACCAAACTAGTACTCCCATGACACTTTTACTCTTAATATATTATTTGTCTTATATAAAATTTCAAATTAGTACCTAATGGTAAATCTACCTCAACCTAATTTTTGTTTTACAAAAAAATTCCAAACTTGTAGCTAACCCATATATACCCTTTGCTACAATATATGCTTGTCAATATACATAAATTTTCTACGTTAGATTTGTCATTATCCATGTTGGATTCATCTTAGTGTTTTACATGTGTGCATTTTAATGAGACATTGGATGGAATGTTAACAAAGGGTAGAGAAAGGGCAAGTGTTGGTATTAATTTTAAAAAAAAATTATGGAGGCGTTCTAGGGTTTTATCATTTGTCATTTCGCAAGAACAAGAAAAGCATTAAATGGCCCACGACAAAACGTTTTGAAGAAGTCTTCCATTGAGAGCCATTTCCTTTTGAATTCTAGAGCAACATCTCAAGTCAAGGTGACTTTGAGACATCCTCTGATTTGTAGTGAAATGAAAGATGCAACTGGGTAGGTCACATTCGCATTGTCTAACTTTAAGCTTTTAAGTCTTCAAATCTTGTCATGTATAGCAGATTTCTAAAAGTACAAAAGGATTAAAGTAATGTTGCTTGAGACATCTTTCTTCCTTTTTTTTCTTTATGTTCCTACTTTTTTAAAAGAGATTCATGAATGTGACATAAAATAATTTAGGTTGTCCTTTGCTCATCATTACGTTGTAAATTAATAGATCAAATTATCAATTTGCCTGACTACATATTATCTAGCATCGACGGCTATCGATGACCGTGAAGATTTCATTGGCAGGAAAAGCCTTTTCTTATTCATAACATCCTAACATTTTTTCAACACTTTCTACTTTGCAACTAACGTCGCGTGTGATCAAGACCAAGAGCAAGGCGACCTGGAAAAGCGAAAGATTGTGATTCCGAGGCCAAGTTAAAGAACATTGGCTGCATAGTGACTCACAGTGAGGAGCCGGGACTTTTTCTTACAGATGCTCTACTTCTTTCGCGAAAAACGATTTATTTAGAAAACAATTTTCTAAAAATGATTGTTCGTATCATTTAAAACAATCGGCCAATGAAAAATATTTTCGCTATGATAATAATTTATTTATGAAAACATTAGCCTAACATATAAACCAAGAGAATAGTCCACTTGGAGGTGGCTTGTTGCATCGTCCGACCTAAAAATTAGTGGCCCAATTTTTTTGGACGGAAATGACATGGAAGGTGCTAATTCCCACGTCATCACACCATTGGTCAATAATAAAAATGGAGCATCCGCGGACAACGCGGGGCAGCTTCCTAGGGCGTGCCTTGCGCGCCGGGTAAACGCGGTCCCCGACAAATGCCCCCGCGGTTGGGCTGAAATCACGAGACTGCCATTTGACGCATCCCCCACCCGCACGTCCTCTATGACTTTGATTTGACTCGCACGTGTTCTTTGCACCTTACTTAATTAAATGTATCTAAGTCACTAGTGGCTTCCAACTGCACGATATGCGCGTCGGACCAAAAGTAGAAATCAGTTCTCCGGATTTGGACACGGTGGAAAATATGGTAAATCGAGTTACCGATATTTATTACCGTTGATACCACAAAAAAATTCAAATTGATATGGACGTGTAACTCATTTTCATATTATGAAAAATTATAAATTGGTACTCCCGTGCCGTATTTTCGATTGTTATTATGTACTTTGAATGTCCTTATGAATTGCACAATATTTTTTTAGGGTTAATATTATGAAAAATCCTAAACTGATATAATTATGACAAATTTATTTTCTATTTATTTGTATTCAATTTTATCGTCAAATTACTGAGTTGAATGATATGCGATAGTCGATAAGTGTATCAATTTGGAATTTTACTTTTCATTTGTCATATGTGTACCAATTGGTGATTTTTTAAAGATATTAATCTAATTTAACAAAAACTAACGAATGGTAAATTTGTCATAAATATACCAATTCGAGACTTTTGGTGATAAAAAAAATTAGTTTATAATGAATTTTCTACGAATATACAAATTTGGGGTTTTTATAGTTAAAAAATTAGTTTGAAGTAAATTTATTATAAATATACCAGTTTGAGGTGTTTTTGTGGTATTAATCGTATTTATTACCCTTTGAAAAGGATATGATAAATATTACGAAAATTTTTTTAAATTGATACATATGTGTAATTGATTCTCGTATAATAAAAAATTCCAACTTAATACCCTTTTGCCATATTTCCGATTGTTTTTTTGTACTTTGAATGTCCGGCACATTATTATTTATAATAATTATAATTATAATAATAATAATTATTATTATTATAATTTCGACGGAGTTGTCGATGCTCCCCACATAGTCCACATGCTGTCAGTATTTGTTAGTCGAAATGCTATCAATTGAAAAACGTTGATTTTGTCGTACTACAACCGACCATTTTTATGCGATCCAATTTATTCTTGTTCAACGAATGGCAACAATCGTAAATATTAGCTAAATATTTGTACTATTTCTTTGGCTTACAAAGAATAATTGATGGTGAACATCGAATTACTCCCGTGCATTTTACTTAGTTTATAGCATGTTTAAATTGAATTATGAAATTTCTACACCATGGGATGATTGTGTGATTGAGAATATCGTTGGTCCTCGGGAAGATGATGCCCCGGGCGATGGTAGGGATGTCTAAAGGAGTAATTGGGTTCTTCCGGATGCTTGGGGGTTGTAACACGATTCCCCCATATGTGCTCGCGATGCTAGATGGGTGTGCTAGATGCTCGGGATTAACGGGATTCCCCAAAAGATATTGGCAATCAATTCATAGTAAAGATAATCAAATGCATTTCCAAATTTTATTCAAGTTTTTTTATGGGGTTACCAATTTCAATTTCTATTTGTTATCCTGATTTTGAGAAAGGTTCTCAGGCAAGTTGATTTCAAAATAGTCTTCCATATTCTATAATTAAACTTCCTCGCACGTACTGTTATTGACATATGTGATAGAGACTGGTTAGTAATTTACTTGCCGAGTTTTGTGCTCACTCATGGTTAATCATTATTTCTCAAATCAGTAGCATTTTGGGGGAGATTGGGCCAAGATTTTGGACGTATTGTGAGTGAGAGACAGATGACATAGTACATACGTAGTATCCATATCGGGATGACGCAACTGATGACGCTTTTGGGTGTAGTATGGAATAGTAATACTTTTTGCTCGTCTCCTAGTGTACGTCGACCTTGTCACATAAAATATATAAGTAAGAAATGAAAATGTTCATTTGAATTTTTTATACGTCCCGAGTGTTATTTAACCGTATACGCTTCTGCATACTTAAAAAAGTGAAAAGATTTTAGTAAATGTATTAATTGTGACCTACGGAAAGACGTCACATATTATTATTATTATTATCATTATTATTTTTTTCCATAGAGTTGTCCATGCTCCCCACACAGTCTACGCGCTGTCCGTATTTTGTTGGTCCGAACGCTTTCGGTTGGGAAACGCTGATTTTGTGGTACTACAAGTTACAACGGAGCATCTTTACGCGCTCCAATTGACTCTTTGTACGACGAGTGGCAGCCATCGTAAATATTAGCTACTCGAGTGGCACAAATTAACGCGCGCCAACTATAAATTCGCCACCTTCTTCCTCGGTCTGACAGATCAGGGAACTCAACGGCTGGCCGGTCATCGTCGAACAGGTGTTTCTCCAGGCGACTGCTGCGAGTTCTTCTTCGGCTAAAGGTGCGTAGATACTCAGGAGCAAGCTCCTGCTCGTTCGCTTCCGCTGTTTTCTTTGTCAATTCGTGCTAAATGCGTGAGCTTTCAGAATTTATTCGGGGGTTTGTCTGGAGGGTCGTTGTGGATTCTGGGTCGAAATTTCTGGTGATTTCCGTTGGTGGGTGGTCGCTAGTTTTTGCTTGGATTGCGTTCTTGGCGTGTTGATTTGAGTCCTGCCTCGGTTCTTGATTTGTAGAGGCGGGCGCTTGTTAAAATTCGTGCAGTTTCTGAACATAGTGATCTTTCTGCCGGTTAGAATTGATGGTGTCGAGGGTTGTCGGTAGCTAGCTTTGATTCGAACGTCCGGTGGCGAACCCGCCGGAGTAAAGGATGGAGTTTTGCAGAAAGGGTCGATGATTTGAGTCTGATTGTTGTCTGGGAGATGGTAAACGTTGACAGACCTGTTCTTTGCTTCAAAGTATCGCCTGTCCTGTTGTTTGGATGGTTCATGAGTTGTCGGCTTGTTGTGGGGAGGTCAACTAGTTTCTTGTTTTCCCCTTTCCTGTCGTCAGTAGCCGTTCTTTCGGCGTCTCTGCTCGATCTTTTTCCTGTCTGCCTTCGCTTCCTTCTTTCTGTCGGTCCCTTCTTTCTAATTTTGGTGTCTTGACCTAGAAACCCCATACTGTGTAGTTGTTTAGCTTCTCGATTGTCCCTTCTAATGTCATACTCTCCAAATGGGCTTGGCCTTGGGTATGATGAAAGGTGCGGTTTTTCGCTGTCGAATATGTGACCAGACCAGACCATGAGTGATGTCCGTAGAGAAAGAAGGGCTCAAGCCAAAATGGATGCGGAGAGAAACTTCAACCGTGTTGACTTTACATGTGTCTATCTACCGCAAGAGATGCCGAATATTCATAGAATTAACATTTTTCCGCGAACTGTTTAGTCTCTCTTGTCGCTCTAGTGATTAATTTTTCCTCTCGTAAGCATGACTTTTCCCTGTTCAGTTCTTTCCAGAAAAAACTGGGTCGCTGACGCTTTTCCTTTTTACTTTCTTTCTTGTGCAGATACTGTTGGATCTATAAGTGATTGGTCTTGTGGTCTCAGCTAAATCATTGATCATCGTGTTGCATGGAGAACGTAGTGGGTGTATTGTTCTCGTAGAATCACTGGGGTCATTTCGCTCTAGTCATTTTCGATTCAGTAATTCATCCCTGTCTCCAGATGCCAAGTTTTCAGAAGCAGCATAGTCCGGCGAGTGTCCTCGGGTTTTATCAGCAGCCTCCACAGATGATCGAACCGCGTTATTTGTCCAACTACGAGCTCATAGACGGCGGCATGAACAAGGGTTTGGCTGGCCAAGGATTCGACTCATCCTTTCAGAACTACGGCGAACAAATTTTCACCCTCGATTCTTCCACATCGGCGTCCGGCGTTGCTTCCTATGATTCTGCTTCCAATATCAGCACCTCACCTGATGGGACTCCCTTTGTGAAGTCCTGTCTCTCAGATCAACATCTTTCTGCTGAAAATGTCTCCGGATCGCCACTAAGTGTTTCTTCCATTGCTGACTATGGCAATGATGAGCTTCGAGACAAATTGAGGGAGTTGGAGATGTCATTGTTGGGACCGGAATCAGAGATCTGCGATTACCAGAGCAGTTGCTTTAAGAACAGCTCCCACAATATTTTTCCCACACCAATGTGGCATTCGAGCCGAGTTAGAGATATGATGCCCAAACCTGACCTGAAACAAGTGGTAATCGCCTGTGCAAGGGCAATCTCTGATGCCGATACTTCTAGTGCAGAAGGTCTAATGGATATGCTGGAGCAAATGGTGTCGGTTATGGGCGACCCGATTCAGCGTCTTGGTGCTTACCTCTTGGAAGGGCTTAGGGCGAAATTGGAATTTTCCGGGAGCATAATTTACCGAAAGCTCAAGTGCAAAGAACCTACGAGCTCAGAATTGCTGACTAACATGCAGGTTCTCTATCAGATCTGCCCCTACTGGAAGTTTGCATATGTGTCCACAAGTGTCGTCATCACCAAAGCCATGGAAAACGAACAGAGAATTCACATTGTCGATTTCCAGATTACACAGGGCAGCCAGTGGGTCCCTTTCATCCAGGCCCTCGCGCAGAGGCCTGGTGGCCCCCCACTCCTCCGCATCACCGGCATCGACGATTCTGATTCAGTTCATGCTCGTGGCGCGGGACTGGAGATTGTAGGGCAGAAGCTTTTGAAAATCGCAGAGTCATGTAACGTGCCGTTCGAGTTCCATGATGCAGCCGTTTCTTTATCTGAGGTTGAGGTACAGAATCTTATGGTTCGGCCCGGGGAAGCTTTGGCAGTGAACTGTCCTTACATATTGCATCACATACCCGATGAGAGTGTGAGCACTCAGAATCACCGAGACCGGGTGTTGAGACTGATCAAGAGTTTGTCGCCGAGAGTGGTGACCCTCGTGGAGCAAGAATCCAACACCAACACATCCTCATTCTTTCCGAGGTTCATCGAGACCTTCGACTATTACAAGGCCATGTTCGAGTCCATCGACGTCGCTCGGTCGAGGGACGACAAGCAGCGGATCAGTGCAGAGCAGAACTGTGTGGCCCGGGACATTGTGAACATGGTAGCCTGTGATGGGCTCGAGAGGATGGAAAGGCACGAGCTTTTCGGCAAATGGCGGTCCAGATTCCAAATGGCCGGTTTCACTCAGCTACCACTGGACGCATCGGTTACTCGTGCTGTGCTCGATATGCTGAAGCAGTATCACGGGAATTACAGAATCGAGGAGAGGGAGGGGGCTCTATATCTTGGCTGGATTAACAGAGCCATGTCGACTTTATCGGTTTGGAGGTGAATCTTGACATCCTGTGCTAGCTGCTGGCTTTGTAAATTTTGCTGTCATCACTGTAGTTGCTCTCGCCTATGTAAGGAGGAATGTTGTCTATATATAGTTTGATTGAATGCTCACAATTCATAGTGCACCAGTACGCAAGATCGCTTTTCTTTTCTTGTTTTACCCATTTCTTTGTTCCTCGCTCTCTGGGAATGCGAACTTTGTAAATGTCCACACATACAAAAGGGACCAGAGTTGCATGGTTTATCTGCAAATTTGTACACAGCTTAGTGTATGATAAAGAAAAAGTCGACACTAGATAGTTGTTGATGGCGTTCGAGGCCATTTTCAGCCGAAAAAGCTGCTTTTTAGGCTATGCTTCTAGCCATTTAGGCACTGTATGAGAATGTTTCTATTCCTTGGTTTTTTTGTTTCTTTGTTCCCTCAAACAAAAAAGGAACATAAATTCGTTTGGTAATGCCAACTTATTTTTCTATTACTTAAAATAGATTAGTAGCCAGAGAATAGATTTGGAACATAAATAAGAAAAAAAAAAGTAGCTTATTGTTCCCGAGAATAATTTCTAGAAATAAGCCAATTTTTTTTTTCTTTTGTTCCTCTCTCTTGCCACGGCCACCTTCGGCTGCTAGGAGCCACCGGTGACCGTTGCTAGCCACCACCTTACTTCGATCGTTGGTCGCCTTCGCCGCTTGCTGACCACAGCCGATCGTTGGCGTCCTCTGACCGTCGGTTGCCTCCGATGCTAGCCACCGCCTCCGACCGTTGATTGTCGGCACCGGCCATCGCCATCCTTCGACCGCTTGCCGTTGCTAATCGCTATCTAATCGCTGTCGACCGTCGACCGCCGCTTGCTGCTGCCCGATTGCTTGTTGCTGCTCGACCACTGCCCACAGCCCATCGGCCGCCGCCATTGACCGCCAGCCGGGGCGGCAGTCGGCGGCCGGCGGCATTCAGTCGTCCATGAGCAAGAAGAAAAAATGAAAAAATACAAAAATTTGTGGATCGTATCAAACGCATTTTTATTCTTTTTCTATTTCAAGAATATAAATTTTGTGTAGTTATCAAACGCTTTATTTTACTCAGAAATTATTTTGGAGAGTAGAGATAGAAAAAAAAATTATTTCTAAAAAAAAAATTATTTCCCGGAACAGAAATATTACCATTCACACCCTTATTCGAATTTGCCTCCTACTAGTACCCCACATGTCGTTTCTCGTTCATTTAACGGAGGTATGACAGCCCGGCCCAGGCCTGCTGGGGCCCTGAAAAACTGGCACAAGCAGAGCTGGGCTCGGCATGGGGTTCTTTTTTGAGCACTCCGAAGGGGTGGTGGTGTGAATTGGACAAACGTATCAACAAAAAAAAAAAAAAACCGTCTTTAGATGATCTGTTCCATTTGCTGTTTCTTTCCGATGGAGGACATTGCAGAATGTAATCAAATTGACACCATTCAGTTCCTCGTGGGTTTGCGGGCCATTGACTTATTAGGCTATCTAACAAGTAAAGAATTGCACATCGTTTGCCTATGGGGTTTTAATGAGCCTTATATTCAGTAGTCACTTTCCATCCGTTGGCATAAACTTTTAGGTAGAACGATTTGTCTAATGTTGTATAAGAGTGCATGTCAACCATTCAAATCTTGTCATTCCCTCTCAAACTCATTACTCATGGTATTGGGTTCACAGCTTGTGATGAATTTTTTTAATCATTACCAATTACTCTTAAAATTTAAACTGTTAGATAATGGTGTGATTTAATACTTAAATGTTGTAACGGTATCCCTTATAAGTATGTCGGGCTCTAGCCTAAGATTGAGGCATAGAAATTTAATTAGAGGCAAATAAAAGATCAAGACAGATTTTAATTCAAAACATTTTGGTATGATATCATGTGGAATGTTTTAAACTATCGTCGCCTACTTTGTGGTGTGGGAAAGGCAGGGGACTGGGTGCCCTAATCGGATGAGCCCAGCCGATTGCTATTAGGCCATGTAGCGTGCTCTCGACCCATTATAGTCAGGTGCCCGAGTGACACATAGAAACCTCTAAGACTTGGATTTAAAGCTAGTAATTTGACCTATTTTGTAACTAACAAAGTGGACCATTCAAGAGGGGTTTTGATGTTTTCTCTTTGTCAATTTTTTAGACTAGTTCCCTATGAGAGGTTGCGCGAAAACGCTACTGGGATTGCTTGGTTCTATGGCTGGAAAACCCTCAAGAGCTTGTGCAATTGTAGTTATAATTCTCTGGATTCATAGCGAAACTTTTGCGGGTGCTCACCTTGTGAATGTAAGTACCGGATCAAAACACATAATGTAAATCTTGGTGTTTTTGTTTCTACTTTTCTATGAAATTGTTTTGGACTGTCATTCATTGATCAATTGCATGATCTACTAAAAAGCACAAATTTCTACAACATACTTTAAAAGATTAAGTAGAATAATGTGCCTATTGGCAAAGTAGAATAAAAAGGAACGACTTAAGCAAAAAAAAAAATATTAATTTCACAAAGTGGCAATTTGTTTGGTTTCAATTTATGCGTTAAATTCTGACAAAAAAAAATCTGCGCATTAAATCATGTACTTTTTCACATGGAGTTAAGTAGATACCAAGGATCTAAGTAGTACTCCCAGTCACGCGTTAAACCTGTACTTTTCCACGTGAAGTTAAGTAGCTATTAAGAATCTAAGTTGTACTCCTAGTTACGCGTTAAATCATGTACCTTTCCACGTGGAGTTAAGTAGCTATTAAGAATCTAAGATGTACTCCTAGTTACACGTTAAATCATGTACTTTTCCACGTGGAGTTAAGCAAGAGAGAACATAAAGCACAAAGAAAATCCTTGAATCTAGAAAACTTTCTTTTCTTCTCTCATGTTCCTTTCTCTCCATTTTTTTCTCAGCTCTTTTATGTTAAGCTGTTGCCTCTCAATAGCCAATGTATGTGATGTAACTTTTAACCACAAAAAAAAATAAAGAGAAAATACAAAAAAAAGGCTCTTAAAAATACTTGGCTTCACCCGCCAACATCCTATTCCGTGCTTCCGTGTCGTGTCCAACACGTGTTGGAGCGTGTTGGACACGTCGACACGGTTGGACACGGTTGGACACGCAGTCAACGCGTGTCGGATTTTCCGACATGCGGTCAACTTTTCTTGACACGCGTGACAACGCGTGTTCGGCAGACTGATGGAGGGTGGAGGCGAGGGAGCAGAGGCCGCGTGCGGCGAGCGGCGAGGAAGGAGAAGAGGAAGGGTCGTGCGGAGCTCACGAGGAAGGAGAAGAGGAAGGATCGTGGGTCGTGTGGAGCTCGTGAGGAAGGAGAAGCGGAAGGGTTGTGCGGAGCTAGGGTTTTTGATGGGCCATTGCTTTTTTTTGGGGGAGGGGAAGAGATAGGGACAACCTATCTGTCAGTGGAGGGAAAGAAAAATAAATTTGGGGGTGGGGGGAAATGGACGATGGTGGGGAGGGAAAGAAAAATATTGGGGTTAGGGGGATGGACGAGGGAAAGAACTAGAAGAGAGTGGGGTGGACTCTAGTAGAGATTTTTTTTTAATTGGAAAAATAAATAAATGAGATTAAAAAATAACTTCGAAAAATACTAAATTTGAATTAAATATTTATTTAATATACAACGTGTCCCAACGTGTCGGAATTCTCTATTTTTAAGAAATGACGTGTTAACATGTAGTGTCGTGTCGTGTTGCGTGTTCGTGTCGCATGTCGGTGCTACTTAGCCAACATCTCGTTCATTCAATGTAGGTATGATAGCCTAGTGTAGGCCTATTCCGACTCTTGAAAAAACTGGTCCAAGCTGAGCCCTGCTTAGCATGAGTTTTATTACTCCGAACAATTGGTTGTGCTAATGGACGACGCTTCTACAGAAAAACCTGTTCCATTTGCTGTTTCTTTCCAATAAACGACCTTGCAGAGTATTATCAAAATTATCAAATTGACACTATTTTCTTACTTGAGGAAAACTCATCATGCACTTTTTTTTTCTTCAGTCGAAAAACCCTTGTGTGCTCTTCACTGTCTATAACTAGTCATTGAATTTCTTGTCAAAACAAGTCTCTTACCAAACGCTCACTTTTTTTACCTTCTTCGATACTCAATTATTCCATATGAGATTTAAGCACCCAAACATATTTTCAATCACACATTTTCAGCATACCACCAAACTAATGAAAATCAATCATTTTCTTAGAAATGATTTTCATAAAAAATATCATAACAAAAAGCGATACCTGTCCCATCCAAAATGTACATTTTTGGGGATTTGGACTTGGAATTTGGGACAGCTCTGGGAAGCACGGTTCTGGAAAGGGCGACGTGACAGACGCGATTGTCAGAATGAAATCCATCCCTTCATTGAAAACAGTTCTTCCCATTTGTCAATCTTTGATTAGTGTTGTTTCCTGAAATGTGTTTTGATTTGATTAGCTTGTTTAAATGACATCGTCAATGATGATATATGCTTTTTCCTATGCTTTGGTAATCCCTTCTTAATGTTATTAATACGCTAATGGTTCTTCAGATATCATTATTAGTGAACAAATTAAAATCAATCATTTTCGTGATGGTAGTTTTGCCATTTTGAGTTTTCTCCTTTAGCCCAATAATGATGATGATGATGATAGTAAAAAGAGAAGAAGCGAGTGGGAAACTTTATGGTGACGACCTATGAAGCACAGACACGTTATTCGTGCTTCCGTGTCGTGTTCGACACGTGTCGGAGCCTGTCGGACACACAGTCAACGCGTGTCGGAAAATCAATATGCGGTTAACTTTTGCCCGACACGTTTTGACACGCGTGTCCGGAAGATGATGGAGGGTGGAAGCGACGGCAAGGGAGTAGATAGGAGGCTGCGAGCGACGGCGAGAGACGGCCACCACTGTGATGCTGCGATGGATCTAACGAGGCTGTAGTTGCGAGGGAGAAAGGGCCGAAGGCGAGAGGAAGAGGAGAGGAAGGGGGTCATGCGGCAAGCGGTGAGGAAGGGGGTCGGGCGGCGAGTGACGAGGAACGACGGGAAGGAGAAGGATCGAGAGGAGGAATGATGGGAAGGGTCATGTGGTGAGCGAGAGGAGGAGGAGGTAAAGGAGCTAGGGTTTTGGAAAAATAATTTAAAAAGGAGACTCGGGCCAAGGGCTATCACGTATTTTGGGGGAGGGGAAATGACAGGACAGCCTTTAGTGGTGGGGAGGGAAAGAAAAAGTGAGGGGAAATGGACGGTGGGAGGGTGAAAAATAAATTTCGTGGGGGGGTGGGGGACGGGGACGGATGAGGGAAAGAAGAGAGTGGGGTGGATGTGGGGATTTTTTTTTCAATCGGAAAAATAATAAATGAAATTAAAAAATAATTTCGAAAAATAAAAATACTGAATTTGAATTAAATTAATTAAAAATAAAAATATTCATTTAATATATAACGTGTCACAACGTGTCGGAATTCTATATTTTTAAGAAATGATGTGTCGTGTCGTGTCGCGTGTTCGTGTTGTGTGTCGGTGCTACTTAGGTGACGACTAGAAGAATGATTTTGACTTTGCCTCATTTTACTCCCTAGAATTCATAAAATATAAAAACAAGGATAATGCAATGGATAATTCCAAAATTTTTGTTCTATTTTTTATGTAACCCATGGATTTTTTTTTGTTCAATTTAATTCTCGAACTTTTAGGATTGCACTCAATATGATCCTTCCATAAAGTGCAGTGCCATGTGATGTGTATTTTACTAATGCGGATTGCTAAGTTAGGGTGCGTTTGATAATATTTCTATTATTAGAAATAACTTTTGTTCATAAATAGATTTTTCCGTTTTCTATTCCATAAATGAGTTTGAGTAGAAAAATGCATTTGATATGACCCTAAACTTTCTATTCCCATAGTAGAAAAAGAACCGGATAGCGTTTGGTACGACTCTTTTTTTTTTTTTTTTGTCATGCAAAGTTATGTTAACTTTTTAAATAATTTTCTAAGATTTTTCCATTTTTTTGAATTTTTCATTTTTTTTGCCTTCATCCTTGGCTAAGGCAAAGCTGACCTCACGATGGCTGGGTGAGGTCTAGCCTTGCTCCTCGACCTGACCCAACCGTGGCGAGGCTCGACATTACTTTGCTGACCTTATAGTGCCTAGGCAAGGTCAAGCCTTGCCGAGAGCTAGCGAGGCTCACCTGAGGATGGGGAGATCCACCTTGCCGGTCCCTCGTCTCTAGTTGGTCGCCGGCCATCGCCAAGGCTCGACAACTAGCCGGAGGAGGAAGGAGGAAGTACAAAAAAGAAAATGACATTATTTAAAAAATTGGTCTCGAGAGTAAAGAAGTAGATCTTTTTAACTTTTTGTTTCTGTTCCAAATTTATCCCCTGGCCATTGATTTGCTTCAAGGAATTAAAAAAATTAGTTGACGTTGCTAAACAAATTTATGTTCTTTTTATGTTCTAGGAACAAAAAAAAAGAAGGAAAAACGGGATGGTTACCAAACAGTGTATGGGTCCAAAAAAATGTTGTGTAAAGCCAGCTCAGATAAAAATACTCATTTTTCCCGCCTTTTCTTCTTTTTTCTTCATTCTCCATCTCAACCAACATTAATGGCCATCCCTCCACCATCATCACCGATGTAGTTCTGCTACCACTACTCGCCATCAGAAGCCTTATTGTGCGACCTCAGATTTGATTCGCACTTTAAGTCATGAATCCATGCACCTTCCTTAAACAAAACATACTAGTAACATTCCCCACATTAACGTTCAAAGATTAATACATTGGAACCTAGATTAATGTCATCTATAACCTCAGTAGTGATGTTTGCTCCTAGATATGGTTAGACGGTGTTGCAATGAGGTTGAGTTGAAGAATCAAGCTGCTTTGTTGTAATGATTCGATTTGACGAGGGCAGAGGGTTTGGATAAGGAGTGACTCTTGGCAGAATTCTAGGATAGCAAAGGAGTATGAAAGCGATTCTGGAATATATATATATATATATATGTGTGTGTGTGTGTGTGTGTGTGTGTGTGTGTGTGTGTTTAAGTTTAACTTTGCCCAGGTGCGAGCACTCCCATGATGGGTAATCTCTTGGGAAGGTGCTCACCTCCATGTGAAAGGACAAAACAATGAGACTAGATACCCGATTGGCCATGGTGGACTATTAGAATATTTGAATAATAAATTACACTTTCATCTAACAGCTTTAAGTTTTTAAAACAATTGACAATGATTTTACAAATTCTCATATAGTATTAGAGTTAAGAGATCCTGAGTTCGAATCTTCTAGGCTCCTGTATGCCTCTCTAATCGCATATTTCTGCCCTTTAGGGCGGCAGTGATCCCACTAAGTTCCACACGGACAATACCTCAATGAGTTTATTCAGGAATGCATTTATAGCAAAAGTAATCAAAATCTCAACTAAAAGGGAAGGGAAATAGCCAATAACCAAAAAAAAAAAAAAAACAGATACAACCCACAATAATTCAAGGCCATTAAGGATGCATTATGCTAATTCTGTCAAGCGGATGATGACCCTTGGAGGACTCCTGTCGTTTCTCCTCCTGTCCACTCGCTCAGCAGACACGCCTCCTTATCGTTTTCTCATGCAAGTCATGCAGAAACGATTTTTGTAGCCATGCGACGAGACGATCGAGTGTGTTTTGGGCTGAGTCCAAGACAACCGTAGAGCGCAACGCGTGTACCGAAACGTGGGAGTGTATGATCCTTCGTGGAAGATGAGCAGACGGGCTAATGCCCCCATGTAGTTTCTTGGAAAATCACTGTGAGACTTCCCCGAACGCGTATACTGAAATCGCAAATTTCTGCCCTCTCTCTCTCAGAGGGTGTTGTCAATGCAAAACTCGAGGTCGTGAAGAAGCGGCAGTGATGGGAAAGGGCGCAGATGGCAGAAAAGACAAGATGCAAATCTTGACTTGGACTGACGACGATGGGACGTTGGACGTTGCCTAGGTAGTTGGAAGATTCAGACGAAATTTAGTGGAGCACTTCCCCGAAACGGGCTTCTCAGTTTCAACCGCCTTCTCTATAAAAAGGGCATAACCGCGTGCTCCATTGCTGTATCCTAGTCTTCACTCATTTTCTCCTTTGCTACTGAGAGAGAGAGAGAGAGAGAGAGAGCAGGAAGTGTGGCTATTTCTCTTTTTGCCAGTTGATCTACGTGAAAACTCCATTCAGAGCCGTCACAGGAGCTTTGCCGACGAATCATGACCCATCATCTCCATACGAAGAAGCTCACATCGATCTCCACTGCTATATACTAGTCTTTACTCAGAATCCCATCTGCCACTTCCTGCTTTCTTCCTTTGCCTAGTTTTCTTCAAACACATACTTCTTTAAAATTCATTGAGCAGGTAAAGTTTTCCTCCCTATCATTGCTCAACATCCGATTCAGTTTTTTGTTGTGGGTAGAAGAGATGATTCTACAGTCATGATTCTTAGCAAATTACCCAGAAGGGTGACTAGTTTTCTTTTGGCCAGTTGATCACCGTGAAACTCCATCCAGAGATGTCGCACAAGAGCTTTGTAGGTGACCCGGACATTGAGTCTCAGCAAGAGAACCTCCTTGTTGATGCCGGCGGAGCCCGAAGGAGCATTTCGACAACAAAAAAGACTGCGATTAAGGCATGTGCGGTTGACGATCAAGATGTCGAAAGGCAGCAACTGGCTCGACTCAATACTGGTGAAACCGTAAGGAGGCAGATGCATTTGCTCTACTTGGTCACAACGGCTATCCAGGGCTTCATTTCGGCAGCAAATAACCCTGTGACGGAGATACAACTTGAAGTGAGTAGTCTCAAATAAGTGCTTTTCCCTCACAAGACCACAAAACACTTTCATGACAACTCGCCACCAAAACATTTTATAAGTGATCTTTCATGTCTTTGTTTTGCTTTGAAGTTCGCCAATCTCTAAACGATCTTTCATGTGATGGCGACATTACCATTTCGAACCCAGACTGGTTCTTCATCCGTGTCCTATTGTCATAAAAGTTCCTGCATAAATAACCCATATTTGTTCACATGAATTACATCTTCACCATCTGGAGCAATTATGTGCCAATGAACACGATGCATTCGTGGGTAGGTAACTAAATGAAATTGGTAGAATTGTCCCTTAGGCTTCTCAGTGGCAACATGGTGGAAACCCTTTCTATTCAAAAGATGAGCTGGTCTCGGTTGCATTCCATGGCTACTGGGGTAAAAAAGGGCACTAAAAGATGAGTCTCTCAGTCAATGAATCAGTTGACTGAGAACTTGAAAGCTACTTTCGTGTTCTTACTCATTAGTACCAAAAATATAATCTTTAGATATTCTGCAGCTGATTTCACATCTTGCTATCCAAGCTACAGTGCTGAAAGTCTGCAGAAGTGAAATAACCACAGGTGACCACTACTATTACATAAATTCTAGGGTAATTATTGGCAATCCTCACACCATCCATCTTATCTGCTTTGACTTGCAGCATAGAATGAACTTAAAAAATCTGAGATGACTTTTAAGGCACCTTAAACAACTCTCTCTCTCTCTCTCTCTCACACACACACACACACACACACACACACACACACACACAAAGCATCCAATTTCAACGATCGAATATATTCTCCTTTTCTTATTATGCTACAATAGAACTAAGACTTGCCATCTGCATCATTTAGTACATATATATGTATATGTTGCTGACAGAATCTGTCTACCTCATGTATTGATGGGCTTCACACATTACCAATTATTCTTCATACTAATTGGATGAGCACATATAATGTCGAGCATTAGAAGTATAGCTTGAAATGTGCTGAAATGATTTCAGATAAAAATCTAGAATTGCTATGTTGTGATTCTCTTTAAGCTGTGAAATAGTATAGCTTACAGGAAAACATTGGGAAGGAATGACTAACCATGAAGTAACATATTCTTTTATCACAGAGCACAGAATTACTTGACAGTGGGGAACCAGAGCGGACACATGAATTGCTCATTGATTGTGGGTACAGCAATCATGAAGCTACTGTTTTAGTGCTCCAACCCGAAAAGATTGCTAGGATGACAATGGAAAAGGATTTGAGTACCTTACAAGAATTTGGAGGTGTCCAAGGGGTAGCAGAGGCTCTCGGCAGTGATATGGCAAAAGGAATTTCAGGTCATGAGGAGGGCCTCCATAACCGACTCACTGCACTCCTTAAACCCAAGTCGGAGGCTCATAGCAGAAACTTCATCCACTTCCTCAGGAAATCTTTCGACAGTAGCACCATTGTCCTCCTCCTAATATTGGCTATTTTGTCATTTGCCTTTGGCATCAAGGAGAAAGGACTGAGGACGGGTTGGTATGAAGGGGCTCTGATACTAGGTGCCGTCATTCTAATCGTGATAGTTCAATCAGTTTGTGAATTTCGGAATGAAAATTCATGTCAGCTGTCAAGAAACCAGCTTTGGCAAAATGGGGAACTGAAAGTCCCTGTTTTAAGAGGGGGATGCAGTCAAAGTATTTGCATTGCGGATGTCCTCTTGGGGGACATTGTGCTATTAGAGAAGGGAGACCAAGTTCCTGCCGATGGTTTGCTCATACTGACTGAATCCTTGGAAGTGGATGACAAAGCTGATCCCATCATCAATGATCAGAATCCATTCTTGTTCTATGGTTCCATAGTAACTCATGGAACTGGCAAAATGCTGGTGACCTCAGTTGGTGCCAAGACAAAGTTGGGCAATATGTTGAGCGGAGCTCCACTATCTAAAGAGACAAAAATAGAGGAGCAACTCAACAAGCTCAGAACTTTGATACAAATAAACAGTATTGTCAACTCAATAATCATCGCTGTGGTGTTGTTTTTGTGGTTCAAGCTGAAGAAGAAACCAGAAGACTCGGGCCTGCCGGACTTCTCAGGGAAGCCGCATCCTGTGAAGGAATTAATTGAAGCTATAAAAAGAGTTGCCCTGAAACCAGGAGGGATGTTGAATACGTTAACTTCATTTACTTTGCTACTTGTGGGGATAGCTGAAGGACTGCCATTAGCAATCGCTATTGCCATCACCTGCTGGAACAAGAGAATGCTAGGTGACAAGACCTTTGCTCAAGAACCATCCATTACTGTCACCATGGCATCAGTCAACATTATCTGCACTGACGAAACAGGGGGACTAACCTTGACCCCACAAGAGGTTGAAAGGTGCTGGATTGGTGAAGAAGTTATCAGTAAAGATTCCGAGATATCTAATCATGTTCAGGAAGCATTTTGCGATGGAATTGGCATATCATCTTTATCACCAGAGAACAGTCAAACCTCTGTGGGTAACTCAATCCTTTCTTGGGCTGCAGAGCAATGGGGATTCAAAATGGATATCTGGAAGCAACATCACAGTATCATTAAGTTCGAACAGCCAACCCACAATGAGAACATAGTTGCAGCATTGATTGGACAGGATGGAGGTAACGGGCCCAGGTACTTGCACTTCAGGGGACCTGCAACAACAATATTAGACATGTGTTCACAATTTTATGACATTGAAGGCATAAAAAGGCCCATGGATATAAGTAAAAAGATGAATTTTGAAGGCCACATTAAGCAAATGAGGTCAGAAGGTTTTGAATCCATTGCGTTTGCCTGTAAGAAAGTTGATGACTCCAGGTTTGATGAAGGCAATCTGACGATGGTGGGACTGTTGGGGCTGAAGAAGCCTGGCTGGGAGGTGATAAAACAATGCAGAGAAGCTGGAATTAAAGTACTATTAGTATCGGGGGAGGAGGTTTCGATGCTTCAGAGCATTGCTACAGACATTGGAGTCATACTGCCTGATTCAGATGCACTGGTTATCACAGGTGAAAACTTTAGGAATAGCTCTGATCAACAGAGGATGGATATAGCATCTAGAATTTCTGTGATGGGGAACTCCCTCCCATCCGATAGACTCCTTCTGGTGAGTTGCTTGAAAGATCAAGGACACACAGTTGCAGTGGTCGGAAACAAAACAAATGACATTCCCACACTCAAAGCTGCGGATGTGGGACTCACGTTTGCTACTTGGAGCACTGACATTGCCAGAAAGAGCAGTGACATCATCATCATGGAAGGCAATTTTACATCCATCTTGGCCATAATTAAGTGTGGAAGATGCATATATTGCAATATGCGAAAGTACATTCAGTTTCAGCTAACTATGACCTTAGCTGGATTGTTGATACCCTTAATCACAAATGCCTCTCATGGAAGTTCCCCTATAACAACGATTCAGTTCCACTGGGCAATCTCAGTTTTGACTCCTCTAGGTGGTTTGGCTCTTTTGATGGAGCCGCCCTGTGAGATGATCATGAAGAAATTCACACCGGGGCAATATGGACAACTCATTACCAAGGTCATGTGGGTGAATATTTTCATACAAACAGCTTACCAGGCATCTCTTTTGGCAACCATACAGTCTAAAGGGCCTACAATGCTCAGGCTTAATGAGAAGTTAATTGGGACTCTAATATTCAACAGCTTTTTTCTATGCCAGTTATTCAACAAGTTCAACGCACGAGAGCCTGAAAACAAGAACATCTTCAGAGGGGTCCATCACAGTAAATGGTTTTGGATGGGTACAGTTACCGCCTTGTTGTTGCAGTTCACATTTTTTGAGATAGCACATATCATTGCAGGGGATTCAAGATTGACATATGCAGAATGGGGAATGTGTCTGCTTCCTGGGATAATCTCATGGTGCATTGACTTAGCTGGAAAGTGCATATGCCTGATGATTAAAAGTTGTGACACAAAGCCACCAGGTTCAGTTGTCAGAGATAATGGAAACCTAACCTTGGCTGACCCAGAACCAGCTGGCGATCTTGAGCTTCCACTCATGCAGGAAGTTGAAGGCCCAACATATCAGAGTTAGTCCTTATCTGCAAGAGATGGAAGAACTGAATAGGGGTACGTGGAGTTGTAAATAAGGTGGGTTAGGAGGATGCACGATAGAAGTGAGTCAGACAGAATGATTCAGTTCATTGACTTAGATTTTTAACTTGACTGATTAGTTGTCAAGAGTTGCTCATTCAAGGGGCCATGTAAATAATTTTTAAAGGACCATAATGATAGCCATCTACATCTCCCAGTTAATCCTTATTCCTCCCATTCTTCTCGCTTCTTCATTTTTTCTTGCATTAAACCATGTAATCACCCCTCTTTCATTTTGAAATTGGTTATAATTTCTGCAAATTGCCTCTTATTAGCACTTCTTTCATGGTGGTCACAGTTAATTTCTGGAAAAGTCTTACAGAGTATCTGAAAAGCTACGTAAGAGATCTTCAGAATGTACATTTTCATACGCATATGAGCAAGTAAATTAGCTGCAATTGTAAGAATCAGAGATTATTCAATATAAAGAGAGAAAGCAAATAATAACAGAAGATGATCGTAAGTTTTTATTCAGGCATCTTCCATCACAAGCTGTTTATCTAATAGAAACTAGCTGAAGAGACTACTGAGACAAGAGTTTGGAGCGTGAATAGATGCTAACAAGTAGGTGAAGTCATTAAGAAAAGAGGAGCATCTGCAACTGAGCTTAGCTGAGAGCGAGACAGCAACTTATTTGGAATTCCATTGCTATTCGATTCTCTGTCCCGTGAGCAGTTGATGGCTCCTTAACACCCGTGTTTGGTGTGAATGGCTCAACACATTTTCCATTGGCAACCTTCATTAAGACATGCTGTCTTATGCAAGACTTGAACAAATTCACAGCTTGCCTCGTCACCTAATTTCCAACAACATCATCAAGGAAAATAGCGAATTAACCCCAAAAAAGTATCTACTATTCAGTATATGATGCTCGACAAGGACCATTGAAACTCTTAAGTTAATGAACATCACTAATTCGTCTAATCAACAGTCATGAATAATGGTGTCGACAGAACAAGACGACTAACCATTGACTCTCCCTAATTCTCACTAATTCTCCTTCCTTCTCCTCCTTCTTCCTATCTTTGATTCCCTCTAGCACTAACTCTCAAGCGCGCGTGCGAAATCAAAAGCAGATCTTGAACAAAACCCAGTTGAAGGAACGGTTTGGCAAACCCGCAGCAAACGAACTTGGACGGAAGGCGACCAAAATCGTTGGTTTCGAGCTTTGCCTCGATTGGACTCACTCACTAGCTGAGCATATCGTTGTATAGCAGATCTCTCGAGAGAAACAGAAAGTGCAGACATGGATCTGAAACTAGCACCTGCAAGCGAGCTCAGTTGAAGCACCAGTCGGGCCATGAAGCTGTTCAAAGTCAACGGTCTCTCCATTTCTGGTGAGTCTGTCTGGTCATTATCCGTGGCTCATTTGTCGTTTAAGTGATTGGATGACGAGTGATCTTGCTATGCGCCCACTAGGGTGTGCAAAATAGACCACTTGAGCCGGCCAGTTGGGTTTGATTCGCAGGAGTATCAATTCGGTTTTTGATCCCTAAAAGTGCAATAGGTGTTCGGACGATTTAGTTCCCGATTCCAAGGGGGAACCGGATCGATTATACATACTTTTTTAATTATTTTATTTCTTCAAAAAAGTTAGTGAGTTCAGTTTATTATTTCTGAGAAATAGGAGCTTGTAATTGGACAATAAAATATTCGGATGAAAGTATATGATTTATCTTGAGCTCTGAATTTGTTCTTGGTTACGGTTTGAACTTGTAATTATGGTTATAATTATGGTTAATGGATCAACGAAAGCCAATAAATTAAGATACGCTTTTTCTATTCACGTATCTCTTTTGGATTCATGTATTTCCTCAACTTTTGTGTTCACGTTTCTATTGATTTCATGAATTTCCTAGATTCATGTATCTTTCGGTTCATATATTTATTGAGTTCATGAATATCTTGAATTTACGTATCTTTGGATACATGAATATCTTGGATTCACGTATCTCTTTATTTATGAATTTCGTGGATATACGCATCTATTTAATTCATGTATCTCTTTATTACATGAACTAAAAAGCTCTATAAATAGATAGAAGCATAGAGCTTCATTAGAATAGGTTTTTGGTTTTGATTTTTCCAACTCGATTCCAAAAGGCTTTGATATACTTTCCTACTCTTCTGTTTTTTCTGAGTGTGCTGGTTCAATTGAACGGTTCGATTGAGTCATGTTTGCATGGTGCTGATCCAAACATGTTCGAGGTATTGTATCTTGGGAGGCATAGTTCGTGAATCTGCGGAGCACCTTAGGCAGGAACTAATCGCCTTAAGGAGATTCAGATATCCGTACCTCACCTCCAATTTTATATTCTGATTACAACAAACAGTGTGTATTTTCTGGATTATTTTCCAACAATCTTAAGGCGATTATCTTACTCAATGTGTTTGTTGTACTTGTCAGATTATTGAGATGGCTGAAAACAATCAAGTGCCCTTCAATGTCCCGAATGTTTCAGGAGACGTTCCTTTGGTCAATTCGACCGTTGCTATGCAAGATATTCAACTCTCAGGGTCTGAATTTGTAGCAGCTTATGCTACGGGCCCTTGGGCTAACACCAATTTTGGTGGTGCGGGTACAAGTTATTCGACTAGTATACCTGGGACTGTATTTTAGAACAGTACAGGCCAAATGGCTTTTGGCTCCGTTTCTGGAGGGGTAGTTCAATGAACTTTGCTGACTGCGATGGCAACACCTTCAATTACAGCTAATGAGAAACCAGAGAAATTCACCGGAGTGGGTTTTAAACAATGGCAGCAGAAGATGTTCTTCTATCTGACCATGCTCAATCTGACGAAATATTTATCGGAGGTGTGCCCGATAATTAGTCCAGATGAGCAAGATGTCACGACGCTCGGTGCGTTGGAGGCTTGGAAGCATGGGGACTTCTTATGCCGAAATTATATCCTTAACTGTTTAGTGAATTCTCTTTATAATGTTTATTGTAATATTGAATCTGCTAAATAGTTATGGGAGTCCTTAGAGAAGAAATACAAGACTGAGGACGCTGGCACCAAGAAATTTGTGGTTGCCAAATTCTTGGACTACAAGATGGTGAATTCTAAATCTGTCATGAGTCAAGTTCAAGAATTGCAATTAATTCTGAGTGACATCTCTGCCGAGGGAATGATTCTTAGTGAATCATTCCAAGTGGCGGCTATGATTGAGAAAATGCCTCCGGGATGGTCAGACTTCAAAAATTATTTGAAGCACAAACGGAAGGAGATGAGCCTTGAAGATCTCATTTTGCGCCTTAGAATCGAGGAGGACAATAGAAGGAGTGCGAACCATTTGTCTGAGCCAAAGGCCAACGTTGTGGAATCTTCCAAATCCCAGCAAGATAGAAAAAGGAAGATGTCTTTTCAAGGAAAAGGCAAGCAGAATGAACAGTTCCAGAAATTTCAAGGGATGTGTTTTATATGCAACAAGCCTGGCCATCGTGCTAAGGATTGCAAGAAGCGCCCGAAAAAAGGCAAGAACGATGGTGCAGCCCAGCAACTGAATTTGATAGAACGTGACAATATTGGAAGACTGTCTGCTGTGGTAATGTCTGAAGCATCTCTGGTGTCCAACACTAATGGCTGGTGGCTAGACACAGGTGCTACAAATCACATTTGTGCAGACAAACACATGTTCTCATCTTATGAGAAGGCTGAAGAAGATGAGAAACTTTATATGGCTAACTCTGCATCTGCAAAGATTGCCGGAAGAGGAAAAGTGATTCTGAAGTTTACATTTGGCAAGGAGGTTGCCCTGCTGGATGTGCTGCATGTACCAGAGATTCAGAAAAACCTAATTTCTGGCCCCATACTTGTCAAGAAGGGTTTCAACGTTGTATTTGAATCTGACAAATTTGTACTTTCTAAAGGAGGGATGTATGTGGAAAAATGGTACTTGTGTAATGACCTGTTTAAGGCCAATGTGGCTGTCATTGATGTAAACTCAAAGTATGTGTACCCAAAGACTATTAATAAAGAAAAGTCTTCAGTTTACACTGTTGTGTCTCCTTATCTATAGCATGGTAGATTAGGACAAGTAAACTATGGTACAATGAAAAGAATAGCAAATTTGGGGTTAATTCTAAGATTTGAGTTGGATGCCCGTTACAAGTGTGAGACTTGTGTTGAGGCCAAGTTTGCTAAGAAACCTTTCAAATCCATTGAAAGAACAAATGAACCTCTACAATTAATCCATAGTGATCTGTGTGATTTAAAGTTTGTAGAAAGTAGAGGTGGAAAGAAGTACTTCATCACATTTGTGGATGACTGTACTAGATTTTGCTATGTTTATTTACTAACTAGCAAAGATGAGACTATGAGCATGTTTGTCAAGTATAAAAATGAAGTTGAAAACCAACTTGATAAACGAATCAAAGTGCTTAGGTCTGATAAAGGAGGAGAATACAGTTCAATCAAGTTCAAAGAGTTTTGTGCTAGTTTTGGAATAATTCTCCAAATGACTACACCTTATACTCCACAACAAAATGGAGTTGCTGAACGATTGAACAAGATACTAAAGGAGATGGCTAATGCCATGCTTTTGAGTTCAGGTTTACCTCAGAACTTGTGGGGGGAGGCAGTTTTAACTGCAAATTATATTCTTAATAAAATACCCCACAAAAAGACAAGTAAAACTCCATACAAGTTATGGAATGGAAAGTTGCCATCCTACAATTTTCTAAAAGTGTGGGGGTGCTTGGCCAAGGTGGCAATTCCTCCTCCTAAACAAACTCGGTTGGGACTTAAAACGGTGGATTGCATATTCATCGGTTATGCTCAAAATAGTAGCGCATATAGATTTTTGGTTCACAAATATGAAAATGCGGAAATCCATGTCAATACAATCCTAGAATCAAAGGATGCTTTTGAGAATATATATCCTGCAAAAAGAAATCAAGGAGAACTTTCTCAGAAAAGGCTTAGAGAATTGGAATATGAGAATGATGAAGTTGTGACCCAAGAAGCCGAACTTCGAAGGAGTAAAAGGTCTTGAATTGAAAAATCTTTCGGACTTGATTTTATAACATACATGTTAGAAGGTGAGCCTCAAACATATAAAGAGGCAATGTCATCTCTAGATGCTCCTTTATGGAAAGAAGCTATTGACAATGAAATCCATTCTATCCTAAGTAACCATACTTGGGAATTGGTTGATCTTCCACTTGGAAATAAACCAATTGGATGTAAATGGATATTCAAGAAAAAACTAAAAGCTGATGGTTCCATTGATAAGTACAAAGCTCGGCTTGTAGCCAAAGGGTTTAGACAAAAAGAGGGTCTTGACTACTTTCATACTTATTCACCCGTCACAAGAATAACATTAGTAAGGATGTTGATTGCTATAGCTTCGCTATACAATTTGCAGATACATCAAATGGATGTGAAAATTGCATTCTTAAATGGTAATCTCGACGAGAAGATTTATATGGAACAACCTGAAGGGTTCAAGGTCAAAGGACAAGAACACAAAGTGTGTAGACTTGTCAAATCATTGTATGGACTTAAACAAGCTCCTAAGCAATGGCATGAGAAATTTGACTAGGTAATGATTCAAAATGGGTATAGAATCAATGAGTGTGACAAATGTGTGTACACTAAATCCACAACAGTTGGATATGTACTTATTTGTCTATATGTCGATGACTTACTAATTCTTGGAGATAACATTGAGGTCATCAAAATCACCAAGAACATTCTCAAGAAGAACTTTGAGATGAAAGAGTTAGGTGTAGCGGATGTTATACTCGGCATCATAATTCTAAGGAATTCTGATGGCTTAGGTTTAACACAATCTCATTACATTGAAAAGGTAATTGAGAGATTTAAAGGATTCGGCATTAAAGATGCAAACAATCCTTTTCTTTCACACCTAACTTTAAGAAAGAACATTGGAAATAGTGTCAGACAGCTGGAATACTCTCAAGTAATCGGCAACATCATGTATATCATGAATTGCACTAGACCTGATATTGCATACTCAGTAAGCAAACTGAGTAGATATACCAGTAACCTAGGTCACGAGCACTAGAATGCTTTGATGAGAGTATTACGATATTTGAAAACGACAAAAGACTATGTTCTACAATATGGCAAATATCCAGCTGTTTTGGAAGGTTATTGTGATACCAACTGGATTTCAGATTCTGATGAATCGAAATCAACTAGCGGATATGTGTTCACGCTAGGAGGTGCCGCAGTGTCATGGAAATCCTTTAAACAAACTCTAATAATGCGCTCTACAATGGAATCGGAGTTTGTTGCTTTGGATAAAGCTGCTGAAGAAGCAGAATGACTTCGGCAATTTTTAGAAGATGTTCCAGTGTGGCCAAAACCTATTCCTGCAATTTGCATACATTGTGATAATCAAGCGGCAATTGCAAGGGCACATAATGTGATTTATAATGGTAAGTCTAGACACATTTGTCGTAAACACAATACTGTAAGGCAGTTGCTCTCAAATGGAATAATTTCTTTAGACTTTGTAAAGTCAAAGGAAAATATTACGGATCCGCTGACAAAAGGTTTGTCAAAAGAGTAGATAAACTGCGCATCGAGGGGAATGGGTTTAAGAGCCTTAACCCAATAAAGAGATTGCAGGGTGGAAACCTAACCTATGTGATTGGAGATCCCATGGACTAGGTTCAATAGGACAACGCAAATTTTGGAAACTCTAGTGTGAGCACTGTCTCCCATTCCTATGATGCAACAGTGCTTTCCTACAGCATTATTAAGGGTACGCTATGCGTTCAATGATTCCTATAACTTGAGATGTAACATCCAAGTGAGATATGGTAGGCTATCTTTAAAAGGAATGCGCCTATATGCGTGGAGCTGGCCGACTCTATGAAAATTTTCTAAAGGCTCAATTTTCTAAAGCACGCATGAATCCCGAGAGGTTCAGGGCCGAAAGAACGAACACAACCGAGAACCAATCTTGAATTGGAGGTACTCCGTGTGAGGTTTATTGTCTAGTCTTACACCAACAACTGGCGATTCAAGGCTTAGTCCATCGACTAGTTAAGTAAGTCCGGTAGGCTTTCACTAAAGAATGTTTAAAGCGAAAGCTACCTATCTTGATGCGGTGTATTTCAACAAGCATGCTCAGATTCCTTCGAGCCAAAAAAATGTTTTGTTGATCCATTAATGTGGGGGATTGTTGTAATTATGGTTAATGGATCAACGAAAGCCAATAAATTAAGATACGTTTTTTCTATTCACGTATCTCTTTTGGATTCATGTATTTCCTCAACTTTTGTGTTAACGTTTCTATTGATTTCATGAATTTCCTAGATTCATGTATCTTTCAGTTCATATATTTATTGAATTCATGAATCTCTTGAATTCACGTATCTTTGGATACATGAATTTCTTGGATTCACGTATCTCTTTATTCATGAATCTCGTGGATACACGCGTCTATTTAATTCATGTATCTCTTTAGTACATGAACTAAAAAGCTCTATAAATAGATAGAAGCATAGAGCTTCATTAGAATAGGTTTTTGGTTTTGGTTTTTCCAACTCGATTCCAAAAGGCTTTGATATACTTTCCTACTCTTCTGTTTTTTCTGAGTGTGCTGGTTCAATTGAACGGTTCGATTGAGTCCTGTTTGCATGGTGCTGATCCAAACATGTTCGAGGTATTGTATCTTGGGAGGCATAGTTCGTGAATCTGCGGAGCACCTTTGGCAGGAACTAATCGCCTTAAGGAGATTCGGATATCCGTATTTCACCTCCAATTTTATATTCTGATTACAACAAACAATGTGTATTTTCTGGATTATTTTCCAACATGAACAATAAGATATCTGGATGGATACATTAAAATAAAAAAAATAATGATCGATTCCAATGGACTGGACTAGAATTGGACTGGATTGGTGGTTCAGTCCAGTTCTTGCTTCTAAGATCAATTGGTCTGGTCCCTGACTCTCAGTTCCAACTTAGAACCGAATCAAATTGGGGATTGATCACTCCTACTATAATTGCCATGCAATATCTCAAACGACAAACTCAAAGGGAGCTTATATTTCATGGGTCAGAGGTAAAAAGTTTGAACCTTTTTCTCAGATTGAGTCCAAAGTTATCCACATGCAACAATTCGTGATTCTTTTGGACATAAGGCTTGATTTGTTTTTGTTCGCATAATTGGCATGTCTTGCTTACCACCAAGCCAAGCAGGTTGGATTGGGTAAATTTTTTTTGTCCAATTCAAATTAACTCATTTTAATACAATATAAATTTAGCGACCCATATTTCGATCCAATCAAATACTCGACCCAACTCGTATTATTAAAACATGTCCTTATTATACCAAATCTATGAAAATTCATACACAACCATTTAACCTAATTTAAGCTCTTTACGTAAATTTATTACTTTAATAAAATGTAATATCAAATAAAAAAAGTAAATTAACGAAATAAAAAGTTGTTACTTGCTCTCACCTCCCCTGTCCAACTCAGCTGTCGCGGTCTCCGTTCCATCCAAGCCCCACGACATCACCATTAAGCCGCCAAACTTGTTGCCGCGGCCCCTCTCTCTATAGATCCAACTCGGCCTGTTACGATGGTTGCTGCGTCTCCACGATCCAAGTCTGCCTAATAAACCCGTACTTGGATTGCACTGACAAAGTGATCAATGCCGGTGCTTAGTCATTGGCATCGCCAACGTCAACATAGTCAGATCAAAATTGTTGGAAACTTTTGTAGATTAAAAAAATAAATTTAAATTAAAAGATTACATTAAGGAAAGATCTAAAATGTTTTGTCCACCATTGCCGCGCACTTTGTAATTTTTTCTCTCAATTTTTTTTTTGAGTTAAATCTCCAAAAATGTTTTAGTCTCAAAAGGCCAAATGAGTTCAAATTTGGGTCATTCAAGCAACCCATCATGACCCATTTTACTAGGCCTTATTTTGTCAGTCCATTTTGCCCTCTTTATTGCTAAATGAGTTACCAATTTTGTGAGTTGCACCAGCTCTACTTACCACTTGTTGTCGGAGAAAGGAAGAATTTGATGGACCATTTTACAAACATTGTTTGGCATGATTATGATTGTGGTTTGATATAACGCATCTTCGTGACTTTTATCGGTCCTCTCTCAAGTTTTGTTCTAAAACAATAAGCCCATCTCGTCTTTTATAGCACGATCTCATTGCACGTGAGATGTGTTTATAAGTTTCTAGCTCTTCTAAATCTGTATATAGGACATGGCTTAAAATAGTATTGCTAATGGATCAAAAATCACCTTTGATTTTCTCACATGTGTAGACCTCCTCTAAATAGGTATTTCAAGGTCATTAATCTGTTTCGGATCACAATGTTCCTCTTGAACTACCTGCTCATTGATGATAGGTTCATCTCGAACCTCTCCTTCAGGCAAACTTTGATCCACTAGAACCATATCCACGAGTATTGTGTCCAGTTCAACATATTCTGATTAAGCTGCCTTTTCATACTCTGTCTGATGATCCTATTCATCTATTTTTTCATAAAATTCCACGTGTTATTCTCATAATCCCAAAGTCTATAGCCACACTCATCTTCACCAAATCCAATAAAGACGCACTTTTGGGATTTCACATTAAAGCCTCTTCCTATCCTCCTTGTTAATCAAAGCATATGCAATATAAAAAAAGACTTTTAAATATGAATAATTAACATTTTCTTAACCACTGCTCTTGTGGTATTTTTCCATCCAGTGCACTAGATGGTTTTATTCCAAAGTGTAGTGGGAGACATGCATGTAGCCTCATGTATCTTGCACACTCGAAAATAGTTGTGTTCATCCTTTCAGCTACACTATTCTCTTAAGGAGTTTTAAGAATAGTCTTCAATTCATGTATACCTTCCCGGCTTAAGTTTTCTACAAATTCCTTGCTCGTGTATTCACATAATTATCGGATTTTAGAGTTTTAATCTGATAATTTGTCTCATTTTCTATCAATTGCTATTGGGCCGAGTGCCGGGCCAAGTGTGACTGGGAGCTTGAGCAAACATTGTTAGGTGCCTCGCCTTCTAGAAATGCTTAGTGTGTATAGGCCATGTAGCGCTACAGACCCATTCTAGTATGGTGCCCGAGTGACACACTGAAACCTCTAGGACTAGGAAATTAAGCTAATAATTTGACCTATTTTTTAACTTACAAAGTAGAACATTCAAGAAGAGTTTTGATGTTTTCCCTATGAGAGGTTAAGTGGAAACACTTCTGGGATTGCTTGGTTCTATGGTTGGAAAACACTTGAGAGCTTGTGCAACTGTATTTATGATTCTATGGATTCAAAGTGAAACTTTTGTGGGAGCTCACCCCGTCAATGTAAGTACCAAAGTATTGCACATTATTTGCCTATGGGGTTTTGATGAACCTCATATTCAATAGTCACTTTCCATAATGTTGTATGAGAGCGCATGTCGACTGTTCAAATCCTGTCATTCCCTCTCAAAACTCATTACTCATGGCATTGGGTTCACAGCTTGTGATGAATTTTTTTAACCATTACCAATTACTTTTAAAATTTAAGCTGTTATATGATGGTGTGATTTAATACTTAAATATTGTAACGGTATCCCTTGTAAGTATGCCAGGCTCTAGCCTAAGATTGAGGCAAAGAAATTTAATTAGAGACAAATAAAAGGTCAAGACAGATTTCAATTTAAAACATTTTGCTATGATATCATGTGAAATATTTTAAACTATCACCGCCTACTTTGTGGTGTGGGAAGGCAGGGGACTGGGTGCCGTAATCGGATGAGCCCAGCCGATTGCTATTGGGCCGAGTGCCCGACCAAGTTTGACTAGGATCTTGAGCAATCATCGTCGGGTGCCCTGCCTTCCTAGAAATGTTAGTGCATATAGGCCATGTAGCGTGCTCCCGACCCATTATAGTCAGGTGCCCGAGTGACACATAGAAACCTCCGAGACTCGGATTTAAAGCTAATAATTTGACCTTATTTTGTAACTAACAAAGTAGAACATTCAAGAGGAGTTTTGATGTTTTCTCTTCGTCAATTTTTTAGACTAGTTCCTTATGAGAGGTTGCGCGAAAACGCTACTGGGATTGCTTGGTTCTATGGCTGGAAAACCCTCGAGAGCTTGTGCAATTGTATTTATAATTCTCTGGATTCATAGCGAAACTTTTGCGGGTGCTCACCCTATGAATGTAAGTAGCGGATCAAAACACAATGTAAATCTTGGTGTTTTTGTTTCTACTTTTCTATGAAATTGTTTCGGACTGTCATTCATTGATCAATTGCATGATCTATCGAAAAGCATAAATTTCTACAACATACTTTAAAAAATTTAGTTGAATAATGTGCCTATTGGCAAAGTAGAATAAAACCGAACGACAAATTAGGAAAAAAGAAAAATGTTAGTTTCACAAAGTGGCAATTTGTTTGGTTTCAATTTATGCGTTAAATTCTAACAAAAAAAAAATCTACTCATTAAATCATGTACTTTTCCACATGGAGTTAAGTAGATACCAAGGATCTAAGTAGTACTCTCAGTCGCGCGTTAAATGATGTACCTTTCCACGTGGAGTCAAGTAGCTATCAAGAATCTAAGCTGTACTCTTAGTTACGCGTTGAATCATGTACTTTTCCACGGGGAGTTAACTCAGTTAAGCAAGAGAGAACAGAAAGCACAAAGAAAATCCTTGAATCTAGAAAACTTTCTCTTCACGCGCTTTATCTTTGTCTTGGTTCATTTGTTGTTGTGCTTTCCAATTCATGCCCTTGTCCTTCTTTTTAAAATTATATTAATATGTTTTTGTAATTCATCAAACCAACTTAAAACATGATAAAATTTGTGAGCTATAAAAAATCAGGCACTTCTTAATATTCTTTGAGCTAGATCATTCCCTTTGTTTATTTAGTTGGGGATAATGCTATAAATGGTCCTTCAATTTTGGTTCAATGTGCATTTTCACCTATGAACTTTGAATTTGTTTAATTTGATCTTGGAACTTTGGCCTAATGTGCAATATCATCAATGAATCATATAATTTGCTTAATTTAATCTCTCAACTTTTTGTTAATGTTCAATCTAGTCCTTAAATTATATGAAAACATGTAATGTTATCATTGCATTAATTTAAAATAAAGAATTGAATTTTTTCATATAATTCATGCACTAAATTGAATATTTATCAAAAGCTAGGAATCACATTCAATGAATTAAAAGTTTATAAACGATATTATATATTATGCTAAGATTTAGGGATTGTATTGAACAAATTAAAAGTTCGGAGCTAACATTGCACATTGAGAAAAAGTTTGGGACCGTTTGTGTCATTTTCTCATTTAATTGTGATTTTTTTCTTTGTAAAAAGAAAATAGCATATGATTTTTGAGAAGGGCCGTGTTAAATTTTGTAAAATAAAATAGCAATATTCACAAAGTGATCAAGGAATTGACTCCTTTACGTGTAACCACCAAGGTCTACGACAAATACTTAAAATTTTTAGTGATCATAATGTTAATCCTTTTCTTTTTGTAATGAGAATAGATATCTTTTTCTTTGCCTGGGCTATTTCCTTCGTGGAGATCGATGAAAGTGGGTGGTCAGTTGAGAGGAACCGTTTGTAATTGATATTGGTTCAGTGACAGTGGTCCTGGTGTCATTGTTGATGCTAAGATTAGCTGATTGAGATGGAACTAGCTTTGAGGTCTTTGTTGGTGGTTCTTTTGAAGCTAGATCTTGGGTGCGTTTAGGAAGACTTTTAGGGAAAGTTTTTAGGAAAATGCAAAGACCTTTGAATTTAATGTGTTTTTCAAAATGCCTCTTTGGAGCTATATTTGATTTGGTCCAGATAGACCCATTATTGGGGCCTTTGTTGGTGTTTTTTTTTTTTTTTTTGGAGTTGCCGCTTGTGCCCTCTATTTTGGAGTAGCATTTGATTGCTTTTTTTTTTTTAAATTGTGCTCAAGTTACCATTGCTTGGATTGTGCCCCTTGTTTGGGTTTGCCCTTGGGTTCTTCTTTTGATTTTATCTTCCGTAGTATGTTTGCTTTCAATTGAACATCACTTAAAAACCTTTGATGTTTTTGATTAGCGAACCGAGATTCTGATACTAGTTGTTAGGAGTCGCGCACTGATTCCAGAAAAAAATATGCAAATAAACAATTCACACAGGTAAAATGTAATAATAAATAACAGAATTGGAAGAATACACCAAGAAAATTTATTATCGAAATTCACCTAAACCTAGGCTAAATCTCCGTATAGAGGCACCTTGCAAATTCACTAGATTTCGAAAACAATAGAAATACAATTATAATCTTTTCTTAAGATCCATACATAAAGAAATTGAGAAAATTTACAAAGAGAAAACTCACTTTTTCTTTTCTCTCCATTTTTTTCTTAGCTCCTTTATGTTTGGCTCTTGCCTCTCAATAACCAATGTATGTGATGTAACTTTTAACCACGAAGCAAAACAAAGAGAAAATACAAAAAAAAAAAGGCTCTTAAAAATATTTGGCTTCACCCACCAACATCTCGTTCATTCAATGTAGGTATGATAGCCTAGTGTCACGGTCAAGAGATTCCGGTAACTTAAGGGCTATGCCTCCTCGAGGAGGACCTCTTGTACTCACTTGGCTTCCCGACGAGACTTCTTCTGGAACTTTCCAAGGGCGGGCGATACCGTCATTATGCCAAGTTCTAAAAGTCTCTGCTATTTATGTCGGTAGTTGGTAGTTGTCATTAGTGTTGGTAGATAAGGTGGTGCAATCTCGTCTACCGGATAAAGAGTCAATCAATGGATGTAATCTGAGGGTCTCTAGTATAAGAATGAGTGTTCTCCCCCTCATTTGTAATCATTCAATCATTTCAGTAATATCAAAACTCATTTCTTTCCAAAGCTCCTCTCTCTTTAGAATCTTTCTCTCTCTACGATCTGGGTGAAATGAGTGAGTGAACGATCGATTGAGCAAGTTGGCTCAGGCGTATCAAAGGTGTCTGAGTCGCCGCACGGTCACGATCCCAATCGATCGGCCCATGACACTAGCGTAGGCCTATTTGGACTCTGAAAAAATTGGTCCAAGTCGAGCCGTGCTTAGCATGAGTTTTTTTTTTTTGGGCACTCCGAACAATTGGTTGTGCGAATGGACAATGTATCTACAGAAAAACCTGTTCCATTTGCTGTTTCTTTCCAATAAACGACCTTTCAGAGTATTATCAAATTGATACTATTTTCTTACTTAAACTCATCATGCACTTTTTTTTAGTCGAAAAACCCTTGCACGCTTCACTGTCCTTAGCTAGTCATTGAATTTCTTGTCAAAAGAAGTCTCTTACCAAACGCTCACTTTTTTCTCACTTTTTTCTCACTTTTTTTTACCTTCTTCGATACTCATTATTCCATATGAGATTTAAGCACCCAAAAATATTTTCAATCACACATTTTCAGCATACCACCAAACAAATGAAAAGCAATCATTTTCTTAGAAATAATTTTCATAAAAAATATTTTCCTTTATCAATAAAATTTTACGCGAAACAAACACACCTTGAAAAAGAATTCTATCTACATATATTTGAAGCGTATCTAGTGGTACAATATGATGAAGTTGTAGAGTATGATAGAGAAAACTAATATTTAAGTGCAGAAACAGTTTGTTATAAATAGGCACTTCCCAGCAACATACGTGTAATTTTCATAAATTAAAGCAAATAATAGAGTTTTTACTGCAGCTAATATATCGAGGCAATATCTTTTATAATTGCAATGTTGAAAGCTTGTAACATTCGAGCTTCTAATGATGATACTAATAGTGATAGTGGAGATATTGCCTAGTGCGGCAATGTGGTTTTTCCCTTTCTAATTTTGGGAATGGTTTTTCACATAAAAATTCTCATTTGATTTTTCTTCAAAGATTCACGTGAGTCGGTGTGGATCACTAGATTCACATAGTATCAAAATGGATCAAAATAGGTTAAAATGCGTCAATACGAGTAAGACCATTTTCAACTTGATCCTGACTCATCCGTCCAACGGTCCAGCAGGTCCTATGCACATAGGAAACGGGTAAAAGGAAAAACAAAAACGCAGAATTGATACGCGCAAACGCAAAGGCTACCTAGAGACTCACGAAACACCCTAAAATCCATCAGCTTCTCGAAGGCCTCGTAGTGTAAGTTGGACGGGAGTCATTGATTATTACGTTGAGTCCTACCAAGGATTAAAGAAAAATTCAAGGGCAGCGTTACTTCGTCCCCCTCCACGCACACCACCATGATGTCGGCTTGTCCTCCCTACCGATCGATCGATTAAAAGCATCCGGCTTTTATTGCACGCGGTTTGTTGGAAAATATCACCTATGACCGCGTAGGTTATATGGGGGAGAAGCAACTTGGAAACTTCACGATGACGACCAGAAAAAGAAAGATTGGACTTTGCCTCAATTTACTCCCTAGATTTCATTAGATATGGGGGGATATTCAGATGGATGATCCCTTATGTCATCCTTTTAGAATTGCACTAAATATGATTCTTTGTAAAGCTGAATGGTATATTATATGTATTTTGCCGATGTGGATTGCCAAGTCATCAATGTGGATCTAAAAAGATGACGCGGTTAGGTCAACTCAAATAAATTTCTTTTTCAAAAAAATACTTGTTCCTTCTCTCTTTTTGTTCTTCTTCTTTTTTTTTTCTTTCCTCTGAACCTTCATCACCGGCCATCCGGCCATCACGGTCTCCGATGTAGTTTTGCTTCCCTGCTTCCCACCACAAGCTCCACCGTGCAACCTTAGATTTGATTCGCAATTAAGTCATGTTTCCGTGCACGTATATCACAAGAAAACATAGAGACGACATTCCCTACATTGGTGTTCATAAAGTAATACATTGGAACCTTGACTAACATAATTGATAACCTCATGAGTGACTTTTGCTCCCTAATATGGTTGTACAGTGTCACAATGAGGTTGAGTCAAAGAATCAAGCTGCTTTCATAGCCAAAACCATCAAGATCGCCATAGGGCGGGAAAGACTCGGTACGACAACAATCAAATACATCCCACAACAAAATCTTCCAAAGAAGCTAATTCCAAGTTTCAGGCATTGATAATCGATTTTGTGTCATCCATTTTGTGCTAGTGATGACTAATCAAGGAACATGACCAAGCTAACGAGAACATAGATTTTCTGTGAAGTGGTTAATGACACTCGATGATCTTGTGTCATTCTCCTCTTGTCGACTGTTATCAGGTGAGACAAATCCCTTATCACTTTCATAGGGAAGTCATGCAGAAAAAGCTTCTAATTTATGCAATGAGACAATGAGTGTGATATTGTAACAAAAACCGATGCCTGTCCCATCCAAAATGTCCCTTTTGGGGATTTGGAATGAGAATTTGGGACGGATCCGTGGGAGAAGCACGGTTTTGGAAAGGGATAACGTTAGAAACGGCTTTGTTGGAACAGAATCCATCCTTTCATTGAAGAAAGTTCTTTTTAAGTACTGAAAGAAACTGACCAAAAAAAAAAAAAAAAAGTACTGAAAGAAAACAAGATGATGTTCCCATTTGTTAATCTTTGATTAGTGTTGTTCACTGAACTGTGCTTTGATTTGGTTAGCTTGTTTAGGTGACATCTTCCTATGCTTTGGTAATCCGTTTTTAATGTTGTTAACACGCTAATGGTTCTTATCTCCAGATATCATTATTAGTGAACAAATCAATATCAGTCATTCCGTGATGGGAGTTTTGCCATTTTGAGTTTTCTATTTTATCCCAATAATAATAATAATAAAAAGAGAAGAAGCAACTTAAAAAACTTAGGTTTATGACTAGAAGAAGAATTATTTTGACTTTGCCTCATTTTACTCCGTAGATATCCTAAAATAAAATAAAAAAATAGGGATAATGTGATGGATAATCCCAGAATTTTGGTTCGATTTTTTATGTAACTCACGAGGTTTTTTATTCAATTTAATTCTTAAACTTTTAGGATTGTACTCAATATGATCCTCACATAAAGTGCAATGCCATGCGATGTGTATTTTGCTGATGTGAATCGCCAAGCTAGCGTGCGGATCCAAGAAAATGATGCGTAAAGCTAGCTCAGCTAAAATAATTTTGTTTATATCAAAATACTCATTTTTCTCATCTTTTCTTCTTCTATTTTCTTCTTCCTCTATCTCAACCAATATTACTAGCCACCCCTCCACCATCATCGCGGATGTCGTTCCGCTATCACTACTTGCCATCGCAAACCTCATTGCACAACCTCAGATTTGATTTGCACTTAAGTCATGTTTCCATGCACCTATACCATAACAAAACATACTAATAACCTTCCCTACATTAACGTTGAAAGAGCAATACATAGGAACCTGGACTAACGTTATCTGTAACCTCACTAGTGATGTTTGCTCCCCCAGATAGGGTTAGACGGTGTCGCTGTTGGAAAAAGAATCTGATTTAATTGATTCAGAAAGTATCTTAGATAATCGTAGATATGATTTACTTTAGGAAAGTTAATATTGTGTAGATATATTGTTTTGATTCATTTATTGTACTACAAATATACATGTACATTGGTATGCAAAGTAATACAATATACAGAAAATTATTCTTCATCTTCACGAACTCTGTCATGGTATCGGAGCTTTCGGTTCTGATATAGCTTCCGCAAAATTGTTCGAATTGCCCTCCTTTCTTTTTCAACTTTGTTGTTGCAGTGCTTTGCCTGCAAAACAAATTGACACACTGAGTGAGAATTCGTTCTTCGCATATTTTTATTGCCTTCGATTGTTTTCTGGTTTATTGCTGCAAATCAGTACCTGCAAAAATAAAATCAGCACATCGAAAGGAATTCAACATCCAAGATGCAGAATCCAGACGGCAAAGAACTACCTGCATCTGACCAGGTCTCTGAAGAAGTTGAGCAGACTACTCAACACCCGGTGGCTCCAACCACGAGCCAGCTTCCACCTGCAATCCAATGGCCATACATGCCATGGGTTCCTATTCAAGGGTCATGGGGCACCGGAACCAGTCAATGGATTCCCGGACCCGGCCAACAGCAATAGCAACAGCCGAATCCAACTGGAGATTCGGATTCCTCCTTCCCGGGTCAAAGACCCGAATTCATTCCGGGTGGAATGCCTTTTGCTAATTCATACCCAAGTTTTCCACCTGGGTTTGTTCCGCTCCCTTTTCCCACCGGTCGTCCAGAACCAGGCGACCCACTCTATACCTCATCAGCTGATGGCCCGGAATTGAAGTTGATCACGCTCCAACTTGCTGGACCAGATCATTACTCTACATGGGCAAGGGACTTCCGTCGGGCTCTCGTTACAAAAGACAAGGACGGATTCCTTGATGGATCCGTCCCTCTTCCGACCGACGACCGCATGCAACGTCACTGGCGAAGGTGCAACCACTTGGTGCGAACTTGGATCGGGAACTGTGTGATGGCAGAAGTCGCCGCCGGACTTCCTCCTACAGAAGATACAAAAACGATGTGGGAAAACATTAGAGAAATGTATGGGAAACTTGATCGAGTTAAGGTTTTTTCTTTGACTCAAGCCCTTGCGGAATTGAAGCAAGGGAACCTTTCGGTTACCGCTTGCTTCAATCGCCTATCAGCCCTTTGGAACGAGCTCGAAGCCGCGGAGGAGCAGCTTGAAGGCCCAGAGACAACAATCTGGCAGTATAGGGAGATTAAGGAGAGGGAAAAAGTAACTCGCTTTCTATTAGTCCTAAATGATAGTTGGATACCTTTCCGCTCACACATCCTCGCCATGGAGCCGGTGCCGCCGCTCGGTCGTATTTTTCAACTTGCTATCCAAGAAGAAAACCAGCGACTTGCGACCACCGGACAAGAGAAGGGAGGAGAAAGCATCGCGCTTGCTGCATACGGGAAGAACTCGGACCGATTCCATGGTGTTTTTCGCACATCACAGCGAGGAACCAGCTCTGGTTTTCGTTCAGGAGGAAACGCTCGATTAGGCGGAGAGGAAGAAGACGTTTCTTTTGGAAACCCTAGCACTTACCGATCCAACGGTCCAGATCAGAAGCAAGGATCGGACGGTTACCGTGCTTTCAGAATTGACGGTGGAGATTACAGGCGTGGAAGAGCATCCGACGGTCCTTATGCTGTGCGATCTGACGGCCAAGATCAGCGCCGCCCACATGGATCCGACGGCTCCTATGCTATGCGATCCGACGGCCAAGATCAGCGCCGAACATACGGATCGAACGGCCCCTTTTCGTTGTCCTATGGTGCCGAATTATATAGAGGTGGAGGACAAAATTCTAAATTAAAGGGTAAGTATTGTGAATATTGCCGTCGTCCGCATCATACTATTGAAACATGTTGGAAATTGCATGGTAAGCCTGCTGACAAAGAAAAGAAAGGGAAAGAATTTTCTGCTTATCAGGTATCTGCACATGAAAATAATCCAGCTCAGCAACCAGTTACCCAGGATCAGTATGAGCAAATTATGAAGGCACTAAATCAAATGAGGGCTGTCGACAAGAGTGCCAATTTTTCAGGTACTTCATTATGTGCCACTAATAATATTTTAGTTGATGCATGGATTATTGATACTGGCGCCAGTGACCACATAGTTTGCAATGATTGTCTATTCTATGATATCCATACAATGCCTCAATCCTCCATATCTGTCCGTCTTCCAAACGGAAGTGTCACTGATGTCAGAAAAATTGGGACCGTATATCTTAGCAAAAATATTGTTCTAAGAAATGTGCTGTTCATTCCTGAGTTCGAATTTAATCTCATATCAGTTTCCAAAGTTTGTGAGGACAATCATTGTCAAGCCAATTTCAATTCTGAAAATTGTTCTTTTCAGGACCTTTTGACTGGGAAACTGATGGGCTTGGGTAGAATGGAACAAGGGCTCTATTTTTGGGTCAATCTTTCTGGAAATTCTACTTTATCCATGTCTTGTAATGCTATTTCTAGAAATAAAATTTCCCTTTCTCATAAGCGTCTTGGCCATAGTGCTCGTTTTCCTTGTCCTGATTGTAAGATATGCCCTTTGGCAAAACAAACACGAGCAACATTTCAAAATAGCACCTCTCGTGCCATCAGTGTCTTCTCACTACTTCATATGGATATTTGGGGGCCTTACCATACACCACACCGTGATGGATCCCGTTACTTTCTCACCATCGTTGACGATTACTCTCGTGCTACTTGGATATTTCTAATGCAATCCAAGAGTCAAACTTTTTCACATTTGTCGAAATTCATGTCCATGATCAAAAATCAATTCAATAAAGGTGTTCAAAGGATTCGAACAGATAATGGCAGTGAATTCTTTTCCCATGAATGTCAATCCTTTCTATCATCTCAAGGAATACTCCATGAGAGTTCTTGTGCATACACCCCTCAACAGAATGGTGTCGTCGAACGTAAACATCGACATCTTTTAGAAGTTGCCCGAGCATTAAAATATCAAGCTTCCATTCCTGAATCTTTTTGGGGAGATTGTGTGGTCACGGCAGCCTATTTAATTAATCGCATGCCAACTAGAATATTAGAAGGACGCACTCCTTTTGGAATGCTTTTTGGAAAAGAACCGACGATTGATCATCTTAGGGTATTTGGTTGTCTTTGCTATGTGACAAATATGAAACGTCATCATAAAATGGATCCCCGTGCTCTTCCATGCATCTTTATGGGATATCCAGTTTTGCAGAAGGGTTATCGTGTTATGGAGATATCTACAGGTCGCTTCTTTGTTAGCCACGATGTAATCTTCCATGAAGATGTATTCCCTTTCCAGAAGAAGGAATCTACACA
Organism: Eucalyptus pauciflora; assembly: GCA_007663325.1. Taxonomy (NCBI): domain Eukaryota; kingdom Viridiplantae; phylum Streptophyta; class Magnoliopsida; order Myrtales; family Myrtaceae; genus Eucalyptus; species Eucalyptus pauciflora. The sequence goes on from VMYD01000019.1 coordinate 654,260, forward strand.
TGAGTCATCAATATCGACATCGAATCATCGACAATTCTTATCAGTAGAGGAAGTCTCTATGTCGCCACAGTCCTTTTGGGTTACACCGGATCAGTCATGTTCTGAATCATGCCTTGTAATAGCACCCGTCGAATCTCCTGTTTCACCTGCCAGATCTCCGAATTACTCCCCTGTGATGGATCAATCCACTATTCCATCACCTCAGCAAAATGATAATGGGCTCTTCTCTTCACCAATTGCTGAACAAACACCAGTTCCAATGCCCAGGCGCTCACAACGAGCGGTGCGACCTCCAACATGGACAAAAGACTATATTTGTCCAACCTTGGAAACACCAGGTACGCAATATCCAGTGTCCTCTTATGTTTCCTTTAGCAAATTATCGTCAGAGCACACATGCTGCATCAGTAGAATATCTGCAAAACTAGAACCATCTTCCTATGAAGAAGCATCGCGTGATATTCGATGGCAAAAAGCTATGAAGGAAGAATTAGCTGCCCTTACAGCAAATGATACTTGGAATGTTGTTGCCTTGCCTTCTCACAGAAAACCCATCGGTTGCAAATGGGTCTACAAAATCAAATATAAGGCAGATGGTTCGATTGAGCGATACAAAGCTCGACTGGTCGCTAAAGGATTTACACAACGTGAAGGTTTTGATTATCATGAGACTTTTTCTCCTGTGGCTAAAGAAGTGACTGTTCGTTCTTTTCTATCTGTTGCTGCAATGCGTAATTGGAACTTACATCAAATGGATGTGAACAATGCATTTCTTCATGGAGATTTAGATGAAGAAATTTACATGGAACTTCCATCGGGATTGCGTAGACAGGGGGAGTCTCGAGTATGTCGTCTCCGCAAATCCCTCTATGGACTCAAACAGGCTTCTCGACAATGGTATGCAAAGTTTACTGCAGCACTCACAAATGCAGGTTTTGTACATTCCAAATATGATTATGCATTGTTCACATGGACCAAAGGTACTTCATCGATTTACTTATTGATTTATGTCGATGATATACTTATTATGGGAAATGATGATGTCGCAATTCAACGACTCAAGGAATATTTGCATATGATTTTTCATATTAAGGATTTGGGACCTCCTAAATATTTTCTTGGTATTGAGATAGCCCGATCCAATGAGGGAATTTGTCTCAGTCAGAGAAAATTTGTCTTGGAAATCATATCGAATGCAGGATTATCGGGATGCAAGCCAGCTGTTATACCTATTGAGCAGAATGTCAAATTGACAACATATGACTATGATGCAAGCTCTCCTTCTCCAAATGACGATCCATTGCTCAAAGATCCATCAAGTTATCAACGACTCGTTGGGAAATTGATTTATCTCACTATGACTAGGCCTGATATATGTTATGCAGTACAAATACTTAGTCAGTTTATGCACAATCCAAAGCGATCACATATGGACGCAGCACTGAAGGTTGTGAAGTATTTGAAAGGATGTCCGGGACTTGGAATTTTGCTATCTCGCGACTACAACATGAAGATGACGGCCTATTGTGACACAGATTATGCCACTTGTCCAATGACAAGAAGATCCATCACTGGTTTCTGTATCAAGCTGGGGAAGTCTTTAATTTCATGGAAGACGAAGAAGCAATCGACAGTTTCATTGTCATCAGCTGAATCGGAATATCGAGCCATGGCAAAAACTGTGTGCGAAATAGTTTGGATTCGAGGGTTACTTTTAGATCTGGGTGTGCAAGTCGACGGTGCAAGCGAATTGTTCTGTGACAATGACGCGGCTCTTAAATTGGCTGCAAATCCAGTTTTTCATGAAAGAACAAAGCACATCAAGGTTGACTGTCATTTTACCCGAGAGAAAATTCGAGAAGGGATCGTTGCCACTCGAGGAATCACAACTGTGGAACAACCTGCAGATATTTTCACTAAGCCCTTATGCCAGAGACAGCACAGATATCTATTAAGCAAGCTTGGCGCCTTCGACATTTATAAGCCGCCAGCTTGAGGGGGAGTGTTGGAAAAAGAATCTGATTTAATTGATTCAGAAAGTATCTTAGATAATCGTAGATATGATTTACTTTAGGAAAGTTAATATTGTGTAGATATATTGTTTTGATTCATTTATTGTACTACAAATATACCTGTACATTGGTATGCAAAGTAATACAATATACAGAAAATTATTCTTCATCTTCACGAACTCTGTCAGTCGCAATGAGGTTGAGTTGAAGAATCAAGCTCCTTTATTGTAATGATATAGTTTGTTGAGGATGGAGTTGTCGCCGAGGGCGAGGGGTGTAGACAAAGAGTGACTCTTGCCTGGATTCTAGGATGGCGAAAGGATCATGAATGAACCGAATTGTGCATCGAACATGAAAAAATCGATTCTGAAATTTATATGTGAAAGCTGAAATTAAATCATAGATGTGCTTCTGATGTAACGACAATGCTTAACTTCAATCATGCTTAGGCGAGAGCACTCTTAGGATAGATGATCTCCTGGGAAGGTGCTGACCTATTTGCGAAAGGACAAAATTGTGACACTTGGTATGGAACATGCCATGATGAGTAATACCTTAGTGACCTAATTTAGGGACATAATGTTTATAGCAAAAATCATCAAAATCTCCATTATAGGAAGGGAAATAGCCGAAAACAAAAAGACAAGTACATCACACAACATTCAAGGCCATTAAGGGTGGATTTGGGAAGGCTTTTGGGGAAAGCCTTTGAAAAAATGCAAGATCTTTGAGCTAAAGGAGTTCTCCAAAATGCAAACGGTGTTTGGTAAATTGTACTTTGAAAGTCCCATTTGAGTAAAATAGTATTTGGAAAGACTACATTTACAAAGGACTTTGATGATTAATAAAAAAAAGAAAAAAATTATAAAAAAAAAGACTTTTGCCTGCGAGGCAAGCGGTTGGTAGCGGCCTTAGGTAGCCCTCGAAGACGACCAACGAGGGCTGCCTAGGGTCGGGCAACTAGATCTGGGTTGCATCGGTCGCCATGAGGTCGTGCGACCTCCGACGACCCAAATCTGGGTCGCGCCGGTCGCCGTGAGGTTGCGTGACCTCTGGCGACCCAGATTTGGGTTGTGCCTAAGGTCATGCGACCTTTGGCGACCCAGATCTGGGTTGCGCTGGTCGCCGCGAGGTCGCGTGACCTCCAGCGACCCAGATTTGGGTTGCGCGACGTCGTGGCGATGCCACTCGCGGGCGATCGTTGGGACTCACGAGCGGTCGCCGTGACTCGTCGAGGTCGCGCGACTGGCCGGTGACGGTTGCCGCGACCTTGTTGACCTCAGCCGTGACCTCGCCAGCCTCTCGAGCTCGTCCACGCCGGCCTCTTGAGCTCGTCCACACCGCTAGAGAAGAAGATGAACAGTAGACACGTGAACAGTGACAAGGTATTCCGAAAATGTTGAAAGTCCAAGGTAGCCTAGGATCTGACTTGGGCTTTCAGCCTTTCAAATGCTAGCTTTCCTCCTAAACTCTTTGGAAAGTAGTTTCCAAACACCTCCATTTTGGCCCAAAGGCCTTTAGCCCCCTCAAAGCCCATTGAAAAGCAGTTCCCAAACGTAGCCTAAGGCTGCATTATGCTAATTCTGTCAAGCGGAAGTTGACCCTTGGACGATTCCTGTCGTTTCTCCTCCTGTCCACTCTCAGCAGACACCCCTTCCTATCATTTTCTCATGCAAGTCATGCAGAAACCATCTTTGGAGCCAAGCAACGAGTCAACTGAGAGGGATTTGGGCTGAATCCGAACCAAAACCGTAGAAAAACAACGCAAGCTAAAATGTGGATGTATGATCCTTCGTGGAAGTTGCGAGCGGCTAATGTCCCGTGTAGCTCCTTGGAAAATCTGACAGTCCGCAAAACGCGCGTGCTCCGTACTTCATTCAGAAACCTAAAAATTCGATGTGAAAACATCGACAGCGATGGAAAAGTAAGTGGATGGCAGAAAAGACGGTGCGAATCTTGACCAACCGGGACGTTGCTTGCCGACGCAGTTGGAAGATACAGACAAAAAAAAAAAAAAACGCGCTTCTCATTTTCCCCCTATAAGTAGGGGCTAAAGCGATACGCCATTGCTGTATCCTAGTCTTCACTCATTTTCTCCTTTGCTACTTAGAGAGAGAGAGAGAGAGAGAGAGAGAGAGGGAGAGAGAGAGATTTGCCAGTTGATCTCCGTGAAAACTCCCTTCAGAGCTGTCAGAGAAGAGCTTTGCCGATGACCATGACCCATCATCTCCATAAGAAGGAGCTCACATCGAGCTCCATTGCTATATACTAGTCCTTACTCAGAATCTCATCTGCTACTTCCTGCTTTCTTCCTTCGTTATTGTGCTTCAATCACATCTACTTCTTTTGGATTCATTGAACAGGTAAAGTTTTCCTCCCTATCATTGCTCAACGTTCCGTTCAGTGGGGAGAGAGAGAGAGAGAATTCTACAGTGATGACTCTTAACAAATCAACTGGAAGTGTGACTAGTTTTCTTTTTGCCAGTTGATCAACGTGAAACTCCATCCAGAGATGTCACAGAAGAGCTTTGTAGATGACCCGGACATCGAGTCTCAGCGAGAGAACCTCCTCGTTGATGCCGGCAGAGCCCCAAGGAGACGGTGGCAACTGGTCTCCTCGGTCCTGAGGGCAAATTCAATTCTCATTTCTATAACAAAAAAGACTCTGATTAGGGCATGTGCGGTTGACGATCAAGATGTCGAGTCGCAGCAACCGACTCGACTCAATACTGGCAAAACGCTGAGGAGACGGTGGCATTTGGTCTACTTGGTCGTAAAGGCTCTCCGGGGCTTCGTTCCGACAGCAAATAACCCTGTGATGGAGACACAACTTGATGTGAGTAGCCTAAATAGTCGCTCTTCCATAACAAGACCACATAACCCTTTTGCGAGAACTCGCCAACAAAACTATTATTTAAGTCATAAGTGATCTTTCATCTCCTTTGTCTTGCTTATAAGTTCGTCAGTCTCCAAATGATCATACATCTCATTTAGCTACTGGGGTGAAGAAATCACCGTGCATCTTTCGGTTAATGAATCAGTTGATTAAGGACTCCAAAGCTGCTTTCATGGTCTGCTGCAACCGATTTCCATCAACTGATTTCAGATGAAAATCTAGTATTGTTCTTTTGCGATAACTTTTTAAGCTGTGAAACAGTATAGCTGACAGGAAAACATTGGGAAGAAGTTTCTAAAACTGAGGTAGCATATTCATTTGTTACAGAGCACAAAATTGCTGGATACTGGGAAACCAGAGCTGATCAATGAATTGCGCCTCGATTGCGGGTACAACAATCATGAAGCTGCTGATGTGGTGCTCCAAACTGAAAATATCGCTAGAATGATGATGGAAAAGGATTTGACTACCTTACAAGAATTTGGAGGTGTCCCAGGGATAGCAGAGGCTCTCATCACTGATGTGGCGAATGGAATTCCAGGTGATGAGGAGGACCTCCATCGCCGACGCACTGCACTCAAACCCGAGTTGGAGATTCATAACAGAAACTTCATCCACTTCCTTAGGAAATCTTGCAACAGTAGCACCATTTTCCTCCTCCTGCTTTTCGCCATTCTGTCATTTGCCTTTGAGATCAAGGAGAAAGGACTGAGGACGGGTTGGTATGATGGGGCTTTTGTACTAGGTGCCGTCGCTCTGATCGTGATAGTCCATTCAGTTTGTGAATTTTGGAATGAAAATTCACGCCAGCTGTCAAGAAATCAGCCTTGGCAAATTGGGAAAATGGCAGTCCATGTTTTAAGAGGGGGATGCCGTCAACCTATTTGCATCTCCGATGTGCTCTTGGGAGACATAGTGCTATTAGAGAAGGGAGACCGAGTTCCTGCCGATGGTTTGCTCATACCCAATGGATCCTTGGAAGTGGATGACAAAGCTCATCCCGTCATCAATGATCAGAATCCATTCTTGTTCTATGGTTCCGTAGTTACTCAGGGAACTGGCAAAATGCTGGTGACCTCAGTTGGTGCCGAGACAAAGTTGGGCAATATGTTGAGCAGAGCTCCACCATCAAAAGAGACAAAAGTAGAGGAGCAACTCAACAAGCTCGGCACTTTGATACAAATAATTGGTATTGTCAGCTCAATAATCATCGCTGTGGTGTTGTTTTTGCGGTTCAAGCTGGAGAAGGAACATGAAAACTCGGGCCTGCCGGACTTCTCAGGGAAGCCACATCCTCTGAAGGAATTAATTGAAGCTATAGAAAGAGTTGCCCTGAAACCAGGAGGGATGTTGAATACGTTAACTTCATTTACTTTGCTACTTGTGGGGATAGCTGAAGGACTGCCGTTAGCAATCGCTATTGCCATCACTTGCTGGAACAAGACGATGCTAGGTGACAAGACCTTTGCTCAAGGACCATGCAGTATTGTCACCATGGCATCAGTGACCACTATCTGCATTGACGAAACAGGGTGGCTAGCATTGATCCCACAAGAAGTCGAAAGGTTCTGGATTGGTATGGAACTTATCAGGGACGATTCCAAGGTAACCATTGATGTTCAGGATGCACTTCGTGATGGAATTGGCATATCATCTCTATTACCAGAGGAGAGCCTAACCTCAATGGATAAGTCAATCCTTTCTTGGGCTGTAGAGAAATGGGAATTGAAAACAGAAATGTGGAAGCAACGTCACAGTATCATTAAGTTCAAACAGCCAACCCTCAATGAGAACATAGTCGCAACATTGATTGCAAAGACTGGAGGCAACAGGCCTAGGTACCGGCACTTCAGAGGACCTGCAACAGCAATATTAAATATGTGTTCACAATTTTATGACATTGAAGGCATACCAAGGCCCATGGATAGAAGTGAAAAGATGTTTTTTGAAAACTGCATTGACCAAATGCAGTCAGGAGGTCTTGAATCCATCGCGTTTGCTTGTAACGAAGTTGATGACTGTGAGTCTGATCTAAGCAATCCGATGATGGTGGGACTGTTGGGGCTGAAGAAGACTGGTCGGGAAGATAACAGAGAGGTGATAGAAAAATTTAGAGAAGCCGGAATTAAAGTATTATTACCATCGAGCAAGGAGGTTTCAATGCTTAAGGACATCGCTGCAGCAATTGGAGTGATACAGCCTGATTCAGATGCACTGGTCATAACAGGCGAAGAATCTCATGAAGGGAGGATGGATATGGCAACTGGAATTTCTGTGATGGGGAATTCCCTCCCATCCGATATACACAGTCTGGTGAATTGCTTGAAAGATCAAGGACACACAGTTGCAGTGGTCGGAAACACAACAAATGACATACACACACTAAAAGCTGCTGATGTGGGACTCACGTTTGCTTTTTGGAGCACTGACATTGCAAGAAAGATCAGCGACATTGTCATCAGGGAAGGCCATTTCACATCCATCTTGGCAATAATTAAGTGTGGAAGATGCATATTTAGCAATATGCAAAAGTACATTCAATTTCAGCTAACTATAACCTTAGCTGGGTTGTTGATACCCTTAATCACAAATGCCTCTCATGGAAGTTCACCTATAACGACGATTCAGTTCCACTGGACAATCTCAGTTTTGACTCCTCTAGGTGGTTTGGCTCTTTTGATGGAGCCGCCCTGTGAGATGCTCATGAAGAAATTCACACGGGGACGAGATGGACAACTCATTACCAAGGCCATGTGGGTGAATATTTTCATACAGACAGCTTACCAGGCATCTCTTTTTGCAACCATACAGTCTAAAGGGCCTACAATGCTCAGGCTTAATGAGAAGTCAATTGGGACTTTGATATTCAACAGCTTTTTTCTATGCCAGTTATTCAACATGTTCAATGCAAGAGAGCCTGAAAACAAGAACATCTTCACAAAGGTCCATCGCAGTAAATGGTTTTGGGTGTGTATAGGTGCCGCTTTGTTGTTGCAGGTCGCATTTCTTGAGATAGCACATATTATTGCACGTGATTCAAGATTGACATATGCAGAATTGGGAATTTGTCTGCTTCCTGGGATAATCTCTTTGTACATTGACTTAGCTGGAAAGTGCATACTCCTGATGATTAAAACTAGGGAGACAAAGCCATCGCGTTCAGTTGACAGAGATAACAGAAACCTAACCTCAGCTGACCCAGAACCTGCTGGCGATCTCGAGCTTCCACTCATAAAGGAAGGTGAAGGCCCAACATATCAGAGTTAATACTTTGTCTGCAAGAGATGGAAGAACTGAATAAGGGTACGTGGCATTGTAAATAAGGTGGATAAGGAGGCTGCAAGATAGAAGTGAGTCAGACAGAATGTTTATTGACTTAGTTTTGTAACTTTGCTCACTAGTCCAGTTAATCCTTATTCCTCCCATTCTTCTCTCTTCTTCATTTTTTCTCACATTAAACCATGTAATCACCCCTCTTTCATTTTGAAATTGGTTATATTTCTGCAAATTGCCTCTTATTAGCACTTCTTTCAGGGCGGTAACAATTAATTTCTGGAAAAGTCTTACAGAGTATCTGAAAAGCTACGTAAGAGATCTTCAGAATGTACATTTTCATACACATATGAGCAAGTAAATTAGCTGCAATTGTAAGAATCAGAGATTATTCAGTATAAAGAGAGAAAGCAAATAACAACAGAAGATGATCTTAAGTTTTTATTCAGGCATCTTCCATCACAAGCTGTTTATCTAATAGAAACTAGCTGAAGAGACTACTGAGACAAGAGTTTGGAGCGTGAATAGATGCTAACAAGTAGGTAAAGTCATTAAGAAAAGAGGAGCATCTGCAACTGAGCTTAGCTGAGAGCGAGACAGCAACTGGTTTAGAACTCCATTGCTATTCGATTCTCTGTCCTGTGAGCAGTTGATGGCTCCTTAACACCCGTGTTTGGTGTCAATGGCTCAACACATTTTCCATTGGCAACCTTCATTAAGATATGCTGTTTTATGCAAGACATGAACAAATTCACAGCTGACTCGTCACCTAATTACCAACAACAGCATCAAGGAAAATAGTGAATCAACCCCAAAAAAGTATCTACTATTCAGTATATGATGCTCGACAAGGACCCTTGAAACTCTTAAGTTAATGAACTTCACTAATTCGTTTAATCAACAGTCATGAATAATGGTGTGGACAGAGCAAGACGACTAACCATTGACTCTCCCTAATTCTCCCTAATTCTCCTTCCTTCTCCTTCTTCTTCCTATCTTTGATTCACTCAAGCACTAACTCTCAAGCGCGCGTGCGAAATCAAAAGCAGATCTTGAACAAAACCCAGTTGAAGGAAAGGTTTGGCAAACCCGCAGCAGACGAACTTGGACGGAAGGCGACCAGAGTCGTTGGTTTCAAGCTTAGCTTCGATTGAACTCACTCACTGACTGAGCACATCGTTACATAGCAGAAACCTCGAGAGAACAGAAAGTGCAGACATGAATTTGAAACTAGCACCTGCAAGCGAGCTCAGTAGAAGTGCACCAGCCGGCCCATGAAGCTGTCCAAAGTCAACGATCTCCCCATTTCTGGCGAGTTTGACCATTATGGAACACTCATTTGTGGTTTCAGTGAGCGAATGAGGAGTCATCTTGCTATGTAGAAAAGAAAAACCAAACCTCATTTCATACATTAGTTTAGGGTGCTGCTGAGGTGACGGTACCGTTATTCCTTGTGAATAACGGTGCCATTTTGACCACACACTGCATGGAGGTGCAATTGGCAACCGGAAGAGACAAGATAAGAGGCATTTAGCAAATATGGAAAATACTTATGATTTTTCCTACTTTTTGTAAATTCTGGGATCATACAAGTCTATTAGAATACAATTTTGAGTAGGAAGATCAAGAAACAAATGAAGCTCTTTTTTTTTTTTTTTCCTCTTTTGGAGCTCGTTGGCGTGATTGAAATAAAAAAGGTGAGGGCAATTTATTTCTTCTTGGTCACTGAGAATAGTTTCATTTGGCACTCTGAAGTTGCGACTGACTTGAGTTTTCTGTTTCACATTATCTGTTCTTCATTCATTCATTTTTTTCATTTCCATTGAGAGAGAGAAAGAGACTAACAGGAGCATAACAAAGCAGTGCGGTGTAGAGTAACAAGAGGCCTCAAGTATTTCATTGATTAACGTGGTTGCACCGTCACTTTTCCAACAGTGACGGTGCGGTCAGCGTATCATTTTCCATTAGTTTAATAATCCCAAATCCGACGGTCAGTACTTCGTTGATTAACGGCCACATGCGTAATGGTAAAGTTGTGCCATGAAGTGGCAATCGTGTTAACAGCTGCTGTCCACTTTAGTCGCCATGCAAAAGTTCGAACCTTTTTCTCAGATTGAGTCCAAAATTATCCACACACAACAATTCGTGATTCTTTTGGACACGTGGCATGATTGCCCCCCCCCCCCTCGCCCCCTCTCAAATTGAGTCCAAAATCATCCATATGCAACAATTCATGATTACGGTCCAAATTGACCCATACTAATGCAATGTAAGTTTAGTGACCCATATCCGGACCCAATCAATACTCGACCCAACTGAGTGGCCTTGCGTTAAACTGGCGAGACTCGACCTCGCCAGATTTGACAAGGTCGAGCCTCGTCAGGGGCTAGGCAAGACTCAACCCTCACCAGGGGTTGGGCGAGACTTGACCCTTGCTAGTGGCAAGTGAGGCTCACCAAAGGTCGACTTGCCTCCAGCCGATCATCGAGGTCCAGTGATCGGCTGAAGGAAGGAGGAAGAGAAGGAAAGAAAAGAAAAAAACACTTAAAAAATTCGAAAAAATATGAAAATATGATTAAAAGTTGTCAATGTTAGTACTGATTATGCTGTGTAAGTCGACCGGTGTCCACATCAATAATATCCCGTCAAAATTGGTTGGAAAGATTGAATTTGCACAAGATCAAAATATTTATGACTAAATTAGAACTAATAAAATGTTTATGATTAAATTGGCATCAATGAAATATGTTTAGAACTTTTCTAACACTTTTCACCTTACCATCACAAGCCTCATTGCAGAACCTCATATTTGATTCACACTTGAATCACATTTCCATGCACTTATCCAATAACAAAGCATACTAATAGTATTCCCTATATTAACGTTCAAAGAGTAATGCATTGGAACCTAGTTTAACGTCATCTGTAACCTCACTAGTGATGTTTGCTCTAATACATGGTTAGATGGTGTCGCAATGAGGTTGAGTTGATGAATCAAGTTGCTTGAGAGTAACGATCTGATCCGATGAGAGTAAGGAGTGGTCATTGAGGCCAGGGAAAAGGAGTGGCTCTTCAGGCTTATAGGATGGTGAAATGAGCTGGAATGAACCGAATTGTGCACCGAACATGAAGAGAGTAATTTGGAAAGAAAAATGTGAAAACTTGAATTAACTCACAGATGTGCTTTTTGATGTAATGAGAATGCTTAACTTTAAGAATGCTTAGGTGGGACTTGAGTACTCTTAGGATGGGTGGCCTCTTGGGAAGGTGCTCACCTATATGTGAAAGGACAAAATCATGAGACTCGGTATGGGATGAGCCACAACTAATAATAGCTTAGTAAATTAATTCAAGAATGTCACCTTTGCAGCAAAACTCATCAAACTCTCCATTAACAAAAAAATAAAAAAATAAAAAAATCATATACACCCCACAACTGTTGCGATTAAGCGAGCGATCGAACAATAATATAGACAGAAAAAGAAAATAAGTCGGACACCAGATTTACGTGGTTTAGTCGTAAAGACCTATGTCCACGGGGAGAGCAGCAGCGAATTTCACTATAGATCAAGCGATACAAGGAGATTACACACTCAAGTCACTCAAACACTCTCTCGGTGTTTCCCAAGCCCCAATTACAACTAATAACTCACACAATGTTTAGCCCCGAAAATTCCTCGAAAATAATCTCTCAATCTCACGAAGGAATTACACGCAAATCTTACCTCAAGATTTAATCGGCTACAAACACTAAACTTCTTGGATGTAATTCACGAGTAAGAACGACAAAGAAAATCCCTCACAAGCACTCGACAACTAGACGACGCTTCAAGACCAACTCTTCATGATCAACGGCGGAATACCAAGCACTCACGCGACGCTTCAAGACAATTTGTGATTCACATCTACTACCCACGGCCACAAGTCTATATATAAGTAAAACCCTTATTATTATGCCAACTTCTAATAGGATTCTATTTCCTATCTAAAACGATTTTATCCAAAACATATCTCTATATATTTTAAACAAAATCCAAATCCAAGTTAAAGTTGAACTGTCCTATTTCAGCGGCCGAATTCTCCAATGTAGATTCAAACTTTGAGAAGTTGATATTCGGATATTCTTTGCTCAATTTCGAACGTCCGCAACATATCCAATTCGGAATATTCTGAATTTCATATTGGACTCAAACTCGAGACATATTTTAACAATCTCCACCTTGGCTCGACGTTTGAGTCAAGTTGCAATTGCTTCACAAAAATTCAAACTCTGTTGCTACTTTCCTATAGCCCTCAATGGGCTCAACCGCCATAGATATTATCCAAGTCCAAGCCTCGCTTGAACTTCGCCATAACCGAGGACCTCATCAGAATACCAATTCCACATGCATCTTTAACTGCTCCGTAAGGATTTTTCGACGCAACCTCCTTAACCACAGATAAAGCAAAACCATTGTTGCATCCATATCTGTCAGGAAATCGAATACGTACCTTGTTAATTTTAGCAGTTACAGCAACCATTGGCTCTATAGGCTCCACCTCGTTATGAGCACCATCTGTGTTGATTACTTTGCTAGTACTCGTACTCGCTATCTCAGGAGTTTCTGGTTGCAACTCCACCTCAAGCTGAACACCGTTCAGATCCGTTTGAACACTGTTATAATCACTCCTAGTCAAAAGTACTGGAAACTCATCAAGGGTAACTTCTCTGCTGTCAACAGGTAAAATTATATTCGGGCACCACAACTGATTGCCCCACTCACCTTGTGCATAGCCATGGAATATGCACCTTGCCCTCCAATCAAGCTTATCATCACTCACTTGAAAATAACACAGGGCAACCAAACATTCTAAGAATAGAATAATCAGCAATGTTACCTGACCACACTTCTTCAGGAGTCCAATATCCAATCGCAGTCGATGAGGATCTATTTACCAGGTAGCTTACCGTACTTAGCACATCAGCTAGAATTCTCCTAGCAATACCAGCACTAGAGATAATTTTACGGGCCATCTTTAGTAATGTTCTTCTCGTCAATTCTGCAAATTGTTATGATTTATTGGCACTAGTGTGGCGTTTCACTATGCCCTCTTTCATGTAGAATTTATTTGCTAGCTCCGAGTAGAACTCCATGCTATTGTCAGTCCGCACATGCTTGATCGACTTACCAATCTCCATCTCGATCAAAGCTCTCAACCGCGTGATCCTGACACCAGCATCAAATTTGTGCCTTGGCACAAACACCCAGGTCTTCCTCGAGCAGTCAAAAGACTCTCGAACAGATGCATCCGACGTCTCCGTAGCGAAATTTGTCACTGCCTTACCTTGAAGTTTATACAGGCCTCTGTGCTTGATTCCTTTCATTATCACCAGGGCACCTCAAACAACCTTCAAAACTCCACCTTTTGAAGAATACCTGCAACCAACTGAATCTAGGGCACCCAAGGAAATTAAGTTCTTTTTCAACTCTGGAACATGTCTTACTCTAGTCAATGTCCTCACAATACCATCATGCATTCTGATTTTGACATCACCAACACCCACAACATCGCACTCAGCGTTGTTTCCTAACTGGACTTTACCACAACCCGTGCACTGATAAGTGATAAACCAGTTTCTATTTGGTGTGACATGAAAAGAACAACCAAAATCCAAAATCCATCCATCAAGCGATGAATCATTAGTGATAGACAAGACATAATCGGCACTATCTACTACAGTTGCAACATTATCTGCAGAATCAACCATAATTCCCTTACCCTTCTCATTCTTCAGATTAAGGCAATCCCTTCTAAGATGCCCCTCTTGCCACAGCTCCAACAGACAATATTAGCAGTCCTAGACTGACTACATCTGTTCATATTAATACTACTATTACCCACACTTTTTTTTACATCTTCCTCTATTTTCACCTACTAAAGCAGCAGATACAGGCTCACCGGATTCTCTTCTACGAATGTCCTCGCTTAGAATTAAATCTCGAACCCCATTAAACGTCAAACTTGTTGACCCAGAGGAATTACTAACAACAGTAACAGTAGTATTCTAACTATTAGGCAATGAGGATAGCAGAATCAAAGCACGTACCTCATCTTCAAAATCAATCTCAACTGAACTCAATTGACTAACAATCACATTGAATTCATTGATATGATTTGCAACTGACGCACCTTCGCTCATCTTCAAATTAAACAAACGTCGCATCAAATAGACCTTGTTGATTGCAGAGGGCTTCTCGTACATATCTGACTGGGCTTGCATCAAATCAGTGGTTGTCTTCTCCTTCAAGATGTTAAACGCAACGTTACGAGCCAACGTTAACCGAATAACACCCATAGCTCGTCTATCCAGCAAATCCCAATCAGCTTGCTTCATCGTCTCTGGTTTCTCCCCAAACAAGGGCAAGTATAGTTTCATCTGGTAAATATAATCTTCAATCTGCATCTTCCAGAAACTAAAATCCTTCCCATCAAATCTATCGATTCTCACTTTTACCTCTTCTGTCGCTATCGATTCGCTTCAACTTAGCCAAGCCTGGCTCTGATACCAATTGTTGCGATTAAGCGAGCGATCAAACAATAATATAGACAGAAAAAGAAAATAAATCGGACACCAGATTTACGTGGTTCAGTCGTAAAGACCTACGTCCACGGGGAGAGCAGCAGTGAATTTCACTATAGATTAAGCGATACAAGGAGATTACACACTCAAGTCACTCAAACACTCTCTCGGTATTTCCCAAGCCCCAATTACAACCAATAACTCACACAGTGTTTAGCCCCAAAAATTCCTCGAAAATAATCTCTCAATCTCACGAAGGAATTACACGCAAATCTTACCTCAAGATTTAATCGGCTACAAACACTAAACTTCTTGGATGTAATTCACGAGTAAGAACGACAAAGAAAATCCCTCACCAGCACTCGACAACTAGACGGCGCTTCAAGACCAACTCTTCATGATCAACGGCGGAACACCAAGCACTCACGTGGTACTTCAAGACAATTTGTGATTCACATCTACTACCCACGGCCACAAGTCTATATATAAGTAAAACCCTTATTATTATGCCAACTTCTAATAGGATTCTATTTAATATCTAAAATGATTTTATCCAAAACATATCTCTATATATTTTAAACAAAATCCAAATCCAAGTTAAAGTTGAACTTTCCTATTTCAGCGGCCGAATTCTCCAATGTAGATTCAAACTTTGAGAAGTTGATATTCGGATATTCTTTGCTCAATTTCGAACGTCCGCAACATATCCAATTCGGAATATTCTGAATTTCATATTGGACTCAAACTTGAGACATATTTTAACAACAATTCAAGGCCATGAAGGCTGCATTATGCTAATTCTGTCAAGCGGATGATGACCCCTGGACGATTCCTGTCATTTCTTCTCCTGTCTGCACTCTCAGCAGACACGCCTCCTTATCATTTTCTCGTGCAAGTCACGCGGAAACGTCTTTGGAGCCATGCAATGAGACGATTGAGTGTGATTTGGGCTGAATCCGAGACAAAACAGGAGAGCAACGCGTATTGTGGAATGTGGGAGTGCATGATCCTCCGTGGAAGTTGAGCACGAGGTAATGCGCCATGGAGTTTCTTGGAAAATCGATGTGAGATTCCGTAAAATGTGTATACTGAAATTGCAAATATGTACTCTTTCGTGGTAGCTGAGCAGAGAGTATTGCCCCCATGGAGTTTCTTGGAAAATCATCGTGAGACTCTGCAAAATGCGTATACTGAAATTGCAAAGTGTGTACTCCTTCGTGGAAGTTGAGCAGAGGCTGATGCCTCATGGAGTTTCTTGAAAAATTATTTTAAGACTCCACAAAACGTGTATACTGAAATTGCAAATGTGTACTCTCTCTCTCTACATACATACGTACCTATGTGCATACACGGAATCCTTATGTTAACTTTTTCGAAATCGTTGGAAACTTTCAAATCATATATACGTTGACATGTTACCTATTTCATAATTCTTGGAAAGCCCAAATAGTATTTTGTACCATTAATTCTTGAAGGGCGTTGTAAGTATATTTTTTAAATGCGGGAAAGAATCGAGAGACAATCATACTCCATTCAGAAATTCAGAGTATAGATTTTCTGAGAATCGGATAATGACACTTATCATTGGCTTATCAAATTATCTATTGAGCCATGAAAAGGATTCAACAAAAGACAGAAACAAATCCACTATCCGTTTTACATCAAGCAATACATGGAGTAACTCCCGATATAGCAGTAAAATGTTATGATAAAACTTCGTTTGAAATGATGTGGTAGAAAGCAACGTGCGACTTGAAGGATATGATCAGTTGTGGATTCTTACACCCACCCTTTTTATTATATAGGAATGAAGGTGCTCTTGGTTTGACATTGATTTAATGTCACTCTCCTCCCATTGACTCTCTCAGGCGAGACAATCCCTCATCATTTTCACATGGAAGTCAAGCAGAAAAACTCGTAATATTCGCAATGCGACAATGAGTGTGAAATCATAACAAAAAGCGATGCCTGTCCCATCCAAAATGTACATTTGGGGGATTGGACTGAGAATTTGGGACAGAACCGTGGGAAAAGCACGGTTTTGTAAAGGGACCACGTGAGAAACGGGCACTGAAAGAAAATAATTTGATGTTCCCGTTCCCATTTGTTAATCTTTGATGAGTGTTGTTTCCTGAAACGTGCCTTGATTTGATTAGTTTGTTTAGGTGACATCTTCAAGGATGATATATGTTTTTTTTCCTATGCTTTGTTAATCCTTTCTTAATGTTATTAATATGATGCCGGTTTGTCAGATGTCATTATTAGTGAACAAATCAAAATCAGTCATTTCGTGATGGTAGCTTTGCCATTTTGAGTTTTCTCTTTTAGCCCAATAATAAGAATAATAATAACAGAGAAGAAGCGACTTGGAAACTTCATGGTGACGACTAGAAGAAGAATGATTTTGAGTTTGCCTACTTTACTCCCTAGAATTCATAAAATAAAAAATAGGGATAATGCGATGGACCCAAGCCCGGGTGCTAGATATTCGGGCATGGGCATCAGGGACTCGAGCACTGCCTCTGTGGACCTAGGCTAGAGCATGGGGGATCTAGACACGAGTACTAGGTTCTTGTGCTCGGCCTTTGTGGATTTGGGCTTGAGTACTGGGGCATTGATAGGCTTCCGGCTTGGGTCAAGATGGACCCGGGCATGGGCGCTAGCCACCCAAGAATGAGCGTTGGGGTTCCCAAGCCCTAGTGCAGAATTTCTTCCTTAAGATTTGATGTCTTGTCATATTTTAATAAATGATTTTCAATTCTTCGAGAAGAAATCATTTTCCTGAATTTAAACATAAATCTTCTGTTGATCAGGAAAATCATTTTCCACAAATAAATAGAGGCTTAAATAAGCACCAAGGGAATTGAAAGAACAAAAACAAAAGATATAAAGTCTTGAGCCAACGAGTAGCAAAGTAGAATACAAACAAACAAAGTGGCAATTTGTTTGGTTTCACCCTAAGTGTTTTTGACTGGAAAAAAAAAGCCTATGCGTTAAATGATTTGGGCACAAACACTAGGTCTCGAGCACTGCCTTTATGGACCCAAGCTAGAGCGTGAGGGATCCAAGCATCAGTACTAGGTTCTTGTGCTCAGCCTTTGTGGATCCGGGCTTAAGTATTAGGCCATTGATAGGCATCGGGACCTCGGGCTTGGCCTCAATGGGTCAAGATGGACCCAGGCATGGGCGTTGGTGACCCATGAATGAGCATTGGGGTTCCCAAGCCCAAGTGCATATTTTCTTCCTTAAGATTCAATGACTTGTCACATTTTAGAAAGTAATTTTCAATTCTTCGAAAGGAAATCATTTTTCTGAATTTAAATATAGATCTTTCGTTAATTAGGAAAACATTTTCCACAAATAAATAGCGGCTTCTTATAAGGACAAAGGGAATTGAAAGAACAACCGAGGGATAAGTAATTCGACTCATTCACATCAATATCATGAATATTTGGAATCCATATTATGCAAGGAGACATTGCTTTTGCTAATTTGAATTGAAGGGTAATTCATTTGAAAAAAAATGGAAACCATTATTATTTGGATGATCATGATACTTCCAAAAAATCGAAATTATTGATCAATGGAGGAACAATATCACCATTTTTTTTTTCAATAATATACCAAACCTGATGATTGACTCATTCCATACTATAAATAATTGCAGGAAATCTTTTGATAACACGGATTCACAATCCACTGCCTTGATCCACTTGGCATCCGCCCCACTATTACTAGTATTGTTTTTCTGTTTAATCCATTTAAAAAAAGAATATTCCATTTTTAATGAAATCAAAAAAAGAAATTCATAATGGAAAATATTTCATTTCGATTGTTAATTTTTAACATTTTTCTATCTTAATTATAAGATAGAAGAAGCAGAAAATTCTAACCTTTCTATTTTATTAGAAAAAAAGTAGAAGATAATAATCTCACAAAGCCTTACAAAGGGTTGAAAAGAATGTATATAAATTCACATCTAAGGAAAAAAAATATGATAAGCAATCATAAAGCTATCCCTAAGACTAGAATACTTTTTCTTATGTTGAAGTAAAGAAAAATTTATGTAAAGAAAAGACCATAACCCGTAGGTGTACCTTCGCTCAATACTAGACAATTGAAGTATCTGAGGCTACATTAATCGTGGTTACACGACAGAAGGAATTTTTTTTTTTTTTTCCGCAGAATATATGACTCATGCTCCTTTAGGTTCTTTAAATTCTATGGGTGGTGTCGCTACCGAGATCAATGCAATCAATTATGTCTCTCCTAGAAGTTGGTTAGCTACCTCTCATTTTGTTCTAGGATTCTTTCTATTCGTAGATCATTTATGGCACACAGGAAGGGCTCGTGCAACTGCAGCAGGATTTGAAAAGGGAATTGATCGTGATTTTGAACTTGTTCTTTCCATGACCCCCCTTAATTGAAACATGAGTCCAATGTTTGAAGTCAGAATCAATTTGGTACGTATACCTATATACATAGGTTTATCCTTTCCCTTTCTCGAGTTTCGAGAAAAAGATTCCTTTACCAATGCAACGTGGTCAACTCCATTTGTTAGAATAGCTCCCATTGAGTCTCTGCACCTATCCTATCCTTTTTTTTTTATTCTCGCTTTATGAACCCGCTTTATGAACCCTTATTGTTTTGTTGGTTTTCGTAAAACAGGATTTGGCTTAGGATTGCCCATATTTAATTCCAGGGTTTCTCTGAATTTGAAAGTGGTCACTTAGTAGGTTTCCATACCAAGGCTCAATCCAATTAAGTCCGTAGCGTCTACCAATTTCGCCATATCCCCCCCCCCTTTTTTTATAGCAAGTTGATCGGTTAATTCAATAAGAAATGATAATTAGCACTCGATTTAATTGGTATCATCCAACCGAATGATCCTATACATGGGGATTCCATCCCAAAAATAGAAAGTTCGAAACAAATGGATTTTTTTTGGAGATTGGATGCGGTTACTAATTCATGATTTGGCATGTACATAATGAAAACCTCAATTTTCTTTCTTTTTTGATTACCTTCCTCGCGTATGTATAAGACCGAATTCATTCAATTTCTAAAAAGGATTACGAATCCTTAACTTTTTGAGGAATCCTTCATTAGTGGTTGTGAATGCTCGAATTTTTTTTCAATCTTTTCGACCTTGGTTCCGTAGGAGCAAGTCATAAAGATTGAGAAATAGAGATTTGATTCGTTAGCAATAGCCATGAGATGATCATCTTAGGGTAATCCTTTTGTCGACGGATGCTCCTATTACACTTGTAGTCTCTGAAGGATGAGAACCAACTATGTAGCATCTACATCGAGAATTCAAGTATTGTATACATCATTAGTCCGATCCTTTGTAGGAACTAACCGTAATAACAAACTTGCAAAATGGATCTGTTTATCATAAAGAGATTCGTTGTTTCTGACCCTACTTTACCTTAATTGTTATTTGAACAAGTAAAAGTTATGTCTTGGTTCGAGTGGGGATAGCATTTCTCTTTAGTAACTTGGACAAGACGAAACGAAGTGACTTAGACAAATCTTTTTTGTCGATAACCTCAGACTAATCAATCGAATATTGATTAATATGTAATCGATCGAAGACTACTTGAAAACGGCTCTTCTGCTTAGAAACAAAATGTTCCAAATGTTCATGGAAATTCTTGCTAAAACAAAAGATATAAAGTCTTGAGCCAACAAGTAGCATACAAACAAACAAACAAAGTGGCAATTTGTTTGGTTTCAACCTACGCGTTTTTGACCGGAAAAAAGAAGAAGAAGCCTACGTGTTAAATGATGTGCCCCCCTCCCCCCACAATTGAAATAAAGGCAAAACAAAAAGCACAAAGAATCCTAGTCATATTTTAGAAATTGATTTTCAATTTTTTATATTAATTTTCAATTTTTTATAGAGAAAATCATTCTCCTGAATTTGAGCTAAGTTTCTGAGTTAGAATTCAACTAAGATACACTGTAGGAGGAAATTAGTTGTTGGAGTTGCAAGGCTATTTATCCTAGGGAGCCTTGAAGATTTGTACTAGTGACCTAATTGACAACTTTAGGATTGATAGTCTCATTTGTAGCCTTGTCCTTACTAGGTTCCAGGTTAGGGTGCGGATCCCGACAATGATCCTGTGTGTTTTGCTACAATGGGAACAATGTAACTTGGTATTACTGTCATGACCTTTCCTTTTGCTACCATTATAACGAGTGTCAATAGTAGTTTGGTTGCCAACATTTGTTGCTCGAGCTGAACTCTCTACCATATCTTCTCCTGGTCTGGGTTTAGTATTTATCATCGAAAAATGTAGACATTGTAGACATTAGTAAATGAAGGTAGAGCAGTACTCATAAGAATCTGTCTTTTAGCATCTTTATATTCAGGTTGAATACTAGTAAGCAACTAAAATGCAATCTTGTTCTTCTCGCTAAGTATACACATTGACAGATTGAACTGGGGACGATACTATTGAAGTTCATCAAGAGGGGGAGAGTTGGAGTTCATCCCATTTCCGGTTGAGATTGCCAAGGTGTTTAGTAAAAGATTGGCCAAAGGTTTGCTCAGGTATGAGCAATCTCCTTCGACCAAAAAGAAAAAAGTATAAGGAATCTCTTGTTGCAACTCAAAAATCTAGCATTATCTTGATGTCCATACATATTAGGAAAAGAGTCCCATAGGGCCTTCGTGGTCTCATAATATGCAAAAATCTCGTAGATTTGAGAATCCATGTAGTTAAAAATCCATGAGATGACAAGATTGTCGGTAGCTTGCCACTCGGCATACTTAGGATCAGTGATAGAAGGGGTTTGATCAAGCCACTAACATGCCCCAGCGTTGATCTGCCTCCAAGAGTGATTATAACCACCCCAGATCATGAGAGGTAATTGCGACCATTAAAAAGGATAGAGGTGAGTTGAGTGCTCATTTCATTCAAGTCAAAATGATCTAAATCAGTGGTAATAGAGGTGCTAGTCCTTGTGCAAAATGAACAAAAACGAGAGAACTTAATTGATTATAAAGACAAGGTGCAACTTCCAATGAAGTAGCATGGAGCGTAGGAGCTTGATGTTGATCTTGTTTGCTTTGATACCATATAGCGAGTAAATACGAAGATAGAAGAGACAAACAAAAGAGAAGATGAACAAATATTTTACGTGGTTCGGTCAACCAAAAAAGCGCTCCTTGTAAGCTTACATGCACGACAGAAGTCCCCATTTTTTTTAACTTCTTGGGAGAGATTCATTCTCCTTAAATAAAGAAGAGTACAACATAGTTTGCTAAACATAGCCTATGATTTTAATGGTAAATATAGATATTACACATTAGACCTTGATCATCAATCTTATAATGACTTGGCAAGTTTATCTCGCCATCATTACCTTTCTATCGGACCAATCAACCATAGAGAATATGGGACCTGCTACTAGCCCACGACCAGCAATGTCCAACTTCTCTCGGTTTCACATGACTTGTATTGGCTTATGCTTGTCAATGCACGCAAAGGGTCCTGTCTGCATGCACCGAATCAGCCTCCACTGCAGCAAAAGCAAAGGTTGTCGTTCTGTATCGGTTTGGAGGTGAATCTTGACATCCTGTGCTAGCTGCTGGCTTTGTAAATTTTGCTGTCAACACTGTAGTTGCTCCCGCCTATATAAGGAGGAATGTTGTCTATGTATAGTTTGATTGAATGCTCACAATTCATAGTGCACCAGTACGCAAGATCGCTTTTCTTTTCTTGTTTTACCCATTTCTTTCTTCCTCGCTCTCTGGGAATGCGAACTTTGTAAATGTCCACACATACAAAAGGGACCAGAGTAGTATGGATTATCTGCAAATTTGTATACAGCTTAGCGTATGATAAAGAAAAAGATCGTTCGAAGTCCGACACTGCAAAGTTGCCGAAGGCGTTCGAGGCCATTTTCGGCCGAAAAAGCTGCTTTGTAGACTATGTTTCTGGCCATTTTTTCGAATTTGCCTCTCCTGCCAGTACCCCACAAATTGTTTCTCGTTCATTTAACGTAGGTACGACAGCCCGGCCCAGGCCTGCTGGGGCTCTGAAAAACCGGTACAAGCAGAGCTGGGCTCGGCATGGGGTTCTTTTTTGAGCACTCCGAAGGGGTGGTGGTGAGAATTGGACAAACGTATCTCAAAAAAAAAAAAAAAAAAAACCGTATGTTGGGAAAATCTCAAATAAGGACCCGAAGTGACCGTTGTTCTAAATAAGAATTCGAAGTGGCTAACAAGTCTCAAATAAAGACCTGAACCCGTCGGCCGGCCAAAATGTTTACCGGTCGGTGAGCGTGTGACATTTTTGGTGGCCGGAATATAAGCAATTTTGTCCCAAAAAATTATAGATAAAAATTAACAAACCCTAAAAAAAAAAAAACCCCAAACACTTCACGTTCTTCTTCCGCTCCAAGCGAGAGAGGACAAAGAACGAAGAAGATGAAGAGCAGAAGAAGAAAAACGTGAGAATATGAAAAGTTTTTCTTTTTAGGTCAAAAGAACGTGAAGAGTTTGGGCGGTGGTTTGTAGGGTTTGTTAATTTCTATCTATATTTTTTATGGACAAAATTGCCCATATTTCGGCCACCGGAAATGTCACACTCTCTCTGGCCGGTGAACATTTTGGCCGGCCGGTAAGGTCAGGTCCTTATTTGAGACTTGTTAGCCACTTTGGATTCTTATTTGGGACAACGGTTATTTTGGATCCTTATTTGAGAAAATAAGCTCACTTTAGGTCCTTATTTGAGATTTTCTCTGATCTGTTCCGTTTGCTGTTTCTTTCCAATGGAGGACATTGTAGAATGTAATCAAATTGACACCATTCAGTTCCTTGTGGGTTTGCGGGCCATTGACTTAGGGCCTGTTTGTTTGTGTTCTTTTTTTTTTTTTGTTTATAAACAGTTTTTCTGTTTTTTTGTTCTCGGGAACAAAAAAAGAACAGAAACGCGTTTGTTTGCGTTTTTGTTCCAAATATGTTTTTTTGTTCCCGGGAACAAAAAAAGAACAGAAACAAGAAACAAAAAAAAGTTGTTTCTTGTTTCTGGAACAAAAACGAGAAACATTTTTTCTCTCTCTTCTTCTTTTTTTTTCTTCTTTCTTCTTTCTTGCTTGGCGGTCACCACATGGCGGCGCAGGCCGAAGCCTCGGTTGGGCGACGCCGGTCGCTTTTGGGCGAGGTCGAAGCCGCCATCCACCGGCCAGGGTCGGCCTCGCCGGTGGTTTCACCGCCGCACGCCAAGACGAAGGGTGGCTCGCCGGCTGGGCGAGGCGAGGCCGCCGGCCCTCATCGGCCGGTCGCCAGCGACCGGCCGGCCATGGCCGAGGCCGGCGACCGGCCAAAGCAAGAAAAAAAAGAAAAAAAGAAAAAGAAACAAAAAAATGAAAAATAAAAAATAAACATTAAAAAATTAAAAGAAACAAAAAAAGAACATAAATTTACCAAACGTGTTTTTGTTCTTTTTTATTTCAGGAACAAGTTTACCAAACGCGCATTTTTGTTCAAAAACTGTTCCCCGGAACAAAAATAGTTTTTTTTTATTTCTGTTCCCTAGAACAAAAAAAGAACAGAAACACAAACAAACGCACCCTTATTAGGCTATCTAACAAGTAAAGTATTGCACATCATTTGCCTATGGGGTTTTAATGAGCCTTATATTCAGTAGTCACTTTCCATCTATTGGCATCAACTTTTAGGAAAAATGGTTTGTCTAATATTGTATGAGAGGGCATGTCGACCGTTCAAATCTTGTCATTCCCTCTCAAAACTCATTACTCATGGTATTGGGTTCATAGCTTGTGATGAATTTTTTTAACCATTATCAATTACTCTTAAAATTTAAGCTGTTAGATGATAGTGTGATTTAATACTTAAATGTTGTAACAGTATCCCTTATAAGTATGCCGGGCTTTAGCCTAAGATTGAGGCATAGAAATTTAATTAGAGGCAAATAAAAGATCAAGATAGATTTTAATTTAAAACATTTTGCTATAATATCACGTGAAATGTTTTAAACTATCGTCGCTTACTTTGTGGTGTGGGAAAGGCAGGGGACTGGGTGCCCTAATCGGATGAGCCCAGCCGATTGCTATTAGGCCATGTAGCGTGCTCTCGACCCATTATAGTCAGGTGCCCGAGTGACACATAGAAACCTCTAAGACTTGGATTTAAAGCTAATAATTTGACCTATTTTGTAACTAACAAAGTGGACCATTCAAGAGGGGTTTTGATGTTTTCTCTTTGTCAATTTTTTAGACTAGTTCCCTATGAGAGGTTGCACGAAAACGCTACTGCGATTGCTTGGTTTTACGGCTGGAAAACCCTTGAGAGCTTGTGTGATTGTATTTATAATTCTTTGGATTCACAACAAAACTTTTGCGGGTGTGCACCCTTTAAATGTAAGGACCGGATCAAAACACACCATGTAAATCTTGGTGTTTTGTTTTTACTTTTCTATGAAATTGTTTCGGTCTATCATCAATTGCATGATCTATCGAAAAGCATAAATTTCTACAACGTACTTTAAAAGATTTAGTTGAATAATGTGCCTATTGGCAAAGTAGAATAAAAACGAATGACAAATTGGGGAAAAAGGAAAAATGTTAGTTTCACAAAGTGGCAATTTGTTTGGCTTCAATCCACGTGTTAAATTCTGGCAAAAAAAAAAAAAAAGCATCTACGCATTAAATCATGTACTTTTCCATTCCACATGGAGTTAAGTAGATACCAAGGATCTAAGTAGTACTCTCAGTCACGAGTTAAATGATGTACCTTTCCACATGGAGTCAAGTAGCTATCAAGAATCTAAGCTGTACTCTTAATTACGCGTTAAATCATGTACTTTTCCACGGGGAGTTAACTCAGTTAAGCAAGAGAGAACAGAAAGCACAAAGAAAATCCTTGAATCTAGAAAACTCTCTCTTCACGCGCTTTATCTTTGTCTTGGTTCATTTGTTGTTGTGCTTTCCAATTATTGCCCTTGTCCTTCTTTTTTAAATTATATTAATATGTTTTTGTAATTCATCAAACTAACTTAAAACATGATAAAAAAATCAAGCACTTCTTAATATTTTTCGAACTAGATCATTCCCTTTGTCTATTTAGTTGGGGATAATGTTACAAATGGTTCTTGAATTTTGGTTTAATGTGCATTTTTACCCATGAACTTTGAATTTGTTTAATTTGATCCCGAAACTTTGACTTAATGTGCAATATTATTGATGAATCATATAATTTGCTCAATGTAATCTCTCAACTTTTTGTAAATGTTCAATCTAGTCCTTAAATTATATAAAAACATGTAATGTTATCATTGCATTAATTTAAATTAAAAAAAAATTGAATGTTTTCATATAATTCATGGATTAAATTGAATATTTATCAAAAATTTTGGAATCACATTCAATGAATTAAAAGTTTATGAACGATATTATATATTATGCTAAGATTTAGGGATTGCATTGAAAAAAATTAAAAGTTTGGGGCTGACATTGCACATTGAGAAAAAGTTTGGGACCATTTGTGTCATTTTCTCATTTAATTGTGATTTTTTTTTTGTAAAAAGAAAACAACATATGATTTTTGAGAAGGGCTGCGTTAAATTTTGTAAAATAAGATAGCAATATTCACAAAGTGAGCAAGGAATTGACTCCTTTACATGTAACCACCAAGGTCTACGACAAATACTTAAAAAATTTTAGTGATCATAATGTTAATCCTTTTCTTTTTATAATGAAAATAGATATCTTTTTCTTTGCATGGGCTATTTCTTTCGTGGAGATCGATGAAAGTGGGTGGTCAGTTGAGAGGAACCGTTTGTAATTGATATTGGTTCAGTGACAGTGGTCCTGGTGTCATTGTTGATGCTAAGATTAGTTGATTGAGATGAAACTAGCTTTGAGGTCTTTGTTGGTGGTTCTTTTGAAGCTAGATCTTGGGTGCGTTTAGGAAGACTTTTAGAGAAAGTCTTTAGGAAAATGCAAAGACCTTTGAATTAAAGGTGTTTTTCAAAATGCCTCTTTGGAGCTATATTTGATTTGGTCCAGATAGACCCATTATTGGAGCCTTTGTTGGTGTTTTTTTTTTTTTTTTGGGAGTTGCCGCTTGTGCCCTCTATTTTGGAGTAGCATTTGATTGCTTTCTTTTTTTTTTTTTTTTAAATTGTGCTCAAGTTACCATTGCTTGGATTGTGCCCCTTGTTTGGGTTTGCCCTTGGGTTCTTCTTTTGATTTTATCTTCCGCAGTATGTTTGCTTTCAATTGAACATCACTTAAAAACCTTTGATGTTTTTTATTAGCGAACCGAGATTCTGATACTAGTTGTTAGGAGTCGCACACCGATTCCAGAAAAAAAAATGCAAATAAAGAATTCACACAGGTAAAATGTAATAATAAATAACAGAATTGGAAGAATACACCAAGAAAATTTGTTATCGAAATTCACCTAAACCTAGGCTAGATCTCCGTATAGAGGCACCTTGCAAATTTACTAGATTTCGAAAACAATAGAAATACAATTATAATCTTTTCTTAAGATCCATACATAAAGAAATTGAGAAAATTTACAAAGAGAAAACTCACTTTTTCTTCTCTCCCGTTCTTTTCTCTCCATTTTTTTCTTAGCTCCTTTATGTTTGGCTGTTGCCTCTCAATAACCAATGTATGTGATGTAACTTTTAACCACAAAGCAAAATAAAGAGAAAATACAAAAAAAAAAAAAGGCTCTTAAAAATATTTGGCTTCACCCACCAACATCTCGTTCATTCAATGTAGGTATGATAGCCTAGTGTCACGGCCAAGAGATTCCGGTAACTTAAGGGCCGTGCCTCCTCGAGGAGGACCTCTTGTACTCACTTGGCTTCCCGATGAGACTTCTTCTTGAACTTTCCAAGGGCGGGCGATATCGTCATTATGGCAAGTTCTAGAAGTCTCTAGCTATTTATGTCGGTAGTTGGTAGTTGTCATTAATGTTGGTAGATAAGGTGGTGCGATCTCGTCCACTGGATAAAGAGTCATTTAATGGATGTAATCTGAGGGCTTCTAGTATAAGAAGGGGTTGTAATCATCCAATCATTTTAGTAATATCAAAGCTCATTTATTTCCAAAGCTCATCTCTCTAGAAACTTTCTCTCTTTACGATCCGGGTGAAATGAGTGAGTGTGCGATCGATTGAGCAAGGCTTGGCTCAGGCGATCCAAAACTGCCTGAGTCGCCGCACAGTCACGATCCCAATCGATCGGCCCATGACACTAGCGTAGGCCTATTCGGACTCTGAAAAAATTGGTCCAAGTCAAGCCGTGCTTAGCATGAGTTTTTTTTTTTTTGGGGCACTCCGAACAATTGGTTGTGCGAATGGACAATGCATCTACAGAAAAACCTGTTCCATTTGCTGTTTCTTTCCAATAAACGACCTTGCAGAGTATTATCAAATTGATACTATTTTCTTACTTAAACTCATCATGCACCTTTTTTTTAGTCGAAGAAGTCTCTTACCAAACGCTCACTTTTTTTTACCTTCTTCGATACTCATTATTCCATATGAGATTTAAGCACCCAAAAATATTTTCAATCACACATTTTCAGCATACCACCAAACTAATGAAAAGCAATCATTTTCTTAGAAATAATTTTCATGAAATTTTTTTTCCTTAATCAATAAAATTTTACGCAAAACAAACACACCATGAAAAAGAATTCTATCTACATATATTTGAAGCGTATCTAGCGGTACAATATAATGGAGTTGTGGAGTATGATAGAGAAAACTAATAATTAAGTACAGAAATGGTATGTTGTAAACAGACACTTCCCAATAGGTCACCTATCATGCTAATAGTATACGTGTAATTTTCATGTTAAAGCAAATAATAGAATTTTTACTGTAGCTAATATATCAAGGCAATATTTTTTATAATTGCAATGTTGAAGCTTGTAACGTTTGAGCTTGTAACGCCGATACTAATAGTGAAATGGAGAGGCTACCTAGTGCGACAATGTGGTTTTTCCCTTTTTGAATTTGGGAAGGGTTTTTTCACGTAAAATTTCTCGTTTGATTTTTTTCTCTTTTTTTCTCTTCAAAGATTCACGTGAGTCGGTGTGGATCACTAGATTTACATAGTATCATTAAAATACGTCAATATGAGTAGGATCATTTTCGATCCAATCCCAACTCATCCGTCCAACGGTCGAGCAGGTACTATGCACATAGGAAAAGGGTAAAAGGAAAAACAAAAAAGCAGAACTGATATGCAATAATTGCATCTCCTTTTAAAGTTTAAAGAGTTTATACGCGCAAACGCAAACGCTACCTAGGGACTCACGAAACACGCTAAAATCCATCAGCTTCTCGAAGGCCTCGTAGTGTAAGTTGGACTGGAATCATTGATTATTACGTTCGAGTCCTACCAAGGATTAAAGAAAAATTGAACGGCAGCATTTCTTCGTGCCCCTCCATGCGCACCACCACGATGTCCACTTGTCCTCCCTACCGATGGATCGATTAAAAGCATCCGGCTTTTATTGCACGCGGTTTGTTGGAAAATATCACCTATGACGGGGGAGAAGCAACTTGGAAACTTCACGATGACGACCAGAAGAAAAAGATTGGACTTTGCCTCGATTTACTCCCTAGAAAAAGATTGGACTTTGCACGCGGTGTCAGAATGAGGTTGAGTCGAAGAATCAAGCTGTTTTCATGGCCAAAACCATCAAGATTGCCATAGGACGGGAAAGAGCCAATACAAAAAAATCAATTACATCCCACAACAAAATCTTCGAAAGAGTTTCAAGCTTTGGCAATCATTTCGTTTCGTGTCATCCATGTTGTGCTAGTGATGAGTAATCAAAAAACATGACCAAGATAACGAGAACAAGATTTTCTATGAATGGATAGTGACACTTGATGATGATTTTCTGTCAACCTTCTCCTGTCGACTCTATCAGGTGAGACAAACCCCTCATCACTTTCACAGGGAAGTCATGCAGAAAAACTTGTAACATAACAAAAAGCGATGCCTGTCCCATCCAAAAATGTACATTTATGGGTATCTAGACTGAGAATTTGGGACGGATCCGTGGGAGAAGCACGGTTTTCGAAAGGAAAGGGACAACGTGAGAAAGGTATGTGTCAGGATGATATCCATCCCTTCATTGAAAACAGTTCTTCTTCCCTTTTGTCAATCTTTGATTAGTGTTGTTTCCCGAAACGCGCTTTGATTTGGTTAGCTTGTTTAGGTGACATCGTGAATGATGATATATGCTTTTTCCTATGCTTTGGTAATCCTTTCTTAATGTTATTAATATGCTAATGGTTCTTCAGATATCATTATTAGTGAACAAATCAAAATCAATCATTTTCGTGATGGTAGTTTTGCCATTTTGAGTTTTCTCTTTTAGCCCAATAATAATAATAATAATAATAATAATAATAGTAAAAAGAGAGGAAGCGACTGGGAAACTTCATGGTGACGACTAGAAGAATGTTTTTGACTTTGCCTCATTTTGCTCCCTAGAATTCATAAAATAGAAAAATGAGGATAATGAGATGGATAATTTTAAAATTTTTGTTCTATTTTTTATCTAGCCAATGTATTTTTTTTTTCAATTTAATTCTTGAACTTTTAGGATTGCACTAAATACGATCTTCCATAAAGTGCAACGCCATGTGATGTGTATTTTGCTGATGTGGATCGCTAAATTAGGATGCGTTTGACAATATTTTTGGTCTTAGAAACAACTTTTGTTTAGAAATAGTTTTTTTTTTCCATTTCTATTCCATGAATAAGTTTTTGAGTAGAAAAAATGTATTTAATATGACTCTAAAATTTATATTCTCAAAATAATAAAAGAATAGAAAAGCGTTTGATATGACCCTCAATTTTTTTTTTTTGTAACGTGAAATTGTTTTAGTTTTGTTACTATTTTTCTAAGATTTTTCTATTTTTTTTGAATTTCTTCTTTTCTTTTTTTTCTTCATTCTTCTTCCACCTCATTGGCCCGCCATGGCCGGGAAAGCTGATCTCGCGATGGCTACGCGAGATCAAGCCTCGCTCCTCGACCTCACGTAGCCATGGTGAGGTTCGACCTTGTCTCACTAACCTTACAGTGGTTAGGCCACTTGGGACACGACCTTGCCGGCGGTCTCTTCGATCCGCTGCTCCTCGGCGTCCTCGGAGTCGGGCGATGGCTTGTACAGCCGGAGCTGCTGAGCCAAGGCCGCCAGCTTCTGCGAAGGAGGAGGGGGCGGTGGGGAGCTGCTCACGAGGTTCAAGAATCGAGACGTCGATGCCGATGCAGAAATTCTTCGGAGAACCGAGATCATCTGTACTGGATCTTATACAGAAAGTGAAAAAGCTTTGTACTTTGTTGTTCTTTTTTAATGTTAATCCTGATATGAACATTTTCTATTTTTGGCGAAATGTCCTGAACCAGTTGTCTCGAAAGCTAAGTAATGACCAATCTATTTTCTTTCGATGTCTTAAGTTTGCTTGTGCGACCGTCGTGCTTTCTGATAACGTTGGAGCGATGCGAACAGGCCACGGCCTATTGGGAGATAGAATTTTTAATTTATTTAATATGATCTATTAAACTTTTAATTTATTCAATACGGTTCATAAACTTTTGTACATGTTTAATGTAGTGCTCGGATTATATGATATTTAATGTTGTCATTAAATTTGAATTAATACAAGAACGACATCTAATATTTTCTTATAATTAAAGGATTACATTAAACATATACTAAAATTCAGAAATGCTGCATATCATATTAAAGTTTAGAAACTATATTAAATAAATTAAAAATTCATAAACCAATCAAAGTTGGGAAAATTGCCAAACAATTACAAACCTATTGCAATTCAATTCTAAACTTTAATATTAATTTTTTTTGCATTTGTGTTAATTCAGTCCATGTAGTCAAATTTTGGTCAACTAGCACTGAAGTGGACTCGAGACGACACTAATGTGTTAATTTTTAATATTTTTATTTTTTTCAATTTATTTTATTTTATTCATTTTCTTCACTAACATGTTAATTTTTAATATTTTTATTTTTTCAATTTATTTTATTCTTTTTATTCTTTATTCTTTTTTTCTTCTTCCTTTAGCTAGTCCTAACCAACTAAAGGCTAGGGTTAGTGAGGTTGACCTCAGTGGCCACAACTAAGGCTCGCCCACCCCTGGCGATGCCTCGCCATCGCAAGGCAAGGGTTAGCCTCATTGATGCGAGCTAGATTGAGCTCGCCCAGCCATGACAAGGCTAGCTCATTGACTTTAGTCTTTGACCATGCAGCGACCAACTAACGGGAAAAAGGAAAGAGAAAAACAAAAAGGAAGAAAAATAAAAATATATTAAAAAATTACTTTCTCAAGCTGCTATGTCAAAATTGGCCAAATAGACCGAATAAGTGCAAATGCAAAAAGATTAAGACTAAAGTGACATAATTATAATAAGTTTAAGATTGTTTTGATAATTTTTTCGGTTAAAGTTCAACAATCATTTGTCATTTTCTCAAATTATTTTGGGTAGTACTGAGCATTAAGCTTCTCGAGGAGCAACATGTCGGGCGTGATGCTAAACACCAACCAGGCTGTACTTCCACTCTTCATTTATGATGATGGCCGTAAGACAAAAGAAATCTGTCTTACAAACAACAAAGCCCTCGCTCCTCCTGTGCACTCGCTTGGCGGACACGCCTCAGACACGCCTCCGGTGGTTTCTTGGAAAATCACTGTGAGACTACCGCGAAACGCGCATAGTACAAATGTGCGTGTGTCTCTGTCTGTCTGTCTGTCTAGAAGGGTGTTGTCAATGCAAAACTCGAGAGCGTGAAGAAGCGGCAGTGATGACAAAGGGAGCACATGGCAGAAAGGACAAGGCGCAAATCCTGACTTGGACTGACAACGATGGGACGTTGCTTACGCAGTTGAAAGATTCAGACGAAATTTTGTCAGGCGTTTCCCCGAAACTTCTTTGCCGATGAACCATGACCCATCATCTCCATAAGAAGAAGCTCACATCGAGCTCCATTGCTATTTACTAGTCTTTACTCAGAATCCCATCTTGCTACTTCCTGCTTTTCTTCCTTCGTCATTGTGCTTCAATCACATCTACTTCTTTTGGATTCATTGAACAGGTAAAGTTTTCCTCCCTATCATTGCTCAACGTTCGGTTCAGTGGGGAGAGAGAGAGAGAGAATTCTACAGTGATGATTCTTAACAAATCAACTGGAAGTGTGACTAGTTTTCTTTTTGCCAGTTGATCAACGTGAAACTCTATCCAGAGATGTCACAGAAGAGCTTTGTAGATGACCCGGACATCGAGTCTCAGCAAAAGAACCTTCTCGTTGATGCCGGCGGAGCCCCAAGGAGACGGTGGCAACTGGTCTCCTCGGTCCTGAGGGCAAATTCAATTCTCATTTCCATAACAAAAAAGACTCTGATTAGGGCAAGTGCGGTTGACGATCAAGATGTGGAGTCACAGCAACCGACTCGACTCAATACTGGCAAAACGCTGAGGAGAC
Source organism: Eucalyptus pauciflora (assembly GCA_007663325.1). Classification (NCBI taxonomy): domain Eukaryota; kingdom Viridiplantae; phylum Streptophyta; class Magnoliopsida; order Myrtales; family Myrtaceae; genus Eucalyptus; species Eucalyptus pauciflora. The sequence continues at coordinate 687,521 of VMYD01000019.1, forward strand.
GGTGGCATTTGGTCTACTTGGTCGTAAAGGCTCTCCGGGGCTTCGTTTCGACAGCAAATAACCCTGTGATGGAGACACAACTTGATGTGAGTAGTCTAAATAGTCGCTCTTCCATAACAAGACCACATAACCCTTTTGCGAGAACTCGCCAACAAAACTATTATTTAAGTCATAAGTGATCTTTCATCTCCTTTGTCTTGCTTATAAGTTCGTCAGTCTCCAAATGATCATACATCTCATTTAGCTACTGGGGTGAAGAAATCACCGTGCATCTTTCGGTTAATGAATCAGTTGATTAAGGACTCCAAAGCTGCTTTCATGGTCTGCTGCAACCGATTTCCATCAACTGATTTCAGATGAAAATCTAGTATTGTTCTTTTGCGATAACTTTTTAAGCTGTGAAACAGTATAGCTGACAGGAAAACATTGGGAAGAAGTTTCTAAAACTGAGGTAGCATATTCATTTGTTACAGAGCACAAAATTGCTGGATACTGGGAAACCAGAGCTGATCAATGAATTGCGCCTCGATTGCGGGTACAACAATCATGAAGCTGCTGATGTGGTGCTCCAAACTGAAAATATCGCTAGAATGATGATGGAAAAGGATTTGACTACCTTACAAGAATTTGGAGGTGTCCCAGGGATAGCAGAGGCTCTCATCACTGATGTGGCGAATGGAATTCCAGGTAATGAGGAGGACCTCCATCGCCGACGCACTGCACTCAAACCCGAGTTGGAGATTCATAACAGAAACTTCATCCACTTCCTTAGGAAATCTTGCAACAGTAGCACCATTTTCCTCCTCCTGCTTTTCGCCATTCTGTCATTTGCCTTTGAGATCAAGGAGAAAGGACTGAGGACGGGTTGGTATGATGGGGCTTTTGTACTAGGTGCCGTCGCTCTGATCGTGATAGTCCATTCAGTTTGTGAATTTTGGAATGAAAATTCACGCCAGCTGTCAAGAAATCAGCCTTGGCAAATTGGGAAAATGGCAGTCCATGTTTTAAGAGGGGGATGCCGTCAACCTATTTGCATCTCCGATGTGCTCTTGGGAGACATAGTGCTATTAGAGAAGGGAGACCGAGTTCCTGCCGATGGTTTGTTCATACCCAATGGATCCTTGGAAGTGGATGACAAAGCTCATCCCGTCATCAATGATCAGAATCCATTCTTGTTCTATGGTTCCGTAGTTACTCAGGGAACTGGCAAAATGCTGGTGACCTCAGTTGGTGCCGAGACAAAGTTGGGCAATATGTTGAGCAGAGCTCCACCATCAAAAGAGACAAAAGTAGAGGAGCAACTCAACAAGCTCGGCACTTTGATACAAATAATTGGTATTGTCAGCTCAATAATCATCGCTGTGGTGTTGTTTTTGCGGTTCAAGCTGGAGAAGGAACATGAAAACTCGGGCCTGCCGGACTTCTCAGGGAAGCCACATCCTCTGAAGGAATTAATTGAAGCTATAGAAAGAGTTGCCCTGAAACCAGGAGGGATGTTGAATACGTTAACTTCATTTACTTTGCTACTTGTGGGGATAGCTGAAGGACTGCCGTTAGCAATCGCTATTGCCATCACTTGCTGGAACAAGACGATGCTAGGTGACAAGACCTTTGCTCAAGGACCATGCAGTATTGTCACCATGGCATCAGTGACCACTATCTGCATTGACGAAACAGGGTGGCTAGCATTGATCCCACAAGAAGTCGAAAGGTTCTGGATTGGTATGGAACTTATCAGGGACGATTCCAAGGTAACCATTGATGTTCAGGATGCACTTCGTGATGGAATTGGCATATCATCTCTATTACCAGAGGAGAGCCTAACCTCAATGGATAAGTCAATCCTTTCTTGGGCTGTAGAGAAATGGGAATTGAAAACAGAAATGTGGAAGCAACGTCACAGTATCATTAAGTTCAAACAGCCAACCCTCAATGAGAACATAGTCGCAACATTGATTGCAAAGACTGGAGGCAACAGGCCTAGGTACCGGCACTTCAGAGGACCTGCAACAGCAATATTAAATATGTGTTCACAATTTTATGACATTGAAGGCATACCAAGGCCCATGGATAGAAGTGAAAAGATGTTTTTTGAAAACTGCATTGACCAAATGCAGTCAGGAGGTCTTGAATCCATCGCGTTTGCTTGTAACGAAGTTGATGACTGTGAGTCTGATCTAAGCAATCCGATGATGGTGGGACTGTTGGGGCTGAAGAAGACTGGTCGGGAAGATAACAGAGAGGTGATAGAAAAATTTAGAGAAGCCGGAATTAAAGTATTATTACCATCGAGCAAGGAGGTTTCAATGCTTAAGGACATCGCTGCAGCAATTGGAGTGATACAGCCTGATTCAGATGCACTGGTCATAACAGGCGAAGAATCTCATGAAGGGAGGATGGATATGGCAACTGGAATTTCTGTGATGGGGAATTCCCTCCCATCCGATATACACAGTCTGGTGAATTGCTTGAAAGATCAAGGACACACAGTTGCAGTGGTCGGAAACACAACAAATGACATACACACACTAAAAGCTGCTGATGTGGGACTCACGTTTGCTTTTTGGAGCACTGACATTGCAAGAAAGATCAGCGACATTGTCATCAGGGAAGGCCATTTCACATCCATCTTGGCAATAATTAAGTGTGGAAGATGCATATTTAGCAATATGCAAAAGTACATTCAATTTCAGCTAACTATAACCTTAGCTGGGTTGTTGATACCCTTAATCACAAATGCCTCTCATGGAAGTTCACCTATAACGACGATTCAGTTCCACTGGACAATCTCAGTTTTGACTCCTCTAGGTGGTTTGGCTCTTTTGATGGAGCCGCCCTGTGAGATGCTCATGAAGAAATTCACACGGGGACGAGATGGACAACTCATTACCAAGGCCATGTGGGTGAATATTTTCATACAGACAGCTTACCAGGCATCTCTTTTTGCAACCATACAGTCTAAAGGGCCTACAATGCTCAGGCTTAATGAGAAGTCAATTGGGACTTTGATATTCAACAGCTTTTTTCTATGCCAGTTATTCAACATGTTCAATGCAAGAGAGCCTGAAAACAAGAACATCTTCAGAAAGGTCCATCGCAGTAAATGGTTTTGGGTGTGTATAGGTGCCGCTTTGTTGTTGCAGGTCGCATTTCTTGAGATAGCACATATTATTGCACGTGATTCAAGATTGACATATGCAGAATTGGGAATTTGTCTGCTCCCTGGGATAATCTCTTTGTACATTGACTTAGCTGGAAAGTGCATACTCCTGATGATTAAAACTAGGGAGACAAAGCCATCGCGTTCAGTTGACAGAGATAACAGAAACCTAACCTCAGCTGACCCAGAACCTGCTGGCGATCTCGAGCTTCCACTCATAAAGGAAGGTGAAGGCCCAACATATCAGAGTTAATACTTTGTCTGCAAGAGATGGAAGAACTGAATAAGGGTACGTGGCATTGTAAATAAGGTGGGTAAGGAGGCTGCACGATAGAAGTGAGTCAGACAGAATGTTTATTGACTTAGTTTTGTAACTTTGCTCACTAGTCCAGTTAATCCTTATTCCTCCCATTCTTCTCTCTTCTTCATTTTTTCTCACATTAAACCATGTAATCGCCCCTCTTTCATTTTGAAATTGGTTATATTTCTGCAAATTGCCTCTTATTAGCACTTCTTTCAGGGCGGTAACAATTAATTTCTGGAAAAGTCTTACAGAGTATCTGAAAAGCTACGTAAGAGATCTTCAGAATGTACATTTTCATACGCATATGAGCAAGTAAATTAGCTGCAATTGTAAGAATCAGAGATTATTCAGTATAAAGAGAGAAAGCAAATAACAACAGAAGATGATCTTAAGTTTTTATTCAGGCATCTTCCATCACAAGCTGTTTATCTAATAGAAACTAGCTGAAGAGACTACTGAGACAAGAGTTTGGAGCGTGAATAGATGCTAACAAGTAGGTAAAGTCATTAAGAAAAGAGGAGCATCTGCAACTGAGCTTAGCTGAGAGCGAGACAGCAACTGGTTTAGAACTCCATTGCTATTCGATTCTCTGTCCTGTGAGCAGTTGATGGCTCCTTAACACCCGTGTTTGGTGTCAATGGCTCAACACAATTTCCATTGGCAACCTTCATTAAGATATGCTGTTTTATGCAAGACTTGAACAAATTAACAGCTTGCCTCGTCAACTAATTACCAACAACAGCATCAAGGAAAATTGTAAATTAACCCCAAAGAAGTACCTACTATTCAGTATATGATGTTCGACAAGGACCCTCGAAACTCTTGAGTTGATGAACATCACTAATTCGTCTAATCAACAGTTATGGATAATGGTGTGGACAGAACAAGACGGTTAACCATTGACTCTCCCTAATTCTCACTGTTTCTCCTTCCCTCTCCTTCTTCTTCCTATCTTTGATTCACTCAAGCACTAACTCTCAAGCGTGCGTGCGAAATCAAAAGCAGATCTTGAACAAAGCCCAGTTGAAGGAACGGTTTGGCAAACCCGCAGCAAACGAACTTGGACGGAAGGCGACCAGAGTCGTTGGTTTCGAGCTTAGCCTCGATTGAACTCACTCACTGACTGAGCATATCGTTATACAGCAGATTTCTCGAGAGAAACAGAAAGTGCAGACATGAATTTGAAACTAGCACCTGCAAGCGAGCTCAGTAGAAGTGCACCAGCCGGCCCATGAAGCTGTCCAAAGTCAACGGTCTCCCCATTTCTGGCGAGTCTGACCATTATGGAACACTCATTTGTGGTTTCAGTAAGCGAATGAGGAGTCATCTTGCTATGTAGGAAAGAAAAACCAAACCTCATTTCATACATTAGTTTAGGGTGCTGCTGAGGTGACGGTACCATTTTGCCACACATTACATGGAGGTGCAATTGGCAACCGGAAGAGACAAAATAAGAGGCATTTAGCAAGTATGGAATCGGTGCATCACTTGCTGCTCTCCCTCTAACTTCAACCTCGACGGCTGCCCTCTCCTCGTGCCCAACCTCTTCTCCTCCGATGCCTCCTGTCCACGGTGTTACCTCGATCCTCGATTTCTCAGTCTCGGCTTGAGGAAATTATTGGATAGCGTTCGTTTTTCCATTAATTTTTGTTGTTTTTTTCTGAGTTCTTGTCGAGCTATTCAAGCCAAGGGAAAATACTTATGATTTTCCTTCTTTCTATAAATTCTGGGATCATACAGGTTTATTTCTTCTTGGTCACTGAGAATAGTTTCATTTGGCACTCTGAAGTTGCGACTGACTTGAGTTTTCTGTTTCACGTTATCTGTTCTTCATTCATTCATTTTTTTCATTTCCATTGAGAGAGAGAGAGAGACTAACAGGAGCATAGCAAAGCAGTGCGGTGTAGAGTAACAAGAGGCCTCAAGTATTTCATTGATTAACGTGGTTGCACCGTCACTTTTCCAACAGTGACGGTGCGGTCAGCGTATCATTTTCCATTAGTTTAATAATCCCAAATCCGACGGTCAGTATTTCATTGATTAACGGCCACATGCGTAATGCTAAAGTTGTGCATGAAGTGGCAATCGTGTTAACAGCTGCTGTCCACTTTAGTCGCCATGCAAAAGTTCGAACCTTTTTCTCAGATTGAGTCCAAAATTATCCACACACAACAATTCGTGATTCTTTTGGACACGTGGCATGATTCCCCCCCCCCTCCCCCCTCTCAAATTGAGTCCAAAATCATCCATATGCAACAATTCGTGATTACGGTCCAAATTGACCCATACTAATGCAATGTAAGTTTAGTGACCCATATCCGGACCCAATCAATACTCGACCCAACTGAGTTGCCTTGCGTTGGGCTGGCGAGACTCGACCTCGCCAGATTTGACAAGGTCGAGCCTCATCAGGGGCTAGGCAAGACTCAACCCTCACTAGGGGTTGGGCGAGACTTGACCCTTGCTAGTGGCAAGCGAGGCTCACCAAAGGTCGACTTGCCTCCAGCCGATTATCGAGGTCCAATGATCGGCTGAAGGAAGGAGGAAGAGAAGGAACGAAAAGAAAAAAACACTTAAAAAATTTGAAAAAATATGAAAATATGATTAAAAGTTGTCAATGTTAGTACCGATTATGCTGTGTAAGCCGACCGGTGTCCACGTCAATAATATCCCGCAAAAATTGGTTGGAAAGATTGAATTTGCACAAGATCAAAATATTTATGACTAAATTAGAACTAATAAAAGGTTTATGATTAAATTGGCATCAATGAAATATGTTTAGAACTTTTATGACACTTTTCGCCTTACCATCACAAGCCTCATTGCAGAACCTCATATTTGATTCACACTTAAATCACATTTCCATGCACTTATCCAATAACAAAGCATACTAATAGTATTCCCTATATTAACGTTCAAAGAGTAATGCATTGGAACCTAGTTTAACGTCATCTGTAACCTCACTAGTGATTGCTTTGATGCATGGTTAGATGGTGTCGCAATGAGGTTGAGTTGATGAATCAAGTTGCTTGAGAGTAACGATCTGATCTGATGAGAGTAAGGAGTGGTCATTGAGGCTAGGGAAAAGGAGTGGCTCTTGGCAGGCTTATAGGATGGTGAAATGAGCTGGAATGAACCGAATTGTGCACCGAACATGAAGAGAGTAATTCGGAAAGAAAAATGTGAAAACTTGAATTAACTCACAGATGTGCTTTTTGATGTAATGGCAATGCTTAACTTTAAGAATGCTTAGGTGGGACTTGAGTACTCTTAGGATGGGTGGCCTCTTGGGAAGGTGCTCACCTATATGTGAAAGGACAAAATCATGAGACTCGATATGAGATGAGCCACGACTAATAATACCTTAGTAAATTAATTCAAGAATGTCACCTTTAAAGCAAAACTCATCAAACTCTCCATTAAAAAGGAAGGGAAAGAGCCCATAACAAAAAATAAAATAAAAAATCAGATACACCCCACAACAATTCAAGGCCATGAAGGCTGCATTATGCTAATTCTGTCAAGCGGATGATGACCCCTGGACGATTCCTGTCATTTCTCCTCCTGTCTGCTCTCTCAGCAGACACGCCTCCTTATCATTTTCTCATGCAAGTCATGCGGAAACGTCTTTGGAGCCATGCAATGAGACGATTGAGTGTGATTTGGGGGTGAATCCGAGACAAAACAGGAGAGCAACGCGTATTGTGGAATGTGGGAGTGCATGATCCTCCGTGGAAGTTGAGCACGAGGTAATGCGCCGTGGAGTTTCTTGGAAAATCGATGTGAGATTCCGTAAAATGTGTATACTGAAATTGCAAATATGTACTCTTTCGTGGAAGCCGAGCAGAGAGTATTTGCCCCCATGGAGTTTCTTGGAAAATCATTGTGAGACTCTGCAAAATGCGTATACTGAAATTGCAAAGTGTGTACTCCTTTGTGGAAGTTGAGCAGAGGCTGATGCCTCGTGGAGTTTCTTGGAAAATCATTGTAAGATTGAAATTGCAAATGTGTACTCTCTCGCTCTCTACACACATACGTACCTATGTGCATACACGGAATCCATATATAAACTTTTTCGAAAACGTTGGAAACTTTCAAATCATATATACGTTGACGTGTTACCTATTTCATAATTCTTGGAAAGCCCAAATAGTATTTTGTACTATTAAATCTTGAAGGGTGTTCTAAGTATATTTTATAAAGGTGGGAAAGAATCGAGAGACAATCATACTTCATTCAGAAATTCAAAGTACAGATTTTCTGTGAATCGGATAATGACACTTGATGATCTATTGTCACTCTCCTCCCATCGACTCTCTCAGGTGAGACAATCCCTCATCATTTTCACATGGAAGTCAAGCCGAAAAGCTTGTAATAAATGCAATGCGACAATGAGTGTGATATCATAACAAAAAGCGATGCCTGTCCCATCCAAAATGTACATTTGGGGGATTGGACTGGGAATTTGGGACAGAACCGTGGGAAAACCACGGTTTTGTAAAGGGACCACGTGAGAAACGGGCACTGAAAGAAAATAATTTGATGTTCCCGTTCCCATTTGTTAATCTTTGATGAGTGTTGTTTCCTGAAACGTGCCTTGATTTGATTAGTTTGTTTAGGTGACATCTTCAAGGATGATATATGCTTTTTTTCCTATGCTTTGTAAATCCTTTCTTAATGTTATTAATATGATGCCGGTTTGTCAGATGTCATTATTAGTGAACAAATCAAAATCAGTCATTTCGTGATGGTAGCTTTGCCATTTTGAGTTTTCTCTTTTAGCCCAATAATAAGAATAATAATAACAGAGAAGAAGCGACTTGGAAACTTCATGGTGACGACTAGAAGAAGAATGATTTTGAGTTTGCCTATTTTACTCCCTAGAATTCATAAAATAAAAAAATAGGGATAATGCGATGGACCCAAGCCCGGGCGCTAGATATTCGGGCATGGGCATCAGGGACTCGAGCACTGCCTCTGTGGACCTAGGCTAGAGCATGGGGGATCTAGACACGAGTACTAGGTTCTTGTGCTCGGCCTTTGTGGATTTGGGCTTGAGTACTGGGGCATTGATAGGCTTTAGGCTTGGGTCAAGATGGACCCGGGCATGGGCGCTAGCCACCCAAGAATGAGCGTTGGGGTTCCCAAGCCCTAGTGCAGAATTTCTTCCTTAAGATTTGATGTCTTGTCATATTTTAATAAATGATTTTCAATTCTTCGAGAAGAAATCATTTTCCTGAATTTAAACATAAATCTTCTGTTGATCAGGAAAATCATTTTCCACAAATAAATAGAGGCTTAAATAAGCACCAAGGGAATTGAAAGAACAAAAACAAAAGATATAAAGTCTTGAGCCAACGAGTAGCAAAGTAGAATACAAACAAACAAATTGGCAATTTGTTTGGTTTCACCCTAAGTGTTTTTGACTGGAAAAAAAAAAGCCTATGCGTTAAATGATTTGGGCACAAACACTAGGTCTCGAGCACTGCCTTTATGGACCCAAGCTAGAGCGTGAGGGATCCAGGCATGAGTACTAGGTTCTTGTGCTCAGCCTTTGTGGATCCGGGCTTAAGTATTAGGCCATTGATAGGCATCGGGACCTCGGGCTTGGCCTCAATGGGTCAAGATGGACCCAGGCATGGGCGTTGGTGACCCATGAATGAGCATTGGGGTTCCCAAGCCCAAGTGCATATTTTCTTCCTTAAGATTCAATGACTTGTCACATTTTAGAAAGTAATTTTTAATTCTTCGAAAGGAAATCATTTTTTCTGAATTTAAATATAGATCTTTCGTTAATTAGGAAAACATTTTCCACAAATAAATAGCGGCTTCTTATAAGGACAAAGGGAATTGAAAGAACAACCGAGGGATAAGTAATTCGACTCATTCACATCAATATCATGAATATTTGGAATCCATATTATGCAAGGAGACATTGCTTTTGCTAATTTGAATTGAAGGGTAATTCATTTGGAAAAAAAATGGAAACCATTATTATTGGATGATCATGATACTTCCAAAAAATCGAAAATATTGATCAATGGAGGAACAATATCACCATTTTTTTTTCAATAAGATCCCAAAGCCGATGATTGACTCATTCCATACTAGAAATAATTGCAGGAAATCTTTTGATAACACGGATTCACAATCCACTGCCTTGATCCACTTGGCATCCGCCCACTATTACTAGTATTGTTTTTCTTTTTAATACATTTAAAAAAAGAATATTCCATTTTTAATGAAATCTAAAAAAGAAATTCATAATGGAAAATATTTCATTTCGATTGTTAATTTTTAACATATTTCTATCTTAATTATAAGATAGAAGAAGCAGAAAATTCTAACCTTTCTATTTTATTAGAAAAAAAAGTAGAAGATAATAATCTCACAAAGCCTTACAAAGGGTTGAAAAGAATGTATATAAATTCACATCTAAGGAAAAAAATATGATAAGCAATCATAAAGCTATCCCTAAGACTAGAATACTTTTTCTTATGTTGAAGTAAAGAAAAACTTATGTAAAGAAAAGAGCATAACCCGTAGGTGTACCTTTCGCTCAATACTAGAATCGACAATTGAAGCATCTGAGGCTACATTAATCGTGGTTACAAGACAGAAGGAATTGTTTTTTTTTTTTTTTTTCCACAAAATATATGACTCATGCTCCTTTAGGTTCTTTAAATTCTATGGGTGGTGTCGCTACCGAGATCAATGCAATCAATTATGTCTCTCCTAGAAGTTGGTTAGCTACCTCTCATTTTGTTCTAGGATTCTTTCTATTCGTAGATCATTTATGGCACGCGGGAAGAGCTCGTGCAACTGCAGCAGGATTTGAAAAGGGAATTGATCGTGATTTTGAACTTGTTCTTTCCATGACCCCCCTTAATTGAAACACGAGTCCAATGTTTGAAGTCAGAATCAATTTGGTACGTATACGTATATACATAGGTTTATCCTTTCCCTTTCTCGAGTTTCGAGAAAAAGATTCCTTTACCAATGCAACGTGGTCAACTCCATTTGTTAGAATAGCTCCCATTGAGTCTCTGCACCTATCCTATCCTTTTTTTTTTTTATTCTCGCTTTATGAACCCGCTTTATGAACCCTTATTGTTTTGTTGGTTTTCGTAAAACAGGATTTGGCTTAGGATTGCCCATCTTTAATTCCAGGGTTTCTCAGAATTTGAAAGTGGTCACTTAGTAGGTTTCCATTACCAAGGCTCAATCCAATTAAGTCCGTAGCGTCTACCAATTTCGCCATATCCCCCCCTTTTTTTTATAGCAAGTTGATCTGTTAAATCAATAAGAAATGATAATTAGCACTCGATTTAATTGGTATCATCCAACCGAATGATCCTATACATGGGGATTCCATAAATATTCCATTCCAAAAATAGAAAGTTTGAAACAAATGGAATTTTTTTGGAGATTGGATGCGGTTACTAATTCATGATTTGGCATGTACATAATGAAAACCTCAATTTTCTTTCTTTTTTGATTACCTTCCTCGCGTATGTATAAGACTGAATTCATTCAATTTCTACAAAGGATTACTAATCCTTAACTTTTTGAGGAATCCTTCATCAGTGGTTGTGAATGCCCGATTTTTTTTTTTCAATCTTTTCGACCTTGGTTCCGTAGGAGCAAGTCATAAAGATTGAGAAATAGAGATTTGATTCGTTAGCAATAGCCATGAGATGATCATCTTAGGGTGATCCTTTTGTCGACGGATGCTCCTATTACACTTGTAGTCTCTGAAGGATGAGAACCAACTATGTAGCATCTACATCGAGAATTCAAGTATTGTATACATCATTAGTCCGATCCTTTGTAGGAACTACCCGTAATAACGAACTTGCAAAATGGATCTGTTTATCATAAAGAGATCGTTGTTTTTGACCCTACTTTACCTTAATTGTTATTTGAACAAGTAAAAGTTATGTCTTGGTTCGAGTGGGGATAGCATTTCTCTTTAGTTACTTGGACAAGACGAAACGAAGTGACTTAGACAAATCTTTTTTGTCAATAACCTCAGACTAATTAATCGAATATTGATTAATATGTAATCGATCGAAGACTACTTGAAAACGGCTCTTCTGCTTAGAAACAAAATGTTCCAAATGTTCCTGGAAATTCTTGCTAAAACAAAAGATATAAAGTCTTGAGCCAACAAGTAGCAAAGTAGCATACAAACAAACAAAGTGGCAATTTGTTTGGTTTCAACCTACGCGTTTTTGACCGGAAAAAAGAAGAAGAAGCCTACGTGTTAAATGATGTGCCCCCCTCCCCCCACAATTGAAATAAAGGCAAAACAAAAAGCACAAAGAATCCTAGTCATATTTTAGAAATTGATTTTCAATTTTTTATATTAATTTTCAATTTTTTATAGAGAAAATCAATCTCCTGAATTTGAGCTAAGTTTCTGAGTTAGAATTCAACTAAGATACACCGTAGGAGGAAATTAGTTGTTGGAGTTGCAAGGCTATTTATCCTAGGGAGGCTTGAAGATTTGTACTAGTGACCTAATTGACAACTTTAGGATTGACAGTCTCATTTGTAGCCTTGTCCTTACTAGGTTCCAGGTTAGGGTGCGGATCCCGACAATGATCCTGTGTGTTTTGCTACAATGGGAACAATGTAACTTGGTATTACTGTCATGACCTTTCCTTTTGCTACCATTATAACGAGTGCCAATAGTAGTTTGGTTGCCAACATTTGTTGCTCGAGCTGAACTCTCTACCATATCTTCTCCTGGTCTGGGTTTAGTATTTATCATCGAAAAATGTAGACATTGTAGACATTAGTAAATGAAGGTAGAGCAGTACTCATAAGAATCTGTCTTTTAGCATCTTTATATTCAGGTTGAATACTAGTAAGCAACTAAAATGCAATCTTGTTCTTCTCGCTAAGTATACACATTGACAGATTGAATTGGGGGATGATACTATTGAAGTTCATCAAGAGGGGGAGAGTTGGAGTTCATCCCATTTCCGGTTGAGATTGCCAAGGTGTTTAGTAAAAGATTGGCCAAAGGTTTGCTCAGGTATGAGCAATCTCCTTCGACCAAAAAGAAAAAGTAAAAGGAATCTCTTGTTGCAACTCAAAAATCTAGCATTATCTTGATGTCCATACATATTAGGAAAAGAGTCCCATAGGGCCTTCGTGGTCTCATAATATGCTAAAATCTCGTAGATTTGAGAATCCATGTAGTTAAAAATCCATGAGATGACAAGATTGTCGGTAGCTTGCCACTCGGCATACTTAGGATCAGTGATAGAAGGGGTTTGATCAAGCCACTAACATGCCCCAGCGTTGATCTGCCTCCAAGAGTGATTATAATCACCCCAGATCATGAGAGGTAATTGCGACCATTAAAAAGGATAGAGGTGAGTTGAGTGCTCATTTCATTCAAGTCAAAATGACCTAAATCAGTGGTAATAGAGGTGCTAGTCCTTGTGCAAAATGAACAAAAACGAGAGAACTTAATTGATTATAAAGACAAGGTGCAACTTCCAATGAAGTAGCATGGAGCGTAGGAGCTTGATGTTGATCTTGTTTGCTCTGATACCATATAGCGAGTAAATACGAAGATGGAAGAGACAAACAAAAGAGAAGATGAACAAATATTTTACGTGGTTCGGTCAACCAAAAAAGCGCTCCTTGTAAGCTTACATGCACGACAGAAGTCCCCATTTTTTTTTAACTTCTTGGGAGAGATTCATTCTCCTTAAATAAAGAAGAGTACAACATAGTTTGCTAAACATAGCCTATGATTTTAATGGTAAATATAGATATTACACATTAGACCTTGATCATCAATCTTATAATGACTTGGCAAGTTTATCTCGCCATCATTACCTTTCTATCGGACCAATCAACCATAGAGAATATGGGACCTGCTACTAGCCCACGACCAGCAATGTCCAACTTCTCTCGGTTTCACATGACTTGTATTGGCTTATGCTTGTCAATGCACGCAAAGGGTCCTGTCTGCATGCACCGAATCAGCCTCCACTGCAGCAAAAGCAAAGGTTGTCGTTCTGTATCGGTTTGGAGGTGAATCTTGACATCCTGTGCTAGCTGCTGGCTTTGTAAATTTTGCTGTCAACACTGTAGTTGCTCCCGCCTATATAAGGAGGAATGTTGTCTATGTATAGTTTGATTGAATGCTCACAATTCATAGTGCACCAGTACGCAAGATCGCTTTTCTTTTCTTGTTTTACCCATTTCTTTCTTCCTCGCTCTCTGGGAATGCGAACTTTGTAAATGTCCACACATACAAAAGGGACCAGAGTAGTATGGATTATCTGCAAATTTGTACACAGCTTAGCGTATGATAAAGAAAAAGCTCGTTCGAAGTCCGACACTGCAAAGTTGCCGAAGGCGTTCGAGGCCATTTTCGGCCGAAAAAGCTGCTTTGTAGACTATGTTTCTGGCCATTTTTTCGAATTTGCCTCTCCTACCAGTACCCCACAAATTGTTTCTCGTTCATTTAACGTAGGTACGACAGCCCGGCCCAGGCCTGCTGGGGCTCTGAAAAACCGGTACAAGCAGAGCTGGGCTCGGCATGGGGTTCTTTTTTGAGCACTCCGAAGGGGTGGTGGTGAGAATTGGACAAACGTATCTCAAAAAAAAAAAAAAAAAAAACCGTATGTTGGGAAAATCTCAAATAAGGACTCGTTGTTCTAAATAAGAATTCGAAGTGGCTAACAAGTCTCAAATAAAGACCTGAATCCGTCGGCCGGCCAAAATGTTTACCGGTCGGTGAGCGTGTGACATTTTTGGTGGCCGGAATATAAGCAATTTTGTCCCAAAAAATTATAGATAAAAATTAACAAACCCTAAAAAAAAAAAAACCCCAAAGACTTCACGTTCTTCTTCCGCTCCAAGCGAGAGAGGACAAAGAACGAAGAAGATGAAGAGCAGAAGAAGAAAAACGTGAGAATATGAAAAGTTTTTCTTTTTAGGTCAAAAGAACGTGAAGAGTTTGGGCGGTGGTTTGTTAATTTCTATCTATATTTTTTATGGACAAAATTGCCCATATTTCGGCCACCGGAAATGTCACACTCTCTCCGGCCGGTGAACATTTTGGCTGGCCGGTAAGGTCAGGTCCTTATTTGAGACTTGTTAGCCACTTTGGATTCTTATTTGGGACAACGGCTATTTTGGATCCTTATTTGAGAAAATAAGCTCACTTTAGGTCCTTATTTGAGATTTTCTCTGATCTGTTCCGTTTGCCGTTTCTTTCCAATGGAGGACATTGCAGAATTTAATCAAATTGACACCATTCAGTTCCTTGTGGGTTTGCGGGCCATTGACTTATTAGGCTATCTAACAAGTAAAGTATTGCACATCATTTGCCTATGGGGTTTTAATGAGCCTTATATTCAGTAGTCACTTTCCATCTATTGGCATCAACTTTTAGGAAAAATGGTTTGTCTAATGTTGTATGAGAGGGCATGTCGACCGTTCAAATCTTGTCATTCCCTCTCAAAACTCATTACTCATGGTATTGGGTTCATAGCTTGTGATGAATTTTTTTAACCATTATCAATTACTCTTAAAATTTAAGCTGTTAGATGATAGTGTGATTTAATACTTAAATGGTGTAACAGTATCCCTTATAAGTATGCCGGGCTCTAGCCTAAGATTGAGGCATAGAAATTTAATTAGAGGCAAATAAAAGATCAAGATAGATTTTAATTTAAACATTTTGCTATAATATCATGTGAAATGTTTTAAACTATCGTCGCTTACTTTGTGGTGTGGGAAAGGCAGGGGACTGGGTGCCCTAATCGGATGAGCCCAGCCGATCGCTATTAGGCCATGTAGCGTGCTCTCGACCCATTATAGTCAGGTGCCCAGGTGACACATAGAAACCTCCAAGACTTGGATTTAAAGCTAATAATTTGACTTTATTTTGTAACTAACAAAGTAGAACATTCAAGAGGAGTTTTGATGTTCTCTCTTTGTCAATTTTTTAGACTAGTTCCCTATGAGAGGTTGCGTGAAAACGCAACTGCGATTGCTTGGTTTTACGGCTGGAAAACCCTTGAGAGCTTGTGCGATTGTATTTATAACTCTTTGAATTCACAACAAAACTTTTGCGGGTGTGCACCCTTTAAATGTAAGGACCGGATCAAAACACACCATGTAAATCTTGGTGTTTTGTTTTTACTTTTCTATGAAATTGTTTCGGACTATCATTGATCAATTGCATGATCTATCGAAAAGCATAAATTTCTACAACGTACTTTAAAAGATTTAGTTGAATAATGTGCCTATTGGCAAAGTAGAATAAAAACGAATGACAAATTGGGGAAAAAGGAAAAATGTTAGTTTCACAAAGTGGCAATTTGTTTGGCTTCAATCCACGCGTTAAATTCTGACAAAAAAAAAAAATCTACGCATTAAATCATGTACTTTTCCACATGGAGTTAAATAGATACCAAGGATCTAAGTAGTACTCTTAGTCGCGCGTTAAATGATGTACCTTTCCACGTGGAGTCAAGTAGCTATCAAGAATCTAAGCTGTACTCTTAGTTACGCGTTAAATCATGTACTTTTCCACAGGGAGTTAACTCAGTTAAGCAAGAGAGAATGGAAAGCACAAAGAAAATCCTTGAAGCTAGAAAACTTTCTCTTCACGCACTTTATCTTTGTCTTGGTTCATTTGTCGTTGTGCTTTCCAATTCATGCCCTTGTCCTTCTTTTTAAAATTATATTAATATGTTTTTGTAATTCATCAAACCAACTTAAAAAATGATAGAATTTGTGAGCTATAAAGAATCAGGCACTTCTTAATATTCTTTGAGCTAGATCATTCCCTTTGTTTATTTAGTTGGGGATAATGCTATAAATGGTCCTTCAATTTTGGTTCAATGTGCATTTTCACCTATGAACTTTGAATTTGTTTAATTTGATCCTGGAACTTTGGCCTAATGTGCAATATCATCAATGAATCATATAATTTGCTTAATTTAATCTCTCAACTTTTTGTAAATGTTCAATCTAGTCCTTAAATTATATGAAAACATGTAATGTTATCATTGCATTAATTTAAAATAAAAAATTGAATTTTTTCATATAATTCATGCACTAAATTGAATATTTATCAAAAGTTTAGGAATCACATTCAACGAATTAAAATTTTATAAACGATATTATATATTATGCTAAGATTAGGGATTGTATTGAACAAATTAAAAGTTCGGAGCTAACATTGCACATTGAGAAAAAGTTTGGGACCATTTGTGTCATTTTCTCATTTAATTGTGATTTTTTTCTTTGTAAAAAGAAAATAGCATATGATTTTTGAGAAGGGCCGTGTTAAATTTTGTAAAATAAAATAGCAATATTCACAAAGTGAGCAAAGAATTGACTCCTTTACGTGTAACCACCAAGGTCTACGACAAATACTTAAAATTTTTAGTGATCATAATGTTAATCCTTTTCTTTTTATAATGAGAATAGATATCTTTTTCTTTGCCTGGGCTATTTCCTTCGTGGAGATCGATGAAAGTGGGTGGTCAGTTGAGAGGAACCGTTTGTAATTGATATTGGTTCAGTGACAGTGGTCCTGGTGTCATTGTTGATGCTAAGATTAGCTGATTGAGATGGAACTAGCTTTGAGGTCTTTGTTGGTGGTTCTTTTGAAGCTAGATCTTGGGTGCGTTTGGGAAGACTTTTGGGAAAAATCTTTAGGAAAATATAAAGACCTTTGAATTAAATGTGTTTTCCAAAATGTCTCTTTGGAGCTATATTTGATTTGGTCCAGATAGACCCATTATTGGGGCCTTTGTTGGTGTTTTTTTTTGGAGTTGCCGCTTGTGCCCTCTATTTTGGAGTAGCATTTGATTGCTTTTTTTAAATTGTGCTCAAGTTGCCATTGCTTGGATTGTGCCCCTTGTTTGGGTTTGCCCTTGGGTTCTTCTTTTGATTTTATCTTCCGCAGTATGTTTGCTTTCAATTGAACATCACTTAAAAACCTTTGATGTTTTTGATTAGCGAACCGAGATTCTGATACTAGTTCTTAGGAGTCGCGCACTGATTCCAGAAAAAAATATGCAAATAAACAATTCACACAGGTAAAATGTAATAATAAATAACAGAATTGGAAGAATACACCAAGAAAATTTATTATCGAAATTCACCTAAACCTAGACTAAATCTCCTTCACCTTGCAAATTCACTATATTTCAAAAACAATAGAAATACAATTATAATCTTTTCTTAAGATCCATACATAAAGAAATTGAGAAAATTTACAAAGAGAAAACTCACTTTTTCTTTTCTCTCCATTTTTTTCTTAGCTCCTTTATGTTTGGCTCTTGCCTCTCAATAACCAATGTATGTGATGTAACTTTTAACCACGAAGCAAAACAAAGAGAAAATACAAAAAAAAAAAAAAAAGGCTCTTAAAAATATTTGGCTTCACCCACCATCTCGTTCATTCAATGTAGGTATGATAGCCTAGTGTCACGGTCAAGAGATTCCGGTAACTTAAGGGCTATGCCTCCTCGAGGAGGACCTCTTGTACTCACTTGGCTTCCCGACGAGACTTCTTCTGGAACTTTCCAAGGTCGGGCGATACCGTCATTATGCCAAGTTCTAAAAGTCTCTGCTATTTATGTCGGTAGTTGGTAGTTGTCATTAGTGTTGGTAGATAAGGTGGTGCAATCTCGTCTACCGGATAAAGAGTCAATCAATGGATGTAATCTGAGGGTCTCTAGTATAAGAATGAGTGTTCTCCCCCTCATTTGTAATCATTCAATCATTTCAGTAATATCAAAACTCCTTTCTTTCCAAAGCTCCTCTCTCTTTAGAATCTTTCTCTCTCTACAATCTGGGTGAAATGAGTGAGTGAACGATCGATTGAGCAAGGCTTGGCTCAGGCGATTCAAAAATGTCTAAGTTGCCGCACGGTCACGATCCCAATCGATCGGCCCATGACACTAGCGTAGGCCTATTCGGACTCTGAAAAAATTGGTCCAAGTCGAGCCGTGCTTAGCATGAGTTTTTTTTTTTTTTTGGGCACTCCGAACTATTGGTTGTGCGAAT
Organism: Eucalyptus pauciflora; assembly: GCA_007663325.1. Classification (NCBI taxonomy): domain Eukaryota; kingdom Viridiplantae; phylum Streptophyta; class Magnoliopsida; order Myrtales; family Myrtaceae; genus Eucalyptus; species Eucalyptus pauciflora. The sequence goes on from VMYD01000019.1 coordinate 706,045, forward strand.
GGACAATGCATCTACAGAAAAACCTGTTCCATTTGCTATTTCTTTCCAATAAACGACCTTTCAGAGTATTATCAAATTGATACTATTTTCTTACTTAAACTCATCATGCACTTTTTTTTAGTCGAAAAACCCTTGCACGCTTCACTGTCCTTAGCTAGTCATTGAATTTCTTGTCAAAAGAAGTCTCTTACCAAACGCTCACTTTTTTCTCACTTTTTTTTACCTTCTTCGATACTCATTATTCCATATGAGATTTAAGCACCCAAAAATATTTTCAATCACACATTTTCAGCATACCACCAAATAAATGAAAAGCAATCATTTTCTTAGAAATAATTTTCATAAAAAATATTTTCCTTTATCAATAAAATTTTACGCGAAACAAACACACCTTGAAAAAGAATTCTATCTACATATATTTGAAGCGTATCTAGCGGTACAATATGATGAAGTTGTGGAGTATGATAGAGAAAACTAATATTTAAGTGCAGAAACAGTTTGTTATAAATAGGCACTTCCCAGCAACATACGTGTAATTTTCATATATTAAAGCAAATAATAGAGTTTTTACTGCAGCTAATATATCGAGGCAATATCTTTTATAATTGCAATGTTGAAAGCTTGTAACATTCGAGCTTGTAATGATGATACTAATAGTGATAGTGGAGATATTGCCTAGTGCGGCAATGTGGTTTTTCCCTTTCTAATTTTGGGAATGGTTTTTCACATAAAAATTCTCATTTGATTTTTCTTCAAAGATTCACGTGAGTCGGTGTGGATCACTAGATTCACATAGTATCAAAATGGATCAAAATAGGTTAAAATGCGTCAATACGAGTAAGACCATTTTAGACTTGATCCTGACTCATCCGTCCAACGGTCCAGCAGGTCCTATGCACATAGGAAACGGGTAAAAGGAAAAACAAAAACGCAGAATTGATACGCGCAAACGCAAAGGCTACCTAGAGACTCACGAAACACCCTAAAATCCATCAGCTTCTCGAAGGCCTCGTAGTGTAAGTTGGACGGGAGTCATTGATTATTACGTTGAGTCCTACCAAGGATTAAAGAAAAATTCAAGGGCAGCGTTACTTCGTCCCCCTCCACGCACACCACCATGATGTCGGCTTGTCCTCCCTACCGATCGATCGATTAAAAGCATCCGGCTTTTATTGCACGCGGTTTGTTGGAAAATATCACCTATGACCGCGTAGGTTATATGGGGGAGAAGCAACTTGGAAACTTCACGATGACGACCAGAAAAAGAAAGATTGGACTTTGCCTCAATTTACTCCCTAGATTTCATTAGATATGGGGGGATATTCAGATGGATGATCCCTTATGTCATCCTTTTAGAATTGCACTAAATATGATTCTTTGTAAAGCTGAATGGTATATTATATGTATTTTGCCGATGTGGATTGCCAAGTCATCAATGTGGATCTAAAAAGATGTCGCGGTTAGGTCAACTCAAATAAATTTCTTTTTCAAAAAAATACTTGTTCCTTCTCTCTTTTTGTTCTTCTTTTTTTCTTTCCTCTGAACCTTCATCACCGGCCATCCGGCCATCACGGTCTCCGATGTAGTTTTGCTTCCCTTCTTCCCACCACAAGCTCCACAGTGCAACCTTAAATTTGATTCGCACTTAAGTCATGCTTCCGTGCACGTATCTCACAAGAAAACATGGTGACGACATTCCCTACATTGGTGTTCATAAAGTAATACATTGGAACCTTGACTAACATAATTGATAACCTCATGAGTGACTTTTGCTCCCTAATATGGTTGTATGGCGTCGCAACGAGGTTGAGTTGAAGAATCAAGCTGCTTTCATAGCCAAAACCATCAAGATCACCATAGGGTGGGAAAGACTCGATGCAAAAAAAATCAGATACATCCTACAACAAAATCTTCCGAAGAAGCTAATTCCAAGTTTCAAGCTTTGACAATCGATTTTGTGTCATCCATTTTGTGCTAGTGATGAGTAATCAAGGAAAATGACCATTATAACAAGAACATAGATAGATTTTATGTGAAGCGGCTAGTGACACTTGATGATCTTCTGTCATTCTCCTCTTATCGACTCAATCCGGTGAGACAAACCCCTTATCATTTTCACGGGGAAGTCAGCAGAAAAAACTTCTAATTTATGCAATGAGACAATGATTGTGATATTATAACAAAAAGTGATGCCTGTCCCATCCAAAATTTCCATTTTGGGGATTTGGAATGAGAATTTGGAACAGATCCGTGGGAGATGCACGGTTTTGGAAAGGGACAACGTTGGAAACGGGTTTGTCAGAACGGAATCCATCCTTTCATTTAAGAAAGTTCTTTTTAAGTACCGAAAGAAACAAGATGATGTTCCCATTTGTTAATCTTTAATTAGTCTTGTTTACTGAACCGTGCTTTGATTTGATTAGCTTGTTTAGCTGACATCTTCAATGATGATATATGCTTTTTTCCTATGCTTCGGTAATCGGTACTTAATGCTATTAATATGCTAATTGTTCTTATCTCCAGATATTATTATTGTGAACAAATCAAAATCAGTCATTCCGTGACGATAGTTTTGCCATTTTGAGTTTTTCTATTTTATTCCAATAATAATAAAAAAAATAATAATAATAAAGGGAAGAAGCAACTTGGAAACTTATGGTGACAACTAGAAGAAGAATGATTTTGACTTTGCCTTATTTTACTCTCTAGCTATCATAAAATAAAATAAAAATAGGGATAATGTGATGGATAATCCCAGAATTTTGGTTTGATTTTTCACGTAACCCATGAGTTTTTTTGTTCAATTTAATTCTTAAATTTTTAGGATTGCACTCAATATGATCCTTACATAAAGTGCAACGCCATGCGATGTGTATTTTGCTGACGTGATTCGCCAAGCTAGCGTGTGGATCCAAGAAAATGATGCGTAAAGCCAGCTCACCTTAAATAATTTTTTTATTTATTTATCAAAGTACTCATTTTTCTCATATTTTCTTCTTCTATTTCCTTTTTCCTCCATCTCAACCAATATTACTGGCCATCCCTCCACCATCATCGCCGATGTCGTTCCGCTATCACTACTTGCCATCACAAGCCTCATTGCACAACCTCAGATTTGATTCGCACTTAAGTCATGTTTCCATGCACCTATCCCATAACAAAACATACTAATAACATTCCCCACTTTAACGTTGAAAGAGTAATACGTTGGAACCCGGACTAACGTTATCTGTAGCCTCACTAGTGATGTTTGCTCCCTTAGGTAGGGTTAGACGGTGTCGTAATGAGGTTGAGTTGAAGAATCAAGCTGCTTTATTTTAAGGATACAGTTCGATGAGGATGGAGTGGTCGCCAAGGGTAGGGAGTGGTCGCCTAAGCCAAAGGGTCCAAACAAAGAGCGACACTTGCTAGGATTCTAGGATGGTGAAGGGATCAAGAATGAACCGATCTGTTCATCGAACATGGAAAGAGGAATTCTGAAATTTATATGTGAAACCTGAAATTAAATCATAGATGCGCTTCTGATGTAACAGCAATGCTTAACTTTAATTATGCTCAGGTGGGAGTACTCTCAGGATGGATGATCTCTTGAGAAGGTGTTGACCTATTCGCGAAAGGATAAAATTGTGACACTCGGTATGGACCAGGCCACGGCGGATAATACCTTAGTGAGCTAATTTAGGGACATCACGTTTATAGCAAAAATCATCAAAATCTCCATTATAGGAAAGTCGAGCGGAAGATGACCCTCGGACGATTCCTGTCGTTTCTCCTCGTGTCCGCTCTCAGCAGACACGCCTTCCTATCATTTTCTCATGCAAGTCATGCAGAAACCATCTTTGGAGCCAAGCAACGAGTCAACTGAGTGTGAATTGGGCTGAATCCGAATCAAAACAGTAGAAAAACACGCAAGCTAAAATGTGGGATGGTATGATCCTTCGTGGAAGTTGCGAGCGGCTAATGTCCCGTGTGGCTCCTTGGAAAATCTGACAGTCCGCAAAACGTGCGTGCTCCATACTTCATTCAGAAATCCATAAAGAGAAACCTAAAAATTCGATGTGAAAACATCGGCAGTGATGGGAAAGAAAGCGGATGGCAGAAAAGACGATGCAAATCTTGACGACCAGGGGACGTTGCCGAGGCAATTGGAAGATTCAGTCGAAATTAGTCAAGCATTTCCCCGAAACTTAAGATGCGATCGTTTACTTGTTTTACCCCAAAAAAAACAAAAAAAAAAGCGCTTCTCAATTCTATCAAAAGCACAACCTCGAGCTCCATTGCTGTATCCCGGTCTTCACTCATTTTTCCGACGAAAAATCATTGTGAGTCTCGCAGTGATTTTCCAAAAACTTCAGGGGGCATTAGTCTCTGCTCGACTTTCACAAAGGAGTACACATTTTGCAATTTTAGCATACGCGTTTTGCGAAGTTTCTCCATGATTTCCAAGAAACTCCATGGGGCATCACCAAAAAAAAGAGAGAAAAAGAAAACGCGCTTCTCAATTCTATCAGAAGCACAACCAGTCTCCACTCGTTTTCCGACGAAATTACTCAAGCATTTCCCTGAATGCGCTTCTTTTAATCCCCCCCCCCCAAAAAAAAAGACAGACACTCTATATAAGAAGGGGAATTTGAGCTCCATTCTGTATCCCAGTGTGCCCTCAATTTCTCCTTTGCTAGTTACAGAGAGAGCCTCATTTTCTCCTTTGCTAGTTACAGAGAGAGAGAGAGAGAAGCGTTGCTATTTCTCTTTTTGCTAGTAGATCTACGTGAAAACTCCATTCGTCATCTCCATAAGAAGTTGCTCACAGCGAGCTCCATTGCTATATATACTAGTCTTTGCTCAGAATCCCAACCGCTACTTCCAGCTTTTCTTCCTTTTGCCTAGTGTTCTTCAATCACATCTACTTCTTTTAAATTCATTGAGCAGGTAAAGCTTTCGTCCCTATCATTGCTTAACGTTCGGTTCGGGAGGGGGGATAGAGAGAGAGAGAGAGAGAGAGAGAGAGAGAGAGAGAGAGAGAGAGAGAGAGAGAGAGAGAGAATTCTACAGTCATGATTTCTAACAAAAGACCTGGAAGTGTGACTGGTTTTCTTTTTGCCAGTTGATCAACGTGAAATTCCATCCAGAGATGTCACAGGAGAGCTTTGTAGATGTCCCGGACATCGAGTCTCCGCAAGAGAACCAGAACCTCCTCGTTGATGCCGGTGAAGCCACGAGTAGACATTGGCTAAAGTACCTCTTGGCAAAGAAGGCAATGTTTACTCTCATTTCGATAACAGATAAGACTGCGATTGAGCCACGTGCAATTGAAATTGAAGATGTCGAGTCGCAGCAACCGACTCGACTCAATACTGGCAAAGCCCTAGGGAGACGGTGGCATTTGGTCTACTTGGTCATAAAGGCTCTCCAGGGCTTCGTTTCGACAGCAAATAACCCTGTGATGGAGACACAACTTGATGTGAGTAGTCTAAATAGTCGCTCTTCCATAACAAGACCACATAACCCTTTTGCCAGAACTCGCCAACAAAATTTTTATTTAAGTCATAAGTGATCTTTCATCTCCTTTGTCTTGCTTATAAGTTCTATGCATCTTTCGGTTAATAAATCAGTTGATTAAGGACTCGAAAGCTACTTTCATGGTCTGCTGCAACTGATTTCCGTCAACTGATTTCAAATGAAAATCTAGTATTGTTCTTTTGCGATAACTTTTTACGCTGTGAAATAGTATAGCTGACAGGAAAACATTGGGAAGAAGTTTCTAAAACTGAGGTAGCATATTCATTTGTTACAGAGCACAGAATTACTGGATACTGGGAAACCAGAGCCGATCAGTGAATTGTGCCTCGATTGCGAGGACAACAATCATGAAGCTGCTGATGTGGTTCTCCAAGCTGAACATATCGCTAGAATGATAAAGGATTTGAAGAGCTTGCAAGAATCTGGAGGTGTCCCACGAGTAGCAGAGGCTCTCAGCAGTGATATGGCGAATGGAATTCCAGGTCACGAGGAGGACCTCCATCACCGACGCACTGCACTCCTTAAACTCAAGCCAGGGGCTCATAACACAAATTTCATCCATTTCTTCATGAAAGCTTGCAACAGCAGCACCATTGTCCTCCTCCTAATATTAGCCATTCTGTCATTTGCCTTTGGGATCAAGGAGAAAGGACTGAGGATGGGTTGGTATGATGGGGCTTTTGTACTAGGTGCCGTCGCTCTGATCGTGATAGTCCATTCAGTTTGTGAATTTCGGAATGAAAATTCACGCCAGCTGTCAAGAAATCAGCCTTGGCAAATTGGGAAAATGGTAGTCCATGTTTTAAGAGGGGGACGCCGTCAACCTATTCACATCTCCGACGTGCTCTTGGGAGACATAGTGCTATTAGAGAAGGGAGACCGAGTTCCTGCCGATGGTTTGCTCATACCCACTGGATCCTTGAAAGTGGACGACAAAGCTCATCCCGTCATCAATGATCAGAATCCATTCTTGTTCTATGGTTCCGTTGTTACTGATGGAACTGGCAAAATGCTGGTGACCTCAGTTGGTGCCGAGACAAAGTTGGGCAATATGTTGAGCAGAGCTCCACCATCAAAAGAGACAAAAGTAGAGGAGCAACTCAACAAGCTCGGCACTTTGATACAAATAATTGGTATTGTCAGCTCAATAATCATCGCTGTGGAGTTGTTTTTGCGGTTCAAGCTGGAGAAGGAACATGAAAACTCGGGCCTGCCGGATTTGTCAGGGAAGCCACATCCTCTGAAGGAATTAATTGAAGCTATAGAAAAAGTTGCCCTGAAACCAGGAGGGATGTTGAATACGTTAACTTCATTTACTTTGCTACTTGTGGGAATAGCTGAAGGACTGCCATTAGCAATCGCTATTGCCATCACTTGCTGGAACAAGAGGATGCTAGGTGAGAAGACCTTTGCTCAAGGACCATGCAGTATTGTCAACATGGCATCAGTGACCACTATCTGCATTGACGAAACAGGGTGGCTAGCATTGATCCCACAAGAAGTTGAAAGGTTCTGGATTGGTATGGAACTTATCAGGGACGATTCCAAGGTAACCATTGATGTTCGGGATGCACTTCGTGATGGAATTGGCATATCATCTCTATTACCAGAGGAGAGCCTAACCTCAATGGATAAGTCAATCCTTTCTTGGGCTGTAGAGAAATGGGAATTGAAAACAGAAAAGTGGAAGCAACATCACAGTATCATTAAGCTCAAACAGCCAACCCTCAATGAGAACATAGTCGCAACATTGATTGCAAAGACTGGAGGCAACGGGCCTAGGTACTGGCACTTCAGAGGACCTGCAACAGCAATATTAAATATGTGTTCACAATTTTATGACATTGAAGGCAAAACAAGGCTCATGGGAAGTGAAAAGATGTTTTTTGAAAACTGCATTGACCAAATGCAGTCAGGAGGTCTTGAATCCATCGCTTTTGCTCGTGACCAAGTTGATGACTGTGAGTCTGATCCAAGCAATCTGACAATGGTGGGACTGTTGGGGCTGAAGAAGATTGGTCAGGAAGATTACAGAAAGGTGAGAGAAAAATTTAGAGAAGCTGGAATTAAAGTATTATTACCATCGAACAAGGAGGTTTCAATGCTTAGGGACAGCACTACAGCAATTGGAGTGATACAGCCTGATTCAGATGCACTGGTCATAACAGGCGAAGAATCTCAGAAGGGCTCTGATGAAGGGAGGATGGATATGGCAACTGGAATTTCTGTGATGGGGAATTCCCTCCCATCCGATATACACAGTCTGGTGAGTTGCTTGAAAGATCAAGGACACACAGTTGCAGTGGTCGGAAACACAACAAATGACATTCCCACAATAAACGCTGCTGATGTGGGACTCACGTTTGCTATTTGGAGCACTGACATTGCAAGAAAGAGCAGCGACATCGTCATCAGGGAAGGCAATTTCACAATCATCTTGGCAATAATTAAGTGTGGAAGATGCATATTTAGCAATATGCAAAAGTACATTCAATTTCAGCTAACTATGACCTTAGCTGGGTTGTTGATACCCTTAATAACAAATGCCTCTCATGGAAGTTCACCTATAACGACGATTCAGTTCCACTGGACAATCTCAGTTTTGACTCCTCTAGGTGGTTTGTCTCTTTTGATGGAGCCGCCCTGTGAGATGCTCATGAAGAAATTCACACCGGGACAAGATGGACAACTCATTACCAAGGCCATGTGGGTGAATATTTTCATACAGACAGCTTACCAGGCATCTCTTTTTGCAACCATACAGTCTAAAGGGCCTACGATGCTCAGGCTTAATGAGAAGTCAATTGGGACTTTGATATTCAACAGCTTTTTTCTATGCCAGTTATTCAACATGTTCAATGCAAGAGAGCCTGAAAACAAGAACATCTTCAGAAAGGTCCATCGCAGTAAATGGTTTTGGGTGTGCATAGGTGCCGCTTTGTTGTTGCAGGTCACATTTCTTGAGATAGCACATATTATTGCACGTGATTCAAGATTGACATATGCAGAATTGGGAATTTGTCTGCTTCCTGGGATAATTTCATGGTACGTTGACTTAGCTGGAAAGTGCATACTCCTGATGATTAAAACTTGGGTGACAAAGCCACTGCGTTCAGTTGTCAGAGATAACAGAAACCTAACCTCAGCTGACCCAGAACCTGCTGGCGAACTCGAGCTTCCACTCATGAAGGAAGTTGAAGGCCCAACATATCAGAGTTAATACTTTGTCTGCAAGAGATGGAAGAACTGGATAAGGGTACGTGGCATTGTAAATAAGGTGGATAAGGAGGATGCACGATAGAAGTGAGTCACAGAATGTTTGCTGACTTAGTTTTGTAATGTTGGTGATGTTTTTTGCGGAAGCGTGTGTTTGAATGTGTGTGCAAGGGAGTGTTAGAAGAGAGTACAATGGAACAAAAAAGAACTTTTTTATTATTGATTATAGTATAAAGGGAATGGAAGGAGCTTGCTTACATTTGTTGTTCTATTAAGCTCTCCCCTCTTTCCTATTTATAGAGTGCTCTACCAACATTCTAGATTTGTGTAGAATGTTGTCCATTTAGGCTTAATCTAGGGAGTTCTAGATTGTAGTTAAGCCATTCTTCTTCTAGAGAATTCTACACTTTTGCTTCTACACTTTTCTTTGCCACCTAAGCTAGATTCTCTTTTTTAGGGATTTTTCTTGTGTTTTCTAGCTAACATCAATCTTGAAGTTTCTAGAAATTGGATCAACAATTCAACACTCCTCCTTGATCCAATTTTGTGTTACTCCAAGCATTTCCCGCAATGTCTCGAACTTGGCTAGCGGTAGTGCTTTAGTGAAGATATCCGCAATTTGGTCTTCAGTCTTACAATACTTCAGCTCGATCTCTCCTTTGTTTTGCACTTCACGAATGAAGTGATATTTTATATCAATATGTTTCGTTCTTCCATGAAAGACTGGATTTTTTGATATTGCAATCATGGACTTGTTGTCACAAAATATTGGAGTTGATTCCATTTGTGGTTCTCCAATGTCTTCTAGAATTCTTCGAAGCCATATTGCTTAACTAGTGGTCGTAGCAGCTACGATGTATTCAGCTTCTGCAGTAGACTGTGCCACTGAGTCCTGTTTTTTGGATGCCCATGAGAATATTCCGGAGCCCAGTGTGAAGGCGTAGCCAGTAGTACTTCTCCTATCATCAGCTGAACCTGCCTAGTCACTATAAGTGTAGCCAATGTGCTTGGCATTTGCACTTGGCTGAAACAAAATGCCGTAATCTATAGTTCCTCGTAAATATCTAAGAATCCTCTTGGCAACTCCAAAGTGAATTTGACTCGAACTTTGCATGAATCGTGATAGTAGACTTGTTGCATACATAATATCTGGTTGTGTAGCAGTGAGATATAACAGACTGCCAATCAGACTTCTATAGAGTGAAGCATATGCTTTTTCAGCTCCATCATTTTTCAATAGTTTCTCATTCATCACAAGTGGTGTTGCCACTGTTTTACAATTACTCATTTTAAATTTTTCAAGGAGCTTTTTTGCATATTTCTTTTGTGAGATGAAAATTCCTTCATCTTGATTGACTTCAAGACCGAGGAAATAGTTCATCAAGCCCAAGTCCGTCATCTCAAATGTCTTCATCATTTCTTTTTTAAATTCTCGGATCATTGTCTCATTGTTTCCTGTATATATTAGATCATCTACATATAAAGAGACAATGAGAGTGTCGGACTTACCTTGGGTCTTGATGTAGAGTGTCGGCTCACTCATACTCCTCCTGAATCCTTGCTTGATGAAGTACTCATCGATTCTACTATACCATGCACGTGGTGCTTGTTTTAACCCATATAGGGCTTTTTTGAGTTTGAGAACTTTTTCTTCATTGCCTTTGACAGTAAAGCCTTCTGGTTGAGCTACATAAATTTCTTCTTGAAGATATCCATTTAGGAATGCTGATTTTACATCTAGTTGATGGATCTTCCATTCTTTTTGTGCTGCTAGAGCTATGAAAGCCCGAATAGTATCAAGGCGAGCAACATGAGCGAAAGTTTCAGTATAGTCAATACTTGGTTGTTGCAAGTATCCTTTTGCCACAAGCCTTGCTTTATGCTTCTGAATTGATCCATCTGCGTTGAGCTTCGTCTTGTAGACCCACTTGACGCCAATGATCTCTTTGTCTTCGGGTTGATCGACAAGCTCCCAAGTTTCATTTTTCTCGATCATCTTGATCTCTTCCTCCATGGCTTTTATCCAGACTTCATCTTTGGATGCTCGTTCGTAGTTTTCTGGTTCCAAAATAGAAAAGTTGCATGTGTCGTAAATTCTTCTAAGGGCTTTTACCCTTAGTATTGGAGACTCTGGAGTAGATTCTTCTTGCGTCACTCTTGGAGAGCTTGGTGGAGTTATTTCGTGAGCGGTGGAATCTGGTACTTCTCCTTCTTCTTGTGATGTTGACTCCTCTTGAGCAAGTGGTATGTCTAGCAAGGTGATGTACTTCTTCTCGATCTTTTCGTCCTCCCAATTCTAGGTAGCATTCTCGTCGAACTTGACGTCTCGACTAATCATAAGCTTTTTAGTTCTTAGGTTGTAAATTCGATATCCTTTTGATTGGTCACTATAGCCGAAAAATATTCCCTTTTCTGTCTTTTCATCTAGCTTACTCCTTTTTTGAGCAGGGATGTGGACGTAGCATATGCATCAAAACACTTTGAGATGCTTTGCTGAAGGCTTCCGTCCACTCCATGCTTTGACTGGTGTTTTATTTTGAACAGCTTTAGTTGGACACCTGTTTAACAGGTATACTGCAGTATAAACTACTTCTGCCCAAAAAGTGTTGGGAAGGCCTTTCTCCTTTAGCATAGACCTTGCCATCTCCATTACGGTTCTATTTTTTCTTTCAGCTACTCCATTTTGTTCTGGGGCGTAGCCAACGGTTAGTTGATGATGGACTCCTTCATCTTCACAAAATTTATTAAACTCCTTTGAATTGTATTTTGTACCTCTGTCACTCCTTAGGACTTTGATTCTTTGGCCACTTTAATTCTCGACGTGGTTCTTGAATTTTCTAAAGATAGAGAAAACCTCAGATCTTTCTCAAATAAAGTATACCCACGTCATTCTTGTGTAATCGTCAATGAAATGGATGAAATATTTATTTTGACTAGGTGTAGGTGTCCTCATCGGACCGCACACGTCCGTGTGGACAAGTTCTAATGGCTTCTTAGCTTTCCATGCACCTCCAGATGGGAAGGACTGTCTCTGTTGTTTTCAAGAAGACAGCTTCACAAACATCTGAAATTTCTGTGATGGCTGAAAAATCTCTCATCATATTTTTCTGATGGAGAATTTTTAGCCCAGCAAAATTGAAGTGGCCAAATCTTCGATGCCATAGCCATGAATCATCAAGTTGAGCTTTCATGGCTATATCTTTGACATATTTCCATTGAATAGGAAAATTGTTATTTTTCATCATTATGTATATATTTTGGGCCTTTATTCGTTTCCACGGTGATGGTGCATTTTCCTTTGACATCTACTAATGCACCATTGCCCAACTTTACTTGGGATTTCATCAACTTATCAATATCAGTGAATATAGATTCATCCCCAGTCATGTGATTGCAACACCCACTATCGATGTACCATGTTTCACTTTTATTGTTATTTGCCGCTTGGCTTGCGTAGAATGTATTCTCTTCACTTTCTTTTTTTTCTACATAGTTTGCTCGATTATTTGTTTTCGAGTGACAATCTTTTTCTATGTGGCCATATATCTTTTACAAAATTGGCATTGTTTTTTATTTTTAAACCAACAATCCTTCTCCAAATGATTTGTTTTCTTGACCACAAGGTGGATAATTTTCCTTTTTTTTTTTTTTAGTTTCTCCTCCTCTTTTGTTTTTCCATGAGCTCCTTCCACCATTTTTAGTTTGATGAGACCGTATATTTACTTTAGATTGAAAGACACTTTCAACTGAATTTTCATCTTGTGCCATTAGTCTTTTCTCATATGCTTCTAGAGAGCCAATTAATTCACTTATTGATAGGGTCGTCAAGTCTTTAGTTCCTTCTATAGTTGTAACTATGGAGTTGTATTTTTTGGTAAGTGACACCAATATTTTCTCAACAACCCTTTGATCAGTTATCCCATTTCCATAGGCTCTCATTTGATTAACGAGTTCCTTTAATTTTCCACAATATTCTTGTACGGTCTCATAATTTTTCATTTTAGAATTCTCAAAATCTCTTCTCAGAGTTTGAAGGCGAATAGTGCGTACCTTTTCTGATCCTTGAAATTCTTCTCGTAGTATATCCCATGCCCCTTTTGCAGTCCTTGCTCCAATTATTCTCGGAAATACGGTTTCCGAGAGTGCTTGCTGGATAAAATATAGCGCCATTGCATCCTTTTGTAGTTGATCCTTCGAAACACTTGCACCTTCTGGCAGAGCCTTGCAACCTTTTTCCACGATGTCCCATAAGTCTTGGGCCATCAAGAATGTAGTCATTTTTATGCTCCAAAAGTCATAGTTGTTCCCATAATAAATGGGGATGGGAAATGTGGATGAGGTAGAGTTGGCCATGGTTTAGTTATAGGGTATTTGGAAAGGGTAGTTTTACAAGTGGGTAGGTAGGACAAATGCCTAATACCAACCAAAGATGTGGCTCTGATAGCATTGTTGTTGGTGATGTTTTTGCGAAAGCATGTGTGTGCAAGGGAGTGTTAGAAGAGAGTACAATAGAACAGAAAAGAACTTTTTTTATTATTGATTATAGTACAAAGGGAATGGAAGGAGCTTGCTTACATTTGTTGTTCTATTAAGCTCTCCCCTCTTTCCTATTTCTAGATTTGTGTAGAATGTTGTCCACTTAGGCTTAATCTAGGGAGTTCTAGATTGTAGTTAAGCCATTCTTCTTCTAGAGAATTCTACACTTTTGCTTCTACACTTTTCTTTGCCACCTAAGCTAGATTCTCTTTTTTAGGGATTTTTCTTGTGTTTTCTAGCTAACATCAATCTAGAAGTTTTTAGAAATTGGATCAACAATTCAACATGTAACTTTGCTCACTAGTCCAGTTAATCCTTATTCCTCCCATTCTTCTCTCTTCTTCATTTTTTCTCACATTAAATCATGTAATCGCCCCTCTTTCATTTTGAAATTGGTTATATTTTCTGCAAATTGCCTCTTGTTAGCACTTCTTTCAGGGTGGTAACAATTAATATCTGGAAAAGTCTTACAGAGTATCTGAAACGCTACGTAAGAGATCTTCAGAATGTACATTTTCATATGCATATGAGCAAGTAAATTAGCTGCAATTGTAAGAATCAGAGATTATTCAGTATAAAGAGAGAAAACAAATAACAACAGAAGATGATCTTAAGTTTTTATTCAGGCATCTTCCATCACAAGCTGTTTATCTAATAGAAACTAGCTGAAGAGACTACTGAGACAAGAGTTTGGAGCGTGAATAGATGCTTACAAGTAGGTGAAGTCATTAAGAAAAGAGGAGCATCTGCAACTGAGCTTAGCTGAGAGCGAGACAGCAACTGGTTTAGAACTCCATTGCTATTCGATTCTCTGTCCTGTGAGCAGTTGATGGCTCCTTAACACCCGTGTTTGGTGTCAATGGCTCAACACATTTTCCATTGGCAACCTTCATTAAGATATGCTGTTTTATGCAAGACTTGAACAAATTCACAGCTGACTCGTCACCTAATTACCAACAACAGCATCAAGGAAAATAGTGAATCAACCCCAAAAAAGTATCTACTATTCAGTATATGATGCTCGACAAGGACCCTTGAAACTCTTGAGTTGATGAACTTCACTAATTCGTTTAATCAACAGTCATGAATAATGGTGTGGACAGAGCAAGACGACTAACCATTGACTCTCCCTAATTCTCCCTAATTTTCCTTCCTTCTCCTTCTTCTTCCTATCTTTGATTCACTCAAGCACTAACTCTCAAGCGCGCGTGCGAAATCGAAAGCAGATCTTGAACAAAACCCAGTTGAAGGAAAGGTTTGGCAAACCCGCAGCAGACGAACTTGGACGGAAGGCGACCAGAGTCGTTGGTTTCGAGCTTAGCCTCGATTGAACTCACTCACTGACTGAGCATATCGTTATACAGGAGATTTCTCGAGAGAAACAGAAAGTGCAGACATGAATTTGAAACTAGCACCTGCAAGCGAGCTCAGTAGAAGTGCACCAGCCGGCCCATGAAGCTGTCCAAAGTCAACGGTCTCCCCATTTCTGGCGAGTCTGACCATTATGGAACACTCATTTGTGGTTTCAGTGAGCGAATGAGGAGTCATCTTGCTATGTAGGAAAGAAAAACCAAACCTCATTTCATACATTAGTTTAGGGTGCTGCTGAGGTGACGGTACCATTTTGCCACACATTACATGGAGGTGCAATTGGCAACCGGAAGAGACAAAATAAGAGGCATTTAGCAAATATGGAATCAGTGCATCACTTGCTGCTCTCCCTCTAACTTCAACCTCGACGGCTGCCCTCTCCTCGTGCCCAACCTCTTCTCCTCCGATGCCTCCTGTCCACGGTGTTACCTCGATCCTCGATTTCTCAGTCTCGGCTCAAGGAAATCATTGGATAGCATTCATTTTTTCCATTAATTTTTGTTATTTTTTTCTGAGTTCTTGTCGAGCTATTCAAGCCAAGGGAAAATACTTATGATTTTTCCTTCTTTCTATAAATTCTGGGATCATACAAGTTTATTTCTTCTTGGTCACTGAGAATAGTTTCATTTGGCGCTCTGAAGTTGCGACTGACCTGAGTTTTCTGTTTCACGTTATCTGTTCTTCATTCATTCATTCTTTTCATTTCCATTGAGAGAGAGAAAGAGAATTACAGGAGCATAACAAAGCAGTGCGGGGATCTTGTCGATATTCCTGCTAGAATCCGGTGTCCTTGACAAAATGCGTGGTTGCACCGTCACTTTTCCAACAGTGACGGTGCGGTCAGCTTATCATTTTCCATTAGTTTAATATTCCCAAATCCGACGGTCAGTATTTCATTAATTAACAGCCACATGCGTAATGGTAAAGTTGTGCATGAAGTGGCAATTGTGTTAACAGCTGCTGTCCACTTTTGTCGCCATGCAAAAGTTCGAACCTTTTTCTCAGATTGAGTCCAAAATTATCCACACACAACAATTCGTGATTCTTTTGGACACGTGGCATGATGCCCCCGCCCCCCCTCTCAAATTGAGTCCAAAATCATCCATATGCAACAATTCGTGATTACGGTCCAAATTGACCCATACTAATGCAATGTAAGTTTAGTGACCCATATCCGGACCCAATCAATACTCGACCCAACTGAGTGGCCTTGCGTTGGGCTGGCGAGACTCGACCTCGCCAGATTTGACAAGGTCGAGCCTCGTCAGGGGCTAGGCAATACTCAACCCTCACCAGGGGTTGGGCGAGACTTGACCCTTGCTAGTGGCAAGCGAGGCTCACCAAAGGTCGACTTGCCTCCAGCCGATCATCGAGGTCTAGCGATCGGCCGAAGGAAGGAGGAAGAGAAGGAAATAAAAGAAAAAAACACTTAAAAAATTCGAAAAAATATGAAAATATGATTAAAAGTTGTCAATGTTAGTACTGATTATGCTGTGTAAGTCGACCGGTGTCCACGTCAATAATATCCCGTCAAAATTGGTTGGAAAGATTGAATTTGCACAAGATCAAAATATTTATGACTAAATCAGAACTAATAAAAGGTTTATGATTAAATTGACATCAATGAAATATGTTTAGAACTTTTCTGACACTTTTCGCCTTACCATCACAAGCCTCATTGCAGAACCTCATATTTGATTCACACTTAAATCACATTTCCATGCACTTATCCTATAACAAAGCATACTAATAGTATTCCCTATATTAACGTTCAAAGAGTAATGCATTGGAACCTAGTTTAACGTCATCTGTAACTCACTAGTGATGTTTGCTCTGATACATGGTTAGATGGTGTCGCAATGAGGTTGAGTTGATGAATCAAGTTGCTTGAGAGTAACGATCTGAACCGATGAGAGTAAGGAGTGGTCATTGAGGCCAGGGAAAAGGAGTGGCTCTTGGCAGGCTTATAGGATGGTGAAATGAGCTGGAATGAACCGAATTGTGCACTGAACATGAAGAGAGTAATTCGGAAAGAAAAATGTGAAAACTTGAATTAACTCACAAATGTGCTTTTTGATGTAATGGCAATGCTTAACTTTAAGAATGCTTAGGTGGGACTTGAGTACTCTCAAGATGGGTGGCCTCTTGGAAGGTGCTCATTTATATGTGAAAGGACAAAATCATGAGACTCGGTATGGGATGAGCCACGACTAATAATAGCTTAGTAAATTAATTCAAGAATGTCACCTTTGCAGCAAAACTCATCAAACTCTCCATTAAAAAGGAAGGGAATGAGCCCATAACAAAAAAATAAAAAAATC
Source organism: Eucalyptus pauciflora (assembly GCA_007663325.1). Classification (NCBI taxonomy): domain Eukaryota; kingdom Viridiplantae; phylum Streptophyta; class Magnoliopsida; order Myrtales; family Myrtaceae; genus Eucalyptus; species Eucalyptus pauciflora. The sequence goes on from VMYD01000019.1 coordinate 723,009, forward strand.
AGATACACCCCACAACTGTTGCGATTAAGCGAGCGATCGAACAATAATATAGACAGAAAAAGAAAATAAATCGGACACCAGATTTACGTGGTTCAGTCGTAAAGACCTATGTCTACGGGGAGAGCAGCAGGGAATTTCACTATAGATCAAGCGATACAAGGAGATTACACACTCAAGTCACTCAAACACTCTCTCGGTATTTCCCAAGCCCCAATTACAACCAATAACTCACACAGTGTTTAACCCCGAAAATTCCTCGAAAATAATCTCTCAATCTCACGAAGGAATTACATGCAAATCTTACCTCAAGATTTAATCGGCTACAAACACTAAACTTCTTGGATGTAATTCACGAGTAAGAACAACAAAGAAAATCCCTCACAACCACTCGACAACTAGACGTCGCTTCAAGACCAATTCTTCATAATCAACGGCAGAACACCAAGCACTCACGCGGTGCTTCAAGACAATTTGTGATTCACATCTACTACTCACGGCCACAAGTCTATATATAAGTAAAACCCTTATTATTATGCGAACTTCTAATACGATTCTATTTCCTATCTAAAACGATTTTATCCAAAACATATCTATATATTTTAAACAAAATCCAAATCCAAGTTAAAGTTGAACTTTCCTATTTTAGCGGCCGAATTCTCTAATGTAGATTCAAACTTTGAGAAGTTGATATTCGGATATTCTTTGCTCAATTTCGAACGTCCGCAACATATCCAATTCGGAATATTCTGAATTTCATAATGGACTCAAACTCGAGACATATTTTAACAACAACAATTCAAGGCCATGAAGGCTGCATTATGCTAATTATGTCAAGCGGATGATGACCCCTGGACGATTCCCGTCATTTCTTCTCCTGTCTGCACTCTCAGCAGACACGCCTCCTTATCATTTTCTCGTGCAAGTAATGCGGAAACGTCTTTGGAGCCATGCAATGAGACGATTGAGTGTGATTTGGGCTGAATCCGAGACAAAACAGGAGAGCAACGCGTATTGTGGAATGTGGGAGTGCATGATCCTCCGTGGAAGTTGAGCACGAGGTAATGCCCCATGGAGTTTCTTGGAAAATCGATGTGAGATTTCGTAAAATGGAGGTGCGGACCCTTCAAGTGCCATAACTTGGCAGAAATGGACACTTAAGTGCCATAACTTACGAAAGGTACACTTAAGTGCCAAAATCAGAGTAAAATGGATCACTTGAGTGCCAATCCGGCCAAACTCCGGACAAAAGGTTGACGTAGCTTTTTTCCGGCGAAGCGAGCCCAAAACGACACCGTTTTGCTCGTTGATGTGGCCAAATAATGCAAAAACGGCGTCGTTTTGGGATGATGTGGTAAAAAATAATAAAAAATTAATTAAATTAAATTTAGTTAAAATATTTAAAAATAATAATTTTAAAATTAAATTTAGTTAAAATATTAAAAATTAATTATTTTAAAATTAGAAAAATTTAAAAAATTTTAAAAAAAATTTAAAAAAAATTTAAAAAATTTAACAAATTTCAGAAAAACTAATTTTTTAAAAAAAACTAAAAAAATTTTAAAAATTTTAAAAAAATTAAAAAAATATAAAACAATTAAAAAATTTTAAAAAAAATTTAAAAATTTAAAAATTTAAAAAATTAAATTTTTCATTAAGTTTTTTTTACCACGTCAGCCCGAAACGATGCCGTTTTTGTATTATTTGACCATGTCAGCAAGCAAAACAGCGTTGTTTTGGGCTCGCCGACACCCTCATTTTTTATAATATTTTAAATATTTTTATTTATTTTAAAAAAAATTTTAAAATTTTTCTAATTTTAAAATAATTATTTTTAATATTTTAACTAAATTTAATTTTAAAATTATTATTTTTAAATATTTTAACTAAATTTAATTTTTAATTTAATTTAATTAATTTTCATTAATTTCTTTTACCACATCAGCCTAAAACGACGCTGTTTTTGTATTATTTAATCATGTCAGCAAGCAAAACGACGTTGTTTTGGGCTCCCCCACACTCCCCCTTTTTTTAATTTTTTAATTTTTGTTACTTTTTTTAATTTTGTTAAATCTTTTTTTAGTTTCTTTTAATTTTTTTAAATTTTTTTCTAATTTTTTAAAAATTTTAAAATTTTTTAAAATTTCTTTTAAAATTTCTTAATTTTTTTAAATTTAAATTTTTTTTTAATTTTTTTTTTAGTTTTTTTTAAATTTTTTAATTTTTTTTAAATTTTTTAAATTTTTTTAAATTTTTTTAAATTTTATATATTATTTTAATTTTTTTAGTTTTTCTAATTAAAATAATTATTTTTAAATATTTTAACTAAATTTAATTTTTAATTTAATTTAGTTAATTTTTCATTAATTTTTTTTACCACGTCAGCCCAAAACGATGCCATTTTTGTATTATTTGGCCATGTCAGCAAGCAAAACGGCGTCGTTTTGGGCTCGCTTCGTCGGAAAAATGCCACGTCGGCGTTTTGGCCGGACTTTGGCCGAAGTGGCACTTAAGTGATCCGTTTTTCTTCGAAAGTGGCACTTAAGTGTACCTTTCGTAAGTTATGGCACTTAAGTGTCCCTTTGTGCCAAGTTATGGTACTTGAAGCGTTCTTATCCTCCGTAAAATGTGTATACTGAAATTGCAAATATTTACTCTTTCGTGGAAGCTGAGCAGAGAGTATTGCCCCCATGGAGTTTCTTGGAAAATCATCGTGAGACTCAGCAAAATGCGTATACTGAAATTGCAAAGTGTGTACTCCTTCGTGGAAGTTGAGCAGAGGCTGATGCCTCATGGAGTTTCTTGAAAAATCATTTTAAGACTCCACAAAACGTGTATACTGAAATTGCAAATGTGTACTCTCTCTCTCTACATACATACGTACCTATGTGCATACACGGAATCCTTATGTTAACTTTTTCGAAAACGTTGGAAACTTTCAAATCATATATACGTTGACATGGTTACCTATTTCATAATTCTTGGAAAGCCCAAATAGTATTTTGTACCATTAAATCTTGAAGGGTGTTGTAAGTATATTTTTTAAATGAGGGAAAGAATCGAGAGACAATCATACTCCATTCAGAAATTCAAAGTATAGATTTTCTGAGAATCAGATAATGACACTTATCATTCGCTTATCAAATTATCTATTGAGCCATGAAAAAGATTCAACAAAAGACAAAAACAAATTCACTATCCGTTTTACATCAAGCAATACATGGAGTAACTCCCGATATAGCAGTAAAATGTTATGGTAAAACTTCGTTTGAAACGATGTGGTAGAAAGCAACGTGTGACTTGAAGGATATGATCAGTTGTGAATTCTTACACCCACCCTTTTTATTATATAGGAATGAAGGTGCTCTTGGCTTGACATTGATTTAATGTCACTCTCCTCCCATTGACTCTCTCAGGCGAGACAATCCCTCGTCATTTTCACATGGAAGTCAAGCAGAAAAACTCGTAATATTCGCGATGCGACAATGAGTGTGAAATCATAACAAAAGCGATGCCTGTCCCATCCAAAATGTACATTTGGGGGATTGGACTGAGAATTTGGGACAGAACCGTGGGAAAAGCACGGTTTTGTAAAGGGACCACGTGAGAAACGGGCACTGAAAGAAAATAATTTGATGTTCCCGTTCCCATTTGTTAATATTTGATGAGTGTTGTTTCCTGAAACGTGCCTTGATTTGATTAGTTTGTTTAGGTGACATCTTCAACGATGATATATGCTTTTTTTCCTATGCTTTGTTAATCCTTTCTTAATGTTATTAATATGATGCCGGTTTGTCAGATGTCATTATTAGTGAACAAATCAAAATCAGTCATTTCGTGATGGTAGCTTTGCCATTTTGAGTTTTCTCTTTTAGCCCAATAATAAGAATAATAATAACAGAGAAGAAGCGACTTGGAAACTTCATGGTGACGACTAGAAGAAGAATGATTTTGAGTTTGCCTATTTTACTCCCTAGAGTTCATAAAATAAAAAATAGGGATAATGCGATGGACCCAAGCCCGGGCGCTAGATATTCGGGCATGGGCACCAGGGACTCGAGCACTGCCTCTGTGGACCTAGGCTAGAGCATGGGGGATCTAGACACGAGTACTAGGTTCTTGTGCTCGGCCTTTGTGGATTTGGGCTTGAGTACTGGGGCATTGATAGGCTTCAGGCTTGGGTCAAGATGGACCCGGGCATGGGCGCTAGCCACCCAAGAATGAGCGTTGGGGTTCCCAAGCCTTAGTGCAGAATTTCTTCCTTAAGATTTGATGTCTTGTCATATTTTAATAAATGATTTTCAATTCTTCGAGAAGAAATCATTTTCTTGAATTTAAACATAAATCTTCTGTTGATCAGGAAAATCATTTTCCACAAATAAATAGAGGCTTAAATAAGCACCAAGGGAATTGAAAGAACAAAAACAAAAGATATAAAGTCTTGAGCCAACGAGTAGCAAAGTAGAATACAAACAAACAAAGTGGCAATTTGTTTGGTTTCACCCTAAGTGTTTTTGACTGGAAAAAAAAAAGCCTATGCGTTAAATGATTTGGGCACAAACACTAGGTCTCGAGCACTGCCTTTATGGACCCAAGCTAGAGCGTGAGGGATCCAGGCATGAGTACTAGGTTCTTGTGCTCAGCCTTTGTGGATCCGGGCTTAAGTATTAGGCCATTGATAGGCATCGGGACCTCGGGCTTGGCCTCAATGGGTCAAGATGGACCCAGGCATGGGCGTTGGTGACCCATGAATGAGCATTGGGGTTCCCAAGCCCAAGTGCATATTTTCTTCCTTAAGATTCAATGACTTGTCACATTTTAGAAAGTAATTTTCAATTCTTCGAAAGGAAATCATTTTTCTGAATTTAAATATAGATCTTTCGTTAATTAGGAAAACATTTTCCACAAATAAATAGTGGCTTCTTATAAGGACAAAGGGAATTGAAAGAAAAACCGAGGGATAAGTAATTCGACTCATTCACATCAATATCATGAATATTTGGAATCCATATTATGCAAGGAGACATTGCTTTTGCTAATTTGAATTGAAGGGTAATTCATTTGAAAAAAACGAAAACCATTATTATTGGATGATCACGATACTTCCAAAAAATCGAAATTATTGATCAATGGAGGAACAATATCACCATTTTTTTTTTCAATAAGATACCAAAGCCGATGATTGACTCATTCCATACTAGAAATAATTCCAGGAAATCTTTTGATAACACGGATTCACAATCCACTGCCTTGATCCACTTGGCATCCCCCCCACTATTACTAGTATTGTTTTTCTTTTTAATCCATTTAAAAAAAGAATATTCCATTTTTAATGAAATCAAAAAAAGAAATTCATAATGGAAAATATTTCATTTCGATTGTTAATTTTTAACATTTTTCTATCTTAATTATAAGATAGAAGAAGCAGAAAATTCTAACCTTTCTATTTTATTAGAAAAAAAGTAGAAGATAATAATCTCACAAAGCCTTACAAAGGGTTGAAAAGAATGTATATAAATTCACATCTAAGGAAAAAAAAAATATGATAAGCAATCATAAAGCTATCCCTAAGACTAGAATACTTTTTCTTATGTTGAAGTAAAGAAAAACTTATGTAAAGAAAAGAGCATAACCCGTAGGTGTACCTTTCGCTCAATACTAGAATCGACAATTGAAGCATCTGAGGCTACATTAATCGTGGTTACACGACATAAGGAATTGTTTTTTTTTTTTTTCCGCAGAATATATGACTCATGCTCCTTTAGGTTCTTTAAATTCTATGGGTGGTGTCGCTACTGAGATCAATGCAATCAATTATGTCTCTCCTAGAAGTTGGTTAGCTAGCTCTCATTTTGTTCTAGGATTCTTTCTATTCGTAGATCATTTATGGCACGCGGAAAGGGCTCGTGCAACTGCAGCAGGATTTGAAAAGGGAATTGATCGTGATTTTGAACTTGTTCTTTCCATGACCCCCTTAATTGAAACATGAGTCCAATGTTTGAAGTCAGAATCAATTTGGTACGTATACGTATATACATAGGTTTATCCTTTCCCTTTCTCGAGTTTCGAGAAAAAGATTCCTTTACCAATGCAATGTGGTCAACTCCATTTGTTAGAATAGCTCCCATTGAGTCTCTGCACCTATCCTATCCTTTTTTTTTTTATTCTTGCTTTATGAACCCGCTTTATGAACCCTTATTGTTTTGTTGGTTTTCGTAAAAGATTTGGCTTAGGATTGCCCATCTTTAATTCCAGGGTTTCTCTGAATTTGAAAGTGGTCACTTAGTAGGTTTCCATACCAAGGCTCAATCCAATTAAGTCCGTAGCATCTACCAATTTCGCCATATCCCCCCCCCCCCTTTTTTTATAGCAAGTTGATCGGTTAATTCAATAAGAAATGATAATTAGCACTCGATTTAATTGGTATCATCCAACCGAATGATCCTATACATGGGGATTCCATAAATATTCCATTCCAAAAATAGAAAGTTCGAAACAAATGGAATTTTTTTGGAGATTGGATGCGGTACATAATGAAAACCTCAATTTTCTTTCTTTTTTGATTACCTTCCTCGCATATGTATAAGACCGAATTCATTCAATTTCTAAAAAGGATTACTAATCCTTAACTTTTTGAGGAATCCTTCATCAGTGGTTGTGAATGCCCGATTTTTTTTTCAATCTTTTCGACCTTGGTTCCGTAGGAGCAAGTCATAAAGATTGAGAAATAGAGATTTGATTCGTTAGCAATAGCCATGAGATGATCATCTTAGGGTGATCCTTTTGTCGACGGATGCTCCTATTACACTTGTAGTCTCTGAAGGATGAGAACCAACTATGTAGCATCTACATCGAGAATTCAAGTATTGTATACATCATTAGTCCGATCCTTTGTAGGAACTACCCGTAATAACGAACTTGCAAAATTGATCTGTTTATCATAAAGAGATTCGTTGTTTCTGACCCTACTTTACCTTAATTGTTATTTGAACAAGAAAAAGTTATGTCTTGGTTCGAGTGGGGATAGCATTTCTCTTTAGTAACTTGGACAAGACGAAACGAAGTGACTTAGACAAATCTTTTTTGTCGATAACCTCAGACTAATCAATTGAATATTGATTAATATGTAATCGATCGAAGACTACTTGAAAACGGCTCTTCTGCTTAGAAACAAAATGTTCCAAATGTTCATGGAAATTCTTGCTAAAACAAAAGATATAAAGTCTTGAGCCAACAAGTAGCAAAGTAGCATACAAACAAACAAACAAAGTGGCAATTTGTTTGGTTTCAACCTACGCGTTTTTGACTGGAAAAAAGAAGAAGAAGCCTACGTGTTAAATGATGTGCCCCCTCCCCCCACAATTGAAATAAAGGCAAAACAAAAAGCACAAAGAATCCTAGTCATATTTTAGAAATTGATTTTCAATTTTTTATATTAATTTTCAATTTTTTATAGAGAAAATCATTCTCCTGAATTTGAGCTAAGTTTCTGAGTTAGAATTCAACTAAGATACACCGTAGGAGGAAATTAGTTGTTGGAGTTGCAAGGCTATTTATCCTAGGGAGGCTTGAAGATTTGTACTAGTGACCTAATTGACAACTTTAGGATTGATAGTCTCATTTGTAGCCTTGTCCTTACTAGGTTCCAGGTTAGGGTGCGGATCCTGACAATGATCCTGTGTGTCTTGCTACAATGGGAACAATGTAACTGGGTATTACTGTCATGACCTTTCCTTTTGCTACCATTATAACGAGTGCCAATAGTAGTTTGGTTGCCAACATTTGTTGCTCGAGCTGAACTCTCTACCATATCTTCTCTTGGTCTGGGTTTAGTATTTATCATCGAAAAATGTAGACATTGTAGACATTAGTAAATGAAGGTAGAGCAGTACTCATAAGAATCTGTCTTTTAGCATCTTTATATTCAGGTTGAATACTAGTAAGCAACTAAAATGCAATCTTGTTCTTCTCGCTAAGTATACACATTGACAGATTGAACTAGGGGACGATACTATTGAAGTTCATCAAGAGGGGGAGAGTTGGAGTTCATCCCATTTCCGGTTGAGATTGCCAAGGTGTTTAGTAAAAGATTGGCCAAAGGTTTGCTCAGGTATGAGCAATCTCCTTCGACCAAAAAGAAAAAGTATAAGGAATCTCTTGTTGCAACTCAAAAATCTAGCATTATCTTGATGTCCATACATATTAGGAAAAGAGTCCCATAGGGCCTTCGTGGTCTCATAATATGCAAAAATCTCGTAGATTTGAGAATCCATGTAGTTAAAAATCCATGAGATGACAAGATTGTCGGTAGCTTGCCACTCGGCATACTTAGGATCAGTGATAGAAGGGGTTTGATCAAGCCACTAACATGCCCCAGCGTTGATCTGCCTCCAAGAGTGATTATAACCACCCCAGATCATGAGAGGTAATTGCGACCATTAAAAAGGATGGAGGTGAGTTGAGTGCTCATTTCATTCAAGTCAAAATGATCTAAATCAGTGGTAATAGAGGTGCTAGTCCTTGTGCAAAATGAACAAAAACGAGAGAACTTAATTGATTATAAAGACAAGGTGCAACTTCCAATGAAGTAGCATGGAGCGTAGGAGCTTGATGTTGATCTTGTTTGCTCTGATACCATATAGCGAGTAAATACGAAGATGGAAGAGACAAACAAAAGAGAAGATGAACAAATATTTTACGTGGTTCGGTCAACCAAAAAAGCGCTCCTTGTAAGCTTACATGCACGACAGAAGTCCCCATTTTTTTTTAACTTCTTGGGAGAGATTCATTCTCCTTAAATAAAGAAGAGTACAACATAGTTTGCTAAACATAGCCTATGATTTTAATGGTAAATATAGATATTACACATTAGACCTTGATCATCAATCTTATAATGACTTGGCAAGTTTATCTCGCCATCATTACCTTTCTATCGGACCAATCAACCATAGAGAATATGGGACCTGCTACTAGCCCACGACCAGCAATGTCCAACTTCTCTCGGTTTCACATGACTTGTATTGGCTTATGCTTGTCAATGCACGCAAAGGGTCCTGTCTGCATGCACCGAATCAGCCTCCACTGCAGCAAAAGCAAAGGTTGTCGTTCTGTATCGGTTTGGAGGTGAATCTTGACATCCTGTGCTAGCTGCTGGCTTTGTAAATTTTGCTGTCAACACTGTAGTTGCTCCCACCTATATAAGGAGGAATGTTGTCTATGTATAGTTTGATTGAATGCTCACAATTCATAGTGCACCAGTACGCAAGATCGCTTTTCTTTTCTTGTTTTACCCATTTCTTTCTTCCTCGCTCTCTGGGAATGCGAACTTTGTAAATGTCCACACATACAAAAGGGACCAGAGTAGTATGGATTATCTGCAAATTTGTACACAGCTTAGCGTATGATAAAGAAAAAGCTCGTTCGAAGTCCGACACTGCATAGTTGCCAAAGGCGTTCGAGGTCATTTTCGGCCGAAAAAGCTGCTTTGTAGACTACGTTTCTGGCCATTTTTTCGAATTTGCCTCCTACCGGTACCCCACAAATTGTTTCTCGTTCATTTAACGTAGGTACGACAGTCCGGCCCAGGCCTGCTGGGGCTCTGAAAAACTGGTGCAAGCAGAGCTGGGCTCGGCATGGGGTTCTTTTTTGAGCACTCCGAAGGGTTGGTGGTGTGAATTGGACAAACGTATCCCAAAAAAAAAAAAAAAAAAAAAACCGTCTTTAGATGATCTGTTGGGAAAATCTTAAATAAGGACCCAAAGTGAGCTTACTTTCTCAAATAAGGACCCGAAGTGACCGTTGTTCTAAATAAGGATTCGAAGTGGCTAACAAGTCTCAAATAAGGACTTGAACTCGTCGGCCGGCCAAAATGTTTACCGGCCGGTGAGCGTATGACATTTCCGGTGGCCAGAATATAGGCAATTTTGTCCCAAAAAATTATAGATAAAAATTAACAAACCATAAAAAAAACCCCCAAACTCTTCACATTCTTCTTCTTCCGCTCCAAGCGAGAGAGGACAAAGAACGAAGAAGATGAAGAGCAGAAGAAAACAAACGTGAGAATATGAAGAGTTTTTCTTTTTAGGTCAAAAAAACATGAAGAGTTTTTTTTTTGTTAGTTCTACTATAATCCTACTCTAACACTCACTCTCAGACTTTTGCCCTGCCTCCTTGCAGGGCGTGGGAGTCGAAACCCACTTCTGAAATGAAATGTCCTCACCCCAATCCCTTCTCTGAGAATGTGGGGATTTGAACCCCCAACCTCCCCCTTCCAAGATGGAAGGGTGGCCACTGGGGGAACCCCCAGTGGTTAACGTGAAGAGTTTGGGCAGTGGTTTGTAGGGTTTGTTAATTTATATCTATATTTTTTATGGACAAAATTGCCCATATTTCGGCCACCGGAAATGTCACACTCTCTCCGGCCGGTGAACATTTTGGTCGGCCGGCAAGGTCAGGTCATTATTTGAGACTTGTTAACCATTTTGGGTTCTTATTTGGGACAACGGCTACTTCAAGTCCTTATTTGAGAAAATAGGCTCACTTTAAGTCCTTATTTGAGATTTTTTTTTTTATCTGTTCCATTTGTTGTTTCTTTACAATGGAGGACATTGCAGAATGTAATCAAATTGGGTTTGCAGGCCATTGACTTATTAGGCTATCTAACAAGTAAAGTATTGCACATCATTTGCCTATGGAGTTTTAATGAGCCTTATATTCAGTAGTCACTTTTCATCTATTGGCATCAACTTTTAGGAAAAATGGTTTGTCTAATGTTGTATGAGAGGGCATGTCGACCATTCAAATCTTGTCATTCCCTCTCAAACTCATTACTCATGGTATTGGGTTCACAGCTTGTGATGAATTTTTTTAACCATTACCAATTACTCTTAAAATTTAAGCTGTTAGATAATGGTGTGACTTAATACTTAAATGTTGTAACGGTATCCCTTATAAGTATGCCGGGCTCTAGCCTAAGATTGAGGCAAATAAAAGATCAAGATAGATTTTAATTTAAAACATTTTCGTATGATATCATGGGAAATGTTTTAAACTACCGCCGCCTACTTTTGTGGTGTGGGAAGGCAGGGGACTGGTGCCCTAATCGGATGAGCCCAGCCGATTGCTATTGGGCCGAGTGCCTGACCAAGTTTGACCAAGATCTTGAGCAAACATCGTCGGGTGCCCCGCCTTCCTAGAAATGTTAGTGCATATAGGCCATGTAGCGTGCTCCCGACCCATTATAGTCCGGTGCCCGAGTGACACATAGAAACCTCCGAGACTTGGATTTAAAGCTAATAATTTGACCTTATTTTGTAACTAACAAAGTAGAACATTCAAGAGGAGTTTCGATGTTTTCTCTTCGTCAATTTTTTAGACTAGTTCCCTATGAGAGGTTGCACGAAAACGCTATTGGGATTGTTTGGTTCTATGGCTGGAAAACCCTCGAGAGCTTGTGCAATTGTAGTTATAATTCTTTGGATTCATAGTGAAACTTTTGCGGGTGCTCACCCTGTGAATGTAAGTACCGAATCAAAACACACAATGTAAATCTCGGTGTTTTTGTTTCTACTTTTCTATGAAATTGTTTCGGACTATCATTCATTGATCAATTGCATGATCTATCGAAAAGCATAAATTTCTACAACATACTTTAAAAAAATTTAGTTGAATAATGTGCCTATTGGCAAAGTAGAATAAAACCGAACGACAAATTAGGAAAAAAGAAAAATGTTAGTTTCACAAAGTGGCAATTTGTTTGGTTTCAATTTACGCGTTAAATTCTGACAAAAAAAAAATCTACGCATTAAATGATGTACTTTTCCACATGGAGTTAAGTAGATACCAAGAATCTAAGTAGTACTCTCAGTCACGCGTTAAATGATGTACCTTTCCACGTGGAGTCAAGTAGCTATCAAGAATCTAAGCTGTACTCTTAGTTACGCGTTAAATCATGTACTTTTCCACGGGGAGTTAACTCAGTTAAGCAAGAGAGAACGGAAAGCACAAAGAAAATCCTTGAAGCTAGAAAACTTTCTCTTCACGCACTTTATCTTTGTCTTGGTTCATTTGTCGTTGTGCTTTCCAATTCATGCCCTTGTCCTTCTTTTTAAAATTATATTAATATGTTTTTGTAATTCATCAAACCAACTTAAAAAAATGATAGAATTTGTGAGCTATAAAAAATCAGGCACTTCTTAATATTCTTTGAGCTAGATCATTCCCTTTGTTTATTTAGTTGGGGATAATGCTATAAGTGGTCCTTCAATTTTGGTTCAATGTGCATTTTCACCTATGAACTTTGAATTTGTTTAATTTGATCTTGGAACTTTGGCCTAATGTGCAATATCATCAATGAATCATATAATTTGCTTAATTTAATATCTCAACTTTTTGTAAATGTTCAATCTAGTCCTTAAATTATATGAAAACATGTAATGTTATCATTGCATTAATTTAAAATAAAAAATTGAATTTTCATGATTTTTGAGAAGGGCCGTGTTAAATTTTGTAAAATAAAATAGCAATATTCACAAAGTGAGCAAGGAATTGACTCCTTTACGTGTAACCACCAAGGTCTACGACAAATACTTAAAATTTTTAGTGATCATAATGTTAATCCTTTTCTTTGCCTGGGCTATTTCCTTCGTGGAGATCGATGAAAGTGGATGGTCAGTTGAGAGGAACCGTTTGTAATTGATATTGGTTCAGTGACAGTGGTCCTGGTGTCATTGTTGATGCTAAGATTAGCTGATTGAGATGGAACTAGCTTTGAGGTCTTTGTTGGTGGTTCTTTTGAAGCTAGATCTTGGGTGCGTTTATGAAGACTTTTAGGGAAAGTCTTTAGGAAAATACAAAGACCTTTGAATTAAATGTGTTTTTCAAAATGCCTCTTTGGAGCTATATTTGATTTGGTCCAGATAGACCCATTATTGGGGCCTTTGTTGGTGTTTTTTTTTTTTTTTTTGGAGTTGCCGCTTGTGCCCTCTATTTTGGAGTAGCATTTGATTGCTTTTTTTCTAAATTGTGCTCAAGTTACCATTGCTTGGATTGTGCCCCTTGTTTGGGTTTGCCCTTGGGTTCTTCTTTTGATTTTATCTTCCGCAGTATGTTTGCTTTCAATTGAACATCACTTAAAAACCTTTGATGTTTTTGATTAGCGAACCGAGATTTTGATACTAGTTGTTAGGAGTCGCACACCGATTCCAGAAAAAAATATGCAAATAAAGAATTCACACAGGTAAAATGTAATAATAAATAACAGAATTGGAAGAATACATCAAGAAAATTTGTTATCGAAATTCACCTAAACCTAGGCTAGATCTCCGTATAGAGGCACCTTGCAAATTTACTAGATTTCGAAAACAATAGAGATACAATTATAATCTTTTCTTAAGATCCATACATAAAGAAATTGAGAAAATTTACAAAGAGAAAACTCACTTTTTCTTCTCTCCCGTTCTTTTCTCTCCATTTTTTTCTTAGCTCCTTTATGTTTAGCTGTTGCCTCTCAATAACCAATGTATGTGATGTAACTTTTAACCACAAAGCAAAATAAAGAGAAAATACAAAAAAAAAAAGGGCTCTTAAAAATATTTGGCTTCACCCACTGACATCTCGTTCATTCAATGTAGGTATGATAGCCTAGTGTCACGGCCAAGAGATTCCGGTAACTTAAGGGCCGTGCCTCCTCGAGGAGGACCTCTTGTACTCACTTGGCTTCCCGATGAGACTTCTTCTTGAACTTTCCAAGGGCGGGCGATACCGTCATTATGCCAAGTTCTAGAAGTCTCTAGCTATTTATGTTGGTAGTTGGTAGTTGTCATTAGTGTTGGTAGATAAAGTGGTGCGATCTCGTCCACTGGATAAAGACTCATTTAATGGATGTAATCTGAGGGCTTCTAGTATAAGAAGGGGGTGTTCCTCATTTGTAATCATCCAATCATTTTAGTAATATCAAAGCTCATTTTTTTCCAAAGCTCATCTCTCTAGAAACTTTCTCTCTTTACGATCCGGGTGAAATGAGTGAGTGTGCGATCGATCGAGCAAGCTTGGCTCAGGCGATCCAAAAGTGCCTGAGTCGCCGCACGGTCACGATCCCAATCGATCGGCCCATGATACTAGCGTAGGCCTATTCGGACTCTGAAAAAATTGGTCCAAGTCAAGCCGTGCTTAGCATGAGTTTTTTTTTTTTTTGGGGCACTCCGAACAATTGGTTGTGCAAATGGACAATGCATCTACAGAAAAACCTGTTCCATTTGCTGTTTCTTTCCAATAAACTGATACTATTTTCTTACTTAAACTCATCATGCACTTTTTTTTAGTCAAAAAACCCTTGCACGCTTCACTGTCCTTAGCTAGTCATTGAATTTCTTGTCAAAAGAAGTCTCTTACCAAACGCTCACTTTTTTTTACCTTCTTCGATTATCATTATTCCATATGAGATTTAAGCACCCTAAAATATTTTCAATCACACATTTTCAGCATACCACCAAACTAATGAAAAGCAATCATTTTCTTAGAAATAATTTTCATGAAATTTTTTTTCTTAATCAATAAAATTTTACGCAAAACAAACACACCATGAAAAAGAATTCTATCTACATATATTTGAAGCGTATCTAGCGGTACAATATGATGGAGTTGTGGAGTATGATAGAGAAAACTAATAATTAAGTGCAGAAATGGTATGTTGTAAACAGACACTTCCCAATAGGTCACCTATCTTGCTAATAGTATACGTGTAATTTTCATGTTAAAGCAAATAATAGAGTTTTTACTGTAGCTAATATATCAAGGCAATATTTTTTATAATTGCAATGTTGAAGCTTGTAACGTTTGAGCTTGTAACGCCGATACTAATAGTGAAATGGAGAGGCTACCTAGTGCGACAATGTGGTTTTTCCCTTTTTGAATTTGCGAAGGGTTTTTCACGTAAAATTTCTTGTTTAATTTTTTTCTCTTTTTTTCTCTTCAAAGATTCGCGTGAGTCGGTGTGGATCACTAGATTCACATAGTATCAAGATGGATCAAAACAAGTTTAAATACGTCAATATGAGTAGGATCATTTTCGATCCAATCCCAACTCATCCGTCCAATGGGTCGAGCAGGTACTATGCACATAGGAAAAGGGTAAAAGGAAAAACAAAAAAGCAGAACTGATATGCAATAATTGCATCTCCTTTTAAAGCTTAAAGAGTTTATACGCGCAAACGCAAACGCTACCTAGGGACTCACGAAACACGCTAAAATCCATCAGCTTCTCGAAGGCCTCGTAGTGTAAGTTGGACTGGAATCATTGATTATTACGTTCGAGTCCTACCAAGGATTAAAGAAAAATTGAACGGCAGCATTTCTTCGTGCCCCTCCACGCGCACCACCACGATGTCCACTCGTCCTCCCTACCGATGGATCGATTAAAAGCATCCGGCTTTTATCGCACGCGGTTTGTTGGAAAATATCACCTATGACGGGGGAGAAGCAACTTGGAAACTTCACGATGACGACCAGAACAAAAAGATTGGACTTTGCCTCGATTTACTCCCTAGATTTCATTAGATATGGGGGGAATATTCGGATGGATGATCCCCTATGTCCGATTTTAGTATAATTTATGAAATTTTCCTCATTCAATTTAGTTTCCAATTTTTTAAAATTGCAGTAAATATGATTCTTTGTAAAGCTGAATGGTATATCATATGTATTTTGCCGATGTGGATTGCCAAGTCATCAATGTGGGTATAAAAATATGACCTGGTTAGCTCAACTCATATAAATTTCTTTTTCACAAAAATAGTTGTTTCTTCTCTCTTTTTTTTTTTCTTCTTTGTCCTTTTCTTTCCTCTAAACCATCATCACCGGCCATCCCCCTATCACCGTCTCCAATGTAGTTTTGCTTCACTACTTCCCATCACAAACCCCACCATAGAACCTTAAATTTGATTCACACTTAAGTCATGCTTCTGTGCACGTATCTCACAAGAAAACATAGTGACAACATTCCCTACATTGATGTTCAAAAAGTAATACATTAGAACCTAGATTAACATTATTAATAATCTCATCAGTGACTTTTGCTCCCAAATATGGTTGTGTGGTGTCAGAATGAGGTTGAGTCGAAGAATCAAGCTGTTTTCATGGCCAGAACCATCAAGATTGCCATAGGACGGGAAAGAGCCAATACGAAAAAATCAAATACATCCCACAACAAAATCTTCGAAAGAGTTTCAAGCTTTGGCAATCATTTCGTTTCGTGTCATCCATGTTGTGCTAGTGATGAGTAATCAAGGAACATGACCAAGATAACGAGAACAAGATTTTCTATGAATGGATAGTGACACTTGATGATGATTTTCTGTCAACCTCCTCCTGTCGACTCTATCAGGCGAGACAAACCCCTTATCACTTTCACAGGGAAGTCATGCAGAAAAACTTGTAACATAACAAAAAGCGATGCCTGTCCCATCCAAAAATGTACATTTATGGGGATCTAGACTGAGAATTTGGGACGGATCCGTGGGAGTAGCACGGTTTTCGAAAGGAAAGGGACAACGTGAGAAAGGGATGTGTCAGGATGATATCCATCCCTTCATTGAAAACAGTTCTTCTTCCCTTTTGTCAATCTTTGATTAGTGTTGTTTCCCGAAACGCGCTTTGATTTGGTTAGCTTGTTTAGGTGACATCGTGAATGATGATATATGCTTTTTCTTATGCTTTGGTAATCCTTTCTTAATGTTATTAATATGCTAATGGTTCTTCAGATATCATTATTAGTGAACAAATCAAAATCAATCATTTTCGTGATGGTAGTTTTGCCATTTTGAGTTTTCTCTTTTAGCCCAATCCCAATAATAATAATAATAATAGTAAAAAGAGAGGAAGCGACTGGGAAACTTCGTGGTGACAACTAGAAGAATGATTTTGACTTTGCCTCATTTTACTCCCTAGAATTCATAAAATAGAAAAATAAGGATAATGAGATGGATAATTTTAAAATTTTTGTTCTATTTTTTTATGTAGCCCATGGAATTTTTTTTTGTTCAATTTAATTCTTGAACTTTTAGGATTGCACTAAATATGATCTTCCATAAAGTGCAACGCCATGTGATGTGTATTTTGTTGATGTGGATTGCTAAATTAGGATGCATTTGACAATATTTTTGGTCCTAGAAACAACTTTTGTTTAGAAATAGTTTTTTCTGTTTCTATTCCATGAACAAGTTTTTGAGTAGAAAAAATGTATTTGATATGACTCTAAAATTTCTATTCTCAAAATAATAAAAGAACAGAAAATCGTTTGATACGACCCTCAATTTTTTTTTTGTAACGTGAAATTGTTTTAGTTTTGTTACTAATTTTATGAGATTTTTCTATTTTTTTTTTGAATTTTTTCTTTTCTTTTTTTCCTTCATTCTTCTTCCACCTCATTGGCTTGCCATGGCCAGGAAAGCCGATCTCGCGATGGCTAGGCGAGATCAAACCTCACTCCTCGACCTCACGCAGCCATGGTGAGGTTTGACCTCATCTCGTTGACCTTACAATGGTTAGGCAAGGTCGAGCCTCGTCGGGAGCTAGTGAGGCTCCCAAGGATGGCGAGATCCACCTTGCCAACCCCTCGTCTTTGGCTGGTCATCGACCATCGCCAAGGCTCGGCGACTGGCTAGAGGAGGAAGAAGAAAGAAGTAAAAAAAGAAAATGACCTTATTTAAAAAATGGATCTTGGGAATAAAGAAGTAGATTTTATTTTTTTTATTTTTTATTTCTATTTCAAATTTATCCCTGGGTCATTGATTTGGTCCAAGGAATAAAAAATTTAGTTGACGTTACTAAACGAATATATGTTCAGAGAATAAAAAAATAGAAAAATAGGAAAACAACATGGTTTCTAAATAGTGTGTGGGTCCAAAAAAAAAATGTTGTGTAAAGCCACCTCAGCTATATTTTTTTATTCATAAAAATACTCATTGTTCATGTCTTTTCTTCTTCTTTTTTCTTCTTCCTCCATCTCAACCAACATTACTGGCCATCCCTCCACCATTGTCACCGATGTAGCTCCGCTACCACTACTTGCCATCACAAGCCTCATTGTGCAACCTCACATTTGATTCACACTTGCCCAAAGGCCTTTAGCCCCCAAAAACCCCTTGGAAAGTAGTTCCCAAATGCACCCTAAGTCACGTTTCCATGCACCTTCCCATGACAAAACATACTAATGACATTCCCTACATTAACGTTCAAAGAGTAATACATTGAAACCTAGATTAATATCATCTAAAACCTCACTAGTGATGTTTGCTCCTAGATATGGTTAGATGGTGTCGCAATGAGGTTGAGTTGAAGAATCAAGCTGCTTTGTTGTAATGATCCGGTTTTACGAGGGCAGCTTGGTAGACTTCTAGGATGGCAAAGGAGCATGAAAGTGATTTTGAAATATATATGTGAAAACTAGAATTAACTTATAGATACGCCTTTTGACGTAACGGTAGTGCTTAACTTCAACCGTGCTCAGGTGCGAGCACTTCCAAGATGGGTGACCTTTTGGCAAGGTGCTCACCTCTATGCGAAAGGACAAAACCATGAGACTAGATACTTGATTGGCCACAGTGGACTATTAAAATATTTAAATAATAAATTATACTTTCATCTATGCTTAAGCTTTTAGAACAGTTGACGATAGTTTCACAAATTCTCACATAATATTAGAGTTAGGAGATCCCGAGTTCGAATCTTCTAAGCCCCTATATGCCTCACTAATTGCATATTTCCACCCTTTAGGGCGGCAGTGGTCCCACTAATTTCCACATGGACAAGTGAGTTAATTTAGGAATGTCACGTTTATGGTAAAAATAATCAAAATCTCAATTAAAAGGGAAGGGAAATAGCCAATAACAAAAAGAAAAAAGAAAAGAGAAAAGATACAACCCACAATAAGTCAAGGCCACGTCGGCTGCATTATGCTAATTCTGTCAAGCGGATGATGACCATTGGACGATTCCTGTCGTTCCTCCACCATGTTAAATTAATATCTCGAGTTTGAATTCGGAAATCGAATTTGTCAATAAAGTTTTTCCCAAGCAGATTATAAATCAGATGAAAAAGAAAGAAATAATTTCTTTCTTGGATTTCCTCCTTTGAAGGGGCGAAACAAGAATCTTGGGCATACTTTATATTAGAAAGCAAAAGATGTTTGTTATTCAAGAAAGTGAGTTCCTCCCCCCCACCTCATTTTTTTTTTTGTTTTCTTTAGTTCCATTTTTGAGGACTTATATTGAATTTGAATGTGTCTCACAACCCAAAAGAATTCGCGGGAGGGGTCATTTCATTTTTGGATCTGGACCAAATAGGTTCAAGAGATGAGAGAATTAAGGATACCCACCAGAAAGACTAATCCAATCCATAATGATGTACTAGAAAATACAACATTTTTGTTACTCAACTAATCGTCAGGAGAAGCAAATACAACGGGTACACTAAAGTAAGATTAATGAAGTAGCAATTAATGCAAAAACAACCAATTGGAAAGCAATAGTCATGTTTCTAATCCTCCACTCTACCAACAAAACAAAAGAATTATACTATTTAATCCCTACCTCATATGGCTCATCGTTCAATTCTTGTGGTGTACCATTTTTTTTTCTCAGGTTAACCAAAAGCAAAAGAGGTTAATTCCATGAGTTTCAAACTTGAATTTTTATTATAAAAAAAGAATCCGTTTTTTTTTTAGTTTTATCTTTTCTCCCACCTTTAGAAGAATAAAATATAGGCATTTCCACTATTGCTAGAATTTTCTCAAAGTAACTATCTTGGTTTCGTAGAAAAATTGATATAGAATCTTCGAAAAAGTCTTTTCTTCGTAATGAAGAAAAGACTTACTATCTTTGGGATATGATGTTACACCGCTGCTCAATACTTTAGGGGATCGACTTTATTACATAAATGTAAAGAAGCTTGGACGAAACCTCTCTGCATGTGAAGTCCTCTGCATGCATCCGTAAGAATTCAAAAGGGGAGTTGGTGGGCCCAAGTCAATTGTTTGACTTTTGGGCACGCGTTTTCTTCCAGTGAAGCGGTTTAAAATAAAACCCTACGGGCGAAGCTCGAAGTGATACGCGATTTTGTACGTACGCGAACCATGCGTATGTAGAGCGTCGTGTTTGAGCTTGAACAAATGATAATGTTATGCTGTGAGTTTATACTCAAGTGAGTGATTTATTTATAAACACTTTGGGTTTTGATTAAATCTAGGTATGAGAAACACTTGAGTGATTGAGCGATTGTAAACTCTGATACTTCGATTATAGTGAATTATTTGCTGCTGGCTCTCCCCGAGGTTTTAGGTATCGATATTCGGATCGAATCACATAAATTTTTGGTGTCCTTATTTTTCTCGTTTATTTTCTCTGGTGATTTCTCGTTGACGTAAATTGCAAGATCATATCGTTTCCGCGTATTATATTCCAGCACTCCGGTCCATTCAGTCGGCAGACACGCCTCCTTATTATTTTCCCATGGAAGTCATGCAGAAACGATCTTTGTCGTCATGCGACGAGACGATCGAGTGTGTTTTGGGCTGAATCCGAGACAAAACCGTAGAGCGCAACGTGTGTACTGAAATATGGGAGTGCATGATCCTTCGAGGAAGTTGAGCAGATGGTAGAAGAGACAAGATGCAACGTTGCCTAGGTAGTTGGAAGATTCAGACGAAATTTAGTAGCCCCGAAACTGAGAAGAAACTTAAAACGCGCTTCTGACGCGCTTCTCAGTTTCAATCGCCATCTCTATAAAATGGGCATAACCGCGAGCTCCATTGCCGTATCCTGATCTTCACTCGTTTTCTCCTTTGCTACTTAGAGAGAGAGAGAGAGAGAGAGAGAGAGAGAGAGAGAGAGAGAGAGAGAGTTGCTACTTAGAGAGAAAGCGAGAGAGAGAGTTGCCACTTAGAGAGGGAGAGAGAGAGGGAGAGAGACCAGGAAGTGTGGCTATTTCTCCATTCAGGGCTGTCACAGAAGGGCTTTGCCGATGAACCATGATCCATCATCTCCATAAGAAGAAGCTCACATCGAGCTCCATTGCTATTTACTAGTCTTTACTCAGAATCCCATCTTGCTACTTCCTGCTTTTCTTCCTTCGTTATTGTGCTTCAATCACATCTACTTCTTTTGGATTCATTGAACAGGTAAAGTTTTCCTCCCTATCATTGCTCAACGTTCGGTTCAGTGGGGAGAGAGAGAGAGAGAGAGAATTCTACGGTGATGATTCTTAACAAATCAACTGGAAGTGTGACTAGTTTTCTTTTTGCCAGTTGATCAACGTGAAACTCTATCCAGAGATGTCACAGAAGAGCTTTGTAGATGACCCGGACATCGAGTCTCAGCAAAAGAACCTTCTCGTTGATGCCGGCGGAGCCCCAAGGAGACGGTGGCAACTGGTCTCCTCGGTCCTGAGGGCAAATTCAATTCTCATTTCGATAACAAAAAAGACTCTGATTAGGGCAAGTGCGGTTGACGATCAAGATGTGGAGTCACAGCAACCGACTCGACTCAATACTGGCAAAACGCTGAGGAGACGGTGGCATTTGGTCTACTTGGTCGTAAAGGCTCTCCGGGGCTTCGTTCCGACAGCAAATAACCCTGTGATGGAGACACAACTTGATGTGAGTAGTCTAAATAGTCGCTCTTCCATAACAAGACCACATAACCCTTTTGCGAGAACTCGCCAACAAAACTATTATTTAAGTCATAAGTGATCTTTCATCTCCTTTGTCTTGCTTATAAGTTCGTCAGTCTCCAAATGATCATACATCTCATTTAGCTACTGGGGTGAAGAAATCACCGTGCATCTTTCGGTTAATGAATCAGTTGATTAAGGACTCCAAAGCTGCTTTCATGGTCTGCTGCAACCGATTTCCATCAACTGATTTCAGATGAAAATCTAGTATTGTTCTTTTGCGATAACTTTTTAAGCTGTGAAACAGTATAGCTGACAGGAAAACATTGGGAAGAAGTTTCTAAAACTGAGGTAGCATATTCATTTGTTACAGAGCACAAAATTGCTGGATACTGGGAAACCAGAGCTGATCAATGAATTGCGCCTCGATTGCGGGTACAACAATCATGAAGCTGCTGATGTGGTGCTCCAAACTGAAAATATCGCTAGAATGATGATGGAAAAGGATTTGACTACCTTACAAGAATTTGGAGGTGTCCCAGGGATAGCAGAGGCTCTCATCACTGATGTGGCGAATGGAATTCCAGGTCATGAGGAGGACCTCCATCGCCGACGCACTGCACTCAAACCCGAGTTGGAGATTCATAACGGAAACTTCATCCACTTCCTTAGGAAATCTTGCAACAGTAGCACCATTTTCCTCCTCCTGCTTTTCGCCATTCTGTCATTTGCCTTTGAGATCAAGGAGAAAGGACTGAGGACGGGTTGGTATGATGGGGCTTTTGTACTAGGTGCCGTCGCTCTGATCGTGATAGTCCATTCAGTTTGTGAATTTTGGAATGAAAATTCACGCCAGCTGTCAAGAAATCAGCCTTGGCAAATTGGGAAAATGGCAGTCCATGTTTTAAGAGGGGGATGCCGTCAACCTATTTGCATCTCCGATGTGCTCTTGGGAGACATAGTGCTATTAGAGAAGGGAGACCGAGTTCCTGCCGATGGTTTGCTCATACCCAATGGATCCTTGGAAGTGGATGACAAAGCTCATCCCGTCATCAATGATCAGAATCCATTCTTGTTCTATGGTTCCGTAGTTACTCAGGGAACTGGCAAAATGCTGGTGACCTCAGTTGGTGCCGAGACAAAGTTGGGCAATATGTTGAGCAGAGCTCCACCATCAAAAGAGACAAAAGTAGAGGAGCAACTCAACAAGCTCGGCACTTTGATACAAATAATTGGTATTGTCAGCTCAATAATCATCGCTGTGGTGTTGTTTTTGCGGTTCAAGCTGGAGAAGGAACATGAAAACTCGGGCCTGCCGGACTTCTCAGGGAAGCCACATCCTCTGAAGGAATTAATTGAAGCTATAGAAAGAGTTGCCCTGAAACCAGGAGGGATGTTGAATACGTTAACTTCATTTACTTTGCTACTTGTGGGGATAGCTGAAGGACTGCCGTTAGCAATCGCTATTGCCATCACTTGCTGGAACAAGACGATGCTAGGTGACAAGACCTTTGCTCAAGGACCATGCAGTATTGTCACCATGGCATCAGTGACCACTATCTGCATTGACGAAACAGGGTGGCTAGCATTGATCCCACAAGAAGTCGAAAGGTTCTGGATTGGTATGGAACTTATCAGGGACGATTCCAAGGTAACCATTGATGTTCAGGATGCACTTCGTGATGGAATTGGCATATCATCTCTATTACCAGAGGAGAGCCTAACCTCAATGGATAAGTCAATCCTTTCTTGGGCTGTAGAGAAATGGGAATTGAAAACAGAAATGTGGAAGCAACGTCACAGTATCATTAAGTTCAAACAGCCAACCCTCAATGAGAACATAGTCGCAACATTGATTGCAAAGACTGGAGGCAACAGGCCTAGGTACCGGCACTTCAGAGGACCTGCAACAGCAATATTAAATATGTGTTCACAATTTTATGACATTGAAGGCATACCAAGGCCCATGGATAGAAGTGAAAAGATGTTTTTTGAAAACTGCATTGACCAAATGCAGTCAGGAGGTCTTGAATCCATCGCGTTTGCTTGTAACGAAGTTGATGACTGTGAGTCTGATCTAAGCAATCCGATGATGGTGGGACTGTTGGGGCTGAAGAAGACTGGTCGGGAAGATAACAGAGAGGTGATAGAAAAATTTAGAGAAGCCGGAATTAAAGTATTATTACCATCGAGCAAGGAGGTTTCAATGCTTAAGGACATCGCTGCAGCAATTGGAGTGATACAGCCTGATTCAGATGCACTGGTCATAACAGGCGAAGAATCTCATGAAGGGAGGATGGATATGGCAACTGGAATTTCTGTGATGGGGAATTCCCTCCCATCCGATATACACAGTCTGGTGAATTGCTTGAAAGATCAAGGACACACAGTTGCAGTGGTCGGAAACACAACAAATGACATACACACACTAAAAGCTGCTGATGTGGGACTCACGTTTGCTTTTTGGAGCACTGACATTGCAAGAAAGATCAGCGACATTGTCATCAGGGAAGGCCATTTCACATCCATCTTGGCAATAATTAAGTGTGGAAGATGCATATTTAGCAATATGCAAAAGTACATTCAATTTCAGCTAACTATAACCTTAGCTGGGTTGTTGATACCCTTAATCACAAATGCCTCTCATGGAAGTTCACCTATAACGACGATTCAGTTCCACTGGACAATCTCAGTTTTGACTCCTCTAGGTGGTTTGGCTCTTTTGATGGAGCCGCCCTGTGAGATGCTCATGAAGAAATTCACACGGGGACGAGATGGACAACTCATTACCAAGGCCATGTGGGTGAATATTTTCATACAGACAGCTTACCAGGCATCTCTTTTTGCAACCATACAGTCTAAAGGGCCTACAATGCTCTGGCTTAATGAGAAGTCAATTGGGACTTTGATATTCAACAGCTTTTTTCTATGCCAGTTATTCAACATGTTCAATGCAAGAGAGCCTGAAAACAAGAACATCTTCAGAAAGGTCCATCGCAGTAAATGGTTTTGGGTGTGTATAGGTGCCGCTTTGTTGTTGCAGGTCGCATTTCTTGAGATAGCACATATTATTGCACGTGATTCAAGATTGACATATGCAGAATTGGGAATTTGTCTGCTTCCTGGGATAATCTCTTTGTACATTGACTTAGCTGGAAAGTGCATACTCCTGATGATTAAAACTAGGGAGACAAAGCCATCGCGTTCAGTTGACAGAGATAACAGAAACCTAACCTCAGCTGACCCAGAACCTGCTGGCGATCTCGAGCTTCCTCTCATAAAGGAAGGTGAAGGCCCAACATATCAGAGTTAATACTTTGTCTGCAAGAGATGGAAGAACTGAATAAGGGTACGTGGCATTGTAAATAAGGTGGATAAGGAGGCTGCAAGATAGAAGTGAGTCAGACAGAATGTTTATTGACTTAGTTTTGTAACTTTGCTCACTAGTCCAGTTAATCCTTATTCCTCCCATTCTTCTCTCTTCTTCATTTTTTCTCACATTAAACCATGTAATCACCCCTCTTTCATTTTGAAATTGGTTATATTTCTGCAAATTGCCTCTTATTAGCACTTCTTTCAGGGCGGTAACAATTAATTTCTGGAAAAGTCTTACAGAGTATCTGAAAAGCTACGTAAGAGATCTTCAGAATGTACATTTTCATACACATATGAGCAAGTAAATTAGCTGCAATTGTAAGAATCAGAGATTATTCAGTATAAAGAGAGAAAGCAAATAACAACAGAAGATGATCTTAAGTTTTTATTCAGGCATCTTCCATCACAAGCTGTTTATCTAATAGAAACTAGCTGAAGAGACTACTGAGACAAGAGTTTGGAGCGTGAATAGATGCTAACAAGTAGGTAAAGTCATTAAGAAAAGAGGAGCATCTGCAACTGAGCTTAGCTGAGAGCGAGACAGCAACTGGTTTAGAACTCCATTGCTATTCGATTCTCTGTCCTGTGAGCAGTTGATGGCTCCTTAACACCCGTGTTTGGTGTCAATGGCTCAACACATTTTCCATTGGCAACCTTCATTAAGATATGCTGTTTTATGCAAGACATGAACAAATTCACAGCTGACTCGTCACCTAATTACCAACAACAGCATCAAGGAAAATAGTGAATCAACCCCAAAAAAGTATCTACTATTCAGTATATGATGCTCGACAAGGACCCTTGAAACTCTTAAGTTAATGAACTTCACTAATTCGTTTAATCAACAGTCATGAATAATGGTGTGGACAGAGCAAGACGACTAACCATTGACTCTCCCTAATTCTCCCTAATTCTCCTTCCTTCTCCTTCTTCTTCCTATCTTTGATTCACTCAAGCACTAACTCTCAAGCGCGCGTGCGAAATCAAAAGCAGATCTTGAACAAAACCCAGTTGAAGGAAAGGTTTGGCAAACCCGCAGCAGACGAACTTGGACGGAAGGCGACCAGAGTCGTTGGTTTCGAGCTTAGCCTCGATTGAACTCACTCACTGACTGAGCATATCGTTATACAGCAGATTTCTCGAGAGAAACAGAAAGTGCAGACATGAATTTGAAACTAGCACCTGCAAGCGAGCTCAGTAGAAGTGCACCAGCCGGCCCATGAAGCTGTCCAAAGTCAACGGTCTCCCCATTTCTGGCGAGTCTGACCATTATGGAACACTCATTTGTGGTTTCAGTGAGCGAATGAGGAGTCATCTTGCTATGTAGAAAAGAAAAACCAAACCTCATTTCATACATTAGTTTAGGGTGCTGCTGAGGTGACGGTACCGTTATTCCTTGTGAATAACGGTGCCATTTTGACCACACACTGCGTGGAGGTGCAATTGGCAACCGGAAGAGACAAGATAAGAGGCATTTAGCAAATATGGAAAATACTTATGATTTTTCCTACTTTTTGTAAATTCTGGGATCATACAAGTCTATTAGAATACAATTTTGAGTAGGAAGATCAAGAAACAAATGAAGCTCTTTTTTTTTTTTTTCTCTTTTGGAGCTCGTTGGCGTGATTGAAATAAAAAAGGTGAGGGCAATTTATTTCTTCTTGGTCACTGAGAATAGTTTCATTTGGCACTCTGAAGTTGCGACTGACTTGAGTTTTCTGTTTCACATTATCTGTTCTTCATTCATTCATTTTTTTCATTTCCATTGAGAGAGAGAAAGAGACTAACAGGAGCATAACAAAGCAGTGCGGGGATCTTGTTGATATCCTGCTAGAATCCGGTGTCCTTGACAAAATGCGGGGTTGCACCGTCACTTTTCCAACAGTGACGGTGCGGTCAGCTTATCATTTTCCATTAGTTTAATAATCCCAAATCCGACGGTCAGTACTTCGTTGATTAACGGCCACATGCGTAATGGTAAAGTTGTGCCATGAAGTGGCAATCGTGTTAACAGCTGCTGTCCACTTTAGTCGCCATGCAAAAGTTCGAACCTTTTTCTCAGATTGAGTCCAAAATTATCCACACACAACAATTCGTGATTCTTTTGGACACGTGGCATGATTTTCCCCCCCTCAAATTGAGTCCAAAATCATCCATACGCAACAATTCGTGATTACAGTCCAAATTGACCTATACTAATACAATATAAGTTTAGCGACCCATATCCGGACCCAGTCAATATCCAACCCAACTGAGTGGCCTTGTGTTGGGCTGGCGAGAACGATCTCGCCAGATTCGATAAGGTTGAGCCTCGTCAGGGGCTAGCTAGGCGAGACTCAACCCTCACCAGGGGTTGGGCGAGACTTTACCTTTGCTAGTGGCAAGCAAGGCTCACCAAAGGTCGACTTGCCTTCGGCCGATCACCGAGGTCCGGTGATCGGCTGGAGGAAGGAGGAAGAGAAGGAAAGAAAAAAAAAAAATTCCTATAAGATCTTCTTAGTTGATTCTGTCCAACGGATTGATTGGAAGAAATGCATTTGGAAAATGCCAATGACTAATGAGGGGTGGAGGAGTATTTAAAGAGGTCATTTAGTCTATTTGAGGATTGGATGTGAAAATTGAAATTCCAAAAGTTGAAGCCTTTCTAACTACTTCTTTTTCTTCGACGGTTCTTATAAATTGTATTCAAGAGAGAAAATCACAAGAAGAGTGACTTAGTAAGAGAAAATGGATCTTCCACTGAGTATTTGCACTCAAAAATTGTATTTCTCTGTTGATGCTATAGTAAATTTCAGTTGAAAGGTTGTCAGCGTGGGAGAGTTGACATAGACTTAATTTAAGCCGAACTACTATAAATTTCGTGTACAATCTTCTCTTCCCTTAACTCTCTTTATTTAAGTCTGTTGCATTCTTTTAGGTATCACAAAAATCAGTTCCATCCCTTATCTGATTTTGAACATTCATCGGAAGTCTGGTGACTTGTTATCAAACTCTATTCGTTACTCAGACTTTATTTGAAATTTATTTTATTCATAATTTATTTATCAAAATTTCTTTTAAATACCTATTCACCCCCTCTAGGTGTTCATACTGGTATTTTCACCCCTCTTGTCCGCTCTCTCGGCAGACATGCCTCCTTATCATTTTCTCATGCAAGTCATGTGAAAACATCCTTGAAGCCATGCAATGAGATGATTGAGTGTGATTTGAGGATAAATCCGATACAAAACTGCAGAGCAACGCATATTCAGAAATGTGGGAGTGCATGATCCTTCGTGGAAGTTGAGCTTGGGGTAATGCCCCATGGAGTTTCTTGGAAAATCACTATGAGACTTCATAAAACGTGTATACTAAAATTGCAAATGTGTACTCCTTCTTGAAAGTTGAGTAGGGGCTAATGCCTTGGAAAATCACTGTGAGACTATGTAAAACGTGTATATTGAAATTGCAAAATGGGTACTCCTTCATGGAAGTTGAGCAGGGGCTAATCCCCTATGGAGTTTCTTGGAAAATCACTACGAGACTCCACAAAATGTGTATACTAAAATTGTAAATGTATACTCCTTTGTGGAAGTTGAGCAAGGGCTAATACCCCATGGAGTTTCTTGGAAAATCACCATGAGAATTCACAAAACGCGTACATTAAAATTGCAAAATATGTACTCCTTCATGGAAGTTGAGCAGGGGCTAATGCCCCATGTAATTTCTTGAAAAATGTGTACTCCTTCGTGGAAGTTAAGCAGGGGCTAATGCCCATGGAGTTTTTTGGAAAATCATTGTAAGACTCTGCAAAACGTGTACTCTAAAATTGCAAATGTGTACTCCTTCGTGGAAGTTGAGTAGGGACTATTACCCCATGGAGTTTCTTGACAAATCACCATGAGACTCGCAAAACGCGTATTTTGAAATTGCAAAATGTGTACTTCATGGAAGTTGAGCAGGGGGTGACATGTAAAATATCAGTTTTGAAAAGCCAAAGGTGGAGGATAAAAAAAGAAAAAGGAAAGAAGAAACATTGAGAAAGTTGACAAAAGAAATGCCAAAAGGGAATGGTGGAATGCTTTAGCCCTTTTATAAGCCGAAAGCATGCATGCCCGAGAGAGCGAAAAGAGAGGAGAAACGAAAGAAAGGAAAAGAAAGAGGAAGAAAGAAAAGGGAAAAGAGAGAGGGTTTCGCGTGTGCTTGCTATGGACGCCTACCTAAGCTGAAGTTATTGCAACGCCCAGTAAGTGTTCATGCTCCTCGTTTGTCCAATCGAAATATTTTTCGAGTTTAGAGCCCAAATTCGGAATTTTGAGAAAATCAAGCCACGAAATCCTATTTTTGAGTTATGGAGCTTTGAGATTTCATGAAAATGGGGGTTTATAGCATTATAGAGCCGCGGGATTTGACGGGGATCGTTTTGGCTCAATAGTTTTGTTGAAGTGAGATTTTAGGATTTTATGGGTGAGTTTTGCATTGAGTTTTGGTTTGAATAATAGCTTCGGGTGAGTGATTTGTTAGTGCATAAGAGTCGCTTTGTTAGCATTTAGGTATCATATAGCTATTCCATAATTGAGATAGTGTTTTACTTGGTTTTGATGTTATTCCTCGTTTATTTGATAAGGCCGTGAGGTTGACGATATGAGTATCATTTATTGTTGGTTGTAGGCAACGAGGTGAGTCGTGCTATATCTTCTTTGATTTTGTAAAACCCATGCCTTGAAGTATATACATATATTGAATTAAAAAGAGCATTTTTATTACATAAAGTGGAATCGAGTATTTATTACCTCTCAGATATTTGAGAATGGTTTAAGAAACATATTATGAAATGTGATGCAATAGTTTACGTATATGTAATTGCTTTGTGACTGATTTATGGAGATGTTTATAAACGATTTGCGAAATAGTTGAGAAATGTCGGATAACTATGTTGCGAAATGTTATTTGTTTAGTTTATGAAATGATATGAGAAATGCTTTATGAAAAAAGTAATTTTATCGGATGAACTAAGTTATGAAAGCCTACACAGTTGGTTTATAAAATGTATTGTGGATTATGAGATTGATTTATAGATTGAATTCATGGTATAGGAAGATGTAGATTTGATGCTCAATATCATTGTAAACCCATTAAAAGGTTTGGGTATGCATACTGGGTTTAAGATATTTTTCTAAGCCAAGTCACCGGCTTTATAAGTGGAGACCTTGTTAAAAGAGGAATCTTGGTCGCCTTGTCACTAGGTATTATGTCGTGATCATAGTTTGATATTGAGCAAAAGATTAGACGATGGATGGACTATCGACACGTGATTTCTTATGAGATGAATCAATGGAATAGATTTTGATGTATGACATAAGATTAACCAACAAAATAGACAATTGGCTTGTTTATTGATGAGATTGATCAATGGATTGGACTATTGATATTTGTTATAATATTATTGATTTAACAAGCGTTTTCAGATATGCATATGGTTATATTAAAACGATATAACTCATTTACATTTTGTATGTGTATTATATATTAATTGAGATAAATGAGTTTTTATATTGCTTTGTAAAATGTATAGTGATTGCTCGATTTGCTTGGAAGATATATATTACTCACTAAACTTGTGGTTTCTCATCCCCTTATTCCAAATCTTTCTAGGCTCTTCGGTTAGTGGACAATAGAGCGTGAGCGATCTTGTTGGGAGACTTTTGAAAGTGGGCTTTGGTTATGGTTTGAGGTTGCAGCTTTTGGTTAGAAAGACAGCCGCGTCAATTCCATCCCTATAAAATTCAAGATGTGACATAATGCCTCATGAGTTTCTTGAAAAATCACTATGAGACTCTGCAAAATGCGTATACTATAATTGCAAACGTGTATTCCTTCATTAAAGTTGAGCAAGGGCTGATGTCCCATGAGTTTTTTTAGAAAATCACCGTGACAATTTGCAAAACGCGTATATTGAAATTACAAATGCGTACTCTCTCTCTCTCTCTCTCTCTCTCTCTACATATGTACGTACGTGCGTGCATTTATGGAATCACACGTTAACCTTTTTGAAAACATTGGAAACTTTCGAATCATATATACGTTGACGCGTTACCTATTTCATAATTCTTGGAAAGCCCAACTAGTATTTTATACTTTTAAATCTTGAAGGGTGCTGGAAGTATGTTTTATAAACGTGGGAAAGAATCAAGAGACAATCATACTTTATTCACAAATCCAAAGTACAGATTTTCTGTGAATCGGATAGTGACACTTGATGGTCTAATGTCGCTCTTCTCCTATCGACTCTCTCAGGTGAGACAATCCCTCATCATTTTCACATAGAAGTTATGCAGAAAAACCTATAATTTATGCAATGAGACAATGATATCACAACAAAAAGCGATGCCTGTCCCATCCAAAACGTACATTTTTGGGGATTGGGACTGAATTTGGGACTAATCCATGGGAGAAGCACGGTTTTGGAAAGGGACACCGGGAGAAACGCGTTTGTCGGAACGAAATCCATCCTTTCATTGAAGATAGTTCTTCTGAAGTACTAAAAACGAAGGCAATATGATGTTCCCATCTGTTCATCTTTGATTAGTGTTGTTTCCTGAAATGTGCTTTGATTTGATTAGCTTGTATAGGTGACATCTTCAATGATGACATATGCTTTTTCCTCTGCTCTGGTAATCCGTTCTTAATGTTATTAATATGCTAATGGTTCTTATCTTCAGATTTTGGTCCAATTTTTTATGTAACCCATAAATTTTTTTTTTGTTCAATTTAACTCTTGAACTTTTAGGATTACACTCAATATGATCCTTCCATAGAATGCAACGCTATGCTATGTGTGTTTTGCTAATGTGGATCGCCAAGTTAGTGTGTGGATCCAAAAAAGATGATGTGTAAATCCAGCTCAACTAAAATAATATATATATTTCTACATTTTCCCATTCTTTTTTGGGAAAAAGCCACCAAAAATCCCAAACTTTGCCCAAAGTGACAAATTTACCTCAAACTTTTTTTTGTGACATGAAAAACCCTGAAGTTTGCTAACCGTGACACATTTACCCCAAACTTTTATTTGTGACACAAAAAATTATGAACTTTCATTTGTGTGATACATTTACCCCAAATCATAGGGGCATTTTGGTCTTTTTACTTTATTTTTTAACTTTATTTTTTAACTTTATTTTTTATTTGTTTTTTCTTCCCTCCGCCGGTGTCCGGCGAGGGCCGCCCTCGCCGGCGTCGGGCGAGGGCTCCGCCATGACCGGTGGAGGGAAGAGAGAAGAAAAAAAAGAAAAAGAAAAAGAAAAAGAAAAAACAGAAAAAATAAGACGAAAATGCCCTTAATGGGGTAGATGTGTCATAGTTTGCAAAGTTTGGGGTTTTTCATGTCACAAAAAAAGTTTGGGGTAAATTTGTCATTTTAGATAAAGTTTGGGGTTTTTGGTGGCTTTTTCCCTTCTTTTTTTCCTCTTCTTCCTCCTTCATCTCACCCAACATTATTGGCCATCCCACCACCATCATCACCGAT
Organism: Eucalyptus pauciflora; assembly: GCA_007663325.1. Classification (NCBI taxonomy): domain Eukaryota; kingdom Viridiplantae; phylum Streptophyta; class Magnoliopsida; order Myrtales; family Myrtaceae; genus Eucalyptus; species Eucalyptus pauciflora. The sequence goes on from VMYD01000019.1 coordinate 755,551, forward strand.
GTAGTTCTATTGTCACTACTTGCCACTAGGGAAAAGTGTCAGAAATGTCCTAAATCTAAGTACCAATTTATTCTTAAACATTTTATAAGTGTTAATTTAGTCATGAACCTTTCAACTTTATGTCAATTCAATCATTCCGGCTAATTTTGGTCAGATATTACTAATGTGGATACTAGTTGACTTATGTGACACAACCCGCGGTAACGTGTATAACTTTTAATATTATTTCTTTGTTTTTCTTTTTTCTTTTCCTTTTCCTTTCCTTCCTTCTTCCTCTAGCCGTTTGTCGGTTTGTAACCGGCCAAAGGTGAGGGCTGGTGAGGTTTGAGCCTTACCTTGCTAGCTGGATCTCGCCAGATTCGGTGAGGTCGAGTCTCGCCTAGCCTCTGGCGAGGGCTCAAGCCTCACTAGATCTAGTGAGGGCCAGTCTTACCAGCCTAGTGCGAGGCCACCCCAGTCGCTAAGGTTTGGCAAGTGGCTAGAGGAAGAAAGAAGAGAAGGAAAGAAAAAGAAAAGACATAAAAATAAAAATTTCGAAAAAATATTATAATATCATTAAAAGTTGTTCATGTCAGCACTGGCTATGCCATATAAGCTGATCGGCGTCCACATCAATAAATATTAAGCCAAAATTAACTAAAAATACTAAATTGATATCGGATCAAAATGTTTAGGACTAAACTGGCACTAATGCAATAATTTTAAGACATTTCTAACACTTTTCCCCTCGTCATCATAAGCCTCATCACGCAACCTTAGATTTGATTCGCACTTAAATCACTTTTCCATGCACTTATCCTATAACAAAACCTACTAATAACATTCCATACATTAACGTTCAAAGAGTAATACATTAGAACCTAGGTTAACGTCATCTCTAACGTCACTAGTGATGTTTGCTCTGGTTGGATGGTGTCACAATGAGGCTGACTTGAAGAATCAAGTTGCTTGATTGTAATAATCCGGTTCGGCGAGGGTAGGGAGTGGTCATTGAGGCCGGAGGGTTGGCACAAGGAATTGCTCTTGGGAGGCTCCTAGGATGGCGAAGGGGTGGGAATGAACCAAATTATGCACCGAACATGACGAGAGTAATTTTGAAATATATATGTGAAAACTGAAATTGATTCATGCCATTTGATGTAGGTGGGAGCACTCCCAAGATGGGCGACCATTTGGAAATGTGCTCACCTATAAGTCAAAAGACAAATCTATGAGGCTCGGAATGAGACAGGCTATGGTGAACAATATCTCCATGAGTTAATTCAGGACGTCAGATTTATAGCAAAAATCATCAAAATCTCCATTAAAGAAGGACGGGAAAGAGCCCATAACAAAAAATCAAATACACCCCACTGCAATTCAAGGCCATTAAGGGTGCATTATGCTAATTCTGTCGAGCGGATGATGATCCTTCGACGATTTCTGTCGTTTCTCCTCGTGTCCGCTCGCTCAGCAGACACGCCTCCTTATCATTTTCTCATGCAAGTCATGCAGAAACCGTCTTTGGAGGCAAGCAACGAGACGACTGAGTGCGATTTGGGCTGAACCCGAGTCAAAACCGTAGAGCAACGCGCAAACTCTAATGTGGGAGGGTATGATCGTTTCTTGGAAACTCTGACACTCCGCATAACGCGTGTGCTCCATACTTCATTCAGAAATCCAAAATAGAAACCCAAAAATTCGATGTGAAAACACCGGCAGTGATGGGAAAGTGAGCAGATGGCAGAAAAGACAAAATGCAAATCTTAACGACCATGGGACGTTGCCGAGGCAGTTGGAAGATTCAGTCGAAACTAGTCAAGCATCTCCCCGAAACTTAAAATGCGCTCGTTTACTGGTTTTACCAAAAAAAAAAAAAAACGCTTCTAAATTCTATCAGAAGCACAACCTCGAGCTCCATTGCTGCATCCCAGTCTTCACTCATTTTTCCGACGAAAAATCATTGTGAGTCTCGCAGTGATTTTCCAAAAACTCCGGGGGGGCATTAGTCTCTGCTCGACCTTCACAAAGGAGTACACATTTTGCAATTTTAGTATAGGCGTTTTGCGAAGTTTCTCAATGATTTTCAAGAAATTCCACGGTCATCACCAAAAAAAAGAAAAAAAAGAAAACGCGCTTCTCAATTCTATCAGAAGCACAACCTTGAGCTCCATTGCCGCATCCCAGTCTTCACTCATTTTTTTGACGAAAAATCATTGTGAGTCTCGTAGCGATTTTCGGAAAAACTTTAGGGGGCATTAGTCTCTGCTCGACTTTCACAAAGGAGTACACATTTTGCAATTTTAGTATACGCGTTTTGCGAAGTTTCTCCATGATTTTCAAGAAACTCCATGGGGCATCACCAAAAAAGGAAAAAGAGAAAAAGAAAACACGCTTCTCAAATTCTATAAGAAGCATCGACCTCAAGCTCCATTGCTGTATCCCAGTCTTCACCCATTCTCTCCTTTGAGAGAGAGAGAGAGAGAGAGCGCTTTGCCGTGAAAACTCCATTCAGAGCTGTGACAGAAGAGTCATCTCCATAAGAAGTTGCTCACAGCGAGCTCCATTGCTATATACTAGTCCTTACTCAGAATCCCAACCGCTACTTCCAGCTTTTCTTCCTTTTGCCTAGTGTTCTTCAATCACATCTACTTCTTTTAAATTCATTGAGCAGGTAAAGCTTTCGTCCCTATCATTGCTTAACGTTCGGTTCGGGGGGGAGATAGAGAGAGAGAGAGAGAGAGAGAGAGAGAGAGAGAGAGAGAGAGAGAGAATTCTACAGTCATGATTTCTAACAAATGACCTGGAAGTGTGACTGGTTTTCCTTTTGCCAGTTGATCAACGTGATAGTCCATCCAGAGATGTCACAGAAGAGCTTTGTAGATGTCCCGGGCATTGAGTCTCGGCAAGCGAACCTCCTTGTTGATGCTGGCGGAGCCCGAAGGAGCATTTCGACAACAAAAAAGACTGTGATTGAGGCATGTGCGGTTGACGATCGAGATGTCAAATTGCAGCAACTGGCTCGACTCAATACTGGCGAAACCCTGAGGAGAGAGATGCATTTGCTCTACTTGGTCATGCAGGCTATCCAGGGCTTCGTTTCGGCAGCAGATAACCCTGTGTTGGAGACACAACTTGATGTGAGTAGTCTAAAAAGTCGCTCTTCCATAACAAGCCCACATAACCCTTTTGCAAGAACTCGCCAACAAATTTTTTATTTAAGTCATAAGTGATCTTTCATCTCATTTGTCTTGCTTATAAGTTCGTCAATCTCCAGATGATCATACATCTTATTTAGCTACTGGGGTTAAAAAATCACTATCCATCTTTCAGTTAATGAATCGGTTGATTAAGGACTCGAAAGCTACTTTCATGGTCTACTGCAACTGATTTCCATCAACTGATTTCAGATGAAAATCTAGTATTGTTCTTTTGCAATAACTTTTTAAGCTGTGAAATAGTATAGCTGATAGGAAAACATTGGGAAGAAGTTTCTAAAACTGAGGTAGCATATTCATTTGTTACAGAGCGCAGAATTACTGGAACCAGTGCCAATCAGAGAGTGGCGCGTCAATTGCGGGTACAGCAATCATGAAACTGCTGATGTGGTGACTGAAAATATCGCTAGAATGACAAAGGAAAAAGATTTGAGTGCCTTGCAAAAATTTGGAGGTGTCCAACGGGTAGTGAAGGCTCTCGGCAGTGATATGGCGAAAGGAATTCCAGAGGTCCATAATGGAAACTTCATCCACTTCCTCAGGAAATCTTCAAATAGTATAACCATTTTCCTCCTCCTGATTTTCGCCATCCTGTCATTTGCCTTTGGGATCAAGGAAAAGGGACTGAGAACGGGTTGGTATGAAGGGGCTCTTACACTAGCTGCTGTCATTCTAATTGTGATAGTCCGATCAATTTGTGAATTTCGGAATGAAAGTTCACGTCATCTGTCAAGAAACCAGCTTTGGCAAAATGGGGAAATGGAAGTCCAAGTTTTAAGAGGGGGACGCCCTCACCGTATTTGCATCTCTGATGTCCTCTTGGGAGAAATTGTGCTATTAGAGAAGGAAGACCGAGTTCCTGCTGATGGTTTGCTCATACCCACTGAATCCTTGGAAGTGGATGACAAAGCTGATCCCATCATCAATGATCAGAATCCATTCTTGTCCTATGGTTCCATAGTAACTCATGGAACTGGCAAAATGCTGGTGACTTTGGTTGGTGCTGAGACAAAGTTGGCTGAGAGGTTGAGCGGAGCTCCACTATCAAAAGGGACGAAAGTAGAGGAGCAACTCAACAAGCTCGGCACTTTGATACAAATAATCGGTATAGTCAGCTCAATAATCATCGCTGTGGTGTTGTTTTTGCGGTTCAAGCTGGAGAAGGAACATGAAAACTCGGGCCTGCCGGACTTCTCAGGGAAGCCACATCCTCTGAAGGAATTAATTGAAGCTATAGAAAGAGTTGCCCTGAAACCAGGAGGGATGTTGAATACGTTAACTTCATTTACTTTGCTACTTGTGGGGATAGCTGAAGGACTGCCGTTAGCAATCGCTATTGCCATCACTTGCTGGAACAAGACGATGCTAGGTGACAAGACCTTTGCTCAAGGACCATGCAGTATTGTCACCATGGCATCAGTGACCACTATCTGCATTGACGAAACAGGGTGGCTAGCATTGATCCCACAAGAAGTTGCGAAGTGCTGGATTGGTATGGAACTTATCAGGGACGATTCTGAGGTAGCCATTGATGTTCAGGATGCACTTCGTGATGGAATTGGCATATCATCTTTATTACCAGAGGAGAGCCGAACCTCAATGGATAAGTCAATCCTTTCTTGGGCTGTAGAGAAATGGGAATTGAAAACAGAAATGTGGAAGCAACGTCACAGTATCATTAAGTTCAAACAGCCAACCCCCAATGAGAACATAGTCGCAACGTTGATTGCAAAGACTGAAGGCAACGGGCCTAGGTACCGGCACTTCAAGGGACCTGCAACAGAAATATTACAAATGTGTTCACAATTTTATGACATTGAAGGCAAACCAAGGCCCATGGATATAAGTGAAAAGATGTTTTTTGAAAACTGCATTGACCAAATGCAGTCAGGAGGTCTTGAATCCATTGCTTTTGCTCGTAACCAAGTTGATGACTGTGAGTGTGATCTAAGCAATCCGACGATGGTGGGACTGTTGGGGCTGAAGAAGACTGGTCAGGAAGATTACAGAGAGGTGGCAGAAAAATTTAGAGAAGCTGGAATTGAAGTATCATTACCATCGAGCAAGGAGGGTTCAATGCTTAAGGACATCGCTACAGCAATTAGAGTGATACAGCCTGATTCAGATGCACTGGTCATAACAGTAGAAGAATCTCAGAAGGACTCTGGTGAAGGGAGTATGGATATGGCAACTGGAATTTCTGTGATGGGGAATTCCCGCCCATCCGATATACACTGTCTGGTGAGTCGCTTGAAAGATCAAGGACAAACAGTTGCAGTGGTCGGAAACACAACAAATGACATTCCCACACTAAAAGCTGCTGATGTGGGACTCACGTTTGCTATTTGGAGCACTGACATTGCCAAAAAGGGCAGTGACATCATCATCACGAAAGGCAATTTTACATCCATCTTGGCCATAGTTAAGTGTGGAAGATGCATCTATAGCAATATGCGAAAGTACATTCAATTTCAGCTGACTATGACCTTAGCCGGGTTGTTGATACCCTTAATCACAAATGCCTCTCATGGAAGTTCCCCTATAACGACGATTCAGTTCCACTGGGCAATCTCACTTTTGACGACTTTAGGTGGTTTGGCTCTTTTGATGGAGCCGCCCCGTGAGATGCTCATGAAGAAATTCACACTGGGACGAGATGGACAACTCATTACCAAGGCCATGTGGGTGAATATTTTCATACAAACGGCTTACCAGGCATCTCTTTTGGCAATCATACAGTCTCAAGGGCCTGTAATGCTCAGGCTTAATGAGAAGTTAAATGGGACGCTGATATTCAACAGCTTTTTTCTATGCCAGTTATTCAACAAGTTCAATGCACGAGAGCCCGAAGAGATGAATATCTTCAGAGGGGTCCATCGCAGTAAATGGTTTTGGGTGGGTATCGTTATTGCCTTGTTGTTGCAGTTCGCATTTCTCGAGACAGAACATATCATTGCAGGTGATTCAAGATTGAAATTCGCAGAATGGGGAATGTGTCTGTTTCTTGGGGTTATCTCATGGTGCATTGACTTAGCTGGAAAGTGCGTACTCCTCTTAATAAAAAAGTGGGTGCCAAAGCCACCAGGTGCATTGGTCCGAGACAAATTGAAGGCCGTATATGTCCGAGTTAAAACTATCTTCAGGACAGGTGGAAAAACTGATTGATGATGTGTGGCGTTGTAAATAAGGTGGATTAGGGGGATGCATGATGGAGGCGAGTCAGACAGAAAGAGTCAGTTCATTAACTTGGTTTTGCAACTTTCACTGAGTTGTTGTCTAGAATTGCCTATTCAGTTTTCCTTGTACATAATATTAGACACCACAATGAACGCCATCTCTGTCTCATAATCAATTCCTCTCTTTATTTCATTTTTTCTTTTCACATTGATCCATGGCGCCGCCCCTCTTTCATTTTGATACCATTTACATTTTCTGCAAATTGCCTCTCGTCAGCACTTCTTTTGGGTTGTAACAGCTCGTTTCTGGTAAAGTCTTACTAATTATTGAGAAATCTACGTAAGAGATCATCAGAAATGTGCAGTTTCATTCACAAATAAGCGAGTAAAATAGCTGCAATTTTAAGAACCAGAGATCATATCGATATATAGAGAGCAAAGAAATAATAACAGAAGATGATCATAAATTTACGGAAGCTAGTGGAAGAGACTAATGAGACATTTGAGTTTGGAGCCTGAATTGATGCTTGCAAGTAAGTGAAGTCATTAAGATAAGAGGAGCACCTGCAAACTGAGCTTAGCTGAGAGAGTGAGACAGTAATTGGTTTGGAACTTCCTTGCTATTCAATTCTGTCCTGTGAGTTCTTGACAGCTCCTCAACGCACATCTTCGGTGCCAATGGCTCGACGAGTTTTCCATTAGAAAAATTCCTCAACAATGTTGTTCCACACGAGGCTCGAACAAATTCACAGCTTGCCTCGTCACCTAATTGCCAACAATCATCAACGAAACTCCCGAATTAACCCTAAATAATGGTGCTCAACAAGGACCCGAGAAGCTTTTAGTTAATGAACACTACTAATTCATCTAACCGTTACGAATAATGACGTGTACAGCACAACACGATTCCCCCTTGACATTCAGTCCACTTCAGTTCTGTACTCACGTCCCCCTTCCTCCTCCTTCTTCCTATCTTTGATTTATGCAACCATTCTTCTTCATTTCAAGTGAGCATTAACTCTCATATACTCGTGCAAAATTAAATGCAGATCTTGAGCAAAACCCAGAAGAAGGAACGGTTTGGCAAACCCGCAGCAAACGAAAAACGGAAGGAGACCAAAGGCGTCGGTTTCGAGCTTCGCTTCGGTTGAACTCACTCACTGACTGAGCACATCGTTACATAGCAGAAACCTCGAGAGAACAGAAAGTGCAGACATGAATTTGAAACTGGCACCTGCAAGCGAGCTCAGTAGAAGCACACCAGTCGGCCCATGAAGCTGTCCAAAGGCAACGGCCTCTCCATTTCTGGCGAGCTTGACCATTATCGAACACTCATTTGTGGTTTCAGTGAGCGAATGAGGAGTCATCTTGCTATGTAGAAAAGAAAAACCAAACCTCATTTCATACATTAGTTTAGGGTGCTGCTGAGGTGACGGTACCGTTATTCCTTGTGAATAACGGTGCCATTTTGACCACACACTGCATGGAGGTACAATTGGCAACCGGAAGAGACAAGATAAGAGGCATTTAGCAAATATGGAAAATACTTATGATTTTTCCTACTTTTTGTAAATTCTGGGATCATGCAAGTCTATTAAAATACAATTTTAAGTAGGAAGATCAAGAAACAAATGAAGCTCCGTTTTTTTTTTCTTTTCTCTTTTGGAGCTCGTTGGCGTGATTGAAATAAAAAAGGTGAGGCCAGTTTATTTCTTCTTGGTCACTGAGAATAGTTTCATTTGGCACTCTGAAGTTGCGACTGACTTGAGTTTTATGTTTCACGTTATCTGTTCTTCATTCATTCATTTTTTTTCATTTCCATTGAGAGAGAGAGAGAGAGAGAGAGAGAGAGAGAGAGAGGAGCATAACAAAGCAGTGCGGGGATCTTGTTGATATCCTGCTAGAATCCGGTGTCCTTGACAAAATGCGGGGTTGCACCGTCACTTTTCCAACGGTGACGGTGCGGTCAGCTTATCATTTTCCATTAGTTTAATAATCCCAAATCCGACGGTCAGTATTTCATTGATTAACGGCCACATGCGTAATGGTAAACTTGTGCCATGAAGTGGCAATCGTGTTAACAGCCGTTTGTCCACTTTAGTCGCCATGCAAAAGTTGGAACCTTTTTCTCAGATTGAGTCCAAAATTATCCACACACAACAATTCGTGATTCTTTTGGACACGTGGCATGATTTTTCCCCCCTCAAATTGAGTCCAAAATCATCCATACGCAACAATTCGTGATTACGGTCCAAATTGACCCATACTAATGCAATGTAAGTTTAGTGACCCATATCCAGACCCAATCAATACTCAACCCAACTGAGTGGCCTTGCATTGGGCTGGCGAGACTTGACCTCACCAGATTTGACAAGGTTGAGCCTCGTTAGGGGCTAGGCAAGACTCAACCCTCACCTGGGGTTGGGCGAGACTTGACCCTTGCTAGTGGCAAGCGAGGCTCACCAAAGGTTGACTTGCCTCTAGCCGATCATCGAGGTCCAGCGATCGGCTGAAGGAAGGAGGAAGAGAAGGAAAGAAAAGAAAAAAGCACTTAAAAAATTCGAAAAAATATGAAAATATGATTAAAAGTTGTCAATGTTAGTACTAATTTTGTTGTGTAAGCCGACCGGTGTCCACGTCAGTAATATCCCGTCAAAATTGGCTGGAAAGATTGAATTTGCACAAGATCAAAATATTTATGACTAAATTAGAATTAATAAAAGGTTTATGATTAAATTGGCATCAATGAAATATGTTTAGAACTTTTCTGACACTTTTCGCCTTACCATCACAAGCCTTATTGCAGAACCTCATATTTGATTCACACTTAAATCACATTTCCATGCACTTATCCAATAACAAAGCATACTAATAGTATTCCCTATATTAACGTTCAAAGAGTAATGCATTGGAACCTAGTTTAACGTCATCTGTAACCTCACTAGTGATGTTTGCTCTGATACATGGTTAGATGGTGTCGCAATGAGGTTGAGTTGATGAATCAAGTTGCTTGAGAGTAACGATCTGATCCGATGAGAGTAAGGAGTGGTCATTGAGGCCAGGGAAAATGAGTGGCTCTTGGCAGGCTTATAGGATGGTGAAATGAGCTGGAATGAACCGAATTGTGCATCGAACATGAAGAGAGTAATTCAAAAAGAAAAATGTGAAAACTTGAATTAACTCACAGATGTACTTTTTGATGTAATGGCAATGCTTAACTTTAAGAGTGCTTAGGTGGGACTTGAGTACTCTCAGAATGGGTGGCCTCTTGGGAAGGTGCTCACCTATATGTGAAAGGACAAAATCATGAGACTCGGTATGAGATGAGCCACGACTAATAATACCTTAGTAAATTAATTCAAGAATGTCACCTTTAAAGCAAAACTCATCAAACTCTCCATTAAAAAGGAAGGGAAAGAGCCCATAACAAAAAATAAAATAAAAAATCAGATACACCCCACAACAATTCAAGGCCATGAAGGCTGCATTATGCTAATTCTGTCAAGCGGATGATGACCCCTGGACGATTCCTGTCATTTCTCCTCCTGTCTGCTCTCTCAGCAGACACGCCTCCTTATCATTTTCTCATGCAAGTCATGCGGAAACGTCTTTGGAGCCATGCAATGAGACGATTGAGTGTGATTTGGGGGTGAATCCGAGACAAAACAGGAGAGCAACGCGTATTGTGGAATGTGGGAGTGCATGATCCTCCGTGGAAGTTGAGCACGAGGTAATGCGCCGTGGAGTTTCTTGGAAAATCGATGTGAGATTCCGTAAAATGTGTATACTGAAATTGCAAATATGTACTCTTTCGTGGAAGCCGAGCAGAGAGTATTTGCCCCCATGGAGTTTCTTGGAAAATCATTGTGAGACTCTGCAAAATGCGTATACTGAAATTGCAAAGTGTGTACTCCTTCGTGGAAGTTGAGCAGAGGCTGATGCCTCATGGAGTTTCTTGGAAAATCATTGTAAGATTGAAATTGCAAATGTGTACTCTCTCGCTCTCTACACACATACGTACCTATGTGCATACACGGAATCCATATATAAACTTTTTCGAAAACGTTGGAAACTTTCAAATCATATATACGTTGACGTGTTACCTATTTCATAATTCTTGGAAAGCCCAAATAGTATTTTGTACTATTAAATCTTGAAGGGTGTTCTAAGTATATTTTATAAAGGTGGGAAAGAATCGAGAGACAATCATACATCATTCAGAAATTCAAAGTACAGATTTTCTGTGAATCGGATAATGACACTTGATGATCTATTGTCACTCTCCTCCCATCGACTCTCTCAGGTGAGACAATCCCTCATCATTTTCACATGGAAGTCAAGCCGAAAAGCTTGTAATATATGCAATGAGACAATGAGTGTGAAATCATAACAAAAAGCGATGCCTGTCCCATCCAAAATGCACATTTGGGGGATTGGACTGAGAATTTGGGACAGAACCGTGGGAAAAGCACGGTTTTGTAATCTTTGATGAGTGTTGTTTCCTGAAACGTGCCTTGATTTGATTAGTTTGTTTAGGTGACATCTTCAAGGATGATATATGCTTTTTTTCCTATGGTTTGGTAATCCTTTTTTAATGTTATTAATATGATGCCGGTTTGTCAGATGTCATTATTAGTGATCAAGTCAAAATCAGTCATTTCGTGACGGTAGCTTTGCCATTTTGAGTTTTCTCTTTTAGCCCAATAATAATAATAATAATAATAATAATAATAATAATAACAAAGAAGAAGCGACTTGGAAACTTAATGGTGACGACTAGAAGAAGAATGATTTTGAGTTTGCTTATTTTACTCCCTAGAATTCATAAAATAAAAAATAGGGATAATGCGATGGACCCAGGCCAGGCACTAGATATTTGGGCGTGGGCATTAGGGACTCGAGCACTGCCTCTATGGACCCGAGCTAGATCATGGGGGATCCAAACACGAGTACTGGGTTCTTGCGCTCGGCCTTTGTGGATCCGGGCTTGAGTACTAGGGCATCGATAGGCTTCGGGCTTGGGTCAAGATGGACCCGGGCATGGGCTCTAGTGACCCATGAATGAGCATTGGGGTTCCCAAGCCCTAGTGCAGAATTTCTTCTTTAACATTCGATGTCTGGTCATATTTTAGAAAATAATTTTCAATTTTTCGAGAAGAAATCATTTTCTTGAATTTAAATGTAAATCTTCCATTGATTAGGAAAATCATTTTCCGCAAATAAATAGAGGCTTAATATAAGCACAGGGAATTGAAAGAACAAAAACAAAAGATATAAAGTCTTGAGCCAACAAGTAGCAAAGTAGAATACAAACAATCAAAGTGGCAATTTATTTGGTTTCACCCTAAGTGTTTTTGACTGGAAAAAAAAAAGCCTACGTGTTAAATGATTCGGGCACGAACACTAGATCTCAAGCACTACCTTTGTGGACCCAAGCTAGAGCGTGAGGGATCCAGGCATGAGTACTGGGTTATTGTTTTCAGCCTTTGTGGATCCGAGCTTAAGTACTGGGCCATTGATAGGCATTGGGACCTTGGGCTTGGCCTCAATGGGTCAAGATGGACCCAGGCATGGGTGCCAGTGACCCATGAATGAGCATTGGGGTTCCCAAGCCCAAGTGCATAATTTCTTCCTTAAGATTCGATTCTTGTCACATTTTAGAAAGTAATTTTCAATTCTTCGAAAGGAAATCATTTTTATGAATTTAAATATAGATCTTTAATTAGGAAAACATTTCCACAAATAAATAGCGGCTTATTATAAGGACAGAGGGAATTGAAAGAACAGAAACAAAAGATATAAAGTCTTGAGCCAACAAGTAGCAAAGTAGCATACAAACAAACAAAGTGGCAATTTGTTTGGTTTCAACCTACGCGTTTTTGACTGGAAAAAAAAAGGCCTACGTGTTAAATGATTCCCCCCCTCCCCCCACAATTGAAATAAAGGCAAAACAAAAAGCACAAAGAATCCTAGTCATATTTTAGAAATTGATTTTTAATAATTTATAGGAAAAATCATTCTCCTGAATTTGAGCTAAGTTTCCCGAGTTAGAATTCAACTAAGATACTAAGTCGTAGGAAATTAGTTGTTGGAGTTGCAAGGCTATTTGTCCTAGGGAGGCTTGAGGATTTGTAGTAGTGACCTAATTGACAACTTTAGGATTGATAGTCTCATTTGTAGCCTTGTCCTTACTAGGTTCCAGGTCAGGGTGTGGATCCCAACAATGATCCTGTGTGTTTTGCTACAATGGGAACAATGTAACTTGGTATTACTGTCATGACCTTTCCTTTTGCTACCATTATAGCGAGTGCCAATAGTAGTTTGGTTGCCAACATTTGCTGCACGAGCTGAACTCTCTACCATATCTTCTCCTGGTCTGGGTTTAGTATTTATCATCGAATAATGTGGACATTAGTAAATGAAGGTAGAGCAGTACTCATAAGAATCTGTCTTTTAGCATCTTCATATTCAGGTTGAATACTAGTAAGCAACTAAAATGCAATCTTGTTCTTCTCGCTAAGTATACACATCGACAGATTGAACTGGGGGACAATACTATTGAAGTTCATCAAGTGGGGGAGAGTTGGAGTTCATCCCATTTCCGGTTGAGATTGCCAAGGTGTTTAGTAAAAGATTGGCCAAAGGTTTGCTCAGTATGAGCAATCTCCTTCGACCAAAAAGAAAAAAGTATAAGTAATCTCTTGTTGCAACTCAAAAATCTAGCATTATCTTGATGTCCATACATATTAGGAAGAGAGTCCCATAGGGCCTTCGTGGTCTCATAATATGCAAAAATCTCATAGATTTGAGAATCCATGGAGTTAAAAATCCATGAGATGACAAGATTGTCGGTAGCTTGCCACTTGGCATACTTAGGATCAGTGATAGAAGGGGTTTGATCAAGCCACTAACATGCCCCAGCATCGATCTGCCTCCAAGAGTGATTATAACCACCCTAGATCATGAGAGGTAATTGCGACCATTAAAAAGGATAGAGGTGAGTTGAGTGCTCATTTCATTCAAGTCAAAATGACCTAAATCAGTGGTAATAGAGGTGCTTGTCCTTGTGCAAAATGAACAAAAACGAGAGAACTTAATTGATTATAAAGACAAGGTGCAACTTCCAATGAAGTAGCATGGAGCGTAGGAGCTTGATGTTGATCTTGTTTGCTCCGATACCATATAGCGAGTAAATACGAAGATGGAAGAGACGAACAAAAGAGAAGATGAACAAAGATTTTATGTGGTTCGGTCAACCAAAAAAGCGATCCTTGTAAGCTTACATGCACGACATAAGTCCCCATTTTTTTTTTAACTTCTTGGGAGAGATTCATTCTCCTTAAATAAAGAAGAGTACAACATAGTTTGCTAAACATAGCCTATGATTTTAATAGTAAGGGTCCGTTTGGAATCAGCTTTGGAAGAAGCTTTGGCCATGAAAAGCCCATTGGGCCAAAATAAAGATTTTGGGAAAAAACTTTGCAAGTTTCTTAATGGCAAAGTCAACATTTGCAAGGCTGAAAGCCCAAGGTTGCCTTGGGGGTGCCTTGGGCTTTCGGCTTTTTTGGCATGCCCACGCGGGCACTGTTCATACTTTTTTTTTTCCAAAATTGTCCTCACGAATTTTTCGATTTTTTGGTGTGTACCCTTGTATGAGCATTGTTCATCTTCTCCGGGCGTAGAGGGATGTCGCGACCCAGGCGCTCGTCGTCGGAGAGCTCCGCGAGTCGCAGATCTGGTTGCGACCAGATGCGGTCGCCTGTCGCACCGCGACCTCCGCACAGAGCTCGCTGGGGCCGCGCGACCCATCTAGTCGCAGGTCTGGTCGCGACCAGATCTGGTGTCGGAGGCTCGAGCGGCGACCAGATTTGGGTCGCGCGACCTCGCCGCCCTCGGATTTGGGTCGCAGTGGCGTCGTGCGACCTCCCGCAACCCTGCTGCGTCCCAGATTTGGGGCGGTGAGGTCCTCCCGCAACCTCGACACCCCGGATCTAGGTCGCCGGAGGTCGAGGTGGCGTTGCGCGACCTCACTGCCCCAGATCAGTGGTCGCTTGAGGTCGAGGCGGCGTTGCATGACCTCGCCACCCCAGATCCGGGGTCGCCGGAGGTCGCCGGCGGCCGTTGCCCTTGCCGGTCAATTTTTTTTAATTTTTTTTTATAATTTTTTTTAACACAAAAATCCTTTGTAAATGTAATTCCCTAAACATCATTTTGTTCAAAGTACTTCACAAAGGGCTTTCAAAGTATAATTTACTAAACACAGTTGCATTTTGAAAAACACCTTTAACTCAAAGGTCTTTGTATTTTCTTAAAGGCTTTCCTCAAAAGTGGTTCCCAAAGGCACCATAAATATAGATATTACACGTTAGACCTTGATCATCAATCTTATAATGACTTGGCAAGTTTATCTCGCCATCATTACATTTCTATCGGACCAATCAACCATAGAGAATATGGGACCTGCTACTAGCCCACGACCAGCAATGTCCAACTTCTCTCGGTTTCACATGACTTGTATTGGCTTATGCTTGTCAATGCACGCAAAGGGTCCTGTCTGCATGCACCGAATCAACCTCCACTGCAGCAAAAGCAAAGCTTGTCGTTCTGTGAAGAGCGGTCAAAATGGCTTCGTGTCCACCTTGTTCTTTGAGGAAGACTCGTGTGGAAAGTGAGTGATCCTTTTCGGACGTGCACGATGGGGTCATGATCCTTTTTGGACGTCGACCATGGGGTCAGTGGCATGTAGTTGCTCGGAAAATCACTGCCAGACTCCGCAAAATGCGTGTAAATCCACACTTAATCCAAAACATCGGAAACTCTCGAATCATATATAAGTTGACGGGTTACCTCTTTGATAATTCTTGGAAACCCCAAATGGTATCCCACGCTTTTGACTTTTGAAGGTTGTTGTAAGTATATTATAAGACTGCGTTTGGTAGTCCGGATAAAATTCGGGATATGATATGATTTATCCTATCTTACGTTTGGTGCTTGCTTAGGATATGATAAATTCGAATATAATGGGGATATATGCCGGATAAAATTATTCCATAGGGGAGATGGGATAAAGGTGGATAGGATTTCTAATGTCTATAATAGGGAAAGTTATTTTTCTCAAATAACAAATTTCTTAAATTAACAAAATTAAAATTATATTTCAATATAAATAATATTAGAATTCTAATTTAAGAAATTAAAAATTAAAAATAAAATTTATTTTTTAATTTAATCTTATTTTAATTTATATATTCAACTTTAATTCTATCTTATAATAGACATTCAATCTATAAATTATATATTTATATTTATTGTATATTTTAGGTATTTTTGTATTTTAGGTATGTTAGTAAAGTTTACTATTTGATAAAATTTTATTAAAAAATGATGAAAGGGGAAAAAAGAAATAATAAAGAAAATAATTTAAAAAGAGGAAAAAGAAAAAAAAAATTAAGGAATAATGTTATGGAGATTTTCATCATTTCCGTTTATAAACTTTTAGGTTCATTTCCAATGATATGTCGTTTATATTAAAAAAAATGTATATGATATGATGTGAATATATCTGACTTTAATACTGCGATTCACCAAACAATAGATATTATATAAAAAAAATCTCAGGATTTCATATCCTATCCTATCTAGTTCTATCATGATTAGAAATCCGAACAACTAAACGTAGCCTAAACGTAAGAAAGACCAAAAGTCATACATGCTTCGTTCATAAATCCATATATTTGAAGTGAAAATACCAATGGGAAAAGTAAAGCAGATGGTTGAAAAGACGTGCAAATGTTGACTTGGACTGAGGATGAAGCGGGTCTGGTCTAGCGCAACGAGCGATGCCAAGTTAGCGAGAACATTCCGAGAAAAATTACTAGCGTTTCCCCTTAGCTTAAACGCGCTTCTCAGTTTGCAACTCCCATCATCTCTATAAGAAGGGGCGCACAGCAAGCTCCATCGCTATATACTAGTCTTTACGTATATTCTCATGAGCTACGTCCGCCTTTTCTTCTTTTGCTAGTGTTCTCAACACGCATCTACATCTTTTGGATTCATAAAGCAGGTAAGATTCTCCTCCCTATCATTGCTCGAAGTTCACCAGAGAGAGAGAGAGAGACAGAGAGAGAGAGAGAGAGCGCTATAGTTCTACAGTCATGATTCTTCACTAATTACCTGGAAGTGTGACTGATTTTCTTTTTGCCAGTTACATCAAGTGAAACTCCATTCAGAGATGTCACAGCAGCTGTGCGGATGATGACCGGATGATGACCCGGACATCAAGTCTCCGCAAGCGAACCTCCTCTTCAATACCAGCAAAACCCCCATTGAGACCGTGGTGCTGAGTCTTCCTGGTCCTGAAGACAAATTTGATTCTCATTTCCACAACAAATGTGGGGTTGATGATCAAGATGGCGAGTTGCAGCAACCGACTATCCTCAATACTGGCAAAACCTTGAGGAGACAGTGGCGTTTGGTCTATTTGGTCCTAACCACTCTCAATGCTCATTCCGACCGAAAATGACACTGTGATGGAGACACAACTTGAAGTGAGTAGTCTCAAATCGTTGCTCTTCCATCACAAGGCCAAAACCCTTTAACGAGAACTCACCAACAAAAACTACGTGATACAGTCCAACAGTCATGATTCTTCACTTACCAAGAACCGTGACGAGTTTTCTTTTTGCTAGTTGGTCAACGGGAAACTCCATTCACAGATGTCACAGAAGAGCTTTGCGGGTGACTTGGATATCGAGTCTCAGCAAGCGATCCT
Source organism: Eucalyptus pauciflora (assembly GCA_007663325.1). NCBI lineage: Eukaryota > Viridiplantae > Streptophyta > Magnoliopsida > Myrtales > Myrtaceae > Eucalyptus > Eucalyptus pauciflora. Next base: position 772,695 of record VMYD01000019.1, read on the forward strand.
CCTCGTCAATACTAGCGAAGCTCTGAGGAGACGGTGGCGTGTGGTCTACTTGGTCCTAAAGTTTATCCATATGCTTGTTCCGAGAGCAAATGACCGCGTGATGGAGATGCAACTTGCAGTGAGTAGTCTCAAATCATCGCTCTTCCGTAACAAGACCACACAACCCTTTCACGAGAACTTAGCAACAAAATTTTTTATGTCATAACTGATCTTTCATCTCTTTTGTCTTGCTTATAAGTTCTTCATTCTCCACATGATCTTTCATGTGGTGGCAAGATAACCATTTGAACTCGGAACTGTTCTTCCTCCATTTCCTATAGAGTCATAAAAGTTCCAGTGTAAATAACCCATATTGGTTCACAAGAATACTTTCGCCCGGTAGAATTGTCCCTTAGGCTTCACAGTGGCAATATGATGGAAGTGTTTCTATTCAGAATATCAACTCGTCTCAGTTGCATTCCATGGCCACTGGGGTTTAAAAAAAAAACCACTGAAAAACATGTCTCTTAGTGAATCAGTTAATTGAGAACTTGAAAGCTACTTTCACGGTCTTACTCATTAGTACCAACAATATAATGTCTAGGTCTGCTGCAACTGATTTCTATCACATGTTTGAAGCCGCAAATCAAGTTTCAACCATCATATTTACGCTTCACGAAGTTTACTGCTTTTGAAAAGAAGCATACTGGAAGCACTTCAGATTTGTTACTTCAATATAAATTGAGACATAACAAGGTTTGCCAAAGTCCAAACAGAAGATCAATTTGTAAGTATGTGATCCTTCAGGTGGTAGATTCCACTGATCAAGAACAAGCACAAGCTCTGCGTAACTTGTAGGTGTACTAGTAATTAAGGCGTTACAATCACAAGATAACTAAGGATGCATTTGGTAACTATTTTGTTCTCGGGAACAATTTTTGTTCATAAATGGTTTTTTTTTTTTTTTTGTTCCCGGGGATAATGTCTGAGCTTTTGAAGGTACTTGGTAACTACCCAATTTTTATTTATTTTTTTCGATATATAAATGCGTTTGGTAGGATTCTTAAATTTTTTTACTACCTTTATCACATCTTGCTATTAAAGATACAATCATTGAAGTCTGAAGAAGTGAAATAACCATAGCTAATCCACTAAGGGCCTTTTTGGTAATATGCCAGATAATGTCTGATCTATTCTTTTATTCCATAGGAAAAGAAAAAGAATAGAAATCTATTTGGTAACGTTTTTGTTCATGGAATATAAGTAAAAAAAGTTGTTATTTATTTATTTATTTATTTATTTCTAGGAACAATTTTTTCAAACCCAAACCATTTTTTTTCTCTTCTCTTTTCTTTCTTTTTCTCTTCCTCCTCTTCTTCTTCTATTAGCCAGACCCGGCAACGAAGAAGAAGAAGAAGAAGAAGAAGAAGAAGAAGAAGAAGAAGAAGAAGAAGAGAAGAGAAAGAAGAAGAAAAAAACAGAAAAAAAAAAGAGAGAAAAATGTAATAAAATTATTAAAAAATGAGTCACAGAAAAATTTGAGGGTCGTACTAGACATATTTTTATTCTGAAAATAGAAATGTTGTGCAGTTACTAAACACTTTCGAATGCTTAGGAGCTCGTATATGGAACAAAATCAGAAAAAAAAAAAAAACTATTTTTGAAGTAGAAATTATTCTCGAGAACATAATGGTTATGAAATGCACCCTAATATTACATACAATCTCTCTCTCTCTCTCTGCACTATTTGTTAGAAGTATATTCGTAATGCGCTCAAGTGAAATAATTCTAGAATTGTTATTCTGTGATAGCTGTGAAATAGTATAGCTTACAGGAAAACATTAGAAAGGAGTTTCTGAAACTGAAGTAACATATTCATTGATTACAGAGCATAGGATTACCGGATACTGGGGAACGAGAGCCAACCCATGAATTGTTCAATAATTGTGGGGACAACAATCATGAAGCAACCGATGTGGTCCTTCAATGTGAAAATATTGCTAGGATGATGATGGCAAAGGATTTGACTACCTTACAAGACTTTGGAGGTGTCCAAGGGGTAGTAGAGGCTCTCAACAGTGATGCAGCGAATGGAATTCCAGGTCATGAGGAGGACCTCAATCAGCGACGCACTGCAATCCTTAAACCCGAGTTGGAGGCTCATCACAGAAATTTCATCCCCTTCCTCAGGAAATCTTGTAACAGTAGCACCATTATGCTCCTAATTTTGGCCGTTCTGTCATTGGCCTTTGGCATCGAAGAGAAAGGACTGAGAACGGGTTGGTATGAAGGGACTCTTACACTAGGTGCTGTCATTCTGATTGTGATAGTCCATTTAGTTTGTGAATTTCGGAATGAAAATTCACGTCAGCTGTCAAGAAACCAACTTTGGCAAAATCGGGATCTGAAAGTTCATGTCTTAAGAGGGGGATGCCGTCAGACTATTTGCATCTCCGATGTCCTCTTGGGGGACATTGTGCTATTAGAAAAGGGAGACCAAGTTCCTGCCGATGGTTTGCTCATACCCACTGGATCCTTGGTAGTGAATGACAAAGTTGATCCCGTCATCAATAATCAGAATCCATTCTTGTTTTGTGGTTCCAAAGTAACTGATGGTGCTGGCAAAATGCTGGTGACCTCCGTTGGTGCCGAGACAAAGTTGGGCAATATGTTGAGGAGAGCTCAACTATCAAAAAAGACACCAGTGGAGGAGCAACTCAACAAGCTGAGCACGCGGAAGCAAATAATTGGTGTTGTCGTCACAATAATCATCACTGCGGTGTTGTTTTTGCGGTTCAATCTCAAGAAGGAACATGAGAAGTCGGGCCTGCCAGACTTCTCAGGGAAGCCACATCCTCTGAAGCAATTAACTGAAGCTATGAAGAGAGTTGCCCAGAGACCATGCAGGATTTTAAACACGTTGACTTCATATACTTTGCTACTAGTTGGAATTGCTGAAGGACTACCATTAGCAATTACTATTGCCATTACTTGCTGGAACAAGAGGATGCTAGGTGACAAGACCTTCGCTCCAGAACCATCCATTACTCTCACCATGGCTTCGGTCACCATTATCTGCACTGACAAAACAGGGGCACTGCCATTGGCCCCACAAGAAGTTGAAAGGTGCTGGATCGGTAAAGAAGTTATCAGTGAAGATTCCAAGGTACCCAATCATGTTCTGGAAGCATTTTGCGATGGAATTGGCATGTCATCTTTATTTCCAGAGAACGGCCGAACCTCAATGGATAACTCAATCCTTGCTTGGGCTGCAGAGAAATGGGAATTGAAACTGGAAATCTGGAAGCAACTTCACAGTTTCATTGAGTTCAGACAACCAACCCACAATGAGAACATAGTTGCGGCATTGGTTGGAAAAGATGGAGGTAACTGGCCCAGGTTCTTGCACTACAAGGGACCTGCAACACCAATATTAGACATGTGTTCACACTTTTATGACATTGAAGGGATAACAAGGCCCATGGATACAAGTGAAAGGATGATTTTTGGAGACATTGTTGAGCAAATGTTGTCAGAAGGTTTTGAACCCATCACATTTGCTTGTAAGCAAGTTGATGAATCCAGGTCTGATGAAGGCAATCTAACAATGGTGGCACTGTTGGGGCTAAAGAAGACTGGCTGGGAGGATACAAGAGAGGTGATAGAAGAATGTAGAGAAGCTGGAATTAAAGTACTAGTAGCGTCGAGTGAGGGGATCTTGAAGCTACAGAGCATTGCTACAGGGTTTGGAGTCACACAGCCTGATTCAGATGCACTAGTCATAACAGGCGAAGAATTTCGAAATAGCTCTGATGAAGAGAGGATGGACATGGCAGCTAGAATTTCTGTGATGGGGAATTCTCTCCCATCTGATCGACTTCTTCTGGTGAGTTGCTTGAAAGATCAAGGACACACAGTTGCAGTGGTTGGAAACAGAACAAATGACATTCCCACGCTAAAAGCTGCTGATGTGGGACTCACGTTTGCTACTTGGAGCACTGACATTGCAAGAAAGAGCACCGACATCATCATCACAGAAGGCAATTTCAAGTCCATCTTGGCCATAATGAAGTGTGGAAGGTGCATATACAGAAATATGCAGAAGTACATACAATTTCAGCTGACTATGACCTTAGCCGGGTGGTTCATACCCTTAATCACAAATGCCTCTCAAGGAAGTTCGCCTATAACGACAATTCAGTTCCAATGGGCAATCTCAGTTTTGACTCTTCTAGGTGGTTTGGCTCTTTTGATGGAGCCGCCCTGTGAGGTGCTTATGAAGAAATTCACGCCGGGACGAGATGGACAACTCGTTACCAAGGCCATGTGGGTGAATACTTTCATGCAAACAGCTTACCAGGTGTCTCTATTGGCAACCATGCGGTCTAAAGGGCCTACAATTCTCGGGCTTAAGGAGAAGGTAATTGAGACTCTGATATTCAACAGCTTTTTTGTATGCCAGGTATTCAACAAATTCAATGCACGAGAGCCCGAAAAGATGAATATCTTTAGAGGGGTCCACCGCAGCAAATGGTTATGGGTGGGTACAGTTACTGCCTTGTTGTTGCAGTTGGCATTTCTCGAGATAGCACATAACATTGCAGGTGATTCAAGATTGAAATACGCAGAATGGGGAATGTGTCTGTTTCTTGGGGTTATCTCATGGTGCATTGACTTAGCTGGAAAGTGCACACTCCTCATGATTAAAAAGTGGGCGACAAAGCCACCAGGTTCAGCTGTCAGAGACAACAGAAACCTAACCTCAGCTGTCGCAGAACCCGCTTGCAATTTCGAGCTTCTTCCGCTCATGCAGAAGTTGAAGGCCCTATATGTCCGAGTTAAAACTATCTTCACAAGAGGTGGAAAAACTGAATAACGGTACGTGGCATTGTAAATCAGGTGGATTAGGAGGATGCATGATAGAAGCAAGCCAGACAGAATGAGTCAGTTCATTAACTTAGTTTTGCAGCTTTCACTGACTAGTGTCTAGAATTGCCTATTCAGATTGCCTTCTACATAATATTAGACGCCATAATGAACGCCATCTTCCAATTCTTCTCTTTTCTTCATTTTTTTTTCACATTGATCCACGGAGCCGCCCCTTTCATTTGATACCATTTATATTTTCTGCAAATTGCCTCTTGTCAGCACTTCTTTCGGGTTGTAACAGTTCGTTTCTGGTAAAGTCTTACTAATTATTGAGAAACCTACGTAAGAGATCATCAGAAATGTGCAGTTTCATTCACAAATAAGCAAGTAAAATAGCTGCAATTTTAAGAACCAGAGATCAAATCGATATATAGAGAGCAAAGAAATAATAACAGGAGATGATCATTAATTTTTATGCAGGCATCTTCGATCACAAGCTCTGTATCTAACAGAAACTAGTGTAGGTGAAGTCATTAAGATAAGAGGAGCACCTGCAAACTGAGCTTAGCTGAGAAAGTGAGTCACTAATTCGTTTGGAATTCCCTTGCTATTCAATTCTGTCCTGTGACCTCTTGACGGCTCCTTAATGCACATCTTCGGTGCGAATGGCTTGACGCATTTTCCATTAGAAAAATTCATCAACAATGCTGTTCCGCACGAGGCCTGAACAAATTCACAGCTTGCCTCGTCACCTAATTGCCAACAATCATCAACGAAACTCCCGAATTAACCCAAAGTAATGGTGCTTAACAAGGACCCGAAAAGCTTTTAATTAATGAACACTACTAATTCATCTAAACGTCACGAATAATGACGTGTGCAGAACAACACGATTCCCCATTGACATTCAGTTCACTTCAGTTCCGTACTCACATCCCCCTTCCTTCTCCTTCTTCTTCCTATCTTTGATTCGTGCAACCATTCTTCTTCATTTCAAGTGAGCATTAACTCTCATATACGCGTGCAAAATCAAATGCATATCTTGAACAAAACCCAGAAGAAGGAATTGGTTTGGCAAACCCGCAGCAAACGAACTTCAACGGAAGGCGACTAAGGTCGTTAGTTTCGAGCTTAGCTTCGATTGAACTCACTAACTGAGCATATCGTTACATAGCAGAAATCTCGAGAGAATAGAAAGTACAGACATGAATTTGAAACTAGCACCTGCAAGCAAGCTCAGTAGAAGCACACCAGTCGACCCATGAAGCTGTCCAAAGTCAACGGTCTCCCCATTTCTGGCGAGTTTGATTAATGGCCACACGCGTAATGGTAAAGTTGTGCCATGAAGTGGCAATCGTGTTAACAGTTGTTGGCCACTTTAATCGCCATGCAAAAGTTCGAACCTTTTTCTCAGATTGAGTCCAAAATTATCCACACGCAACAATTCCTGATTCTTTTGGACACGTGGCTTGATTTCTTTTTCTTGAGTCCAAAATGATCCACATGCAAAATTCGTAATTCTTTTGGTCACATGGCTCGATTTCTTTTTATTTTTTCCCCGCATGATTGGTAAGCATGGCTTACTGCTAGGCCCATCAAAAAATTATCCCATCCAAATTGGCCTATGCCAAGTTTAGTGACCTTTATCTAGACCCAATCAACACCAAACCCAATTGGGTAGCCTTGTGTTGGGCTAGTGAGGCCCGACCTTACCAGATTCGATAAGGTGGGGGCTAGGCAAGACTCGACCCTTGCTAGTGGCAAGCGAGGCTCGCCATAGGTCGACTCGCCTTTGGCCGGCCATAGAGATTCGGTGACTGGTTGGAGGAAGAAGGATGAGAAGGAAAGAAAAGAAAAGAAAAAGAAAAAAAGAAAAAAATTATAAAAAAAAAATCATTAAAAGTTATCAGCATTAATGTTGGCTGTGTTGTGTAAGCCATTTGGTGTCCACGTCAGCAATATCTAGCCAAAAATGGCTGGAAGGACTGAATTGGAACCATGTCAAAATGTTTATGACTAAATTAATACTAATAAAAGATTTATGATTAAATTGACACAAATGAAATAAATTTATAACTTTTCTAACATTTTTGCTCTTGCCATCACAAACCTCATTGCACAACCTCAGATTTGATTCGCACTTAAATCACATTTCCATGCACTTATCCCATAACAAAACATACTAATAATATTCCCTACGTTAACGTTCAAAAAGCAATACATTGGAACCTAGTTTAATGTCATCTATAACCTCACTAGAGATATTTGCTATGATATATGGTTAGATGGTGTCGCAATGAGGTTGAGTTGAAGAATCAAGTTGCTTGACAATAGCGATTTGGTCTGACGAGAGCAGGGAGTGGTCGTTGAGAGCAAGGACAAGGAGCGGCTCTTGGCTCGCCTCAATTTTTTCTTGCACGTCAGCACAGTTCATATCACAAATGCATATAATTACTGCACTCATCAATTGGAACATCTCACTATCAAACCAATCAAACACATAAGTCCCGATTATAAGGCCAAATCGTTATTACACGTCCAATTCCGTGTTATACAATTTCGTCCCATAATCAGGCGCGGGTAAATCATGTCGGCGGTTCAATCCACCCCCAATATTCACTCTTAATGATCCAATTTCCAATTCCACTCAACATCCCCACTCAATAAACAAACTCAAGGCTCTAGAGGTAGTTCCCATGCGACTCAAGTCGCCATGTAACACTTAACCCTTGATTACAATAAGCGATAGTTTAAGGCTCTAGAAGTGACTCATACGAAGTCTCACCATCGTGTAGTACTTAGTCATTGACCACATATAGCAATAGTGCAAGGCTTTAGAGGTGACTCACACGATTTCTAATATCGTGTAATACTTAGCCATTGACCACAAATAGCAATAGTACAAGACTCTAGAGGTGACTCACACGAGTTCCAATATCGTGTAGTACTTAGCCCTTTACTATGCATGACATTATTACAAGACTCTAGAGGTAATTCCCAAGCGACTCAAGTTGTCATGTAATACTTAGCTCTTGGTTACAATAAGCAATAGTATGAGATTCTAGAGGTAACTCACACGTAGTCTCGCTATTATGTAGCACTTAGCCCTTTATTTGCTCACAACCTATCGGGTTCTCTCTACACAACACAGATCGCCTCAATTCATGCGGATGCCCATGCATGTATACACTCAAATCACCTCAGAAGATCAAAACACATGAAATTAGACAATTTTTCCTTCTTGGGTGAACAGTGCACGTGAACAGTGTTCGCATGAATAGTAATTTTCCAGAATTAAATAATTAATAAATTAAATTCACAAGTCATTAAAAACACTAATTAAAGCAAGGAAAGCATCAAGAACCATCACCAAACTAAAATCAGTCCTAATTGGCAGAAATCGGGCCACTCCCGTGTCTCCAAGTTTAAATCCATAAACCTAATAAAATAAACTCTAAAAATTCCCAAATTTGAATATGTGGTAAAGGACACATAAAAGAACATTTTTTCATGAAGATATCTTAATCCAAATCCTTCTAGATTAGGCCCAGTAAATCGCTCAATCCAGTACCAAAACTAGGTCCGTTTTCCAGAAAGTCTATTTTCCGAAATCAGTTTGGTTCGAGATCTAAAACTTGTCCGTTTGATCCGAAATTTGAGTATGTTAAACTAGAAGATGTGAAAAAAAACTTTTATGAAGAAACCATTTTGAAATTAGAACTCTAAGAGTAGATAAAAACCCCTAGAATCCCAAAAGGTCATCAGTTCCAACAAAAATTGAGGTTCTGTTTGCAAATGACGGAGCTGATATCTCATTATTTTATATCCCTAAAAATCTTGAGAAAAATATATGTTGTACTGAGAATGTCTAAAATATTTCTCAAGAGAAATAAATCTTAAATTCGAAATCCATTTCGATCTACAAAAATGGCAAACGGCGAGGGTCCAGGAATCCGAACTGCAGAAAGTCCACTTAATTGGACTAATCCATCATCAATTGTGCTAATCTCACTAATTATATTAACACTAATCCATTCTAAGGAAAATCTAACCATTATAGATTATCACTAATACATAATTAAGCTAATCTAAACAACCTTTAAGTATAATTAACATCCTAAGCAAGGTTTAGTGAGTAAACTCACCGATTTGGCGTTCCGATGAGTCCACGGCGACGGCGACACCAAGGCGGGCAACAATCCTCCTAGCGGCGACACCAAGCAAGGCTGGGAAGGGCTTGAAAACGGGCCACAACACCCCAAAGCTTTGCTGGTTCGGCTTTCTGTTTTTGGCTGAATCGGGAGAGGAAACCAGCAGTTGCAACGGCAAAAACGGGTTGATCGGAGCTTCGGCGAGCTGGTGGCTGGCAACCGGCGGCTCTCGGGGGTCAAGGGAGTCTTGCTAGTGGTTGGAACATGCAAAGGAAGGGTTGGAATGGGGAGAAACAAGCTGCAAAGTCAAAACAAGTGGCACCGGGTGGTCCAGAGTTCGGTTCCTTCTCGCCGGTGGACGGGACGGCCGGCGAATCGTTCCGGCAAGCGGCAAGGTACTCCGATACGGTCTGGATGTCCTAAAGATGATGGTGGGTGGAGCGTGAGCTGATTCGCACGGGAAGACAACTTTTAACTCGATTTTTCACACGAAGGTCAGTTAGAGTAGAAGCTGGCAGAAGGAGAAAACAGGGGAGGAAAGGGTTCGGCGGTGGCTTCGATGGCCTAGGCGGTGTGCGACGGCCAAGGGAGGTGTATTGCTGGCTTTCCTCTTGTTTCTCAAGCTCTCAATTGCTTCAATAATGGAGAAAGTGAAGCCCAATGAGGAAGAAGAAGCAGCTGGTCAAGGAGGGGGCCACAAAAGATCTTAGACACTTGAGTTATTGCCCCACCATGGATGGCTGTCATCCTCAGCCAAATAGTAGCTACCAAAGCTTCCCTTAGAAGCCTCCCAAGTGGTCCAAAAGTCCTCTCCCCCATGGTATACGAATTTGCACATTTGCTCATCAAATCTATTCAATTCCTCTTCAATTAACCTCCAATTGGACCTAAATTGGAGTCCATAAATCCCACTAAGGTGTCTACACTCCAATTCATATCTTTCTTTGTCAATCCGTCCAACTCGAATCCCAAAAGCGCGACCAAAAACGGTCCTCAGATTTTTCCGGTCCAAAATACCCTTACTTTGAAAATTCGTCGAAAATCTCGGTTTGTAGAAAAATCTTCTGAAGATGAGTCGATGTTCCTAAAATAATTTGTGACATGACAAAACTTCTAATTTCTGAAATTGGTTTAATTTCATGGTTAATTTCAATCTGGCGTGATTTTAGTGCGTCATAATCTACCGAGTAGTTTTTAGAAATTTTTGGCGCATTTGACCTGTGGTTGTTTATTTTCAAGCTACAATGTACATCTTCGACACATTGACGACTCTCGGTCGTCGTGGAAATTTCGAGATTTCAAATGCGGACACGGGGTACAGAAAAGATAGAATAATCAGTCCAGTGTCGTTCGAAGAGAATTTTGCAATCATGTGGAATCACCCACTCACTGATCACATATCTCAGTCGAATCAACTTATCTCTGATCTTTAATTGATTTTGACAGTGCCGTATTGACCTTTGCAAATTAGCACGGTTGAGTAGTTAGTTCCTGGTCAAATTCTCGAGTCAGTAGCGTTAAAATTCCTTAACGGCTTCACCTGATAGATCAGTTAACTCGTGAGTGGCCAACTTAGAGAAGAAGGCTATAAGCACGTCGATGAAAAGCCCGACTCATTTAATTGAAAACAAAAGTAGAAAATCTGGATGTCACATTAAGATAAGAGGAGCACTTGCAAACGGAGCTTAGCTGAGAGTGAGACAGCTATTGGTTCGGAACTCCCTTGCTATACAGTTCTCTGTCCTGTGAGTTCTTTGACAGCTCCTTGCCACACATCTTTAGTGTCAATGGCTCGATGCATTTTCCATTGGGAACATTCATCGACAATGCTGTTTTACACGAGGCTCGAACAGATTTGCAGCTTGCCTCGTCACCTCATTACCAACAAATCATCAAGGAAAATCACGAATTAACCCAAAGTAATGATGCTCAACGAGGACCCGAAAACTCTTAGTTAATGAACACTACTAATTCAATCTGATCGACTATTACGAATAGTGATGTGTAGAGAACAAGACGATTCACCATTGACATTCAGTTCACTTCAGTTCTGTACTCACATTCCTCTTCCTTCTCCTTCTTCTTCCTATCTTTGATTCACGTAATCAATCTTCTTCAATTCAAATAAGCATTCACCCTCAGACTCGCATGTGCAAAATCAAATGCAGATCTCTTACGAGGCCCAGTAGAAGGAACAGTTTGGCAAACCTGCAGCAAACGAACTTCGACAGGAGGTAATCAAAATGTCCCCTGCTTCAAGCTTATCTTCGACTGAACTCAATCAGTAACCAAGCTTATCACTATATTGCAGACATCTCGAGAAAACAGAAGTGCAGACATGAATTTGAAACTAGCACCTAAAAGCGATCTCAGCTGAAGAAGCACCAGTCGGTCCATGAAGCAATTCAAAGTCAACGATCTTTCCATTTCTGCCGAGCTCGGCCATTATCGGACACACACCTGTCGTCTCGGTGATTGGACGACGAGCGATCTCGCCGCGTAACAACTGGAAACCGAACCTTACTTCATTCATCAGTTTTGTAATCCCAAATCCGACGGTCGACGTTTCATTAATCATTGATCGAACGGCCACGTGAGGAGTGCAGTGTCGGGTGATGGAGGGGCAATCACGTTAGCAGTCATTGCCCACGTCAATTCCCATGCAGAACCTTAAAACACCGAGTTCTAAGGTGGCTTTCGGGGGTCCGAGGTGGAAAGTTCGTGCCTTTTTCTGAGACGCTTAAAAATTAAAAATTATCCGGACGCAGTAATTCGTGATTCCGTATGTATGTATGTACGAACGTACGTATATGTCTAGCTTTCCACTCATTGTCGGAGAAAAGGAAAAATATGTTGGAGATATGAGATTAGCTATGACTCTGGTTGTGGTTCGATAGGGCGCATCTTCGTGAACTCTCGTAGCTACTATTTGAGTCAACCATGGAGAGCTCATGCTCAGTCTACATTTGCTAGTTCTTGTTACGAAGATATTAGGGTGAGCAAAAGAATTGGACCAAATTCATTAATTCTGGGCGGTTCAAGTGAGAAATAGTCCAGCTTCTAAAATTTGGAATCGGTGAATATCAGTCCAGTTCCTGGTTTCAAATATACATCTACCCACCTGGACAGGCTTCTTTTAATTCTTATTATTCCAAATTTCCAAAACCCTAATTCTCATTCTTTTCTCGCTTTGACTCATTCACGCAAGCTCGTCACTCACGCCTCTCACTCTCACTTCTCTCAATCTCAAACGCGTAGAGCTCATGCCTCCCACACGCTCATTATACCTTTGTTCATGGAAATGATCATCATGTTTAACTTATCATGAGCTTGTTCTATTAACATCATTTGCGAAATAGTTTACACTATGCAATAACACTTACAGTTTTGCAGGGAATTGAAAAAAAGAAAAGAAAAAGATATATAATTGGTTTTTAGACCGTTCGGGAATTGGACCAGATTGATTGATCTAGATCTTGAGAAGGCCTTGATTCTACAAATTGGGAATTGGCCTTTTACTCTAGTTTATGTTTCCAGGGTGGGAATTAGCCCACCTTGAAACCGATTGCCAATAGTACAGATCAGTCAATGTGAATAGAGTGGGACCACCGCCCTCTTTCACTCATTCATATTTTGTAACTGCCAAAGCCATAGCTTGCTTCCACTTGCCAACATGTTAACAATCCTAATCAAGAAGGGCCAAAGTAGGTGGACTCATATCCAGAATAAGAGAATTTCAAGTAAGGACTTGAAATAGAGTTGTTCTTTCAAAAAAGAGTCTAGAGTAGACATTGTTTCAAACAAAGGCCCAAAATGGCCGAATTAGTTCTAAATAAGGACCTAAAATGAGATCGTTTGATCAAATAGTACCATGGAAGAAGCTCATTTCAAATAAGAGATTAAAGTGGCTAACTCAGTCTTAGGTAAGAGTTTAAAGTGAGACTATCTTCTCAAAAAGGGGCTTAGAGTGGACCTAGTCTCTAATAAGGGTTTGAAGATGTTAGTCTTATATAAAGGCTCGAATTTACCTACCAGCTAGTCAGCTTACACGTGTGACTGACGTGCTTATTTTGACGGGTACATCAAGAAGCCAATAACAAGATACATGATCGAAATGGAGAAGCTACGTTTTTAGAGGGAAAATTGCCCTTAAAAGAACCCTGACTTCAATTTGGGTAGAAAATTTTGAATAAAATTGTCCTTGATGTTGCAATCGAAATAAGTACGCCAGTCGCACTTGCAAGCAGCCAATGAAAATTTGGTTGGACGGTTGGTTTGAACCTTATTCCAGATTAAGTTAGTCCGTTCATATCCTTACCAAAAAAAAAAAAGTTAGTCCGTTCATATCCTCAATTGCAACTAGGTCCACTCTAGGCCTATATTTGAGAAAAGTTCTAGTTTAAGTCCTCATTGGAAAGTAAGTTGATCACTTCATTCCTTAATAGAGAAAATGTTCACTCTAAACTCTCTTTTAAGAAACAACCCACTTCAAGTCTTCTTTTGAGGCTAAGTTGGTTATTTTAAGTCCTTATTTAAAATAAGTTCTACTCTTAGCCTTCTTTTGGAAAACAACCCTATGTCGAATCTCTATTCGAAATTTCCCCCCAAAAGAATTATATAAAGGACAAACGAGCATCAAAAGAAGAGAGAGCCAAGAGCCCCAAAAAAGATCATGGAATCTAGAAAACATCCTTCATTGAATAACTTAAGATTGAATTTTCAAAATAATCCAAGAAAAATGGATTAGTAGCTGCTCTTGAATAACTTCAACAAGCCAATCGCTTGAAGTCAAGTCATCCAAACTTACAATGGAGCTGTTTAAGCCATTCACTCATTCATATTTTGTAACTACCAAAGGCATAGCTTGCTCCCACTTGCCAACATATTAAAAATCCTACTCACGATTGGCAAAAGTTGGACTTATAATCCAAAAGATAGAAAATTTCAAATAAGGGCTTGAAGTAGAGCTATTCTTGTTTCAAATAAAGGTCCAAAATGACTAACTTAGTTTTAAATAAGGACCTAAAGTAAGACCGTTTTCTAAAAAAGGACCATAAGAGGAGGTTACCTCAAAAAAAAGGCTTGAAGTAGCTAATTTAGTCTTAGATAAGAGCCTGAAGTGAGACTATATTCTAAAAAAAAATGGCCTAGAGTGGATGCGGTCTCTATCAGAGGCTTGAAGTGGTAAGTCTTGTATAAGGGCTTGAACTTACTCGCCGGCTAGCCAACTTGCATGTGTGATTCACGTGCTTATTCCAGTGACAACATCAAGGAGCCAAGAACAACAGACATGATCTAGACGTATAAGCTACGTTAGTGATATTAACAGGAATGTTGCCCTTAAAAGAACCCTGCTTCAATTTGGGTAGAAAATTTTGAACAAAATTTTGAACCCTACGTTAGTTGTTGCGATCGGCATAAGCACGTGGTTGGACGGTCTCTCCATTTCTGGCGAGCTCGACCATCATCGGACATACACCTGTCGTCTCGGTGATTGGACGATTATCAATTTCGCTGCGTAACAACTGGAAACCGAACCTTATTTCATTCGTTAGTTTGAAAATCCCAAATCCGACGGTCGATGTTTTCTTAGTTTCCGATCGAACGGCCACATGAGGAGTGCAGCGTCGTGCGATGGAGGGGCAATCACGCTAGCAGTTATTGCCCCCGTCAATTCCCATGCAGAACCTTAAAAGACCGAACACAAAGTTGGCTTTCGTCGGTCCGAGGTAGAAAGTTCATGCCTTTTTCCTGAAACCCTTAAACATTAAAATCATGCGGACCCAGTAATTCGTGATTCTTCTGGACACGTGGCTTGATTTATTTTTGTTCGCGTAATGTATGTATGTATGTATGTATGTATGTATGTATGTATATGACTAGCTTTCTACTCATTGTTGAAGAAAGGAAAAATTCGATAGACCTCGTTGGAGGTCTGAGATTATCTGTGACTTTGGTTGTCGTTCGACAGGGTATTTTGTGAATTCTCATGATTACGATTTGAGTAACCATGTAAAGCTCATGCTCAGTCCAGATTCGCTTGGTCTTGTTACATAGAAATTCGGGGTGAGCAAAAAAATCGGATCAAATCGGTAGATTCTAGGTGATTCTCGTGAGTCCTAAAATTTGGCATCGATGAATATCGATTTAGTTCCCAGTTCAAAGTGTAGGATGGACCAACTTTTTTTTTTTTTTAATTCTTATTATTTCAAATTTCTAAAACCCTAATTCCAATCCCTTTCTCACTTCGAATATTCTTGTTGCTCACGCCTCTCACTCTCACTTTTCTCAGTCTTAGTCACGCTAAGCTCACGCCTCCCTTGCGGGTTGACGCCTCTCGCTCACGCTCATTATAACTTTGTTTGTGGAGATGATAATCATGTTTAGCTTATCACAAGCTTGTTCAAATAACATTATTCATGCAGTAGTTTAGATTATGTAACAACACATACACTCTTGCAAGGAATAGAAAAAAAGAAAAAAAAAAGATATGGCTGGTTTCTAGACCCACCTAGGAACTAGATCAACCCTGGTTCCTCGGTGGGTCCAAGACCAAGTGAATTGTTTCCTAAATCCACAAACTGGGAATCAACCATTTTAGTTTGGTTCCCGGTTTCAATGTGAGAATCGGCCCACCCTAGAATCGATTCATGCTATTAGAGACCAATCACTTATTTATTCTTATGTAATAGAAATGTGTGAAATTTTGTTAGATTACTACCAACTGCTCTAAAATCTTAAAAGCTAAATGCGTAGGTTGAATTGGGACTACTACCCTCTTTCACTCATTCATAATTTGTAACTACTAAAGTCATAGCTTGCTCCCACTTGCCAACACATTAAAAATCCTAATTGAGATTGGCAAAAGTTGTTGGACTTATGATCCAAAATGTTAGAATATTTAAATAATAAACCACGTCTTCATCTAATAGCTTAAGCTTTTAGAACAGTTGGTAGTGGTCCCATAAAAACTCACATGGTATCAGAGCTAAAGAGGTCCTGAGTTCGAATCTTCCAGGTCCCTATTTACCTCCCCAATTAAATTTCCACGCTTAGTATTAGGCAAAAGACCAGACTAAGCATGATAGGGAGTGTTAGAATATTTAAAAATAAACCACGCATTCATCTAATAGCTTAAGCTTTTAGAACAGTTGGCAGTGGTCCCACAAAAACTCACACAAAAGATAAAAAATTTCAAATAAGAACTTGAAGTAGAGCCATTCTTTCCAAAAAGGTTCCAGAGTATACATTGTTTCAAATAAATGTTCAAAATGACCAACTTAGTTTTAAATAAGCACATAAAGTGATATTGTTTTCTAAAAAAATACCATGAGGAGATTATCTTAAATAAAGACCTGAAGTGGCTAAATTAATCTTAGATAAGAGCACAAAGCAAGACTATCTTCTCAAAAAGGGCCTAGAGTGGACCTACTCTCTAATAAAGGCTTAAAGTGGTTAGTCTTGTAAAAGGGCTCAAACTTACTCATCGGCTAGCCAGCTTACACATGTGGCTCACGTGCTTATTCCAACGGCAACATCAAGGAGCCAAGGATGATAGACATGATATGATTGGAGAAGCTACGTTAGTGATAGTAGGAAAATATTGCTCTTAAAAGAATCGTAACTTCAATTTGGGTAGAATATGTTGAAGAAACATCTCAAAGAAATTTTGATGATCCCAAAATTATCATTAGTATAATATGTACTAAGGTAAAGTGTAAAGGATAGAAATGACGTCTATAAAGGAAAAAGATCACAAGTCTGTTCTGTTTATAAACAACACCAACAAATCTAAAAATCGGATGAAGACAATATCTATGCTGGTGCTGAAGATATCATGTCACTGTTGATGTTACAACAACAAACATTTGATAATGTTCGTTGTCTCTCAAATATAACCGTTGTCAATTGAATGGGTATAGTAGAAGAACTGGAAGTCAAAGAGAGAATTGGAGATCAAGTTGTCTGATAGACATGTTACAGTCACAGTAATGGGACAACAACAAAAGTTATTTTAGCATAGTCTACAAATGTTTTGGAAATGAACTCTATGGGCAGTTCTATTCTCACACAGCAACACCAATGAATATCTAACAGCTCTTTGCTTTTCCAAGATATCTCCAACTGGAAAATTGAGGATGGCTATATAAGAGCAAATCCTTAAAGCCAAAATGTTAGACACGTGTAATACAAAACTTTGAAATATGCAAGAAGCTGTATTCTTAGCAAAAAAACTCTTATTCATTCGTTATCTTCTGTGGTACATTCTTGTTGCCTTTGTAATCGTGTGAAAAGATTAACCATGCCAATTGATAACAACATCTAATTCATGATAGTGTGATCTATCATCTGAAATGATTGGTGCGTGCTGAATGTAAGATGTTCAGTAAATTACTAGTGCAACTCAGCCTAACTTGTGGCTATTAATGATAAGAATTGATGTAGGCTTGGGAATAAAGTTGAACCACTATATATTATTGTGTGTTACTAATTCTCTCTCATTCAATTGCATAAGCACACAATTTGCTCTCGACCTTTAAAACATTAACTTGACCTAATCTTTATTTAGCATTGGCTAATTTTTGCGAAAGATTATCAAAATTTTCAAAACAACATATTCACTCCCCTTGGGTTATATCGTTAACCCCAACAGAAATTTTTGAACAAAATTAACCTTAATGTTGCAATTGAAATAGGCACGTGAGTTGCATGTGCAAGTGGCTAGTGAAATTTTGGTTGGATAGTTGGTTCTAGCCCTTTTTGAGATTAAGTTAGTCACTTCATGCCTTCATTTAAGACAAGGTTTTGGGCCTGCATTTGAGAAAAGGTCTAGTTCAAATCCTTATTTGAAACTAAGTTGATCACTTCAGGCGTTATTTGAAACAAGGTCCACTCTAGACTCTCTTTTGAGAAACAAGCCACTTCATATTCTTATTTGAGACTAAATTGGCCATTTTAGGTCATTATTTGAGACAAGCTCTATTATGAGCATTCTTTTGAGAAAATGACCCTATGTCAGACCCGTATTCGAAATTCTTCCCCAAAAGAATTATGTAAAGGACAAACCAGTATCAAAAAAGGAGAGATGGTTGAGAGTCCCTAAAAAGATCTCGAAATCTATGAAAGATCTTTCGTTGAAGAACATCAGATCTGAGTTTTCAAAATAATCTAAGAAAAACATATCGCTAGTGACTCTAGAAAAACTTCAACAAGCTAATCGATTGAAGTGAAATCACCCAAGATGGAGCTGTTTAAGCCATTTACAAGAGGAAATGGTTTTGAAGAAGCAAAGCATCCGATGCACAGCAATCACAAGCCTCTACCCGCATGGCTTTTTCAGCTGGGGCATGCCTATTCCAGTCCAACAGCTTCGAGACAAAAGAGAATATGAGTGACTGTGAATGTTGATATGTACGTTCTCCATTGTCACGTTGCATAAGTTTTTCCTTTTTCAATCGGCGCATGATCGAAATCCACAGAATCAATGTCAATTCTCACTTCTAACTCTTTGTCCTCTTCCCCTCAAGACCGCTCCCCAATCCCAACCATTATTTCTCCTCCATTTCTCCTAGGACATCATTTTGCCTTAGACTACGAGTAAGGCAATTATTAATCATTGTTGCAGGGCGCTCCAATTCGGATGCGATACGTCTCGTGCCTGTGTCGACGTCTCTCAATCAGAGCAATCATTGTAGTGCCTTGATCCATTGTTTCCAATGGAAGAGCCCTATGGCCTCATACACAAGGAGGGAGCGACTTTTGTACAGTCGTGAAGATTGATCGAGTTGAGTGTCTAAAAAACCCATAAGAAGAAGCAAAGACCAAACAACATTTTAGGGGAAAAAAAAATAAAAATGAAGGGCTCTATCATGCTATTATGACAGTGGAGAATTGAGAATTAGAGTAACCTTGAAGGGCATTCCATCCACACTGTCGACGGATGGAGACTTATGACTTTGGTGCACATGGAAGGAGCGATTTGTGCGTGTTCATGGAGACTAACTGAGTGGAATATTTGACCACCCGTTAGCAGAAACAAAGGCCAAACAGAACTTCAGAAAACAAAGTGCAAGGCTCCATCCTCATCATCATCTCCATCTTCTCCATCATCTCCAAAGCTTTAGAAAGTGGACTCTTTCCTAGGGACGAGTTATGCCCAGCCATATTCCCACAACCACACACTTCCACGAGCTAATTTCAAACCCTCTTTGGACCTCTCTAGGGACCCTCTTCTTTCTTTTGCAATGCTCTTGCCTCTACTTTCATGTACCCCCTATGAAAGTAACTCCCTAGATTGACCACTCAGACATTTTCCCCTTGGACCTTTGCTCTCTTTCCAGCTGATTCTCACTAGTCACTGTCTCCTCTTTTTTTCTTTTCAATTTAAGATGAATCATAATCACATAGGGAGGCTAGCAGCCTATATATGCTTTACTTGATAGAAAGGACAACAGCTAGGAGCCAAACCATCATCCTATAAATACATCTAAAGCCTTTGGTTGAGGCTGCCTAAGGTTGGCGACAGATCATCCTCACAAGCGGGCCTGCCATGAAGCAAATGGGGAGAGAGAGCAATGACCATGCGGTGAATCATTCCTCCATTGCCTTGTTGCAAGAGAGATTTAAGCAGTTGCAGAGAGTGAAGGAGATGAGAGAGGAGAGAGAGTTCTCGAGATTGGCCAAACAGCCGGGCGACGCACCAGACCGGACCCTGGAGCGTCAGCAATATTCGAATCCGCCGCTCGTCCGTGGCGAACCGAGGATGCCTCCGCGTTCCCCTCCACGAACTCCTTTCTCCCTTTGTCCAAGCACGACTGATTGTTACTCCAGTCATCAGCGCGCCGAGATCCCTCTCCTGGTGAACTTAATGTCTTCCGGACCAAACTCGAATCACGATGTCTATGATAAATGTGCTCAAGCTAATGATAGTGACGATGTGGACACTTCTCTTCACCTGTAATCAGGCTCTTATGTATGTACCCTCTAGTTGGTATTTCTTGATCTTTTGTTATCATATTGTAAGACTGTTTAATATCATAGATCATTTCTGCATGTGATCTTAGGAAGCGACATCCTTAACATATAACATCATCTGGTAAATCCCTCGGTACGGCGCGCCATTCGTCGATCTCATGCTTGAAGCCATCGCAGTCCGTACGTAACAAAATTCATCGATCTGTCTTCCTCGTGATTTGCTCACGATAAGGGATGTTAAATAAACCAATGGAATTCATGGATACGTAATCAATTCATGCCTCAATAGGCTGTTATTTTGCAACTTTGGTTTGGAAACATAGATGTGGAAATCAAGAAGCTGGCCACCTAATTTTTTCGAGAGCTTACAGAACCACACTTCCACACAAACAAGGTCATCCGTGTATGAAGCAGATCTGTTAGTCAGGAACAGAAACCGAAGGCGAAACTGTTCAAGTAGGACTCGGGGCTTCCATCGGCGGAGGTGCAGTCGAATTCGATGGACTTTCCTTAACCTCTCCGTTCCTCCGAAAATGACGCTCGAACTCGATCACCGCGTCAATCCCGTGGCACTTGATCACGGAGTTGGAGCACACGTTTGGCGCGATGACGCGAGCATTGTTGACGAAGAAGCTCAATCTCCCACGGTTCTGGATCCTGACCAGCCGGCCCCTATACCCCGACGGGACGAGCGTCCCGGTAGGAAAATGCGACAGCTCGCCGAAGGACAGAGGCATTCTGATGGAATGCCTGAGAATGAACTCTTCGAGACGGTCGACCGAGATCGACGACCCCGATAATTCAGGGTCTGTGGGTATCAGGAAAGTCAAGTCCCTGTTCGGCTCGGATGTGCGGTTCAGCATCTGAAGCAGGATGGCGAAACCGAAGAAGGATCTCGATCTCATGTCATTGACCGCCGCTCGCAAATCGGTGCGGTTGAAAGCATAGGCGGCCGACTCCGATCTAGGGACCATGAAGAGAGACACGAGGACGACCAAATGATACGCGGCCATTCTCTTCGGTGCTCGCCTTTCGGCTCCTTTTTTTGTCTGCAAGTTGGATGTGGAGATGGGATTTAAAGAGGAAGCTGCGTGCTTCATGCCGTTTGCTTCTTCAGCAGGTGAACTACCACTGCTGGGCTGCTTTCTCGTCAAAGAACCTCAACTGCAAAAGAAGTAGCATTGCAGTAGTTTGTTCATGAAGAAACATCTGATCTTTTACAGGATATTATAATGTTCATGCAGCATAAGTGACCTTTATACACAGCTGCTGTAAGCCTGGAGTTGTCACTTTGTTCCCAGTTCATTCGAGACCTTCGAATCTGTTCTTTGCTACGATTCGGATGGCGGAAATGGTACTGTCAATGGACGAAGACCTTGGAGAATGCAAGTTCTCGTCTCTGGCTCTCCATGAGTATTCCATACTGACTTTGGTGTGAATGGAAGTATCAGCAGATCTTTCATTCCACGGAACTGTCATCAACCAGTCCAACTCAACCTGCCAATTTCCAGGAAGATCTTCTCACAAGGCAAAGGTTTAGCAGCTCACACCGGATTTGAGAAAGAAAACCGGCGCTCAGAGAACAAATGTGGCTTCGATTCAGGGCACATAGTACGCAACGAACGCCGAGAATCAGTAAAAGTAGACTGCTCGACAATCCGATCAACTGGAGTTATTGCCGACCAAGATAGAAAGCACTAGGAATTAGGGATAAGACAAGTTTTAGGACTTACAATGCATTTATCCATCATTTTAAAAAAAAGGTTTGCAATTCTTTTGAAAAAAAAAAAATCGTCTTACCTTCAATATTTTATTTTGAAAATTTTGAAAATAGTCAATAGTGTAGTAATTTTCTTTTATTTTAAAGATTTAGAGTGGGTTTCTCCATTTAAAGATTTCGAAAGGAAATTGGAAATAAAAAAGGTAATTTTGAAAGTGGAGACAAAAGTAAATGTTGTCACTTTTTTTATTTTATTTCCTTGTCACTTTTTTCTTTTTTTATTTCTTTTCAAAAACACAAATGATCTCTAAAATTCAACTAAATATGCAGTTTGGTCCATAAACTTTTAATTTATTTAATATTTTCTTTAAAGTTAAGTCCAATGTGTAATATGATCTAAGAACTTTTTATTTGTTCAGTATGATTATTGGACTTTTTATACATATTCAATATAATATCCCTGAATTATATAAACATATTCAATATTATTTTTCCATAAATTCAAGATCTAGGATGTCATTGAACATCTTTATATAATTTAGGTACTAAATTAAACATAAACAAAAAAATTCATAAATCATATCACACAAATTAAAAATTCAAATATCACATTGATTATCGGACTAAAATTCAGAAATTACACTAAAAAATTACAAATTTGGGAACTATTATATATATTAAGTCAAAATTCAGAGATCATTCATATCCATTTTCCCAAAAATTATATATATAAAACACCACACCACACCACAAATTCACAAAAACAATAAAAAGATAACGAGAAATCTAGAAAAATAGACGGTGACGGTAAACGATGGACACTCAAACGGTTACCAGTAACCGAAAAAGCCAAACTGATCTTCTCCTTTCTCCTCCCTCCATCCCCAGCAGAAGATAAAGCCCCACTCCCTTCCGGCCATCCTCCGCCGCCTTCCTCCACCTCCCCGCCGTCGCCGTCGCCGTCGCCGTCGCCGCCGTCGATCTTCATCGCCCCTCCTCGAAGGAGCTCGACGAGCTATGCGCGTCGGCTGCCGCCGCTGTTAAGCTCCGACCAGCTCATCCTCAGCAGCGAGGAGGCGTAAACGAGGCATCGTCAATGCTGAGCCTGCAGCCGCCTCGGTGCCGACTCTCTCTCCCCGTCGCTCTCTCTGGCTCCACCGGCGACGGCGGCGGCGGCGGCGGAGGCGCGCGGTCCCTTCCTCCGCTGCCGCGGCTGGGTGCGAGCCGGCGCGTCGGGTGCGGGAGCCGCGGCTTGCGGAGGAAGGCCGCGAGAGTGAGGAGCGTAGGGAAGGAGGAGGCCGAGCTGCGCGCTGCTTCCTCCTCCGTCGCGGAAGAGGAGGAGCAGAGGCGGGGCGAGGACGAGGATGTGGATCCTCAGGACCTCGAGTACGTGGGGCAGATTCGGAGAGTAAGCTCTTTGCTCTCGTGATTTCATCTGTGTTTTCGGTTATCGCTGCCGATTTTCGATGTCCGCGCTGATCGGCTTGCCTTGTCTGGCCTCTGCTTGTAGGTGTTGGAGCTTCTGAAGAAGAATAGAGACATGATCTTCAGTGAGGTGATTGCCTTCTTCCTGCTGCTCTTGCGCCTGCTTCACTTTGGTTCCGAATGGAGTAGAATTGTGTTCCCTGGCCTGAGCTCTATCGTTCAAATTTTGTGACTTTATGGTTCTTTGTAGGTCAAGCTGACGATAATGATCGAGGATCCGAGGGAAGTCGAGCGAAGGAGACTCCTTGGGATCGAAGACCTCGATGCCCCTACTAGAGAGGATTTAGCCGAAGCTCTAGAGCAAGTTTGTCTTCCTGTCCTTGAATTTTGTTTTGTGGGGTCATGTGTTTGAGGTCAGCTCCGAGAATTTTAAGAATATGCTGCATGCGTTTGCTCTGGGCCTTTCAAATTTAGTGTTTTGCTGGCTTTTCTGGTGATTTATGAGTAACCTTGACCAAGGGAGGCATTAGCTCTAAAGTTATAATATACTCGAGCAATGATTTAGGCAGTAATGGTGTTTCTGTGGGGCAATTCTACAAATTTGTAGGTAAAGTGTTTGGAAAGTAGCCAAGAAAATAATGGTGTATTCTAACACATTTGAAATATTACCATCATCAGCTAAAGGTCACCACAGATTCGAGATTTGTAACTTCAAATCACTGATTTTCAGAATACTTGTGATAATTTGGCCAGACATTATGAGAACCCAACAGAAAGTTCAATGTCCTAAGCACTGGTAGAGTGGAATGAGATAAAAGAGGGAATGTTCTAATTTAGCATCTACTGTGGAGCTCATGAAGTTTAGTTTATCACATGTGGGAAGCAGTAGGTTTTTATAGGTATCTTAATAGTGGGAACAATCTGTCAATTGCCCTGGCAGCTGGCATTTTAGAGAAGGCTTGTTGAAAATTGTGCTAAGTTCCAGGAGACCATAGTTAAACCATTGTGCCTCACTTAATGGTCAAAGCTGTCTAGGATTAACATAAGAATGTAATTTATAAGGACTATAAGTACCCTGTTGTCTACTCACTTAATGGTTAACGATATCTAGGATTAATATGTGGACATATGAGGAGAGCCTAAACCTTGCTCTTTTTAACTTTGGTTATTAGCTTTTCGAAATGACAGTGACTGAAATCTGAAGAGGGCCATGGTGTCGCAATTGAGGCAATTAGCTTTCTAATTTTCAAATTATTGATGATGTTGGGAAAATAATTTGCCCTTTTGCAAGACATAGAGTGCATATTGCTTGGAGGTCTTTCTCAAATAGTTTGCCTTCATAGAATCGAGTTTAGTTATTGCTTTTGAAAGCCATCATGAATCTTCTGCGGAAAGATGATGGGAGGTCTCAACCTTGATCTGAAGAATTGCATTCACTCTCTCTCAAATTGATTGACTTAATTATGATTTTCACATGGAAGATCCAACCATAATAAGAAAAAGATTACTGAATAAAAGAAGAAAAGCTAATACCAAATTCCTAAATATGAAAAACTTATGCTGTTCCTCTGGATCTCTCTTTTCGATTATTTTGCACTTCGCCCCGAACCAGAGCATGTTCAGGGTAGGAGTACAGCTTGATAAATCGTACTTCTTTTTTTTTTCTTCTTTTTTTTCTCACAAGTGAAGTATTACGCAAAGAGGTACCAAAGGGGTACAGGCCTGTTTGTAAGAATTCCAAATCAACACTGTGATGGCTCAAGAACATGAACACTTGCCTGAATAAAACACTGAAAGAACTTAAGAACAGACTAACCAGGGGAATTAGAAAATCGTTTTGCTACACCCCATTTAGTGTGATTGTCTAATGCTCTGAATCTGTTCTGCTAGTCCATCAAATGTCTCTCTATAAATAAGCTGCTTCTCTCTTATCTCTTTGTTATTTCTTTATGATGGCCTAGTGTCCTATGCTGCCACATTGTGGTAAGAAATTCCTTGATGTTATGTATAATACTATTATTACTGGATTATTATAGTGCTCTTCTAATGGTAGGTCAATGAAGGAAAGGTCCCAGAAAATCGTCTTGCTCTTAAAATGCTTGCAGAGGAGATGATTCAGTGGCCTAACTTGGAGGTATAGTTTGAAATTCCTGTCCACCTGACCTCACAATCATGTTAGGTCTTATCATGAGATATTTAATCAATGTGATCATTGTCATGAGCCATCTCTTGAGATGGTTATCCGTGTATTTGTGCTTGTTTATCTGTCTAAGTGAAGGTAGCTTTCCTTTTCCATTTTGCTAATGGTGACGTATATCTATGTCAATGCTGATTCACTTGCTTTAATATGTGACAAGTCCTTTTCCTCACAAATCTTATCTGTGCATGTTGTGCCTTGTGTAATAGGAGGCCATCTCCAAAAAGAAGCCACGGAAATCACTATATGCAAAAGCCACAGACACTGGTATCAATCCTGAAGTGGCTGCTAAGAGACTAAATGTTGACTGGGATTCAGCTGCTGAAATTGAAGAGGACGATAACAGTGATGAGACAGAAGTGCCTCCAGTTGTGGTATGTCTCCAGATCTTTCTCTCTCCAAGCTCTCTCTTGATCATCACATTAATAAGGGAAGGATAAACTAATAAGTTGCACAAAATCCTTCAGTGGCTTGTTCTTCCCTCAAATGCAAATGAAACCTCAGATTTCATGGATTATTAAAACAAGTAATGAAGAGGTAAAGAGAACGTTGACTTATGCGGTGATGCGGTTAGAACAATTTGGAGGACACAACATATAATTATGCTGGCTCCAATCTTATGGTATCTCTTACTGCTCTGTCTCCATGATTATGATGATGTAGTGAGTTTCCGGAGAATATAGGTGTGATGTCTTGGTATGCTTGCGAACTGAATGAATGTCTAATGATACTTGTGATAAAGAGCATCTTTCTCAAAGCTCGTACATTCTATTCACTGTTATTCTCGTGCTGAGAAATTACTGCTCTCTTAATAAGTAATCACATCAATGTTTTCTGACCTAAAACACAACTCAAAAACCAAGAATGTAATTGCTGACACAAGTCGGCATTCTCGATACCTTTAAATGGTGGTATGTTTGGAATTCTTTGTTCTTGGAAATTCTTTTGAGTACTTTCTATTTTAGCTATGTCATCCTAACCTCATGACCTAGCGTAGCCTCTGTAAAGAGATGACATTGTACCTATAATATATGTTAATCACATCTTACTGTCGTATTGCTCATTGTCAAAAAAGGCAGAAAGAAAGCCCAACCACAAAAGCTGAGCAAGTGGATTCTTTAAACTATACTGAGCCGACCCAAGAACACCTCTCCATCCTTTTGGGCGGAGTTTATGATGTTGATGGTCTTAGGTGGTCATAGGTCGTGAAACTAGTCTTTTAATGCGAAGTTTTGTTGCTGCCTCCAAAGCATGAGAATTGAACTTCATTATAGATCACATACTTGACGTTATGAGGTTTCATATTATTGTTCAACTTCTGTGTGAATGGATTCACTCTGAACGGGTAGCGTTTCGAACCTTACGATGATTGTGTTGGCAGTCAGATGTTACATGGTTCGGTTTGGTTGTCAAAATTGCCAGAAGTTTCGTTCACTGCTCTAGCTTATTCTTAGGGGTGATTGGTGACCAAGAATACTTTCTCTTGCAGGGCTATGGAGCGCTTTACTTAGTTACGGCATTTCCCGTCATAATCGGCATCTCTGTTGTACTGATTCTGTTCTACAATTCTCTTCAGTAAAAACTTTTTTCGACCTACTATTCGGGTGCGCCATCTTTTGTTGATTTTGACCTGTTTTTGACCTGTTTTTGACCTGTATGTACATCTAATATTAAGTAAATGAGTGGATTCACATCATCATAGATGAGCAAATACATGCGCAGAAATCGATCATGTCCCGTTCCTGCTTATTGCAAATCAATGATCCTTGAAGATACTATCTGAATTGGCTTGCCCCATGAGTCCAAGCCCCTCAAATATTCGCCGGAAGCACAACGCAAGGAAGAGAATTTGTCTCTCCCGTGAGTTTCTAGGGCGTTGGATTTGCCTTACGACATCAAAAGAAAATGATATTTCATTCGAGAGATAAATAGGACTATACAACAACACTGATCAATTTCTCCACATCGAATTGTGTACAACTGGGTTAGCGACTTAAATATCAAAACTGGAAATTCGAGAAGAGAGACGGAATCAAGGCGGGGCGAGTCCCTTCCTCACGAGCATGTCATAGACTCTATCGACTTTGCTCGGTTCCATCTTGAACAGGTCATGGGCATCGGACTTCTTGGTGATATTGCCACTGAAGATCTCCATCGACATGACCTGCTGCATTTTCAGATAAACTGGTGCAGGTAACCTCAGCTCCGAGCAAAGCCGTTTCTCCTGCAAGCCATAATAAGCAGCAAAGTTTAAAAAAAAAAAAAAAATCTTCTTGCCCATTGCAAAACAGATGTCTAGAATCGTAAGAAGTCTCCTATAACTCGCCGAAACAAGATACAAAGTCAGGTGGAGGACTTACATTATCAGAAAGTAAATCCGAGCCGTTAAATCCCATCACGTCCAGATCGCTGGCCAAGCCTGAGGAAGCATGTATGGAGGGGGGCCCCTGGCCGGTAGCAACAAGTTGAGAACTATCTTTACCTCGGCGAGTGCTTTCTTCAGCTTCTCGTCTCCTCTTGTTTTCAAAGTATCTATCTGCCTCAGCTGATGTACGGCAACCAGCTGCACGGGCTTCCTGCAAAATTAATGTCCTCGAAGGTGTGAGAAAGAGACGTTGATGTTAATGTTGCACAAAAGCAAGTGTAGTCCTCTGTTGCAAAACACAAGACATCTTCACATGAATAACGCCACAAAATACCTGCAATTCTTTTATCCTTTTCAATGTTCTGTGCTCAGCAATAATGGTCTGGAGCAAATCTTCATGCTCCTCCTTCGAATGAAACCGCATGAAGACATCGTAACGCCGACACAGCGCCCTCTCTTCAGGTGTCAAGCTCTTCTCAAACGGACTTTGGAACAGTAAATTCCTCTCTAGTATGAAATCCTTCCGCCGTTTCCTCTCGTCCAGCCTGCCAGCAAAAATTATGATGAGTTACGTGCCAAAACTCATCGAGACTAGAATAACCCCAACTTGATGAAGAAGCTTAATTCAAAGTTTTCAGAAATGTTATCTAGCGATTTCTAGGAACCGCAAATAGATATAAGCTGATTCTTGACCATCACCTTTTTGAATAGATATGAAGCACCCGCAACTTCAGCTTGTGCTCTTCTTCTGTGTCCGTCTCCTTGAATTCCATCTCAGCTAGTAGCTGCTCAGCATCATTATCATATTCTGTATCAAACTCCTGTCTTTTGGGGTTGAAACCGCTTGACTCAATTAGAGAGGGGCCATCATCCCCCAAAGTACTTGGAGTCATACCATTAAAATTGCCATTAAACTGGGCATCTGCAGGAAAATATCAAGGGATGTTAACAAAACTTACAATGGACACATTTGTACAATGCTATCCACAAAAGAATGTTCATCATACCTTCAGCTTTGATGTTGCTAACTCCATTCTTAGCCTGGGCCACATTGGATCCCTTGATACCAGCTCCTGATGCTGCATTGTTGCTACTAGAGCAAGACCCGGCATCCATATCTAAATTGACAAGACCAAGGGAACATAACAACGACCCCCAAAGGGTTAGGATCTATAAGCATAATGATTCACAAAAAATTAACTGTCTGCCTAACCCACCAGCATTTGCACCAGAGAGCAAACGGCCAGAAGAACCACCTTTGTGTGGATCTTCAAGTCTGAGAGTAAATATTGCACATCACCAACCAAGAAGGTATAACAGTTAAGAATGAAGGCATAAAGGAGACGAGCACATACTTGACTCTTGGAGGAGAAAAAGGAGATTCTTCCTTCAATGATAGATCACCAACAGAAGGTCCTGCGGTAATCACAAGCATACCTTATGTGAAAATGAACCCACCCAATAAGCACGAACCAAGAACTTCAAATTTGAGGGCCATAATGAAACAGTTGCTTATCAACTGAAGGTGAAGATCAATACTTGAAATGAACCAGAAGAAAGAGATTTATTCAAACAGAATCGCAAAAAGAGTATTTGTCACTTATAAATTTTGCTCAATTCATATGATAAGAATTCCAATACATAAGACAGACCAATGAAGAGTTCTATCCAAACAAAATCATTAAAGCATGAGCTTCTCACTAAAAACTTTGGTTTTATTTTTTTGGTATATACAATAGTAACTAGTACAGGCATATCAGTCAATAGTGACATCTTTCCATCTTTGAGGTCATTAGTTAGGATTCATGATAGATTGTTGTTTCCAACATTGTCACATAAGCTTTTACAAAAATTCACAGGGAAAGAACAAAACATCATCAAGCACCTTTCTTGTCCTCGCCGTGTCCTTTAGC
Organism: Eucalyptus pauciflora; assembly: GCA_007663325.1. Classification (NCBI taxonomy): domain Eukaryota; kingdom Viridiplantae; phylum Streptophyta; class Magnoliopsida; order Myrtales; family Myrtaceae; genus Eucalyptus; species Eucalyptus pauciflora. The sequence goes on from VMYD01000019.1 coordinate 802,288, forward strand.
CATTGCAAGAAGTTCCTTGCGATTTTTCCCAATGACATGAGACATATCCTATCCAAGATATAATGTTAAGATCTCATGCCACGTTAATGCAAAAAACAGAAACAGAATTCATTTCAATAAGGATCTCTTACAGGAAGAGGAAAGACTGGAGAGTTCATATACACTTCATAGTAATGATCAATGCACTGTTCTTTGCTCTTTGTCCCAACATGCTCAGCAACTTCAGCCCAGTTCCCTAACCCATACATTTCAATTCCCTGAAATGCATTCCACAATAACTATCCGCTTCCCATACCAAAATGTACATACCAAAACAAGGAAAAAGAAAAAAAGTCGAGGATTCGAAATAGGCAGAGACAACCTCAAGAAGCAATATCTCATCATCTGCATTCCAGTCAGGGCAGATCAGAGGAAATGACAAGTTGTCCTGTTGAAATGAGAAGACCATAACAAAATTACATTGCATGAATAAAAAAATCAAACCTTTTGCATTGTCACCATTGCATAACAGCAGATTTCAGACATTCTGGAAGCATCATTAGAAAGTACTGTAGTTCAAAGAAGGATGATCCTAGTTTCTAGATAATGACTTGATCAGTTTCACACTACGTCCAGAAGTCCAGAAAGGTGACAGATGAGAAATTACATTGCAGTAGATTTCTTGAGATTGATGCTAGAAAAACATGCCTACTGTTTGGAAACAATAATTGACACGTGAGCACTCATGAGAATTAAAGAACGTCCTGTCTCTCTTCCTGCTAATGTCTATAGATACTAAAAAATGTACAGTTTGATGTTAGCAGATGGTCCAAAGAAGATCAAATTTAATGATGCTATTACTAACCATGACTCTGTATGGGTGGCCGCTTTTATGAGGCACCACCTCAGCCCCAACCGAGAAGCATTCGATACACAGGTCAAAATCAGGGCACATAGCACACTTGATACGGATTCTCCCCGTAATGTCTTTGTTGCAATAATTACAGTGATATAAAGCCTTTTTCCCATCACTTGATCCTTGACCTCAATTATCAGTTGACAATGCAGACAAAATTAGGCCAGAAGGCAATGAAATAGGGATGAAAAGATAAAATATGAGATACAACGGAGAAGTTTAAACAGTTAGCACCTTATAAAGACTGAATTAAATTATTACTTAAAGTACCTGCAGAAGAAGAATCCAGGTTCTCTCCAGTTGAAGCATTCTTCTTTCTCCTTGATCTGCAAGGCCAAAAACAAGCAATTATGAAAGACCCTTTTTTGGTGAGACATACCTAGATCATAAAAAAAAAAAAAGTAATGTTTTTCCAAAACTATTGATTGTCGCAAGAAATGAGGACACTGAATTGTGCGGAATCAACTATTTGAGAAAGTTCAAAGAAAGTACAAACTTAGACGACTCAATAGCTCAAAGAAAGTTGAACCTACAAGCTGATGACGAGTATCCTTAACGAATCACATCTAACATGAAATATCAATTTTTAGTTGAACCAGTTACAGAAGCAAGACTACCAAACTAACTACAATCAACAAACTCATGAAAATGCAGAGGGCTAGCTAGTTTTTACTTCCGATTCGAATTCACCGAAAGTAGAGAGAAGAAATTAAAAACTCCCATGAGTTCCACCACGTTTCAACCCTACAATTCTGGCTAATCTCTTGCTATCAAATGAAAGTAAAGAATAGCTCATAAAGTTGCAAAGCAGGCAAGTGCGCATTTTAGTTGGAGAAGTGATAGAGCCACCCCACCCCAATCCCCAAAGAACGAGACAATGCTCCATGGTCCCGTGACCATAACTTGATCCTCTCGTAAGTTCCCAACTAGACAAAAGGATTAGCAGCGCTAACTTACTAACTCATAGCGTCTTGAGAAGAGAATAACTAAGTACGACAACTTTCTGGTCTTAACGTGAGAATTTTTCAGGCCATTCACCAGCCTAAGCCAACATTAAACGCCCCGAAAGCACGAGCAACAGCAATCCCAGCCTCAAAACACTCCCAAAACCTTCAATGTAGCTGAGATTAATCCTCAAGAAACCACCGCAAGCAAGAAAAGAACTCTAAGCAATGAAATTTAAGACAACGAGCTCAAACCTCTGAGTCGGGTCCTCGTCATTCGAGTGGAAGTTGCCACGAGAGCGACCCATGTCAGTCCGAAGCTGAACGAGCTCCCGAAACCGCCTGCCCAGCAAAGGAATTCGCCTTCCCCGCCTTCCCTTCCGTGCAGAGCGCGCGATTTCAAGAAACCAGCAAGAACCCGGAACGCTGACAGCGGGACCCAAAACCCTAGTGGCACCAAGAAAATCAAGAACTGGGCAGGAAGTTCGATTCCAGATACTGGGAATTACTGCAATTTCTTGGGCAACTTGGATTCTTCCCTCTCTCCTTTGTTAATGGATTGAGACTGGGATTTCCGCAAAATGGGATTTCCGCAAAATGGGATTTTTTTTTTTTTTTTGGTTAGTACTGCACTGATTTGTGCATGAATTCACACACGAGATGTCAGCAAGACTTGCAGGTGAGATTGGATTTGGGTTTGCTCCGTATGGAAATGGGATTTGGGTTCTCAGCACGAGTTGCCTGGAGGTGGGCTTGATAGGTGAGGGCTGACTTCAATTGATGGCCCAACAGGAAATTGCAAAGTTTAATTTTTTCAAAGATCAAAAGGAATTATTTGACCCAAAAAATAGAAAGATAGAAAGGGAAAAAAAAAGAATAAATGATCGAAGAAGAAAAAAATTAAGTGCTACAAGATTATTGGATTAATTATTAGCAATAGAAAAAAATTAGTTTGGCTAAAAAAAGAGATAAATAGTGAGTATGCAGCTTGTGTAACCTTCTTCTGTGCAAAATTTGATTATGGATCTATTTCTTTTGGGAACAATAGGAAATCGAAAATAAATATAGAAAAAATTAGAATCAAATCATTTTTGTATATGGAAATGAAAAATTGCTATGTCTTACATAAAGTCATACATTTGTTTGTTAATAAATAAAATTTTAAATAGAACTAAAAGAGCAGTATTTTACTACACTAAGCTATCAGATTTTTTGCATCGATTTTCTTTTTCCATTTTTCCTTAGTTATTAATGAATGAGAAATTTCCAAATAAGGACCCGAAGTGAATCTATTTTCTCAAATAAGGATCTAAAGTGAACTTTGTGTCATATAAGGACCCGAAGTGGACCTATTGTTTCAAATAAGAACCCAAAGTGAATTTTGTGTCAAATAAGGACCCGAAGTGATCAAGTTAATCTCTATTGAGGACCTTAGCTCGCTGGTAAACATTTTCTGACAATTAAAATAGGGACAATTTTGTTAGAAATTTGTGATTGGAAAAAAAAAAGGGAAAATTCTATATTAATTAAGTTTAGGTCATCTATTTAGATGTTTTTGTTTTCTTCTTTCTTCTCACTCGCTGCTCCTCACTTTGCTCGACCGACAGAGAATTTGGGTCTCCGCAAAAAAAAAAAAAAAAAAAAACAAGAAGCAAGCGTCTAGTTTTCTTCTTGTTTTGGAATTCGTGCCTCAATTGGCGGAGAATTTGAGTCTCTGACTTTGCGTAGGGGTACAAGGAATGGGGAGACCGTAGAAAACCTAGGGTTTTTTTTTTTTTTTTTTTTGTTTTAGGATTTGTTAATTTTCCCTATATTTTTTTTGGACAAAATTACCCAAACTCTAGTTGTCATAAATGTCACATGCTTGATAGCTGGCAAATATTTGGCTGACCAATAAGCTTAGGTTCTTATTTGGAATTGAGGTCTTTATTTGAGACAATGGGTCCACTTTAGGTTTTAATCTGACACAGTTTATTTTGGGTCCTTATTTGAGAAAATTGGTCAACTTCGAGTCCTTATTTGGGACAATGGATCCACTTTAGGTCTTTATTTGTCACTAAGTTCATTTCGGGTCCTTATTTGAGAAAATTGATCAACTTCGGGTCCTTATTTGAAATTTTCCCTTAATGAATTTAGGGCAAAAAACAGTAATTTATTTAGCAAGTTGCAACAATTTCCCATCAAATCTAATAAAATGCTTATGCAAAAATTTGGGAGTATGGTAGTAAAATATCACTTTTTTCCTTATTTAAGGTTTTTTTTTTTTTGTGATGTCGAGGATCTGGCCTAGCTCACCTTCGAGAGCATAGCACCAACTATACATTGGGGGAGATTGGCCCAGCAACCCACCGCCGAGGCCTACCGCTTAAATCACGGAACTACTCTGAGAGTCGTGACGACTCAGGAAGTTGAACCTCTGACCTAGTGCCAAATTAGGGGGTACGCCTCAACCAGCGCAGCCATGACTCACTCGAATATTCATTATGTTATATTAACCATGTAGCTTGAACTAATCTAGAAATACTATTCGGACCATTTTACATAGAGCAAACCCTCTTAAAGGAAGAACCTTAAATAGCTAGAGTAAACCAAACCCAAAGTCAATTTTAAATTTCTTCTGTAAAAATCATTTTCGAATTTCGAGCAATATCAAGGTATTTGGAATTTCTCAAAACGTTACTTTTCATAATTTCTTAAAGATTTGAGGCGCACAATATTAAATAAATAATCGATTTCAAATTCTTACATGATTTTTATGTAATACTGTGGACCTCGAATCTTTAAAAGCATATCATAAACAATATTTTAAGGCGCCATAAATTCACTAATACATGTGCATGCGTCATGGGCCGAGAGTTTCCTCGGCCCTGGAACGACCCGTGAGGCGCCTGGTGAGCGGAATACGCCAGGCCAGCCTTCCTTCTATAATTATCCCAACGATCAGTACGGTGAATACTCCTTCGTACGAGATCTAGCCACGCCCAGCTTCACTCGGGCGTCTAGTCCATCAAGTAAGACAGCAGATCCATTTAGGTACGACAACTGGTTTCGGCCTGCCTTGGCCTCGTCAGGAGAGTGGCATCAGCTCCCGACCAGTTTGTGCACGGGAGGCCTACCCCGTCTTCAGAGCTCCTAAGTGATATAATCCGTCTATCCTAGAACTCCTAGCACCAACCGTCCTGATGCCACTCCCACGGACCAGTTGTGTTCTACCCTTCTGCCTCACACTCTTCACTCGATAACCCCGAGCTCCACCCACAAGGTCACGAGTACGAGAAGATTCACGGACCGTGACATTCTCCCCCACTCATTTCCGCAACGCCCTCGTTACGGGTTGTTCTGTCGCTTCGCCCAACAGAACAGACTCACCCCTCCGTTGCTTGCTTCCCCCGATCAAAGCTGTTCACGAAACTCCAGTCACTTGTGCTTCCCGACAAGTGTGGCCCCGGCCAACTGCACTCCTATGGCAGCACCTTCTTCCGCCTACTAAGCTCCTCCTGATCTCAGCAAGCCAACGGCGGTCTCCTTGGTGGAAACGTGATCGCAGACCTCTTCTTAAGATTCACCCACTGATCCAGGAACGTATCCCCATTTAGTGAGCAATTCGGTTCCGTCCTATGCCCCCATTGCCATCCTAGAAGCTAGACGAGAGCCGCATGTTGTCCGAGCCCCCTGGCCCCGGCGATCACTCTCCGCCCTCGTAGGACCGGGAAGATCATAGGCTTTTCCCCGAATCACCCACCTACTGAAGGGATCACTTCTCTGATACCACTTGTCACGGGCCGATCGATTCACTCTCGATCACTCGTAGGTTGACCCGTGCGGCCTTAAGGTTTCACCCCTAAGCAGCCTTTCACACTCAACTCACAAGACTCGTATATAGAGAGAGAAACTCTTAGAGAGAGAAGCTTTGGTTTTGTATTGCTTGTGAATGAATTACAATGAAGGGAGGAGACCCCTTTATATACAAGTACAAGGCAAACCGTATCCGTAGATCTCCCATAGATCTAATGGTGGAGATGCACCTCCCCAACTACCCATATTTACTCCCAACTACCAGCTACTCGCATTTATAACGTATGCGTACAAATACCGTATCGCCTTTCCCCAGGAGTATTCTAGAAGACTCGAGAATACACTAAGTCTCGGGATATCGGTCGAGGGTCGAATGCGTCACGCCCGTCCTCAAGAACCCTCTTGGCTTGTCTTTCTCTCGGGCCGTGACACATGCGTGCGTGTGTGTGTATATATATTTAATTTTTGGGTGGGAATTCAAAAACACCTTTTTGGGTTCACACGTCCCTTCTTAGCCATTAATCTGAAAATAAAATAAAATATTAACACCGATTTTTAAGGGCAAAAAAAGATAATAAAAGATATTTTGAAATAAATAATCGGCTTGGTAAGGAGTACTTAAGCTATGGACACATAGGATGAACCCTAAAAAAAATAAAAAATTAAGGAAGCAACGGTAGAGAAGTTTGATGAGATTTGCGTACCTTTGAACTATAGTTTTGATGATTGAATTTGTTGTAGTAAGCCAAAAGATGATGAAGCTAGGGTTTGACTTGAAGCTTGCCTTGAGCTTCAATAAAATACACTAAACTCAGAAGAATTAGAATGGATTTGTATCTAAAGAAAAGTGAGAGGGACATTTGAGAAGGGGCAATCGAAATGTGTGGACTTGATCACTGTAAGTCGTACCAATTTATAGGCATGGATGGCGCTATCGCTCAATCTACAAAAATGCACAACATTAAATTTCATATTTTGATTGTCAAAATAAGTCGTGCAGATTTAGATAATAAAATCCAGTAATCTGTCAACACGTTTGTATTTGTTTATCCCACTAAAGATTTTAACTCTACCAATACTATTTGATGGTTGCGTTTTGTAAATTTGATTACGATGTTCCTATAGAGGGGTCAAATACATGGATTCTCTTGAACTTTGATAGATAATGGACTGCACTAACCTTATAAGTAAGTTGCCTATGAAGAGTGGCTCTTGGAGACTTGATACACTAGTCTTATTTTATACCATTTTCTAAATCCTCAATCAATAATGATAGGACTGATGGGAAGGGTATATAGGAATATTCAGCACCGCAAGTAGTAACATCATTATTTTTATATTAGCATAGGTAAAGATTTCTAGATTACTAGGTTAAGGGCGATGCCTATATTAAATGGAGAAAAGGAATTCATTAAAATGTATTGTTAAAATGTTCAACGTGAAAATTTTGGGAAAATTATCCAATCAGTCCTAAACTTACTGTGCCAATGTTAATTCAGTCCCAAATTTTACAATTTTGTCAATTTAGTTATTAACCTTTGTACAAAATTTCAATATAGTACTTTTAATCAATTTTTCTTGTGAAATCATTGACGTAGCGGTTTGTTGACTATCCTATGGGTACATAGTCATGTGAATAATTTTCGACCAAAATTGGCTAAAAGGATTATATTGAGTTTCACATAAAGGTTTAGAATTAAATTGGCAAAATTAAAAAAAAAAAATAGGATTGGATTAACAATCATACAATATGTTTAGGACTAATTGGACAATTTCCCTTAAAACAACATCAGGCTTGTATAAGCCTTGCAAACAAGCAATATATGATGTTTCAACACCCTTTTGCACACAGACACTTTAACAAATATGGTTAATGCACGATGAATTGATGTGTGAAACTTTGGTTAATTAAGTGAGATGTCAAGCATAATGTAAATGCAAATCCTATCATGATAAGGACGCCCGTTTCCTTTAATATGTGAATATACAAAGAAAAAACACATAATGATATGCAATGAAGTCTAGTTTGTGTTTTAATATATAATTGTAGTGTTCCATTAAGATCAACATTTAAATAAATTTAGCTATAAGAGCTCAGCTACTTAATTGTTAATTTTCATGAATATAATTTAAATTATTGTAAAAGGAAATACGAGGGACTTATGGAATCTCTGATTTGGAATTCAAATTCAAAAGTCAATTCATTAATTACTCGTCAATAATCTTGATCATGATAATTATGATTTTGCCTATTTATGGTTATGTGCGGTCATATAGTATTTTAAATATGTGTGTCGGCTTTCCATGGTTATTATTATTATTATTATTATTTTGCAATTTTGAGATTAAAGCGGCCATATCAAATTGTTTAATTAATAGTATATACACAAATATATAGGTATAAATACAAAAACGCACATACAAAGAGTAAGAGGTACATATATATCTATAGAGACATAACGATGCTGAGATAGATTTCGTGTGAGGATGGTCAAACCGTTGACTCTACCATTCATCGGAGACGAGGTGTCCGACATCGGCAATGGGACAACCATGGGCCATGAGCCTCTCTAGGGGCGAAGCCTCATTCTTAAACTGTAATTACTGACTTTATGGAAATAGATATGGCAAAAGATTGGTATGTTTGGTTCAACTTTTTCAATGGGCTTTCAGCCTTCAAAGCTCTTTGAGGAAATACTGGGGTGTTTGGCAAGTCTGTCTAAGGGGTTTTTAGTCAAATGCTGGTCTTTAAAAAGCTGAAAGCCCAATGCTGATAGGGACCAACTTTGGGCTTTTAACATTTGGCTAAATGATGAAACTATTTTTTTTCTTTTTCAAAACTACTGTCATAAATTATTTAGTTTTTTGGTTTTACCTCTCATTGTTCCAAAACTACCCTTACCTTCACTAGAGTCGACAAAAAGTTTACTATTTTTCAATAAAAAAGAAAATGAAATTCAAAAGTCTTTTATAAAAAAAAGATTTGTTAAATACTCCTTACGCCTAGCTTTGTAAATAATTTTTTACCAAACGCAATTTACATTTCTCCGAAGTCCTTTAGGCAAAAAATATTTGCATTTCCTCACCCATTTCCAAAACTGAACCTGTTGGGAATAAAGGATTCCCTAAAATTGATTCGACACTAAATCGAACCTTTAAAACAAATGCGGAAGACGAGCCCAGGAATCACATGTATCACCGATCAAAGATACACCATGGAATCGAGCGTACCTTATTGTCCACAAATTAAACACCAATGTTGAAGTTCGAGGAAGAATCACGATCCTATTCTACCGAGGAGCGCACTGTTGCTTTGAAGGGAGAGAAAACTCTGTTTTTGGGAGCATATTGTTTTTACATTACCTTTTTGGAGGGAGAGAGTTTCTTCTTATGAAAAAGACGTACGTACACCAAAAAGTACGTCCCCTTTTTTCTTTTTCTCTCTTGAAACGTCTTCACCAAAAGACGTATCTTTTCAACGTAAAAACGTTCATCCAAAAGACACAACTCCTCGTATCTAAACAACGTAATCTTTCACATCGCAATCGTTCCTCCATGTGCCCTTATCTTGTGGGCCAAGTTCTTAGGAACAACATGGGCAGACGGGCCCACTTAGGCCCATTAACACATAAATAAAAACCATTAGAACCAAACGCAGTATTCATCATCTTTCATAACTTTCATCCTAGTGATGTGGAGTATATCCTTAAACCTTTCTTTGAAAGCTAAATCAGGTTATTGAAATTTCTTATTGGAAAATTCATTTCCTAAACTTTGGTTTTCCAAAGTCATGCTAGCTTGTTATAAAAATTATAAAAAATTCTATGAGATGACCACAGGGAAAAAGAAAAGAATGTGGTGATAAGATTGATAATATTATTGGTAAACCATCGAAAGATTAGATTAGAGTATAATTTGATTATGATTTGATTCTACCATCGAAAGATTAGATTAAAGTAAGATTTGATTCTGCTATCGGAAGATTAGATTAGAGTGATAGATATGATTTGATTATGATTGGAAATAAATTGATCCAGTCAATTTGTTTGAGTAGATATTCGAAATATAGAATAGGAAATCTAGTTGTCTTCTTAATATAAATAGCATTATGTATTGTAGAATAACAATGTGTATTATGGCTTTTAGTGAAGAACATTCTTCTCCTGGGAAATTTATCTTTGAATTGTTATTTTCTTGAATCCTCTTATTTTCTCACATGGTATCGGAGCTAAGATGTCCTGAGTTCGAATCTTCCAGGCCCTATTTGCCTCCCCAATTAAATTACCACGCTTAGTACTAGGCAAAAGACTAGACTAAGCGTGAGGGAGAGTGTTAGAATATTTAAATAATAAACCACGCCTTCATCTAAAAGCTTAAGCTTTTAGAACAGTTGGCAGTGGTCCCACAAAAACTCAAATGGTATCAGAGCAATAGTCATGAGAATAATGTTCTTCACTGAAAGCCATAATACATTGGTTATTCTACAATACATAATGCTATTTATATTAAGAAAACAACTAGATTTCCTATTCTATATTCCGAATATCTAATCTGACATATTGACCGAAATCAAATCATATCTACCACTCTAATATAATATTTTGATAGCAGAATCAAATCATACTCTAATCTAATCTTTCAACGGCAGAATCAAATCATATTCTAATCTAATCTTCTGATGGTTTACCAATAATATTATTAATCTTATTAGCCTCCCTCAAACTGGGATTAGGTGGAAAACCTAGTCCCAGTTTGTATCGTAGCTTGCAATGATCAAAGCGTAGTAAATCTTTTATAAATATGTCAGCAAGTTGATGAGTAACAGGAACATAGCGAACTTCAAGTAACTTGAGAGCGACTCTCTCCCGAACGAAATGAAAATCAATCTCCACGTGCTTTGTCCTTGCATGAAGGACTGGATTCGTTGTCAATGAAATGGCTGAGCGATTATCACTATAAAGCAAAGTCGGCCCCTTGAATGGAATACCCAAATCTCTCAATACAAAAGAGACCCATGTAAGATCTGCTGTAGCAGAAGCCAAGGCTTTATATTAAGCCTTCGTTGATGATCTTGACACTATCGCTTGCCTTTTTGTGGACCATGAAATGAGTGAAGGGCAAATATCACAATACCCGAGCGTGGGATTTCTATTTGATGATAATAGCTTTGGACAGCAACATTATGAGCCACCTAATGAGACAAACGTGCAGCAACCACAGTTAGGTTCACAAGAACCATGCATAGACTGTGAAACACATGAAGAAGCAATAGTCTCTATCTCAAGTGATTTACTAGTTCCATCCACTCAACAACAATCTACTCATCCAATGCAAACAATGTTTAAATCGGGAATAAGGAAGCCCAATCCGAAGTATGTTCTGTCCATAGCCCGTGCGATTCTAAAGGAGCCTAAAATAGTTAAAGGAGCACTAAGTCATCTGGGTTGGAGGAAAGCTATGATAGATGAATTGGAGGCTCTCGAATTAAATTAAACATGGGAGCTAGTACCAAGATTTTCAGATATGAATATCGTCGAATGTAAATGGGTGTTCAAAGCCAAATTGGATGCGGAAGGAAACCTTGATAAACTGAAAGCACGATTAGTGGCGAAGGGGTACCATCAAGAGGAAGGTGTTGATTTCGTCGAAACTTTCAGTCCTATGGTTAAACAGGCAACCGTGAGAATTGTTCTTTCCGTGGCAATTGTTAAAGGATGGTTTATCCATCAACTAGATGTGAAGAATGCGTTTTTTCTTGGGTCATTAAATGAGACAGTGTTTATGGAACAACCACCGGGCTTTGTGAGTTCTATGATGCCTAACTCGGTTTGTTTACTCAAGAAGGCATTATATGGCTTAAAACAAGCTCCGCGAGCTTGGTTTGAAAAATTCAGCAACTTTTTGTTGGAATGGGGATTTCATTGCAGCTCTATCGATCCGTCGTTATTTATTCTTTACACGGGTTAGCACACCTTGGTATTATTATTGTACGTTGATGATATTATTTTGACTGGCAGTTCATCATCTCTACTTTGGGAATTAATAGAAGCTTTAAGCAAAAAAATTTCTATGAAAGATCTCGGACGACTTCACTATTTTCTCAGTATTGAAGCCAAGTTTACTAGTCCGGATCTATTTTTAACACAATCTAAATATGCTGGTGATTTGTTGTAGAAAGCAGAAATGCAAGATAATAAGCCGATTGACACCCCATTGCCTATCAAAACTCATCCAACCGTACAAGACATGGAACTTTTTCATGATCCTCACTCTTTTTGAAGTCTTGCGGGTGGATTACAATATCTCACAATTACAAGACCGGACATCTCTTATTTAGTAAATCAAATTTGTCAGAAAATGCAATCTCCTACGAATGGTGATTTCAAACTATTAAAACGGGTGTTGCGATATGTAAAAGGAACTCAGCAACTGGGGCTTTATCTTCACTCTCAAAGCGCACTAAATTTATATGGGTATGCAGACTCTGATTGGGCTGGCTGTTTTGAGACTCGGAGGTCAACAACTGGGTTTTGCACTTTCTTGGGATCAAATATCGTTTCATGGTCCGCAAAAAGGCAAGCGACAATGTCAAGATCATCAACGGAGGCTGGATATAGGGCCTTGGCTTCTGCCATAGTGGATCTTACATGGGTCTCTTTTGTATTGAGAGATTTGGGTATTCTGCTCAAGGGGCCAACTTTGCTTTATAGTGATAATCGCTCAGCCATTTCATTGATAGCAAATCCAGTCCTTCATGCAAGGACAAAGCACGTGGAGATTGATTTTCATTTCATTCGAGAGAGTCGCTCTGAAGTTACTTGAAGTTCGCTATGTTTCTTCTACTCATCAACTTGCTGACATATTTACAAAAGCTTTACCGCGCTTTGATCATTGTAGGCTACGATACAAACTAGGACTAGGTTTTTCACCTAATCCAAGTTTGAGGGAGGCTGATAAGATTGATAATATTATTGGTAAACCATCGGAAGATTAGATTATAGTATAATTTGATTATGATTTGATTCTGCCATCGGAAGATTAGATTAGAGTATAGTTTGATTCTGCTATCGGAAGATTAGATTAGAGTGATATATATGATTTGATTCTGATTGGAAATAAATTGATCCAGTCAATTTGTTAGAGTAGATATTCGGAATATAGAATAGGAAATCTAGTTGTCTTCTTGATATAAATAGCATTATGTATTGTAGAATAACAGTGTGTATTATGACTTTCAGTGAAGAACATTATTCTCCTGGGAAATTTATCTTTGAATTGTTGTTTTCTTGAATCCTCTTATTCTCTTCATGGGGGTGGCTGGATCAACACTAAACCTACCGATGAGAGTCGCTGGGCTTAGCCTAAGCCTGGATGATCCTCATCGTTCTCAGATGAAGGCGACTGCTGCGTTCATCTTAGAGAGAAACTTGGAGAGAGGCCACGAGGCACCGAGAGTAGGGCAGTGGGATTGCAAGCCATATTGTGGTCTACCCTAATCGATGAGGTTCAATTCTCGTCGAGCTTGAAGGCGCAAGTGGGTCGCCCCTCACCACCAATCAATTAAAACAAAAGATCTATCAAAGTATACCACATGAATGATCTGAGTTAGTCTTCCGAAACTTAATTTGGAGATATCGTCGTACATTAAAAATGAATAGAAAATGCTGCAGAAAAGGAGGTTAAGGAGCAGGTGGGACAGCGAATTAAACACAAGACAGACGCCGATCATGAGTCATGAGTGGCAACGCCGGCACGTCCCTGCCTTTGGCGGCTCTCTTTAACTTTGCTCACCAATTCATACAACAACCCAAGCATGCTGGTGGAGATATTTCTTTGACTAAATCAGCTTCTGTCTGGCTCTGAATGGAAAAAGAAAACAAACATGTAATGCTCTCTCTCTCTCTCTCTCTCTCTCTCTCTCTCTCTCTCTCAGAACAAATGCACGAACGAACGTACCCTTATCCAATTATGTATAGAGCACAGTCAGACATACATAACTACATGCAAACCTAATGGTGGCATGCACTTGTAGGTCAATAGAAAACAGTCTTTGTTGTTCTCTTCGAAGAAATGCCCAGAAAAGGGGTGGTGGGGACTGGGGAGGGAATGATCATTATGTATCTGACCCTTATCCTGCATGTTTTCATGCAAATTTTCCTTGAGAAGGTTCTTTTGAAATTGACTGAACATGATTACGATCACAGGTGCAACCCGGCCATTATCCATTTAGATCTTTAACAGATAGAAGCTTCATTGTTCTTGACCTCAATCAAACTCGAGTCCGATCCAATCCAATCCAGCAGGTTATGATGTAAGTCATGCTCATGCTAGGAGTAACTTCAATATATCCAAACTTTTCGCTCAGAAGAAAAGGGAAAACGCCGGGGAGGATCCGAAAATGGTCGAATGAGAAATAATAAAGAACAGGCGCATGAGTTATGCTACGTGACGATGCCACATGAAGGACAAGCTAAGTCAATGATGCAGAGTTTTCAAATTTCAAATGCAAACTGTGTAGTTGGGATTTCCATCTTGCGAACAATGCGATTGGCCCGACACAGCACGTTAGTCAGCGGCATAACCAATGCATAATTTTCTTTGAACAACGCAAAAAGGATACCATTTTATCGAGTTCATCCACGTGTAAAAGGAAAAGAGACGGAGCAGAGTAAAGATGGGGCACACCTGGGACGGCTTGCTTGCTTCTGCGCCAGTGATGGCCAGACACTACCCTTGAGAGCTATAAATGAACATTGCATTTACGCCCTAACTCCTACTGCTCCTTCGCCTTCTTCTTCCCCAAAAGTCCCGCCCAAGGCGCTCCGAAGTTGAAGTAGAATAATGTCCATTCGCACAGAGAGCAAATCGGCAGTCTTGTGAGTACCTATTTAGGTACGATACAGTTGCTGCGAGAAAAAGCACGTTCGACATTCATTTTGCATATACCTTATCTATCATTCTTTTTCATCTCTCAGCTGTTTTTAAAGCTTCAAGATTTTCTATCTCTTTCTGGGTTTTTCTTTCGAAGCTATATATCTGTGTGTCAGAAAAGACTCGAACGTTATGGGTCACCACAGAGCGGAGAAAGAAGCTAGACTCGGCTTGGTCTCTTCAGCTGCTTCTTGTCTCAGATTCGTGGTTGTCTCTACAATCCTTGGTACCCTCTCTCTCTCTCTCTCTCTCTCTCTCTCTCTCGCATGAGCAGGAGCAATGACATAAACCCAGCTACTGTTTTCTTGAGGCCATTCCCGAAGAGAATGTATGACCATGGATGCATGCACGCAAGCAATACATTTTCTTGTTTTGTGGGTGGCTCTGAGTTGGATTGTAGTACGTTATGGGCTAATTTACTTCGTCATATATATACACGATAGTTCGGAATAAGAACAAAGAGGACAATCAAGTGCATGTAGTTCCACAGTTCATGACATTACTCGGAACTTTATATACGTCAACATGACATACGTAGCCATAGACAAATGATTTCCTCCTTCACCTAACAACTACCTAAGTGTTTAGAATATCATGACATAGTAATGTTTCGGTTCCTCAGATCCCATTCAGTATTTTCCATTCTGGGCCAATAGATTCTTCAACTACAAGTATCATTCAAATTAGGGCTACCACTCAATTTATAAAGACACGCAATTTCGCAAATTTGGATTTTGGGTTGAAACTCGTGCTTATAACATGGATATCGAATCTTTAAACTCGATCGATATCCAAATCATTTGACACTTTCATAGTGACAAAATGGGGAAAACAGCTTGTTTGGGTTGTCTTCATCACTAGCGGATGATATGTTTTAGGCTTTAACTTAGGAGCATTAATTTGAGCATTTTGGATCTCAAAAAGCATTTGGGCACTGATTTGTTGCAGTATTGGCTTTAATTCATGAAGAAGAAAGAGTTGCGGGTGAAGCAGCCATTAATGAAGGACCTGACCATCCCAACAGTCAAAACCCTAGCTCCTCCAGAAAGCTGCTTCAGTCAGATGATGGTAAAATGAATCCTCTCTCTCTCTCTCATTTAATTGATTATAATGACATGCAAGGATTTTCTATTGATGTAAATGAAGATGGAGGAGACATGAACCGGATTGGCTCGTCGTGCTCGAAGGACGACATTGTGATCTACCAGGGAGCGACCTCTCCGATGCCCCAGGGCATCCCGATGTTCACCGTCCAGATCCTGAACGTGTGCGTCTCCGACTGCACCATCTCCAACATCCACGTCAGGTGCGGCTGGTTCAGCTCCGTCCGCCTTGTCAACCCCAGTGTCTTCCGGCGGGTGTACTACGACGACTGCCTCGTCAACGACGGCAATTCCCTTGGCCCGGGGGAGAGCCTCTCGTTCCAGTACTCCAACAGCTTCCAGTACCCGTTGTCCGTCTCGTCCGCTGAATGCGAGTAATCAATTCAGTCCTAGGATTTGCATCTCGTGCACAACTCGTGCAAATTTAATATAGTAACTCCCGATGTCCCTAAGCTACTGTCGAGAGATCTTACCTACTTGTCGTGCATGTACTTGCATTGTTAAGTACTTAGGGATGTTTGAAAGTCATGTGGAGTGTGACTGGATTTTATATATGAATTGACCCCGTCTGCTCAAGCTGTGAGCTTCAACGCTTAGCCATTACAAGTATTAAACATGTCAAAATCAAAATCATTACTGATTGTACATAAGCATAGATTCGACATTACTAACATAGGATTTTACAATATATCCATCGTTCATGTCATGTGTACTCTTACTTAAGATTGTGGCATGTGTGCTCTTATTTAATCATGTATCTTTATAGGACCACTGATAAGGATATTTTTACCGTGCTGGTAAATTTCTGAAAAGGATTGGTAAGTAATAAAAAAAATTTGTAAAAAAATAGTTACTGGCCACCTCATTTCTTGATAAATTATAATGGCAACTTATGACGAGTTTGGTAACCATTTTATTCCTGAGAATAATTTTTTATCAGAAATGGTTTTTTTTTTTAATTTTGTTCTCGGGAATAATTGATAAAAGAACACGTTTGGTAATGGCAAAAAATTTCTATTCTCGGGATAGAAATGTGTTTGATAGAATTCTTATTTTTTTTTGTTTCTTTTAATTTTTTAATACTTTTATTATATTTTTTCTTTTTTCTTTTCCCTTTTTTCTTCTTCTTCCTCTTTCTTTGTGGCCAGTTGCTGGCCACTGTGACCGGCGATCAGTTGGGCGAGGTTTGGTGAGCTCGCCGGAAACTCGCCTGGCCATGGCGAACCTTCGCCGAAGAAGGAGGAGAGCAAGAGAAAGAAACAAAAGAAAAGAAAGAAAAAAAATAAAGTTAGGTTTGATTCTTAAAATTATTCCTGAGAACAAGAAACAATTTTAATTTGAATGGCCTACCCAACTCTTATCTAGTTAAAAATATTAATTTGAGATTACAACTCTTATTAGTTTTGGGTTAGGACTAGATCTAAGCCGCATTTCTTCGCTCAAAGAATATCTCAGATCAGCTAGTCCCTTATAACTTTAGATTTTTCCTTCTTTTCAAATTTTTTGAGTTGGTCGTAAAGGTTCTTAGTTCAATGAGTTCATTTTTATCAAGCATATATTGTTTACACCAATCTCTACATGTCAAGTTTGTAGATAGACTTTTAAAGAAAAAATAATAATAATAAAAGAAAATTTTGAAGAGCTCACTACCAAGAAAAAATGTTTATGGCACCAAAATCGAGCAAATACAGAGAAGGTGCAGCTGGAGCTGGACATTATATTATGTTAATTGAGCAAGGTCTGTAGAACTTAGAGTCAAAATCAAACAAAAAAAGTTCCAAAATTTGCGACGGAGAATGGGCTGTAACTATCGTCGGCAATTACGAAATGTCACTTCATCGGTTCTCTTTTTTATCATGAAATCCTTCTCTTTTGTCTTTAATTTTGTCCCACATGTACTAGATGCTTTAGATATAGTAATCGTTTTTAAATTGCTTTCTTGCACAATCATGGATTCATGGAAGGGAGACTATGTGTCATTTTACCCAGCTCAATGTGAAAGAGATTGTGCAAATATAGATATGTCCTAGCCGGCATATGTTAGGTTAAATCAACTAATGAAAAAGAGAAAAATAAGAAAACTTTATATCTTTTGGGCTGCAATGAAATCTAGACGAGCCAATCACGAAGACGCTCTTCCCCTCAATTCAAGAAGTCTCTGAACATTATTGGGGGTCACGTCAAGGCAAGTTCGCACCCATTGACACGCAACCAACGCATGATTGCTTTGTTATCTCACGCACGAAACTTGAGTCTTCTTCTCTCCCTCGTCCTCCGCAAGAAGCATTGAATTGCCAACGCGTGAGCTACAAATCACCATCCCAGATAGCTGTATAATTCAAAGTTCTCGAGACAGCATTGGTTAGTTTATCATTAATTTGACTCCCTTAATTGCTTCGTGCATGGAATCCGCTTGTTTTTGTCCTACACGTATTAAAACCCTTCCTATATAAATGCCTCGCTTGCTCAAACCCGAAAGCTTGTTTTAAGAGACCCCCCTCTCAGCCCAAAGATCTCCTCTTTCGAAAGAGAGAGAGAGAGAGAGAGATTAGAATCCTGGAGAGATGGCCCTGAGTTGGCTTCTCCACTCGGCCTGCCACGTTCTACGCTACCCTGACCACGAAGCCCGCGGCATGGATCACCACCCGAGCCTCTTGTCCGGCGTGAGCCCAACACGCCAGGACGCAGTCAAGAGCCTGAAGAAGACATCGGATGCGAAGGAGGCGATGTGCGGTTCGCCGGGATTCCAGATGCCCCTTCATTATCCGAGGTACAAGAAGGTCGATTACGAGAACATGGAGGAGTGGAGATTGGACATGCTTCTCAGAGAATATGGACTCAGCTTTGATGGCAACCTTGATGAAAAGAGGGCTTATGCAATGGGTGCATTTTTGTGGTCTGATCAGTATTAAGGACTTCTATATCTATCTTTGATATAAGCTTCCTCTTTATAAAATATCATAAATAACCTGTCCAGGGATGGCCGTCGGTCTCTATAATCCATCTTGACCTATTTTAGTTCTACTACTTTGGTTAATAGTCCTTAATGTAAATGTATATGCACTTTGTAATACCCGCTATAATATAGATATTGCTTGATAAAGTTTTGATGGCTGCACATGCATCTCTTTAATGATCGATAAACATCTACTTTAATCACTAAATACATGTTTTTAATCCAACACTCATTTGGGCAAAAAAAGGATAAGGAATTCAAGGGAGAATTGTCAAAAAGTGTAAAATCTATTGTAAAATAACCGATTCAATTCTAAACATTTTAATTTTCGCCAATTTAGATTTAAACCTTTTGATGATTTGCAAATGTAATCTTTTTGGCCAATTTTGCTAACGTAAACTATTTTTTTTTTCCATTTTTCCTTTCATTTTCTTTCCTTTTTTTCTTTTTTTCTTTTTTTCTTATTTCCCTTTTCTAATTGTTGACCACAAGTGAGTGCCAGGACACCCTTGTCGGCCACTAGGTGAGCCTTGTTGGCCAAACCCTTGGCTAAGAAAAAATAAAGGATAAAAAAAGAAAAAAAATTAGAAATTTAAAACAACCGTACAAAAAAAAAAAATTGTGCACGTCAGTAATTTTGACCAGTTTTGACCGGTAGGACTATATTGACAGATTATCAAATGATTTATGACTAAATTTGTCAAATTAAAGATTTTAGGACTGAATAGACCACTGTATAATAAATTTATGGCTTTTTAGATGATTTTTTTTTAATGAATTCAATACAAAATATTTACTCACGTGAATATCAATATTCTGGCACTAATTTGAAGTGATTATGGAAGGACGAAAACACGTAGAAGGGAACTGCAAGTTTTGTCCCTCGTTGCTGGAAGAGCTTGTAACACAAGCAAGCGCAGATGCCAACACATCATACAAGCAGAATAAACTAGTGATGAATATCGAAGTTGTCGAGGCAGTCAAAGCGAGATCAATAATCATATGAGATTCCTCAATTATGTCCTTATGTCCTGCCGGATTTGCTGGTTCAAATATTTTTAAAACATTTGTTGCCTTCCAGGTGGAATGCTTAACATTTATGTGAACTAGCTAAGATACACGCATGTACTTGAATATTTATATAAATCTATCATTACAAACTATTCTCTAAGGTTGTCACTAAGGTTGGCATACAGAATTCTAGATGGCAAGAGGTTGATCATTCTACTTACACGGAACATTTTTCTTGCATTCTCCACTATTTTTGCTTCCAACTAGGATCTTATGTTTGTCTTATGCAAAGTATTCGATATCATGGGTTTTGTCTAACAAAAATAGATAATGAGTTTTAATGTTGCAAAATAACAATTATGAAAATTTCTACCATTTGCCATAACTCTTTCTACTAAGTATTTCCTTGGAAGATTTTATTATTTCTCTCAATATTTAATATTGTAAATTTTATATATTTAAAAATAATAAAGCATATTAAATGTTTTAAATTTCGATTGTATTCTTTTCTCTCTTTTAGTTGCCCAAGTTCTAAGCCGTGATTTTTTTTATTTATTATGGTTACTAAGATTTTTTTACAATTTTTATTTGATCAAGCACAAAAGTATTGGCAAAACAAAATAAAATGATTTGGCAATCCTATATAGGATATGCATCTATAATGAGCTTTAATTTATCGAGTTCTAACTCTTGAATTTCTTTTGATTTTGCTTTCGGTTTACATTGGTTGGCTGAGATTTGTATTTATGTTAATTGGTTAACCTTATCCAAAAAAAGGTTAATAAGTTAATATTTTTAATTAAAAGAATGCAATCGACAATAGCACATAAACCGGTAATAATTGAATGATTTTTTTTCCTTCTTCTATAATTATCAAAAAATAATATTTTCACTAAACCATGGTTTTACGATTACCAATTTTTGAAAAATCATACCATCACAGTGTATGTACTTGAATTTCAACAGTTCCCACGTAAATATCAGTTAACTTTCACCGTTAATCTTTTTTACTTTGTGTTTATGAATATTTAAAAATGAAATGATATAATTAATGTGCATATTATATATTTATAAATTAAAATAGCGAAAAGCACTCAAGAAAGATAATGGCCTGGTGTACTTGTAGTTGGGACATGCTATATATGATATAAAGTCACTTTAGTCATCATGTGTGAATAGCGACGTCGACTTTTCGCCGCTAGACTATAATCGTGTAATCATGAAGTTCACATTAGCAAGAACCAGGTAGAGCAATACCTTGTGTAAGTGGATTTTTATTGTTTGCTTTCGAGAAAACATGAAATCCCTTTGCATAAAAATTGCATATAAAGGCATATAGAATAAGATTTCTTTTATATACAAAGAAATTATATAACTAAATGTCATATGAAGTTGGTTATAAGCAAGTTTGTCATACTAAATGTAAGTGAAATGTGTATCCTATGAAAATATCACGACCTAAGGCGTTTTCATGATTCAATCTAAAAGAAATCTCTAGTTTCAAGCAGTAATTTAATTTTCATTTTCATTTTCATTGGAAAGCAAAGACACAAAAAAATTTCATGAACCAAATAAACCCTTAAAATTTTGACCATCTTTTTATTCATTAATGATATAGCACCATATATCCATCCGATGTAGTAGTTTCTTTTTTGTTTTGGCCCCCATGTATGGTGGGCCTTTTGTTGAACTATGTGTATAGACGAGCTTAATTCAAGGATAATTATAGGTCCGTGCTTTTCAAGCAACTTTGACATTGGAAAGGATTATTATTGTCTCTCTTATGTGCATCTTTAAGGCATGGCCTTGTTGCTTTCTCTTGGTGGTGATTAATGTTCAAATCACCATGTCTTGAGCAACCTAATTAAGTACACCATCCTACTCAGACAAGGATAGGGCATTTTGGCCAAGGATAATAGGACTTTAGTAAAGCTTGCGGGGCATGACTACAAGAGATTGCACTGAATAGAGATGTCGAACTTTTGATCTTGTGCTTTTCTCTGGCAAAAAATTCTCGTTGTTTGTATCATTCAGGCAATCTTGTTACGAGCTCGTCTTTCATTTCTTTAATACTAGAGTTAGCTAGAGGTTGTCTTTAGTCTTGATATTGATTTAGTTGCCGAAATAACGTTGAGGTTCATGTTTGTGGCTATCTAACTGGACACAACACATTCCTCTCTGAATGGCAGTGGTGGAGCGTAGGATCCCGTAGAGCTAATTTAGTGGTTAAGGAGCCGATAATTGTGTCGATACAGCTCATGATACAAGTTCAACTCCCCATATCGCCAACTCAAACAATTTTTTACGCCAAACCCTTGATTCTGACACACGTGCTACCTGGTCGATGTGGTTAGTTGAACATTTTTCGTAAGCTTAATTTGGCCTACATAAAGGCGACTCACATTAAAAAGCCAAATATAGTGTTGGTCCTGTTTGGTTTAGCTTTGGAAAAAGGCTTTGGGACTCTAAAGTTTCTTGGCCAAATGCAAACGCGTTTGATTTGATTTTTTGAGCGACTTTGCCAAGATACAATTGCATCTCCAAAGGACCCTTAGTCCAAAGTAGGTCTGGAGGTTATTTGGGAACTTGCATTTTCGGAATGCAAGTTCCGATTATTGTTCATCTTTGAGGTTACTGTTCATCTTCGAGGAAAACCACCGCATGGAGGCTGACAACCACCGGCCAAGGGGTCACGCGCGCTGGCGACGCGTCGGCGATCATCGCTTGAGGGTCGCCTGACCTTGGTGACACCTAAGTCGGGCGACCCAGGCGACGGCCGCCGAAGGTCGGGCGACCCCAGGCGACGGTCGCTGGGGTCGAGCAACCCCAGGCCACGGCCACCTGGGTTGGGCAACCTTAAGTGGTCGCCTCCTAAGGTTGCGCGACCCCAGCCGACCCCGAGGATCGTCCGACGGCCAGATTTGGCCATTTGGCTGCCAAATCTGGCGGTTTGGTGGTCGAACTTAAAAAAACAACAAATACAAATATTTTTTTGTTTTTTAATTTAGTAAAAGTCATTTATAAATGTAAATTTTACCAAACGATATTTGTATTTCAAAAAACTCCCTTCATCCAAAGATATTTGCATTTTTGCAAATGCATTCCTCATAAGCCAAACCAAACGGCCCATTGTCCCTCTCTGTTTGGCATTAGACAAATGCGTCATCAACTCACATGATATCTTAGTTTTGTGTAGGCGGGACAGCGGGATCTTAATCGCCCACTAATGACTATTAATCGAAAGCTTAATTTGTTGGGTGGTGCGAGTCGACATGTATATAAGTGCATATCTATTAGGGCCTTCCCGTGCTGCCTTGGCTTCGCACTATCGCTTGGGCCAGTGCACCTGACCAGATCAAGCCCAATTCCGTTGATAATAATCTCTTGCTTCATGTGATATAGTTGCAATTATAGGCCCATTAGTAGGATGGCCTTACGAATTCTTCTAAAGCGACCATCAAAAGCCTCATCAATTATGATTGTTCATTAGAAACTAAGATTTAAAATTCAATCCATACTCAATAAAATTAATGACGTGACTTTACTACTCCAAGAGCAGTATCAAAACTTTCCCAGCACGAAAGATTAAAAATAGAGCAAGGGACAGCACGACTCCTCAGAACATGTAGGGGTCACAGATAGAGAAAAGCTATATGATAATATGTCCTCTCATTCAATTTACCATTGCACCTATGTTGTGTTTAAGCCCGGATATCTTGACACTTTGCATTCATACAGGAAAGGACTAATGCTTGCTTTGAGGTCGACCTCTATGCAATTTGGATCTGATGAATCTGCTATTGAATCTTCGGATTTCAGCGAGGCATGGACGAAGATCTCCAGTATTGCTAGCTAGGGTTTCCCTAATTAATTTGGTAGGAAACTGGATATCAAGACCAGAGGTTTTCGCCGATTGCTTGTCTTCAAACTGGTCTCTAAACTGGTAGCTGCCGGTAGCAAGCAAGAGGGTTGGTTTTGAGTTGAATGTTCGAGCGAGCGTAGCCTTCAATTATCCACTATCAGAGTTCTATTCTGCAGCTAATTGTGCTACTTTCAATCCTTATTTTTGGAGCATCTTTGTATAAACTCTCGTTGCACCATAGTGATTGATCTCTCCCATCAACGTTTGTGCATTAGAAAGAACGATATGTACGATCTCCTGAGATATGATTCAAATGATTGTCTACACCGTGATTATGTGCATCAGCTTAGCCCTTGGATTTGTATCTACTACTGCCAATTAAGCTGGTTTCCGCATTTAAAAAGGACAAATAAAAGGACATATATCTTTATAAGGCATCACGAGAGATCAGATGACATAGAGACCGAACAATGAAGACAAGCTCTCACTGTGTGATTGAACTTTCAGATTGACTTCCATGAACATTTACATATTTACTCATACTTCTGAGGCTTAGTCGATATATCCTGATTGCCCTGCGACGTAGTCGATGATTCCCTCACCAGCTTTCTGGCCGTGACCTTCTGTTGGGAGCTTGGAAATCCCGCCAAAGGCAAATACCGTGACTAAGAACACGGCCGTGGAGGCAAAGAGAGGCCAGAAGTAGGCCAAGATGGACACGAGTCTAGGTGCTGCGTATACCATGAGAGAAATTGCTAGGACTCCAACGACTGCCATGCCTATTTGATTCTTGTATTGCAAAATCTGAGCAGGGATGTCCATGGCTATTGAGAGAGAGAGAGAGAGAGAGGGAAGGAGGGAGGGAGGGAGGGAGAGAGAGAGGCTTTCTTTCGGGTGTTGAAGAGTACTATTATGTTTTCACTGAAAGTCCTTATATGTGATTTGCTAAAGGTTCTTGCTTTTCGTCCATTATCTAATCTGCCTATAAAATCCCCCACCCAATTGCTTTAATTGCAGAGATACCCCCTTGCTTCTGAAAAACTAAGTACTAGGAGAAACTTGTGACAACGAGGAGTGAAAAATTCAGAGAGAATTTTGCCAGGAACACTCAAACTATTTAACTTAATATAGAGTGCACATGCCGTGTAATCTTCTTTTAACACCTTGAACGTTCATCACTGTCAAATATGAATAGGTAGTTCTTTGTCAGAAATCTACTCATAGGAATTTCAGAAAAAAAAAACATAGATCTCCACATCGAGCATAATATTTACACTATTGTTTTCTCTGAATTCTTGTTTATTTGGTCTAAAACTTCGGATTATTTTATAAGTACTTTTTTTGGCCATGATTTGAAAAGAATTTGAATATGTATATTTCATTAAATGCGGAAACTTTCGAACTAGAAGTATGTTAAAGGCGACCAACGAAGAAATTATACTTTCTTAGCTTGAGAGTCGAGGTTTGGAATGTATAGGTTAAGATGCTTTGACTATTTTCCGAAGAGCCCACTTTTTCAATCCAAACGAAGATTAGTGGAGAGGAATTGGCATAACTTCCCCTTTTCTCCTTCCTACTGATTGACTTCATGAAAGGATTAGGTCATCAAGAAAATGGGTCTCTCCCTTTTTGTCTTGATTCCAATTCATGAAAGGAACGACGAGAAAGTATTGGGTGGTCCGGCGCCACGCGTGCGTGGAGGGGGACAAAAAACAGAAAGAGGAGAGAGAGCGTCAGAGAGGTGGGTCCGGGTTGGGTTTTTTGTCCCCCTCCACGCACGCGTGGCGCCGCGTGAGTGGTCCGGGACCACGCTGACGTGGCGGTCCCGGACCACTTAATATTTTCTCAAGGAATGACTTGATGGGAGGTTCTCTTGATTCCACAAGATGTCCAATCAAAGGTGTCATTCTTGAAAAGGGCCATTATAATATACGAAAGGCTTGTTAACATCCTTATAGGCCACCAAGTCCTATCGCTCAAGATTTGCATTATTCCACTTACACTTTCGGCAGCAATTTCTTTTATCAGTTTCTTGATTCAACATCAACTCAAAGATTCCTGAGACAATTTTGCGAAAGTTGTCAATGTTTTCCTGATGTTCTTGTCTTCCTCTTACCTACTATCATCTCTTTGTGATTATAGAGAATTGATTTTATGGAACTCTCTCTCTCTCTCTCTCTCTCTCTCTCTCTCTCTCTCTCTCTCTCTCTCTCTCTCTCAAGAATCTAAGCCACCTGAATTGTATTCATGATGACCAACAGATGATTTAGCTTTTGTTACTAGACACAAAAGGCTAGCATTATCCACAAGTTTAAAATGTTCGAAAAGAAAGGTAAACAAAGAGACTTAAAATGAGTGCATAATTATGAACAAGTAAAAAAAAAAAAAAAAGTTAAACCTAATATTCCAGCAACGAGTACAATAGGTGCCAATTAATGTTTTAAATCCGAACCAAGATTGGGCAATTCAACCGAGAACTGGTCATGCCTCTAGTCCGGTTTCTACCCCTTTGCTGGATTGAGTCAAAACCGGGCGAAGAAGGTGAACGAATAACATAGTAATTCTCTTCAATGTTTTCCACGATGAACCTAAAGATTGCCATGAAGACGGAAGCGAGTTTCTATACTTCACCTTTGCATCAGAAACGATAGAAGACGACTCCTTAACTTAAATTGATGCACTAATTAATGGTAAAGGTTCTTAACATTCCCTACTATCTAATTGTTACGTTGTCCCAAGTCCAACTACGTAAGTTCAATTTTGAATAGATAGAAATGGATGTAGATCATCTGTCTCGTCTAGACCTCCTCCGGTGGTTCAACAAATCTCTACTGTTTCTTTATGTAATTGAAGTGATCATCAAAGGTTGAGATTTGTAAAGATGTTAGAAGGAGTACCTTGCAGGATAGATGATTTTCATCTATGAAAAATAGAACATGGAATTTCGAATAAAGAAAACTTATAATTTAACCTCAATATGTTGGTGATTTAAACTGGTCATGACTGAAAATAACAATATTGCTCGATTTCCAGATTTCCAGATTTCCTTACAAAATTTGGATCAGAAAATTTCTCAGGTGAAGAAAAGCATAGAGAAGAAGGGGCCTGGAATTGTAAAATCAATACCTTGAAATCTGGATATACTCCTGATAGGCTTCAGCCCAAGTGGGTTGTACTGGCCAGGCCACATATCCATAGATCTTGCTTGGGCTCCATCTGAGACTTCAATTCAAGCAACTGCAACGTCAACCAAATCCAACACCCCCTAATCAATCCACTTCCTTGAGATGCCAATAATAATAATAGTAATAATAATAATAATAGGAAGAAAGAAAACATCCCTTTGTCTGATGTTCTTGTGAACATGTGCATATGAGACAACCAACAATGGTCCAACCAGAGTCACTTTGTTCTCAGACATCCATGTTGAGTTCCTTCTGAATGAGATTCTTGATCCCTTCCCACCATTGTAGTAGTGCAAAAGAAGCATTAGAACAGCACCTCTAATGCCCATTGAGTTAGTGTTGGATCATGGTTTTAGCGTTCAGATTGATGATCCAAGGTCCCATATTTAAAGGGTCCCTCTCCCCATATTCGTTTGTTCAAGGTTCGTTGATTGCTTTTGGTGCCATGTTGTCCAAGGATAAGATTAATGTGGACTTTCTTGCCATGTGAAAATTGAAATCACTAACTTATAAAATGTTTGAAGTGGTGTCACAGTTCAATTTAAACATCTCTTTGCTTTATTCTATGATATAGAATTTGCGAGGTTTCACCCATGAAATATCACATCATTGAAGCTTCTTTTACTTCATCACCTACCTAGGATTAAACTAATGATAATGACGTTCTATACTTTCTGCTAAGGAATCGATGTTTATGAGTTCGATATTTACCGTAATAAACTCATATTTAAAAACGGAGGTATGGTAGCGAGTTGGTATACTAGTTCCCTCCACATAGCCGACTAAATACGGCCGTATCTTGGGCTATAAAAAACATACGCATCACCTAACATTTTTAGTCTGTCATAACATTTTTCAGTTTGTCAATTTGTATGTGAGAAGGGACGATGATGCCCATCTCTCCATAACGAGGTCAATGTTGGTGTAAGTATTCTGCATATACTCACATCACCCAGCATTTTTTCTTTCTTTGAACCCTCTCACCATTGCTACTCGGAAACTTCATCAAGAACGAGTAAGCCAATTATCTAGTTTTCCCATTTATTTCCCCCCTTTTTTCGGGCTCAATATTCTATTTCTTGATGTAAATCCTTTCTTTCCGTCTACCCACCCTCAATCACGTATATCTCTAACGGTTCCAATGGAGTTGGGACTCATTAAAGAGCACTGGAAATGCCAGATGTATGGCACTAACATAGCATAGTTAGGTCAATCATAAATATTATTATTTTTTTTGCACACTTTATAATACAATTATCCCTTGCCCACCTACTCAAAAAACCAACTCTCACCGCCCCCCCAAAATCCCATTTCACATCGGGGGCAAGTCATCAATGATTCATCGTTCAATTGTACAAATGATTAGGATCGGAAACCCTAAACTTGATCAAACCCCTTTTGACTGTTGTTGGCGCCCTTTAAGGATTGGTCAATCCATGTCCTTTTCTTCGAGAGCCGTTGAGAGGTGTTGGTGAACGGGGGCGGTGTGTGGGAGTCTTCCCTTCGTCGTCTTCCCAAAGTACTCCGTGTAGATTTTAGTATTGCCAAATGGCCAAAACACATAGATAAGCATCTGAAAAATTTAAATTAAAAGGGTACAAAAAGAATAGTAGCTGCACATCAATCTGGCTTTCTCTTAATCCAATCATATACTTCCAAGCAAAGATGAATAGCCCTCCATAGATTAAACAGTATTTGTTCTTGACCTTTCAAGCCACTTCAGATGGTCCACATCAGTTATGAATCATCAATACCTCATTTACTTAGTGCAAACCCTTGTTTCCTCAGTTGCTTCCAATGATTAAAAGTGACAGTAGCGGATCACGGAAGATTTAGCGCTTAAGCAATCCAGAAAAGATTGAGTTCTGTCTAAAGGGACAGGAGCTTAATCACTGGCAATACTAAGCTAGATG
This sequence comes from Eucalyptus pauciflora, assembly GCA_007663325.1. Taxonomy (NCBI): domain Eukaryota; kingdom Viridiplantae; phylum Streptophyta; class Magnoliopsida; order Myrtales; family Myrtaceae; genus Eucalyptus; species Eucalyptus pauciflora. Next base: position 830,883 of record VMYD01000019.1, read on the forward strand.
CCGGCAATGACAACATACGAAGACTTTGAAAATAAATTATGAGTTTTGCAGGTATGATTATAGGAGATGGGCCTGAGCTTCATCAAGCATTCAAACCATAACTGAAAACAGACATATTCAATTGATCCGAAAGTCTAGTTAATGAAAAGTGATGCAATATGTATTTTATATCGAATTACTAAATTCTCACGTGTGGACTAACGAAACAATGGTGAATAGATGAATTCCATCATAAAAAGATATAATAGGAACTCAAAAGTGTTATGAATTGAAAATAACACGTTATGGATTTTAAACCATCTAGTTTTTGGATTTTTATTTGGTACACTTAGAGTGAAAAAGTTTAGGCTGCAAGCGAAATAAAATATTGACAATTGCATAGCTTGCCATTTCAGTAATTATATTCATTTCATGAACAGATAAATATTCTTTCTATTTGAAGACTACGCATGGTAAATTAGAAATATTGTGTGTATGATGATTTTGATAAAAAGTAAAAAAAAAAAGAAAAAAAAAGGGAGAGAGAGAGAGCCTTTTTACCTAGTGGGAACTAAAGTAACATGTTGCAATTTCGAAATACGCAGTTAAAAAAAAAGTGAAAATAATGAGGCATTTAGATAAACAAAAGAATTCACAAACATAATTAAAATTCGAACCTAAATGCAATTTCTTTATTATCATTTACATTTCTTCCGTCAACGAATTTACGCTTCCTTTACAAGATCACTTGCACAAGAAAACTCATTTCTCTGATAGTACACATAATAAGTCCCCGTTAAACATTTACATCCAAAAAATAGATGGAAAATTTATCCAATCAATCTTAAATCTATTATATGCCAATTCAATTCTAAACTTTCCAATTTGGCCAATTTAATCCTAAACCTTTACAAAAAATTCCAATATAATCTTTTCGGCATATTTTTGCTCGAGTCTGTAGACATAGCGGTGTGCCATGTAGGATAGTCAATAAAGACTAGATCGCCACATCAATGATTTCTGGTGAAAATTGACCACAATGATTATTTTGAAATTTCATGTAAAGATTTATGATTAAATTGACAAAATTGAAAAGTCTAATGTTGAATTGGCATTCGTATAATAAATCTAAGACGGATTGAATAATTTTATCAATAATAGACGCTCAATATATAAATCCATGGTTGAATCTAACTTTCTATGTATTTGTCTATTTGTAAACACAGTGAAGATTTGGAGAGATACCAACCCTATGTCACAACCATCACTACTACTGAAAAAGATTTCTACCCTATGAGATGGTTTAGAAATGCAGGAAGATTTTAACCTATTCTCATACCCTGCTTTTGCTTAGGTTCTTGATACAATTCAAAGGTTCCTCTCCTGTCTCAACAGATGGCAGCACCAGGAGCAACCACCACTCCCACAGGCCTTCTTCAGGAAATACTTACTAACATCCCCATGCTCATGTCAATCTCTGAGTGGTCCAAAATGAAATGAGGAAGAAAAAAGACAAAAACCCAACACAAAATGAAATCTCCGAATCAATCATTGACTCACTAAACCTTGGAAAATCCAACCACATTTGGGCAAGGAGGTTTCTTTATAGGTAAGTTTGGACTTAGAGATGGAAATTTTTTGAATAGTGATCTTGAAAAGGAAAGAAAATTGAGTAACGGTTAGCATCAGGGATGGAGGAAAACAAGCCGGCCAAGCCGGCTCTCTGAGAAGTGATTTTCGGATTTTGCTTCAAAACAGGGGCAATGACATCGCCTCTCCTCTCTGGTCAATTCCTTGAGTACATGCCACTCTGTATCTTCAATCCTCAAACGCTCTTATAAAAAGTCTTCGTTGGGTTCTCTCGTTCTTGATTACTTGCTGGGGGTGCCTGTACTTTGTGATACTGATTCAGCACTGCGAAGAAGATTCAGTCATAAAGAAAAGAGATGGGCTCTGAAGAAAAATTTGGAGGGCAAGAGCTCTCTCTTTCTCACTCTGACCCTGTTGTTTTAGAGCTCAACCGCTTGAAAAACCTCCTCAAAGGTTCTCTGTCTCTCTGTCTCTGGTTTTATCAAGAAAGTTAATGCACTGTACTTTTGAATTCTGATGGTTTAGCATGGAGCACTGGTTTTGCTTAATGGAGGCCCATCATGGGTTTAAAATGTCATGTTCGACATGATGTGGAATTCTTGCTTCTAGACAAAATTTTGGCTTTCTTATTGCATGAAACGGTGCAATACTTATGTTGGTTCCGGCATGGTCTGCTTTCTGTGTTTTGATAACTTGGGAGTAGTACTTTCTTTGGTTCTTAATCCAATAGTTCGGCGTGAGGTTATGTCTTCGGCAGGACCACCCTTGCGTGACTCCCTGTAATTTCCCCATCCGGAAAAGATTAGTTGTCTTGAAGGAGTCATACGGAACTCTCCTGTCCATAAATGATGTTAGCACAATTGACATGAAAAAAAAATGCAGACAGCTGACCTTGTTGAATGAGAAATGCTCCTGGTTTTCTGTATAGTTCATTTAGTCTCTGGGACATTTGTAATGTCGAGCATTTTTCAGATAAGTTACATTGCCGATTGAGAAAGGCTTCTTTTTCTTTTAATCAGATGTTTATTGTTGCATTGTTTCACAATATCCAGCATTCTTACTTATAGATGCTCAATGCAGAAAGGGATAGAGAATCGGCGAATGCTCAGAGTGAAATCAAGTCTTTAAAAGCTAGTGAAATTCTGAAGGATAAGGCTATAGAGGAGGTATGGGAAAATAATGGCATTAATCACGTCACTACAATAACCTGATATGTGTTAATTCAATCTTTTTACCAGACTAGGCCTTCAATTATTCATCAGTTCATGAAAATGCTCTGTACACGAGGTTATATGTGCTTTCATCTTGATTTTGGTGTGGCAGCTGAAAAATATTGTTCAGAAACTGGAGGGAAAACTTGCAATCACTGAAAATTTTCTGCAGCACAAGGTGAATTGTTTCTTCGGATGATACATTAACTGCCTCAAGTCACAAAATGGGCTTAACTTTTCCAACTTCACTATTAATGCAGAACCTGGAAATCAAGAAACTTGCGAGCGAAAAGAAAGATGCATTGGCTGCACAATATGCAGCGGAGGCGACTCTTAGAAGGGTTCATACGAACCAAAAGGACAATGATTTGCCTCCTGTCGAGTCTGTCATTGCTCCACTAGAGGCTGAGATCAAAATGCATAAGAATGAGGTATCATATCCTCACTGAAATCAAGATAACAATGCGAAATCCTGTTGATTGCTTATCTTGAAGCCCTACTGTTGACACAATTCCCATGTTTGGTAATCAGATTGCAGAGCTGCAGGAGGACAAGAAGGCTTTAGAACGCCTCACTAAGTCGAAAGAATTTGCTCTGCTTGAGGCAGAGAAGATTTTGCGAAGCGCATTAGAAAGAGCTTTGATCGTGGAGCAAGTTCAGAACCAGAACTATGAGCTAAAGAGACAGATTGAGATCTGCCAGGCATGATCTTATCGTCCTAACGGACACAACCTAAAGGATCTCAATTAGAACAATTCGCAGCAATTTGAGTATGTGGTGATTCTTACGTAGTTTTTCTATTAAATGTGCAGGAAGAGAACAAGATACTCGAGAAGACCAACCGCCAAAAGGTTTTAGAGGTTGAAAAGTTGAGCCAAACAATTCAAGAACTCGAGGAGGCTATTCTAGCTGGTGGTGCAGCAGCAAATTCTATTCGTGATTATCAACGGCAGATTTCTGAAATAAAGGTACAAATGAGATCTTTGTATTCTAGATATCCACATTCTCATTACGTTAGTTGAAGTTTAGCTGTTGAACCTATGTCCTACGTTTTCTTCCCTCAGGAAGAGAAGAGGACTCTTGAGAGGGAGCTAGCAAGAGCCAAAGTTTCAGCGAACCGAGTTGCAACTGTGGTGGCCAACGAGTGGAAAGATGACAATGACAGAGTAATGCCCATCAAGCAATGGCTTGAAGAGAGAAGGATACTGCAGGTAATTAAGTTTCTCAGTGACAGAAAACTAGAGATTCAGTAATTGTGTCATTTTTTTGTCCTTTGGTACTTCTTTTTGTTTGCTAAGAAAAAGTTCCTATTTGTTGCTTCTTCGTTAATATGGAACTTCTTTGTGAACTGAGGGAAAATTGACTTTTATTTGAGAGATCAGAGATTCACAGCTATTTGAGCAAAATTTGAAATCTTCATTACAAAAGAGGATTAATGATGACAACCTTTACGTTGTTTACCAAGTGAAGAGAAATGCTGGGACATGAGGCTTTTTGCATTATCTTTGATGGAAATAACATATTTGGTCGTGCAGGCAGAGATGCAAAGATTAAGAGACAAGCTTGCTGTATCAGAAAGAGCAGCCAAGGCAGAAGCACAAATGAAGGTGAAGTATAAGCTATAGCCGCTTTGAATGTAATTTCTTTCTCCTTTCGTTTTCCTCGGAAACTGATGATAATGCTCTGCAATGTTGATCTCAGGAAAAATTTAAGCTGAGGCTAAAGACACTGGAAGAAGGGCTGAGGCGCGGGACAAATGTCTCGGTGAATGGAAACTTTCTTTGTGCATCACCAAAGACAGAAAAATCGAGTAAAATATTTAGCTTCCTAACGAGCAATGGTGGACTCAAAAAACGATCTTCATCGCAGCCAAGGGCTACTACCATTAGAAGCTCTCCCCTTCGGCAGCCAAATATGCAGGATGAAGCGGCGAATGTTGCCAGAGAATTCAACAGCATGAATAGTCTAAGAAAGAAATTTGCTTCCGAGGAATATTTGCTGAAAAAAGGTATGTGGGTGTCTAGAAATAAGGTCATTGATAGCACAGGTAAGGAAAATGCGGAAAACAAGACATATTCAGACGAAAGCATTGACAAGTCTGCCGATGAAAAGAAAACAGCATCTGGGGAAAGTATAACAGACAGCAATGGCGATGCTGAATTGGCAAGTAAAGGAAGTGCCAAGTTGGATGACGAAGACGTGGTCTCGGGCTTTCTATATGACAGACTTCAGAAGGAAGTCGTCGGGTTAAGGAGGTTTTCCGAGGCTAAAGATAGCATCTTGAATGCTAAGGAACAGGAAATTCAGGTAAAGTATGAGCAATCTCTCTCTCTCTCACCAAACCCCAACACCCCCTCCCCCCCAAAAAAAAACACACACAAATATGCCTGCACACATCCACAGATGCGGACAACCGACGTTGTGATTTTCTTTCAGATGCTAATGAAGAAGGTGGACACATTGACAAAAGCCATTGAAGTGGAGTCTAAGAAAGTGAAGAGAGAAACAGCAAGCAGAGAAAAAGAAGTAGCACAAATGAGAGTGGATGAGCTTAAGAAAATCAAGAACCTGAAATCGACCAACAGGTAGAAGTAGAAATCCTCTTTCACAAGGCTTTCGTGCTCGTAGTTTCTTGATTTACCCCATCATTTTTCTTCTGTCCTCATTTCTTGCAGCTAATTAGGAGGAACTAAGATCATGTTATTTCAAACCCTTCGTTGTCAAGCTTCCACTTTTGTCCGCTATATTTCAATGTCTCTTTTCTTGAACATTTGTCAGGTCGATCAAAGCATGACTTGAAAAACTGAAGGAGTAGATGGCAATTGGAGACTCCGCTATGCCGGCAACATCTGTTGATTTATTTTGTGTAAATATTGAAGGAAGAGAAAGAGCTTTACCATTGATTAACTAGCGCAATTTCAGTTCTGATTACATTGGTTTGTAAAATTAGAACTGTAAATTCTAGGATTGAAATGGGGGTGTGCTTTTTTAGTGCTTGAGATTGACAACAATGGTATTTCTTGCTCATACTTCATAAGAAAACCGTGTTTGCTGAACTGTGTATTGAAAAGTTCGCTCAGCGAGCCTACCTTATGAGAGATTGAACTCGATCATCTTCGAATATTCACAAAGTATAGGCTAAGCAATTCGGCTTTAACTACAATGAAACAGAGATATATTACCAAGGTCTCCCTTTCGCATAATCTACACACTTAACACAAAAGGTTTTATATCTAGGGATTGCCAGCTACACTGAAACGTCCTCAAGGCGACCCGTAACTTCAAGAGTTCTGGACTTCTGTTATAGTGGCTAAAGATGGTCGCCATTTCTGGCACTGTTTGTTGAAGCAGAGTCTGTTCAGTAATTGAACAGCGATTTCTTCAGGCACCATCTTGTCCCCATTTTGCGAGATTGACATGAGCTCTCGCTTGGTCACGATGACCTTTACGAAGTTGCTTTTGCATTTCTTCTGATCAGATGGTTCGGGATGCGACGAAGGGCTTTGCGGGTGCTCCGCATCTGGCATGATGTAGTATACTTCTTCAGGTTCTAGCATGCTGCTTGATAGAAATGATGAACAAGGCCGTCTTTCGCCATTGCTGAGACTGGATGTTATCTTCTTTACAGGAGTCGAAGCATCAAATTCCTCCTCTCCTCCATCAAAGAAAGCATGGAGATTGTCGTGGGGTCGACGAAAGAGAAGAATGCAATTTCCCATGATTCATTGTTCTCAGGAATCGGGATTCTTGAGTATATATACAGGCATGCTTTAAGCGATTCACGTTTTAAGTAGATAAACGTGCAAGCCATGACTATTATTTTATCAGTTCCTGCTTTCTATATAGTAGGACGAAATTTTATTGATCTCTAAAAATAATGACAATCGAATAATTTGCCATGATATTTTCTGGGAAGTCAATTGCAGACAATCAGAAAGATATAGTACCTACTGGGGAAGGAATGAGTTGATGGTAAATACTAAATTAATAGGTATTTAAAAAGTCATTAGGACACGTGATTGTCAACTGAAAATCCCCCCGAAGAACCTAAACAGCATATCTCCACAGATCAACCATTGTCAGCATAAAATATGAGATATATTACTACAATATCCTGTTTCTTAAAGTTAATGAAAATTGAGTGATTCAGTAGACGTGGATGCATATAACAAGCTGAAAGTATGACTAAAAATTAAAGCATACTGGAATGTTGTGGTTCACTTCAAAAGTTGGTTGATTTTGATCTCTTCTCTCATTTTAGGGGAAAAGGCTGTTTATCATCTCAACCTCAACTCAGACACCATCTAACTTCAGAAAATATCAACAGATCTGATATTATCCCAGACAGCTAAATGACTAAAGCCATGTTGAGTCAAATCATACAAGCTGACTGAGGGTAGACTCCCACCAGATGCGAGAAAGATGTCAAAAGCATCTGCTTAGGGTCAGATTGGACTTTATCTTCTTTCCCTGCTTGCCACTCTATCACTTCTTATGTTTTCTCAGCAGTGCCGACGCAGATACTGCAAAGGCATTAGTTCCAGAACCTGTAAAGCAATCATACTGCAGCATTGGATTTAATCATAAAAGAGACACTCTGCTAATCCATGTGTATTACATACTGCAACTCATACAAAGTTTGTTCCAGAGCAAGCAGAGAATATATCAGAAACGCCCAAAACACAGGAGAATTAGCTGCCTAAACAGAACATCGATTCCATCGACTCTCTGCATCAAGTTTTTACATCAATAACTGTCTCAGATTGTACAAAAAAATTACCCCCTCAGAGACAAATGCAAGGGAAGTTACAGGAAAGAGTACCTTTTGTGCTAAGGAGGACTGACTATATAGTGGTTCTAATGTTCCTTTCAGGCCCTTATGCAAGCAAGATTATGAAGCTTCTAATTCAAGGGAGCTTCTGGATTCCAACCACGACTGTGCAGCAATCTTTGTTGTCAAGAACCAGCCAACCTTATCTGGTGCCTCATGGAATGGGGCATTTAGCTCCTTCAAATGCGACTCGAAAACACTCGCTAGCCCTTTATCCGAGTACTTGTGTTTCCCATGTCCGGTGTTGATTCCTAGCAGTGGAGGAAGCTCCTCCCCGGATTGCAGTGCCTTGGACAGATCGTTAATCCAAACGTGTAATGCAGTCAGAGCTGCCCCAAGGGACAAACTTTTCAAATGTAGAGACCACTGAGTTGCAGACCTGGACTGCATGTCTGTGTAAATCTCAAGGGTAAGCCCTAGGTCTAGTAGCTCACAGGCCTTCTCCAATAAATTGGCATTGACACAGAGGTCGATTAAGCAATTGCAATAGGCCTTCTTTACATCAGCATTAATGGACTTAAAGAGTTCCAGTGCTTCCTCCTTAAAATTCAACTCACTGTCATGCTCTTTAATAAGAAGTTTAACCACATTTCCGAGCTTAGGATTAGCCTTCTCAATGCAGTAAACGAGCTTATCAAGATCCTCACTTGGGGTCTGCGTCATCACATTCAGGAGACACCCACAGAACCGGTCATCTGGAGTTATGGCCAACTCCAGTAGTCGATTGAATGTACTCACAACAGCATCTGTACGCTGGGTTTTTCCGTAGCATTGTATAAGTGACGTCAAAACAAATAAGTTAGGTTCAAAACCGGCCTCCAACATTTGATCTAACATCGCCTCTGCCTCCGAGACCTTTCCACTACATGAATAAATAGTAATCAGTGATGAAAATGTCCAACTGTCGGGCTGGCAAGTCCCAGAGCTCTTCATTTCCTCAAAAATCTCAACTGCCTCATCTATGTAACCAACATCAGCGCACATTGCCAGGAGAGTATTGTAAAGAATTACGTTCAACTGCATTCCCTTGTCCTTCATCTCTCTATAAATAGCTAGAGCATCTTCACTATACCGAGCTTTGCCATAGGCCCGTATAAGAGCTGCATAAGTGGCAAAACTTGGGGTAAACCCATTGCTAATCAACTCTTTGTACAAGATCTTGGCCTGCCACGGCCTCTTAGCTTTGCCCATAGCATCCAACAAAGTGTTATAGATAACCAAGTTGGGCTTCACCCCGACAGCCTTCATCTCTTCATACACGTTCAAGCAGCCGTCAAAATTCTTCGTCTGCCCATATATCTTAATCAAAGTCGAGAATGTGCCAACATCGACACGCCACTTTTCAGTCCTAGCCCTGTCATAAAGGCTCAAAGCCATATCGACATTACCAGCCCGACCATACGCGTCGATCATAGCCGAATACGTGACATCATCAGGATCGCATCCAAATTGAGGCATCTTCTTAAACCACTCAACTGCCTCGGTGGGCAGGGAACACATCCTAGCACAGCCAATTATAGTGGAAAAAGTCACATTATCAGGCTTCACCCCTCTCTCGAGCATTTTGGCGAACAGCTTCTCTGCTCTCTCCAAATCCCTGCACTTCCTAAACACCTTCAACGTCACATTATACATTATCACCTCCCGCCTCGGTCTTATCCTCTGCTGGAAGTACTTCAGCGCAAGCACCGCGTTCTCCGCATTCGCCATTTTATTGAGAACCACCACCGCGTCCTGTTCCAGTATCTTATCCCCCAAGCCCCTCAAGACCCCGAAAACATCATCCTCACTCGAGCCGCAGGAGTTCAACGACTCAGCCACGTTCACAAGAAGAGCATACCTCGCGTCGTACGACTGCTGCCGAAGCTTCGAAGCTCGGGGGCTATTGGGATTGACCCAGATGTAGCTTCTCGATGAAGAACCAATTTTGCCATCTGGGTTCGGGGAATCCGGGGATTCCGGAACTGGGTCCCGAGTTTCTTGAGCGACCGCGCCGTCCACGGAGACCTGGGTGGTGGCGCGGCAAGAGGGTTTCGAGCGGAGGGAAGGGAAGTCTGGTCTGCGCGGGAAGATGAAGCTTCTGAGCTTGCTGCTGGGAGGACAGGAGAGGGAGCTCCGGGGATAGTGGCGGTCCTGGAGGAAGGAGGACGGCGAGGAGCAGAGGTGGAACGCCATTTCCGTCCACCGCGGGTTGCTGCGCAGGGAAGCAGGGGAGAGCCTTATCGAGAGGAGATGTTTCTGTGCAATCTTGAACTGGGGGCAAATATGTCAATTCATAATAGAAAATATCTTTTCGAAATTAGCCCCTATTTCTTGTAATATAACTTTGTTGGCGAGGATAAAAGCACCTTTTAAGTAAGAAAATTATAGATGATGATATTAATAGATCCGAATGTTTCCTCATTATTCATTATTTATCCATGGATTTGATCGACAGCTTAAAAATGCTAGGTGTAGGAATTTTCCCTTTTCGACGTAAATAATTTTTACGGAAGTAAAATCTAAAAAACATATGAGAATTCTGTCTTTTTGGTAAATAAATTCTATATAAAAAGTGGAAACTAAAAAAAAAGTAAATTAATTTAAGATCATCACTTTAAATAGTAATTGAATGATTGAGAGTAATTTTATCATTTTGGTAAAAAGTAGGTGAATATAGTCATTTTTTAGAAGGTGGAAATAGCATCACCTTTTTTTTACCCATTTCTTCTTCTTCTTCTTCTTCCCTTGTAGCTTTGGTAGAGACATGACTTCAATCGTTGCCATGAAAGTTAGGGATAAGCTGTTTCAGATTCTATACAGATTCTACTTGAAATTTGGGACCTGCCATTAAAAGAGATTTATTATTTTTTGGAATCTAGAATCTATTATGTAGACCTTAGAACTTAGAATCCACCTTATCATAGGTTTTAAGGTCAGTTTCAAGGTTTATCCAAATTCTACCTATATTACTAAATAAATGTGAATCATCACATTTAATGACTACCACTTACTGTTACAATTTATTTACCATAACTTATTTTTAGACACACGGAGAATATGAATCATTAATAAAGTAAAAGTAAGTTGAGACTAGTGATTCAAGATTATATATTCATTATCAAATGTTATGGAATACCGTAAAATAGTGCAAACATATAGACCAAGAAAAACACAACAACTTATTTCAAGATCCGAGTTTTACCTATTTAAGACTTGGAACCTTACTATCGAAATAGGTTTCTTAATTTTTGAAATTTAGAACCTATCATGTATACCTTAAAACCTATAACCAAATAGGTTCCCACCAGTTGGGTTCTTAGGTTCTAGGCATTGTGCAGAAGAGCACCCTAATTAGATGAGATGAAAAGAAAAACAAGAATAATCAAGGACATAGAGATTTACATGGTTTGGCCAAAAAAAAAAAATAGATGAAAAGAAAAACAAGAATAATCAAATCAAGGACATAGAGTTTTACATGGTTCGGCAAAAAAATCCGAGAGAGAGAGAGAGAGAGAGAGAGAGAGAGAGAGAGAGAGAGAGAGAGAGAGAGATGATTTCTTATTAGAGAGTATTTAGATACAAGGTACAATGCTAAATAAATAAATACTTAAATCCCCACTTCTCTAATTCTAATAGGAAAGAAATTCCACCCTAAAGATCTTATCATTTTAGGAAACTAACTTATATATCTTTAATGATTATCCTCCAAATATTATGAATATCATGACATATCCCAATTACATTGAATTAGGACTATTTCCCATGAAATCCCATGTAGATAAGTTCAAAAATAGGAAATAAACTTCATAGAATTCAAGACAATATCAACAAATCTCCACATTTGGCTTGACTAAATCGCAAGCCTCCACTCAAACCAAGAAAATGAATATACCTCTCCTTCCACCATACCTTCACAAAGATATGCCCACACCTAGACTGGTGCAGCCTCCATCAACTTCAATGATAAGTGAAAGAAAGCAAGTCCCTATAGGACTTGAACTTCTCCATAGTAACTATCTTCGTGAGCATATCCGTAGGATTATCTTTAGTATGGATTTTCTTCAAAGCAATGCTACCATTCTCCATAAATTCTTGAATTTTGTGGTGCCGAACTTCAATGTGTTTTTTTCTTGATTATTCGTGAGACATATTGCGCTTTGATTATCGTAATATAGTGTAGCACCTTCTTGCTTTAAACCTAATTCCGTGACCAAACTGGATAGTCATATTCCCTCCTTCGTAGCCTCAGTTATTGTCATATATTCAGCTTTGGTTGTAGATAGTGCTATAGTAGACTGAAGCATTGCTCTTCATGAAATAGCTCCACCTCCAAGAGTAAGACGTATCCCATGATGAACCTTTGCTTGTCCAAATCATTAGTGAAGTTCGAATTGACATAACTTGCTAAATTGATTGATTCTCCCTTATTTAGGTAGTTCCAGCCAAATAACAAATGATCCACTTAATAGCATCCCGATATACCTTACCCGGATTGCTTATGCATCAACTAATGAGACTCACTACATGAGTCAAATTTAGTCTGTTATAGACCATAGCATACATGAGGCTCCCTATTGCACTGCCATAGGGTACTTGAGACATCTTTAAAACCTCCTCTTGTGAACTCGGGCATTATTTCTCAGATAATCTGAAGTGATTTGCTAAGGTTCTACAGACCGGCTTAGCCTTCCCCATGTTGAACCGCTCCAAGACCTTCTCAACATACTTTTTTTGATTCACCCAAGGCCTACTTGCACATCTATCTTGAAATATTTCCATGCGAAGGATCCTATTTGCAGCACTAAGATCATTCATTTCAAACTTGTTGCTTAATTAAAACTTTAGGGAAATGACGTCACTCGTTTTTCTTGCAGCAATCAACATATCATCAACATAGAGCATCAACAAAATGAGTGACTTATCATCCAAAACTCTATAGTAAAGAATCATACACATTCCTTATGTAGCCAATATGAAGCATAAAAGAATCAAACCTCTTATTTCATTGCCTCGGAGATTGCTTCAAATTGTGAAGTGATCTTTTGAGCAAACAAATGTGATTCTCTTTCCCTTCAAGCTTGAAGCCTCCGAGCTGCTCTATGTAAATTTTCTCCTCCAAGTCACCATGAAGGAATGTTGTCTTCACATCCAATTGCTCGAGCTCCAAGTCATACATGGCCACCAAAGCTAGTAAAACACAAATTGACTATGTTTTACAACAAGGGAAAATATCTTATTGTAATCGTTCCCCTCCTTCTGTGCATAGCCCTTAGCTACAAGTCGAGTCTTGTATCTATCTTGCTCTTTCTCTATTGTTGTTTCCTTTCTTCGAAGAACCCATTTGCAACCAATGACTTTGGGATCCTTGGGTTTCTTCACAAATTCCCATGTCTCATTCTTTTGTGACGACTCCATCTCCTCCATCATCGTGGTCACCTACTTTTCTTTGTGATCACTTTTTAAAGCTTCATGATAGGAGCTTGGGTGTTGAAGCCTATGATAAGAGCATAAGCAACCATGTCCTCAAAATTGTACCTCTTTGGTGCTAAGAGAGTGCGCATTCCTCGACCCATTGCAATGGTACGAGGAACTTTTACCGTTTCTTGAACTTTCGGAGTTTCATCGGATGACTTGCCATTCTCTGTAGATTCTCTAGCTTCAAGCTCCACCTAAATGATAGATTTATCATTCTTGTCTTCAGCAATTGTGTGTGGCACATAACTTGATTTTAACATTGCAGATTCATCGAACACAACATCCTTGCTTGTCAGAATTTTCTTCTCACTTGGATCCCATATTTTGTAGCCTCTCACTCTTTTCTCGTGATCGAGAAATATGCATTGTATTGACTTTGGATTCAACTTCGAGCTCTTTAAACTCTTCACATGTACAAAAGTAGGACAACCGAATATTCTTAAATTAGAATAATCGACAGTTTTACCAGTCCATACCTCTTCTGGAATTTTGCATTTAATTGCAGTTGATAGAGACAAATTCACAAGATAACATGTCATGCAGACAGCTTCCGCCCAAAACTCCTTGCTTAGTCCCCCATGCAGCCTTATGCTTTGAGCTCTCTCTAATAAGGTTCAGTTCATCCTTTCTGATACGCCATTTTGTTGGGGCATATTCATAACTGTGAAGTTATGTCTAATCCCTTCATTCTTGCAAAACTCCATGAATGGTGTTGATTTGTACTCTCCTCCATTGTCTGATCCCAAGCACTTAAGCTTCTTCCTCGTCAAAGTCTCAACTTCAGCTTTCCATTCTTTGAACTTGTCAAAGACCTCACTTTTGTGTCTCTTCAATGAATGTTACGAAGTATTCCTTCCCGCCTTAAATGGTGAAGGACCACATACATTTGTGTGTACATATTTGAGCATGCCCTTGTTCGTATTAGTTGCAACATTGAATTATACTCTATATTGTTTTTGAAATACAAAAAAAAATTGCAGAAATCTAATTTGCATGTTTTCATACCTTGGAGTGCACTCCTCTTATGAAGCTCCATCAATCCTCTTTCCTCCATATGGCCGAGACGCATATACTATAGATAGGTTTTACTATCTCTATGCTAGCATTTCTCTACCTTGCATTATGGTTCCTATAAGTCAATATAAGTTACCGTGCCTCTGTCCCTTTAGAACAACTAGAGCTCCCTTGATTACCTTCAAGACTTCACTTTGAGCTGAGTACTTGCATGATCCATTGGATTCAAATGCTTTAAATGAAATCAGATTCTTCCTTAGACCCGATACATGAGCACATTTGCAAAGGTTCTGATCATGCCATCAAACATCTCGATTTTCACAGTTCCAACTCCCATAATCTTGCACGAAGTGTCATTCCCCATGAGAATTGAACTGCCATCATATGCCTTGTACTCATGGAAGGCTTCTCGATGAGGACACATATGATATGTGCATCCAAATTCCAAGAGCCACGAATCTTCGAAGGTGTCATTCCCCAATGATATGGACAAGACGTCCCCATCATAGGTCTAAGTGCTGTCAATTACACTTGTTTCATCCAAGCTCCTCTTCTTTTTCTCGTTCTTATTTGAACAGAATTTCTTGGTATGCCCTTCCTCATTACATCTGTAGCATCTTTCTTTGAGCTTTCCCTTGGATTTTGATTGACCCCTACGGCTCGATCCTTGATCCATTGATCTTCTTCTTCCTTGACTGTTTTTCTCCTTCTTAAAGAGTCATTCTCCTAAAGATTTTGAAATACTTGCCCTTTTTCAAGTGTCGTTTAAAATTAGGGCAATAGTTACCTCTCCGATCTCCAAGGTTTCCTTACCATAAATGAGCATAGTCACCAAGTGGTCAAACGAATCCAACAACAACACCAACAGTAGAAGCGCTATATCTTCATCCTCGAACTTTACCTCCAAGCTTGTAAGTTCACTAGTCATCTGATTGAACAAGTTAATGTGTTCCAATAGATCTCTTCCTTCATTCATATGAAGTGAATATAATCCCTTCTTCAAGAACAACTTGTTTGTAAGGGATTTCATCATGTAGATGCTTTCAAGTTTGAGCCATACCTCCGGAGAGGATTCAATTTCCACCACGTATTGAAGGGCTTTGTTTGATAGATTCAATCGGATCACCCTACATGCCCTCTCCTTCATGTTGGCCTAGTCATCGTCAGTGATGGTGGCTGGCTGTTCAATCTTCCCAAAAGAACCTTTGATAAATCCTGTTGAGTCAACAAATCCTTCATCCTTTTCCGCCATGGTGTAAAATTATTCTTCTCGATGAATCATTTGACATTGAATTGAACAATCGAACCTTTTCTAGCCATCTAGTCAGAAGTCACAGTACAGGAACGGAAAACCTAGATTGCTCTAATACCAATTGTTGTGCAGAAGAGCACCCTAACTAGATGAGATGAAAATAAAAACAAGAATAATCAAGGACAGAGATTTACAAAAAAATCCGAGAGAGAGAGAGAGAGAGAGAGAGAGAGAGAGAGGATTTCTTATTAGAGAGTATTTAGATACAAGATACAATACTAAATAAATAGATCCTCAAATCCCCACTTCCCTAATCCTAATAGGAAATGAATTCCATCCTAAAGATTTTATCATTTAGGAAACTAAATGATATATCTTTAATGATTATCCTCCAAATATTAGGAATATCATGACATATCCCATTTATATTGAATTAGGACTATCTCCCATGAAATCCCATGTAAATAGGTCTAAAAATAGGAAATAAATTTCATGGAATTCTAGATAATATGAACACTAGGTTCTACCTTGAAACCATGCTTACCCTTTATGGAAGCTAGCCTAGCCACCATCACTGTCGTGTTTATGCCTAGGCATTGCAATTGTATCAATATAAGAACATATTTGGATAAAGTAATTATTGATTCAATTCGTGATAATTGCAAAAGTAATTTTGTTTTCTTAGAAGATACTTCAAACTTTTCTAGAACCGGTTTAGTTGGGAATAGAATTGGTCAAAACCATACCTGGATAGAACTAGGTTTCAAACTTGGAATTGGGAATAAACTAGTCATGGGTCAATTCTAGCTTGCGAAATTGGGAACCGGATCAATTCCTCTCAAAACTGGTTGATTCAGGCTACTTTGGTCCAGTGTTTAGATTAAACCGGATTTAATGCTTATCCTTACTAATAATCAAGGTGACCAACGATATACACTACACCCTACTTTTTTCCCTAGCATGGCAAGTGTCCGTATAAATTCTCAGTGGCACCACGTACCAATAATATCTCACTGTGTGAAACTTACTTCAATATTTATATACACTATTACATAACATAAAGAGATCTCCTACTTTTAAAAAGAGCACAATATTATTGTCCTAAATTATTCTCCGGTAGAATATAAATTCTATCAAAAGACAAGTAAGTAAATTAATAATTTTATTTTATCTCTCATGTATTTCAATTTTAAAATTTGAATTTTTTCTGTGTAAAGAACCTCATGAAAAGAAGTTCAAATCTTAAAATGTTTTTTTTTTTAATCTTTTCAAATCTGTGTTTTATTTATATTGTGTAAATAATTTATTTGACTCAAGTATTTCGTGATAAGGTGATATTGAAAAATGATAAATCTTTTAAAGGTCTTATAAACGACTTCCCCGGTGCACTTCCTAAGTGTACTCAATAAGGAAGTTGTTGATTTTCAATGCATCAATTACACACATCACAAGGGAGGTGGTATGTTGAAAATTACTTTCCTTGAATGATACTTAAAAAGTTCAACTTTTTCGGATTAAGATAGGATAAGCTTTTATGAACGATCTATTAATAAAAGGGAAGATCTACACTGGAGAGGAAGAAGATATCACTGGCCAAGGAAACCCTCCAAGGAGTTTTTCTTCCCTTGCTTGTGAGATGTTGATGGACCGCGAATTGGACCGCACTACTGCAAGAGCTCTTTTGGCTGCCCAATGACTTGCCATAGATGAGTGTGCGCTTCATGGCGGTTTGCCATTGCCAAAGAGGAGCACAAAGCGAGGACGCTAGCTCCTCAACTCAGCAACCTAGCTTCACATTGAGGATAGCTCGTAATTATCACTTAGAATGGGGTGAATAAGTAATTAAGCAAAATCTTGACAATTTAAAGCGGAATAGAATGAATCAAGATTAAAGTCTCAATAAGGGATGGATTTTGAAATAGTGTTCAAAATATGTTAATCATAGTATTGGACTTTTGAAGCATCCAAAGAGTGTGCAATGGATGATAACAATAAAAAATAAGAGATAAGCATAAAGAGAAATTACACACAAGGTTTATAGTAGTTCGGCTTAAATTAAACCTACCTCCATTCTTTTATGCTGACAACTTACTGGCTGATATCCACTATATGATCAACAAGAGATTACAACTTTGAGTACATAACACTCAATACTAAATCACATTATCTCACTTCGTCACTCTTTTTGTATTTCTCGCATGATCACAAACTTTTAAGCTCACGAAAGAAAAACGTATTTGGACTTTAGAAAAATAGATTCTTGGCCTTAAATACTCTTTCATCTCTTACTTGCTCCTTAGCTTCTTGTTCTCCTTAAATATTCTTTCACTTCCAAACTAGTCGTAGGACAATCTCTAGAGGATTATCTTTCAATTTATTTGTTGGATAGATATATATTAAGAAGATTTGATGGCCGTTGAGTGGCAAACATAGAATCTCCACTTGACTTTGATTACCCATACAATCAAAATCTCAATTTCCTTAAGTAGAGCTTTTTCTTTGGAAAGTATTTGTCTCAAGATTGATTTGCCAATCAAATAAGATTGAATGAATCAAATCTTTCTTGGTGTGATATCCAAGGCAGATAATTAGTTGTTATACATTTTGGACTTCTGTCACGTTTTGTCAAATTATTTCGTTCTGAACTTTTTATGTTTTGAACTAGTTACGTTTTGAACTTCGTCAGATGGGAATAAGAGTAATTCTCTCAGTTTTTATCTTCGATATAACATAAGCTCATTTTCTCTAACGTAGACTTTATTATATGTGCTTGATTGATTTTCTGGATCAACATAAGTCAAGATAATTATCAGACTTACTAAAATCTCATGGACAGTTTTGTTAACATCAAAATGTGCCGGGAGTTTTCTCAACACACATAACCTTTGCTCGGACGGATATTGCTTTTGTCGAGCCTGAGTCTCCGGCACATCATGTTCAATCCCAATTTGCGTGTTAGCATCGAACTGCCCAAGTTAAAGCAATTCTACGTAGGTCCTGAACCGAAGCCCACCTCGAGTCCGTCCTCGTCCTTGGAGTACGCCGTCACAATCTTTATGTCCTTCTATCGTTATCATCCGATACTCACATTCGCCCTGTCGGGAGGACATGTACGGATGGAAGTGGCGTGTGATCCTGGTTGTAAGCCCAACGTCTAGAACTGATGCATTGCAAAGGGCGGTTCTTGGCCAGAGAGGCATTCAAGTGGATAATGACTCAGGATGCCGAGGGGAATGTATCCCGTGGAAGCACGGCTGGAACTCGAGCACGGGTTCTTTGCGGAGGAGACCGACGGCTGCTCATATCTCGCGGGATGTTGTGGCTCGTTGTTGGTGGTTTGGACAATCCTTGGTGGCAAATTGGGTCAATTCCTCAGAGGAATCCGAGTCTTGGAGGTGGATCTGGAGAGGGGCACTCAGACAGGGTGAAGAGCTTGGGGCACGGACTCAGACAGAGGTGAAGCTTGGGAAACGCATTCATCTTTTTGAACTGTTCTTCATTTTCCGTGGAAAATTGTCCAATAGTTCTAAACTATTGTATGTAATTTGATCCTAAACTTTTAAATTTAATTAATTTAATCCTAAACCTTTAGTCCTTTCGGCTAATAACTGAAAATTGCTAAACAGTTTGAGATGATTTTAAAAAGAAAATTAAAAAAGTCATCTTCTTCAATGCTGACTATGCCGCATAAGATGCTACTGACTGAATTGTCATTTCAATGATTTATGGCAAAAAATTAGCTAAAAGTATTACATTGGAAAATTGTAGGTTTAGGACTAAATTAATTAAATTGAAAAGTTTAAGTGAAAATTTTGTTATAATGACATTAATGGATCTGAATACTTCCTCATTATTCATTAAATATCCATGAATAACCAAAAAAAGAAAAAGAAGCTAGATATCTTGGAACTTTCTCTTTTTGACAAAAATAATTTTTATGGAAGTAAGATCTAACAATTAAAAAAGCATATAAGAATTTTATCTTTTTGGTAACTAAATTCTATATAAAAATAGAAAAAAAAAAAGAAAGTAAATAAATTTGAGACCTCCACTTGAAACTGCAATTAAATGATTGAGGGTAATTTTATTTCTTTGATAACAATTAGGTGAATTTAGAAATAGCGTTGCTTTTTTTTTTTTTATGTCCCATTTCTCCTTCTCCCCTCGTAGCTATGTTATAGACATAACTCCAATCGCTGCTATGGAAGCCAGTCTATCGACACCAATCTATTACATGTAGCCACTAGGGGTGTCAACGGTTCGGTTCGGTTCGGTTTTTTTGAAAAACCGAACCGAACCGAACCGTTAAAAAAATCTTCCGAACCGAACCGAACCGAACCAAACCGAATACGAACCGAACCGAAATTTCGGTTCGGTTCGGTTCGGTTTTTCAGTTTTTCGGTTTTTGGTTTTTAACCTTTGATTTTCGGTTTTCGTTTTCTTTTTTCTATTAAACTCATATTTCTCCACTTTTATTTCTCCACTTTTATTTGTTGGTTCGGTTCGGTTCGGTTAACCGATAAAAACCGAACCGAACCGAAAAATTTCGGTTTTTAATGAAAACTGAACCGAATGAAAACCGAACTGAAAAAACCGAATTTTTCGGTTCGGTTCGGTTCGGTTCGGTTTTCGGTTCGGTTACTGACACCCCTAGTAGCCACTATCACTACCATGTTCAAAACTCTCCTTACATAAGCGGGCACGAAGTTTCGCACTCATACCCAGCACCAGTGCACAGCGGCGGCCTTCCATAGTCACAACTGTGCAGATCCCATGATGAAGAGGCTTTTCCATCGCTGCAGCAATCGCAACACCTTGAGTAAATAGGTCTCCAGCATCTGCACTCATGGGCTGGCCACCCACACCCATCACGGCACATTGGTGGCCTCCAGCATCTGCACTCGTGGGCTGGCCTCCCACATCCATCATCGCACATTGGTGGCCTCCCGCAGTGACATTTACATGGACAAACATACACCCAGCCCATCACTTTCACTGCCGAGTGTGGTGGTGGAGGAGGAGGAGGAGGTGGTGGTGGAACAATTTTGATGCAGATAATGATCTCTCCTTCCTTGCAACATATCTTTTGTTGGACCTTCTCGGGATCGCAACCCACCACTTTGATCTTCACTGTGTTTTGTTTCTCGTCGAAGGTTGGATCTTTTACTTCTGCATTCACAAAGTTTCATTAGCTCCATGTATTATGAACACTCGGTGCTATTCATCATAAATAGTAGCAGGAAAAAAGATGCAATATATAATAGGGGATGATCGGTTCCCGGTCCAGTTTAATGGAACCAGTTACTATTGTTTTTCGTGTCTCCATGCAGAGCTCAAAACAAAAATTATGCTTCTAGCTGGATATCTTATTGTCCAATTATACTTATTTTCTCGAGAACAATACACTAAACCCACTACTTTACTTTTTTTGAGAGAGAGAGAGAGAGAGTATATTTTGTCGGTCCAATCCGTCCGGTTCTCCCTTAAAACGGGGAACCAGACTGCCTAGACACTGGTTCCACTTTTAGGAATCAGAACTGAATTGACAATCCCGGGAACTGGACCTAACTGGCTAGTTCGGTCTAGTCCGGGCAGTTTTTAGTTCAGGCAGTCCATTTTGCACATTAATTGAGGTAAAGGCAAGGGACTCACGAGGGATCTCACACAGGATTTTCCTGATCTTCTTGTAACAGCGACGACATTGAAGATCCACTTTGATCACCATTTCTGTGACCTACAACATTGAAAGCGAGCATAACAAAACTAGCTACAACATTGGGAAAGTATGGTCAAGTAGCTAAGTTTGAAAATTTAGATGAGACATCAAGATGAGAAGAACAAGAAGAGAATCGAATAGAAGAAATCAAGAAGATCGATGAGATAAAGAGGCAAGCTGAAGTGAATGCAGATTTTGTACCTGCTCTGCCATGTTTCTCGAGCTAATAAGATGAACTGCCTCCTGAACAAGTTCGCCTGCTTTAAATAGCGAAACATGAAGGTTTCCACGTTGGTTCTGGTGTCATTTTCGCGTTGACTATTAGGAAGAGCTTGCGTTAAACTCATGACTTTACAGTATTACATCACCACGTCATCTGCATTATTGGGCTTTCACTTGTTTTGCCTTCCATCATCAACAGAATTACACTCGATCAAAGTCGGTACAACAACAGAAACAGGAAAAGCACAGAGACGACTGCTAGAATTTCATAAGTGAGTGTGGTGGGTTGAACCATACCATTTACACGTTTCGACGTTTCGCCAGTATATGCAATGGAAATCATATGGATTGCCCATGGATTATGTTGCAAAACATTCGCTCGAACGGTAATTAGCAAAACAAAAAGGTAACTCAGTTCAATCAATGTGACTTACTTCACAGGGAGAAAAACACAAGGTTCAACTATCGATTAAACGATACAAAGGAGATTAGAATCATACTGGAGTCACTCAAATAGGTTTGGCGTTTTATAGCCTTCAACCCCACCCAATAACTTGCACAATGTTTAATTCCCATCTCTTCTCACAAAAAAGTTCACAAATATATTCATGGGATTTATTAACTTCAAACATGAACTCGTTCTTTCATGGATGCACTTCACAATCAGCACTTGAACTCCTGAAAATTCTCCATGAATTCCACTGGAAGCCACCAAGCAGGAGATCACATTCTGCACATCAACGGCATTGAACAAACAGCACCTCCTTGGAGAATATTTATCTTAAACTTTTAAATGGAAACTTTCTTGAGCAGTCTCCAACATTTGACTAGGAAATTGCCGTTCTTTCCGCACCAACTTTACATGGTTTGATCCAAAGTTCAAGTTGGTCTTTAAACCCACGACATGATTTTAATAAAGTATATCAAACAACAAACTATTATGTTAGACCATATTGGAATATTTATGAAATGTGTTAGGAGTGATCGGTTCTGAGGTGGGTCGCTTCCCACCCTGAAACTGAATCAAGTATGGTAAGTTACCTGTTTGTGAAACTAGGACCAAACCAGACCAACAGATTTTCAATCCCGGAACCAGTGATTTTTTTTTTATTTGGTTTCTTCTATTCCCTAAATACGAGAGTTCCCTAATATTGAAAGAAAAAAAATATTTTACTAATTATGATTTGCTTCGGAATAAAAAAAAAAAGGAAATGAAATCATGGCTAGTCCATCAATCCAATACGATCGGTCCGGTTCTTTATGTGAAAAGTAGCTTTTCAAACAAAAAAACAAAAAATATATGAAACCAAACTATATCAGGAAAATAAA
Organism: Eucalyptus pauciflora; assembly: GCA_007663325.1. Taxonomy (NCBI): domain Eukaryota; kingdom Viridiplantae; phylum Streptophyta; class Magnoliopsida; order Myrtales; family Myrtaceae; genus Eucalyptus; species Eucalyptus pauciflora. The sequence continues at coordinate 853,484 of VMYD01000019.1, forward strand.
GGATAGTGGAACTGGAAAAACAAAAGACAAATTGAATAACTCTCCTATCGACGATAGGCTAAACTGTACGTCCACAATTTGATTGGCAATGGGGATAAGGATCATATTAGCCTTCGGAATAATTCTATTTTGTTTTTCTCCATGCCATTCGCAACCTTTTACTATTGCATTGTTTTTTTCACGACTAAGTAGACAGCTCTAAGATTGGGGACTGCGAATCTAACAATGGAATCCATCTGTGTAAAGAGCATGAGCTGTCGATTAGAAAGAAGCAAGAAGCTTCCTTTATCAAGCCATTATCGCGTGGTAAAACAAGGAAATGAATGGCTCGCCAGATTTGACTTACCTACTCTAGGAGGAGAAAAGCACAAGATTTAACTAAAGATTAAATGATACAACAGAGTACAAATTTTAAACTTTGAAAAGAAAAAAATAAAACTTGTCGATCTGTCTCCAACATGAAGTAGGTAATTGCCCCATTTTTCTCCAAACCGACTTTCCATGGTTTGATATTAAGCCCAAGTTGGACTTTGAAGTCGTGACATAATTTAATCAAGGTATATCAAATTCCAAAAGGTTATGTTTGACAATTCACATAACTTGCATATAACTCATACAACCAAATCAATATGCACAAAGTGCATATCATGAACTGTAGCATCGTGGAAAGAAACAAAGAATCATTCTCCATCAACAATTGACCAAATTACACAGACACGAATTGTCTGGCAATGTATATTAGATTTGAAAAATGATTGGGGACCGTGAACGTAGTAGAGGAATTCATATGTGTAAAGTGTTGGACGCAAATTGCGTAACCCCAAGATCTCCATAACCAGAACAAGAACATGCATAATTAAGCAGAAAGAATTAACGCACCTGTTTTAAAATCCATCGATCTTGAAGCGGAAGCGGAAACACAATGTTCCACGCGCAAGTCCTTCTCCTCTATTGCCCTCCATATCACTGGCTCAATGAGGCTGCCCTCCTCACGTTTAGCGTTAGGTAAACGCCCCTTAGGTGAGGATACGTGTGAGAATTAGGGTTAGAGGAGAGACTTAGCACTATTTATAGAGTTTCCAGCAAGGCCCCCTCATTACGGGCCAGGCTCAACTCGGCCTACACTAGCCAGCCCATATTAGACTAATTAAGAAACCTTCTATCTCACCTTAGACCAATCCCCGTAAAATGGTAAACGTTAAACGGTAAATTACAATATCAATTAATGTAGTCCACAATTAAGAAAACTCTTACATTCTCCCACTTGGACTATATTAATTGAAATCGTACTGTATGTGCGCACATTGGTCTAGAGATAATTCTTAATAGTCAATCCTATTCCATAAAGTCTCAAACACCGAATCATGGCGGTAACTGCATGTATACACACAGAGCCTTCCATGGTCACGAGTGTTCTCAACTCTATTGATATGGATCCAATATGGTAGTGTGTCAAATTGATAACATCTCTCATAGAGAGATCTCATTTGTCAGTCACCATTCTCTTACCTTAAGCATCACAAAAACTTGTGCCACTAGAGAATGTCCATTCTCTTACCTTAAGTGTCACAAAAAAAAAAAAACTTGTGCCACTAGAGAATGCATTTATGGTTCCATGAACCCACATATGTCTTGTCCTTACGGTTAACCATTCTTTATGTATAACAAGACATATGGACAAGGCTAATAACCGGATGCCCCTAGCCTTCACTCAAGGTTTATATAATACCTTGAGACTTTATCAATATGTATTCAACATAATAGCAATACATTATACTTTTAAATGCACTGGCACAAGGTACACATTTTAATTAGATTTTCTCAATATCTAAATAAGGACAGTGTGATGGATACAATCCATCACTCTTAACAACAGGAGCAATTCCTGACTTACACTGATGTATATTGAATATTTCCAATATACAATCAGCAAATGTCCTCCGAGAAAATCTAATATAATATGGCAAAAACAATCCTTACAGATCTTAGTACAAAATATATAAGATCTCTCAAGGTCATTACTTGTAAACAAAATATCATGTACATAGAGTATGAGAAAAAATAAATTTCCTCCCACTGACCTTGCAATATATTGAATTACTTTGTTCTTAATTGAACAAAATAACAACACTATGAAACTTTAATAATATTGTCTGGAAACTTGCTTAAGACCATGAATTAAGACTTTTCAGTCTATACACAAGTTTACTTAAATCTGCTGCAAAATTCTCCAGTTGCACTTATATATATATTGTATCTTTTTGACGTAACTCCATATAAAAAATAAACTATCAATGCCACGTTCACTCTGAAAGAATTAGTAAAGAAATAATTATTTCTTCACTAACTATCCACCCCTCTTTCAGAGTAATATTATTATCCTTTTTTTATGGCGTTTAATCACATACTTAATTAAGAACAAGAAACGACATTTATATAAGTTGCTAAAACAACCATGTAATGGATATTGTAATCATGCTCTCACAAATAGACTATATAGTCTGATGGTATAAGTAATTGTCTTTCTCTAACAAATCTCCTTACTAAAGCTGCAACCACTTCATTCTACACTTGAGAGGTTTAAGAAATTTCATTATAAACTATATCAAGAATAGTACATTAAACCTCAACAAGTTTAGTCTATGGTACAGGAGATTCCATAATTATCTGTATAGATAAAGACAAAAACACAGTAACCCTCATCACACTATTATCTTTAATAGTTTGAGAGCAGTTATCCTCTACAATTACGTCGATCTTAAGAAATTTTAGAGTATGTGATTCCATAATTCTTGTACCTTCTTTAGGGTCATAAGATCAATACCCCTTTAACTATCTAGATAATATACAAAATAATTCCGAGTTGATTTGAATTGCAATACACTTAAAATTGGATTAGATAATCTCACTTTTGCATGACACCCCTAAATTTAATATGATTCAAGTAATCTATGCCCAATCTATAACTCAAAAGAAGTTTATAAAACAACTTTGATAATGACATTTTTTGTATGTGAAAAAGTTGCTTTCATAATATCAACCCATAGAAGACTGGATAAATTAGTTTTACTCATCATACTCATCACTATGTTCATTATGATGATTCATGCCTTTTAGCCAAATCTTCTTGTCAGGATTTTCAAGCATAGTAATTAAATTACCACCCCATAATATACCAAGTATTTGACAAATGACCCTTTAAGCAATTCACTATTGTCATACTTGCCAAAATACTTATCGCTGCAATTAGGCCTGACAACCTTTAAGACTAATTCTAACCAATTTATTCTTTATCTCGGTCAATTTTACTTCTACAATAATCTATAGAAGTCTTTAGAGAACCGTTAAGAGTAAATAGAAAAAAAAATTGGAAACAACTTTTTCATCCTTATATGAGATGTATATATCATTAGGACTTAAACACAATCTTTGCATATATCTCCTAATTTCAATATCAAACAAGACATAATTTCAAGCAACTAAGGCTTCTATCATCTTATAACAGTGCAGTTCACAGACAAACCTCTTTTCTAGTGTTCCAGAATGGAACACTTCATGGACAGTAAGCAAATTTTATTGCATTCTCAAGTAACAAATCATATGTCCACAACTTAAAATTTGAAGCAGTAAAAACCTCAATAATAGTAGAGTTATTAATTACAGAAAAAATGTGACTGAAAAACAAGCAATGTATATATAATTAGCATCATGTGAGCAATGTGTAACTTGACACACAAGTACACATCCAGAGAGTTACATGCATAATCATATAATCACATTTGGGCAGAATACATGATATGCAGTTGTACACTCCCCACATGATAGCGGTTATGAGAATATATTCCAATCTTCGTGAATTCATCACCTTTGGACAGACGAACCACTAGGATCAGTCACTCTTCCACCATACCATCATGTATCCCTCCATGAACTAATACACAATCACCTCCTTTGGGAGTATGACTACACATTAGACCAGGAGACATCCCAATCAATATACGAGACATAAATTTCTCAAACCCAATCAAGCGTGCCACTTTGGCGGTCACTACTCAATTGAATCCTTGAAACTCTCTCATACCAGGGATATAAATTTTACTCCTCACATACACCATATACATGTGATTTTAGTTTAAGTGATAGGGGCAGCATATCACCAAAATCATATATCATGCTAATTACATTGCTTCATAAAAATAAACTTTATTGTAAAATATTGATGAACAACACTCACAAAGATCATGACATAACATACTAGTAACCCAACACTTATATTTCCAAAATCACAGAAAAATACAAGAAAAAAAAACGCAAAAATACACTAAAAATACGCGTATTTAGGGCTTTGTATGTATTTTAACATCTATAAAATTATCAAAAAATAAAATAAATTCACCATAAGATAGAAGACGGCCTTACGAATCCAACGCTGCCAACCACGCGCCCGCACGCGCCTCTTGAGTGCGCGGCGCGAGGAGCCCACGCGCGGGTCGTCAAAGGACCAGTCAAACCGGTCCGACCGGTGGACCGGTTGACCGGGTTGGGTCCGGTCACGGGTCGGGTCGGTCACCATCCGGGTCGAGTCGGTCGGTTCGGTCGCTGACGTCAGCGGGTCAGAACCTAGCATGACGTCAGCAGATCGAATCCGAATTCGAGTCCGGGTCGCTGACGTCACCTGACGTCAGCGCCCGCGTGCGCCGCACGCGCGTCCAGCGCCCCGTGCGTGGGGGCGCGTGAGAGCGCGTGAGTGCACGTCCTCAACGCTCGGCTGTGCGTGGCTGCGCGTGGGGGCGCGTGGGGCCTCCCCCGGCGATGCGCCGCCCACGGCCTTGATCGTCTCGTCTAGCCCAGTAATAATATGTGATTTAATTTTACTTTTACAGTCTTTAAAAAAATTCGAAAATCACAAATTAGGGCAAAATTCAATGCGTTCAAGTTCTAGGGTTATAGAGGCTCTGATACCACGTGTTGGACACAAATTGCGTAACCCCAAGATCTCCATAACCAGAACAAGAACATGCATAATTAAGCAAAGAGAATTAGCGCACCTGTTTTGGAATCCATCGATCTTGAAGCGGAAGCGGAAACACAATGTTCCACGTGCAAGTCCTTCTCCTCTATTGCCCTCCGTATCACTGGCTCAATGAGGCTGCCCTCCTCACGTTTAGCGTTAGGTAAACGCCCCTTAGGTGAGGATATGTGTGAGAATTAGGGTTAGAGGAGAGACTTAGCACTATTTATAGAGTTTCCAGCAAGGCCCCCTCATTACGGGCCAGGCTCACTAGCCAGCCCATATTAGACTAATTAAGAAACCTTCTATCTCACCTTAGACCAATCCCCGTAAAACGGTAAACGTTAAACGGTAAATTACAATATCAATTAATGTAGTCCACAATTAAGAAAACTCTTACATAAAGAGCAAGAAACCTGTGACTGGAGAGACAAGAAGCTTAAGAAGTTCAAAGTGCGTGGCTGCTGATTATATCTTAATGCCGTAAAACGATCGTGCATGTTAAATAGAGGGGTGTGCATTTTAATATTGCTGACATCCCTAATATCTCTAATAGTGCACATGGGAAAGTTCCCTTAATTAAATACTAGTGTTGAGCACCCGCTAGAGGGGTGTGCAAAAGTAAATCAATTTGTAAGGATAAAATATAAAAATTGAGAATTACCTCCAGAAAAGGGGAAAAAAAGAGTAGTTATTTTAAAAGTTGCCGAAATGATTGGTGGATGAAAGTTGACAATAATCTTTTGTAAAGGTTAATTTTGGAATTAATAAAACGTAAGATGAGATGGTCTTTTGTTTTAAAATGTCTAGAATTTTATTTAGTAGCCAAAATTGGTAGGCTCATGTAAGCACCAATAGTATATTATGTGACAGTAATGTTAGACATACCCACGTATTATCTATAACTCATTAAGCATGCACGTTTTAGGGCTTTTATATTGTTATTCTACTTTCCATAAACAGAGATGCGCAATTTTTTTTGCTTAGATAAAGTAAAAAAAAAAAATGATTAGCTGGCGATTCCATATAAGTTATCAAGATATAAGTAGGTACAGCACAATTTTATCTAAAGTCCACTTAATTTAAATTTGTTACAAAAAAGGAGAAGTAGAGAGCAGCCCATAAGATTTAATTTATTGGATTATCATTCAACAATTTTTTAATCTTACAATTCAAACAAATTTAAATAATGAAGTAGGAATAATGATCTCAAGTTTAATTTAGTCATTCGAAAGATTGAAACAAGATGACATTTGAAGAACATTTAATGATAAAGAAATCCAAATACACTAGAATAAAAACGAAATTAAAATTGCATAAAAAAAAGCCAAAATTTCTGTCAAAATTTTTATAAATCATTAAGTGAAAATCATCCATATTACTGTTAAAACATACTTCTTGCTATTAGTGAGATGATTGTATACATATTGAGTATAGTATGTTACTGTAAAAAATTTGACTGCACAGAAGCATGATTTTGTATGGCGATGTATAAGTGTATATGTGTATGGTATAACTGATGTGAGGATGAACAAGGTGCAAGGCATACAGATGAGTATTCAAGGGATAAGGAAATATAGTTTCATGGTTTTTATGTGGAGGAACACATATGATGTAGTTGGAATGGTGAGGGAGCTAAGGGATATGCATTTCAGAACATCCTCCACACACACTCTTCCATAAATAATTCCCAGCTTATTTATTGAGGGACTCCCCCGCCTTTAGACATGCAAAATTCTCTTGACTTTCTACAATATCTACCGCCACAGGAAGATTGCACAGCACAAGTACAGCTGGGTCTTTTTGTCCTTTCTTTTGCCGACTTAGAAATGGTAACTATACCGTTCAACGATGGATGTTCACATGCATATGTTCTTCAAGATTTTCTTCCTGATTAAGTGGAGATTTAGCTGCTAAGGATTTGATTTCAACTTCCAACTTGTTCTTCAAGACTTTCCAATCTAATTGCTTGACTTTTCTTCTTCGATCTTCTAAAGCAGCCCGATAAGTCCGGATAGTCCATGGAAATGGATCACAATTTCCAATAGTTTCTTTAATATTTTTGACAAAAATTTTCTACTATAAGAGACATCATTACAAAAGTTTGAGACATAACTTATTTGAATTGATAATGTACATATCAAACATAGCCAGTAAATAACTGAACTATTATGAAAAATGTTTATAATTTTCTCACGTTATAAGTTTAGAAGTAAACATATGACTTAAAAGAGAGACAAGAATACTATAATATGGGTGCTCACTTAAGTGCCAAAAATTTTAAACATCAACCACTTGAGTGCCATTGATGATTTGTCTCTCGAGAAAATCCAATGTAGCATTATTTAACAATATATCAACTAACGTTGGACATTTGCTTATGGTTTTCCCATAGCTAGGAAGTTATTGGACCCCAACATCTTCTTGGATAGCTTCCATGTGCTGCATGTAGCACACACGACCCATCGCTTTTGGACATTTGCTTCTATCCTGGGCCTTCTACAGTGTCTTTTCAGGTGAGTCAGATTTAGATTACACTTTGGAGCTGATCAAACTTTGGCATCATGAAGGACTGCAAGACGCCTTGTCCTTCAAGTCCTCCATCGTAAAAGTCCTGAAGTCGAATAAGATGGTAGAAGGAGTAGTTGCGACGAGAGAGAGAGAGAGAGAGAGAGAGAGAGAGAGAGAGAGAGAGAGAGAGAGAGAGAGAGAGAGAGAGAGAGAGAGAGAGAGAGAGAGTCCTTGAGCTCTAAGTACTTTGCTGCAAAAGTCCCTAAAGTCCAATAATGGTAGGAATAGTAATTACAACGTTTTATTGTATGTATGAGATAAGTACAAAAAAAAGTCCACAATCTTGTTGTGAAAGTGAAATTAAGTTTTACAATTTTCAAAATGTACAATCAAACTCTATTGTTACACTTTGTCAATTTGGCTAATGGAAGATTCTAACATGACATTTTAGTTTTTTTGTTTTTTTTTTCAAATTATCTCTTATTATTATTTTTAAATCTAATTCAAGTAAGATTCGAGGTAAAAAAGGATTTAGATCAAAACAGTGGTTCATACTTTACTTAAAGTTAGCATCACATAGGAAAGAGAAAAAAAAAATCATGTTAGCATTTTTCATTAGCTAAGTTGAAGGAATTAAATGAAGGACTTAATCGCATCACCTCCTCTTGTCGTCCAACATGTTTGCATATTTTGATGCGAGAAATAAATTCCCCTTTGCTTTGGAAACTCGTTAATGTATCTTGCAAAGTGAAACCCATCCTCAATCATGAAAACTCTACAACTTAAGCATATTTTATTTATGATTAGGAAGATCATGTTATTGTGGTCTTGTCATCATTATTTATTGTGAAAGTTTCATGAGCATTCCTGGTACTATAGTTAAACTCGATGAAACACTCCCATTTTTCGAAATTGCCTCTTCACCCTCAAGAGGCGGGATGATGATCCCCTTTTTCAGAGATCTGACCCCATTTATATTAGGATTCACAAATGGACTCCTCATTGTCTCACCTCTAGGGTTTAAGCCTCTCTAATTAAAAGAATCAAAGGTAAATATGTTGATGCTTATCATGATTCAATCAACCCAGATCGCCAGTTAAGCCTTTTTTTTAAATTTTTTTTTATTTTGGTGGATTGCTTTGCTTTGCGCTTCTTCTTCGATGCTTCTTTTTCCCTAAAGGAATTGTTGCTTACCAGTTTCAGCAATGTGAGTCTCGAACCAACGTGTCTAGCCCGAATTTGCCATCATGTTCTTGACTTGTCTCTTCTTTCGTTTTCATGGCCCGAGACTCAGTGCTTAGGCAAGAGATCAGACCCAACCTGACTATCTCCATCACCCTATACCTCTATATTCTAGGCAAGGTTTAACAAATTATGTAACTTGGTGAAAGAACTAATTGAAATGCTGCACATAATTCGGAGTCTTTTCGATCCCTAGAACAACGAACTGACATGGCATACTAGGCTTTGCAAACTCATCGAACGAACAATCGTGTCTCTTTTGATCGAAATCTCGTTAATTAATCAAGTGTATTGAATTATTTTTTGTATAGAGTTTCAAACATACCAAGAAAGATAGAAAAGAGAAAATGGGCCAAAGGAAGTTCACTCTAGAGGTCTACAGACGCGAGAGCTATCCATAGTAATGAAATGTAGCGACGGCCCTTGGATCTAACATTAGGAAGTAGACAATCATACTTGCAACTTCACTTGGGGAAAGAAAGTGAGTGATCCTACCTGTTGATACCTAAATTTTGGTTAGGTATTTTAAATTAATTTACATAGAAAATGAGGGATCGATTTGACCCTAACAAAAATATTTTTTTCATCAATTAGTTCCTAGTTTTGATGATGATGATAAGAACACCTGCTAGAGCTGGGTCTTTGCGCCCAGCCCATTTTCCCTCTTTTTCCCTCTTCCTCATGCAGGGCCCTAAGCCCATCCCAGCCTTTTTCCACGGCCTGGCTCCTCTGCCTCCTCCTTCCTTCTTCTCCCTGCCCCCTTCTCCCCTCCGCCTTTGCAAGTCACGCACAGCAACGCCAACGCGCTCAAGGATGGCCTATGGCAGAGAGAGGAAGGTAGGCCGATGATGGAGAGGACGTCTCATAGATGCCTTCGATGCCGAGATGAGACGCTGGTTTGGCCAAGGAAGAGACCGGTCGGCATGCCAAAGACCATTGGCCGAGGCTTCCATTGACTGGGCCCCCTTCGCCTATAAATAAGGCGTTGGGGGAAGCCCTAGGAGGAGACGGCTGAGAAAGATCAAGGGCTGTGAGCTTCGAGAACCTCCCCCGAGAGACTTTAGGAGAGGCCCGAGGGCGTGCAAGCTGAGATTTGAGGTTGGCCAGAAAGGGAGGGTCAAATATGAGTGAAAGGGTTCTGGATCTGCGAGAGAGGGGTTGAGCGAGAGAGAAACTAGAGAAGAAGGCCAGATTTGAGCCCGTGCTTCAGGCCCATCCGAGCCTGTCGTTAGCGACTTGGGTTGGTCCCAACCTGGGAATTCGACCCGCGTCGTTTGTTCTTATATATAATATTATATTATAGTAAAAAATAATATTTTAATAATAACAAAAAATAATAAAATAATAAAATAATAATTTATTTTTCAAAAAATCAGAAAAGTCCAAAAATATCCTATGTTTTCCCAAAAAACGAAAAAAAATTAGAAAAAAAAGTCAAAAATGATTTATGTTTGCAAAAAAAAAAAAGATTGAAAATCCAAAAAAGGCTTTTATGTTCAAATAGAAAAGGACCAAAAAATGTTTTTCCTCCACAAATGCATAGAAAATGCCTTAAAAATCTAAAAAGATTTAGGGTTTAAACAAGATTAGGTATCGAAAGGGCATTAGTGATTAACTAGTGTAATCAAGTCCTCGATCCTAGTTTCTCTAGTTGCGTAGGAGCGAATATTTCTCCTAATATTTCACTTGGGTTTCTAATCGACCCACCCAAAATTGATTAGTGGTGATTTTTTTTTAAAAATTAACTTACATGTTAAAAAATTTAAACCATAAATTGTGAATTGGTGGGCTTGGGAGAGCTCGGGCTAAGCCTAATAGACCTAGCCGAACAATTAGTCTCCGCCGACGCCCACCTAACCAGGCGCCGAAAAAGGAGGTCTCGACACTACCTCGCCCTTGGCTAAGCTAAGGTTACAACCATTGGGGAATATACCTTGGAGAATAACTATCCTGCAAAGGACTTTTCTGGCATTGACTTCGTTCCAAAACTCCTGCCTAAAAAGATGGCTTTAGAATTGGTTGGAACTTCTAATATGGGTTACATCGATGGGCCAGGGGATGCACCATTATCCAAGGCATGGTCTCATTAGCTCTATTATGAAACTTGCTTTTTCGGCGACTATATATCATACTTGGAAAGAGCAAAATGCCCGGATTTTCAATCATTCTTATAAAACTACAAAAGGAGCTTTTTTACCAGATTTGCGTAGAAATCAAAGGTAGGATTTCAGCTTCCAAGTTGAAGTACTCTAATTCGACCCATGACTAGTAGATATTAGCCAATAGGGGCTCCTTTCTTGCTATCATAGAAGCGTGAAAAAATGTCGTTTTCTTGTCAAGCTTCTGTGTGAAATTGAGCTATTATCAAACAGTTTAGGATGTCACCCTCTACGTTTGTCTTGCAAGGCAATTTAAAAGAAGAGCTATTATCTTGCTTGAATTTCATTTTCCATCACACATGAATCCATTACGGCGAGGATGAGTTGTGTTGTGACTTCATGTTCCTAATGTCTTACAGTTCTTCGATGACTGTCGTCAAATCATAGAGATCAAGACCAATAGTGAGACACGAAACATGGCCATTCAATAGTGCACTTGACCTGCTCTTTCACTAAATGAATCACCATAGAGGCAAGCTAAAGACATGAATATGTGCTGAATGAGAGGATGAGAGGAGACATGAAAAGGACTCGATTTTATTTAATGAAGAAATCAGCAAGCAACAAGTCATGTTTTGAACATATTTGACCACATATATCACCATACTAGGCCACCAACCTTATCAATCTTTCTATATCCACAATGATAAAAGATGCCTAGATAGCCCTAAACGTTTGACTTACGTATATTTCACAAAGTTCCTACAATAGTAATTGACATGAGAAACTTTGAATTTGATCACATAAAGGTGCATGTAGTGGCCATATCTTAACTAATCACACCACGACTCTCACAAATTGGTCTACCACATCCATTCACCCATCACTGGCCTCCCCTGCCCAGGATAGGAACCTCTATTCCCACCTGGCACTCACAAGCTGATCTTCCACATCTATCATAGCACATCACCAGTCTTGTCACACCCCGAACCCTGAGCACTGGGCGAGCAAACATCCCTCGACAGTCGATTGAATTGCAACATCTTATGTTGCGTCACCGACCCATTCTTTTTATCTTTTGATTAAACGCATGCGGAAGCAATTATATAAACACCTAGTCAACCAACAATTAATAGGGATAGTACACACAAGGCAAACATTTCTGAAATACTGCTTTTATTTATTTGTTTGCTAACCCCATGAAACTTAATATTGACAAGTCCTTACACTACAACTCCCTACCAACTATCTCAAAAATTAGCAAGGGGGTCAGGGTTAGCCTAAACTTCACTAACGCGAGGCCAACCAAAAGTGATGCTAGACATGCCCACGTCTTGGTCCATTGGAACCCCAAACTGCACGCGATGGTTCTCCATATTACGGGTCTGAAAATATTTAACAACAATGGGGGGAGATATAAATCTCAGCGAGTTGACAGCCTAAACTTCGATTAGGACGCAAATTCGTCTCGGAGGCAGCTTAAACATGCAACGCCGTACAATCTTACCTCACCTTAACACACCCCTACATATTAGTATGTCACATATGCCATTATCAATACAATAAGCAAAATCAATAATCAGAACACATAATTCTCATGCATCAAGCATCCATATGGGTCCTGATTATAAGGTAAAACCTTTTTTGGCACGTCCTATACCGTGCCTAACAGTTTTACTCCATAATCAAGCGCAACGCATTATGATCATTCACACGTGTTTCGATTATTACGAGCCATCGGGCCATGACCAACACACGAGTTGGCAGTCTTCCAGCATAATTGGGCATCGTCCCTCCCATCTAGCACGACATCGTCTATAACCCCCGCCTAGATGGCATTCCATAAAGAGCATCGGTTCGACCTCAACAGCGACTCGGCATTCGGACCCTTGCCGGGCATCCGATAAACATTGGGCATCATCCCCAAACTCCTGTTGGGTAATGGGTTCAATTAAATGACCATACAAGCATGCCAACACTCAAGCCAATTTTTATCTTGCGTCAATTAGCCCAGTGTAAAAGAGTTCGTGCTTAAGTAATAAACCTCGGAAAATCTTTACACTTAAAATTCCAGTAAAATAATCACACGTGGTCACGTATTTAAAATCATTTCATCAATGTGATAGCCTGAATTTTCATATTTCATTTTCGATCAAATAAATCGGGCATTTCGTCAACGTGCCGATAGTGCTATTCTTTGAGCCGATCACTCACAAGATAACTAGACTATCTGGGGAAGTAATTAAGGAATTTAAATGCAATGGACTTAAGAATTCGACCATGAATCGACTACTCTGATACCATAAAAAAGGGGATGTCACGTCTCGATCCTCGAGCGCGTGCCTATCCCTCTCTAGTCGATAAAAATTTTGCAACTTCCCAGGACTATCCGTCGACCCTTTTTACTTTATTGCACATGCGGAAGCAGATTATAAATCCCTTGACAGTAACCATCTTGTGAAAAAAAACAGAACAATAATTTCACAAACAAACATGCCTTTTAAACATATGTTGAGTCAAGTACAAGAGTCTATGGTCAAAAGACTACAAAAGATTGTTTTCCAAAAGAAACGATCCTATCCGACCCATACTTTAGATCACCTCCTCTCTGCTCTAGATCCTTCACTCGATGACCCTAAAAGTGGTTATATAATAAGCAGTGAGACAATGTCTCAGCAAGTCCATGCTCTAAACTTCCACTAGGAGGGAAAGATGCTAAGAAGTGTCCTAAGCATGCAATCACACAATCAATGAGACTTACCTCGTCTTAGTTCCACCCTGCAAGTCAGCATAGTTCATATCACAAACCAAAGCAATACTTAAGATCAATTAAATGGGAATGCAACACTCAATTCTTAAATCAATATAGGGGTCCTGATAATAGAGTCAAATCGTTATGACACATCCCATACCGTGTCACACAATTTTGTCCCATAATCAAATACATTCAACTCAATTCATCATGCGTTTCTAGTTTTGATCTCGGCATATAGCACGGCCTACTCTCAGTTCGGCGGTTTTCTGGCATTGTCAGGCTTCGTCTCACCCCATTGAGTATGGCACATCTCTTTCAGACGGCTTTCCCAAAAGAGCATACGGTCTAGAATCTATTACGACCGGCTTCCCTTTGTCTAGGGGTATCCCAAATAGGGATAACGTCCAACTCAACAACCCAGGACGATTTCTCTTAATTATCACACGATCACTCAAATATGGCCCAGCGCACCATGCATTGCACTCAAATGCTTTAATTAAAATGGTGAACATGGCCTTTTTTCTTCGAATTAGAAATATGCACGACAATAGTCGTGTGTGGGTACACAATCAACTCAACTCAGAAAAATTGACATTCTTCCTTTTTAAAATCACACTATTTTATATATTATATAAAACCATTTTCGGTGTTAAAATCCGACACTCGGGATTTTCTGAGTAAATATTGAAAATCACAATTTTTGGAATTAAATACTAAAAATCCAATCATCACTCAATTTGCATAATTTAACACTCAATTGTAGAAACTAACCACACCATTGCAATCAGCACGAAATTTCGGTTACCGGCTATTCCGGCCTAATTTCCATAAAAATAATTAATAAATAATTAATTTCTAAAATTAATTAATTAATTCAATTTAATTTCTAAAAATACTAAACTAGGCCAAAATAATTAAATTAAATACCAATACGGACCCAGAAAATTCCAAAACCCTTCTAGATAAATAATACAATATACTTAGGCCTTAACTAAATCATGCTAACCACCTAACATACTCAATTAAATAATTAAATCACTAATTTAATCTAACTAACCACCTAATTCCTAATTAAATAAATCTAAACACCCCTTAGCATCAATAACCTACTAAGAAGAGTTTAGAGTATAAACTCACCGATTAATTGCGGAAACCGGTACACCGCGACGACGGCGCGACAGCAGCCTGTCGCGACCTCCTTTTTTTTCGACGCCTGATCGGGGCGGGCGCCTAAGGAGGCTAATGGCCCGGCTAGATTAATTAAGCCCGGACTCTCCCAAGTCCGCCACTTCACGACTTTAATGGTCAAAGTTTTTAACCCGTAAGTTAATTTTTAAAACGGAGTCGCCACTAATCAATTCGGGGTGGGTTGATTAGAAACCCATGCGAAATATTGGGAGAAATATTCGCCCCTGCGCAACCAGAGAAATTAGGATTGGGGACTTGATTACACTAGTTAATCACTAATGCCCTTTCGGTACCTAACCTTGTTTAAACCCTGAGGTTCTTTGGATGTTTTAGGGATTTTCCACGCATTTTTGGGAAAAACATATTTTTTGGGGTCATCTTCTATTTTTTGGACATAAAAGGGATTTTTTTGGATATTTGGTATTTTTTGGAAAAATACAAGTTTTTTTGGCTTTTTTTTTTGGATTTTTGGCATTTTTTTGGAAAATATGGAATTTTTTGATTTTTTTTTGATTTTTTTTTTGGAAAATAAAAATATTTTTTTTATATTTTTAAATATTTTCTGCTTTTTGGAAATTAAAAATATATTTTTAATATTTTTCGAAAATAAAATATTTTTTGGATTTTGATTGTTTCGGAAAATAAATAAATTACTTAATATTTATTTATTAAAAAATAAAAAAAGGGCCGATCGCATTCGGGCCCGGCTCGGATCTTTTTCACTCTTTTTTTTTTTTTTTAAAACGACGCCGTTTTGGGGGAAACGGCGAAACCCTAGAGGAACCGAGTCATCTGCCCGACCCGACGACTTGACCCGGCGACCCGCTCCCCTCGGCGAAACCCTACCCGACCCGGCTCCGACTCGCGACCCGGCTCCCCAGCCGCCCCAGATTGCGAACCCTACCCGATTTTCTAGGTCCGGATCTGCTTCGCGACCCGGAAAATCACAAACCCTAGGGTTTGCGAATCCGCGGCGCCGGGGATGGAAAGCGAAGCATTGCGGCGGCGACAGCAACGATGGCGGCGACTATGACGACGGCGACGGCGATGGAAAGCGGTGGGGGACGACGGAGACGGGTCTATTTTCACCTTTTCTTGAACGGAGACAATGACGGCGATGATGCTAGCTCGAAGGCGGCCACGGCAGAGGCGGACGGTGGCCGCGGCGGATCTCGGACGGTCGGATCTGGACAGATCTGGCACCGGGCTGCCCTCTCTCCCTCGGGCTCGCCCTTCAAGCTCCCCGAAATCTCTCGGGGACCTCTCCGAGCTCACCACACCTTGGCCGGCCTTCCGCTCGAGCTCCCTGAAGTCTCTCAAGGACCTCGAGCTTCAGCCTCTCTCTCTCTCTCCCTCTGGTTCGCCCTCTGTGGTCCACCTCCCCCTTCGTCGACGGTGGCCCCCCTCTATTTATAGGTGAGGGGGGGGGGGGCGGTCGGCGAAGGTCGACCCGCCGGTTAGACCGCCGTCCCATCCGCCCTCTGCGCCTCCTCCGGTCACGTCCCGTCGCCGCCTGCTCCTCCCTGCTCCACGTGCGTCTCTGTTGCTCGCCTGCTCTCCTGGAGGTGCGCCCTTCGCGCGTGCGCTGCAGAGGCGGTTGGAGGAGGAAGACGACCCGAAGTGGGCCGGGCCGGAGGAAGATGGGGCGCGGGGGCCCATGTGGAGAGGGGGGGGCTGCTACTCTCTTTTGCTTTCTTTTTCTTTTTGTTTTGTTTATTTATTTTTTTGAAAAAGATAAAATAAAACAAAATAAAGTAAGACTTAATTAAATGAAACGAAATTTTAGGCGTCAACACAGCCGAAATCCTAATTTTCGGCGGTGTCGACGGACACTCAGGCCAGGCCTAACTGGGCCCAACAAATCTCAGTCCAATCTGAGATTTGCTTTTGAAACGGGCTGGGCTTCAAGAATTTGCTGGACTTTCAAAGGCTCAATTCTGCTGGGCTGATTCTTGTGGGCCTAACTTGCGTGAAGGTTGGGCCGAACCAACTTGCTGGAGTGGATGGGCTGAAGAACAGCTGATTTCACGCGACTGCTGGGCTTGCTTTGCTGATCTCGTGAAAGATGGACGAACAACAGTCAAGTTTGGTGGAGGGGACGCCGTTTGATGGCTCAACGGCCAGGTGGAAATCGTGAGGGACGCTGGCAAAGAGAGGGAATTGGGCGAAGGAATTGGACGGAGCTTCGAAGGAATGGAGAATAAAAACAAAGTAGGAGTAGATGATGTTCGGATAAGGGAAGAGAGGCGTGTGAAATGGGCTGAGCAGCGGACACCTGGCCGTTGAGCCATCAAACGGCGTCCCCTCCACCAAACTTGACTGCTGTTCGTCCATCTTCCACGAGATCAGCAAAGCAGGCCCAGCAGCCGCGTGAAATCAGATGCTCTTCAGCCCATCCGCTCCCGCAAGTTGGTTCGGCCCAACCTTCACGCAAGTCAGGCCCACAAGAATCAGCCTAGCAGAATTCAATCTTTGAAAGATCCATCGAATTCTTGAAGCCTAGCCTGTTTCAAAAGCAAATCTCAGATTGGACTGAGATTTGTTGGGCTCAGTTAGGCCCGGCTTGAGTGTCCACCGACGCTGCTGAAAATTAGGATTTCGGCCACCGTCGCGGTGAACCGGTTTCCACAATTAACCGGTGAGTTTATACTCTAAACTCTTCTCAATAGGTTATTGATTCTAAGGGGTTTGTCGATTTTTTGTACATACGCAATGTGTGTGGACCAGTTGATCTTAATTCTAATAGAGTAAGGATGACAAACATCGAGTTTCATTGTTTTTATTAGAAAGGTTCGACCTCAAGATTTCCTTCGGATTAAGATGGGATAAGCTTTATGAACGATCTGTTGAAAGAGGGGTGGATCTACACCGAAAAGGAAAGGGATCACTGGCCAAGGAAACCCTACGAAGAGTTTTCTTCCCTTGCTCGTGAGAGACCTTGATGAGTCGGAGAGGTAGAGGAACCGCGGATTAGGCCGCACTACTGCCGGTCGCTCCATGGCTTGCCATAGATGAGTGCTCTTCATGGTGGTCCACCCTGCCAAAGAGGAGTACGGCACGACGAGACAAGCCCCTTGACTCAGGAACTTAACTTCACATAACATTTGCTCAGATGGATATTGCTTTTGTTGAGGGCGCGTCAGCGGCAAATTAGGGTCAATCCCAATTCCCGCGTCAGCATAGAACTCCCTGAGTTCAAGCAGTTCTATGCAGGTCCCAAACCGAAGCCTCGCAGCATCCTTGAGCCCATCCTCATCCTCGAAGGACACCGTCACGATCTCTATTTTCTATCGTCATCATTCGATACTCACATTCCACCTATCGGGAGGACATGTGTGGAGGGAAGCGGCCTGTGGCCCAGGTTGTAAGTCCAACGTCTAGAACTGATGCATTACAAAGGGCGATTCGTGGCCATAGAGGCATTCAAGCTGATGCTAACTTGTGATGCTGAGGGGAATGTATCCTGCAGAAGCGTGGCTGGAACTCGAGTACGGGTTCCTCACGGAGGAGTTCGTCGGCTGCTCATCTTGTGGGATGTTGTGGCTCGTTGCTGGTGGTTGGGACAATTATAGGTGGTAAATTGGGTCAATTCCTCAAAGGAATCCGAGTCTTCGAGGTGGATTTGGAGAGGGGAACTCAGACAGGGCGAACAGCTGGGGGAACGGACTCAGACAGACGTGAAGCCTGGGGAACGCATTCATCTTCTTGAACTGTTCTTCATTTTCCGTGGAAAATTGTTGAAAAGTTCTAAACTATTGTATATAATTCGATCCTAAAATCTTTAATTGGGCTAATTTAATCTTAAACATTTAGTCATTTCAGCTAATAATTGAAAATTGCTGAATAAGTTAGTTAGCGTCGACCATCCTAAGTAACACTGCAATGCTAATGTAAATAATTTTAAAAAAATTCAATATTTTTTATTTTATTTTATTATATCAATGCTAGTTGTACCATGTGAGATGGCTCTAACTGAATTGCCATTTCAACGATTTTTGGCAAAAAAAAAAGAAAGTTGAAAGGTATTATATTGACATGGAAAATTGTAGGTTTCGGACTAAATTGATGAAATTGAAAAGTTGATGATTAGGTCATACAATAAGTTTAAGACTTTTTTGACAATTCTTCCACCACTGAGTCTTGTTGAATTCCTGATTTTAAATCAAAAGCATCTACTTCACGTGCTCCAGGATTAATGCTTATAACATGGATGATGGAAAAATCGAGACGTACTTCCAAATGACATACAATCTCAATCGTTCGAGTGATCGTTCGAGTGTGACCCGAATGGTTACAACTTGGGTTTAGGCATTTCTTCGTATCAATTTCGATGTTAGATTTTGATTTTAAAACCTATTATGTGGTTCTTGCTTGATTATCTCAGCATTGATTGTTGCAGTTGCATCAAGAGCTCGAACTGCTTCTACCAACACTAATATAGGTCGGTTAGGTTGAACTCTTGATTGATGCACTATGCTAAATCCGCCTCCTTAGACCGTACAAAAGCATGTCCGATTCTCTTTATAGTTATTTGGGTTTTCAATGAGCTACTTCTTCTAAACCTGACCCAAGAAGTTATCTCAAATTTTAATTAAATGTGATGCCCCGTACTGATGGTTGCATCCTGGTTTTTGAAGTTCCTTCATATCGATTCTTTTTAATATTAGATGTCGAATTCAAAACCTAGTATGTGGTGTTTGCTTTATCATTTCGGTGTTGATGTCGCAGTTGCATCAGGACCTCGATGTACTTATGCTAAAACATTAAAGTTTGGATTGTGCATTGCACATGGCTTGGTGTTACTAATGACAAAAATCGTACCCATCAATATATATAGACCTTGTAAACAAGCATTTTAACATGACTTTGACTTATGGAGTGAATCATAACTTGTGAATGACATTAAACAATTTTACTAAGTACTTCGATCGATACACACCTATAGATTTTCGGAGCATACATGACTGGACTGGCTTTTCATAATGCTTTAACAATTTATGAAAACCTCAATTACATAAATGAACGGTTGATTTTTATTAGGACATCGAAGGAAGTGTCATGCGAAATAGAAGATCCACATCACGATCCATTAGATATCATGAAAATCACAATCCATGGAAATGAAAACCTTGTTTCGACTAACATCACCAAACTCTCTTTACATTTGAAGGCAGGGTTTATCGGGCTGGGAGTAGCAGGGATCGCTGCAAACCGGTGGCCATCCATGACCACAACCATGTGGCGTCCTTGATGAACAGGCGCTTCCCGCATTGCTTCGGTCGCAACACCCTGGGTAACTGGGTCTCCGGCATCCACACTCGTGGGCTGGCCTCCCGCACCCATCATGGCACATCGGTAGCCTCCGATAGTGACAGTTGCAGGGACAGAACTGATCACAACCCCGACTATGACAGGAAAGACAAACATTCACATCGGCCATCACATACACTGGCGGGTAACCTGGCACTGGTCGAGTACCTTTTTTTTTCCAGTTTCCCCTTGATCGCCTTCACCCTGTTTACTGCCTTCGCCGCCTTCACCGCCTTCACCGCCTTCACCGCCTTCACCGCCTTTTCCACCTTTATCACCTTTTCCGCTCTTTTCGCCTTTACTGCCTTCCCCTTGCTCTTTCTCTTCAGGTAAAATATCGACGCCTTGAACGAAACATCTTCCCTTGCACAAGATCTTTTGTCGGACACACTCGGGACTGCCACCCGCCAACGTGATCGTCACAGTGTTTTTTGCCTGGTCGTAGTTTTGGTCTTGGACTTCTGTGTTCGCAAAGTTTTCATAACTCCATATGTTAAATACTTCATGTTTTTTTATCAGAAATAGTAAGGATAGAGCTGATGCATATGCTTTTGATAGAGAGGAAACGAAAGGAAAAGAACCAAGAAATTATGAACACAGCAGACCTAGAAATTATTTTGAACATGACATATTCAATAGAATTTTTGGAATTTATTCAAAAAGTTGAGGAATACTAGGACGGAGTAATTTATTTCGTCTTCTCAGAATCACTGAAAGTAATAAAGATCATCAATAGAAGTTTCGTCAACACGATTAGAGCAAATGATAGGTACGCATTTTGAATAATTGACCAAGGCCAAGGCAACGAACTCACGCGGGATCCCACACAGAATTTTCTTGATCTTCTTGCAACAGCGATGACACTGAAGATCCACTTTGATCGCCATCTTCGTCGGCTGTAGCATTGCAAGCATAAAAAAGTTAGAGAGTCCTATCTAAAAACCTTAAGCATATAGCTAAAAGGAGGCCACATGCATATAAAAATCATATAAGTCTGTGGACAGACGATGTGCAATATTTTAACACCCCTTCTCACGTACAACTCGAATTAGGAGGGGCACATGGAATATAATGAACAAGGAGCCGCACATGCGAAATAAACTAGGATTGAACTTGGTTATCATATTATGTTACAAAGTTAACCTTAAAAGCTTAAACCTATAAGTGGAAAGACATCATATACAAAGCTCATATAAACACTGTAGAAAAGCAATTTGCAATACTTTAACAACAACACTGAATAAACTCATAACAACTCATGACCATAAGCTAGTAATAAGAGCAAGGCACGGAGTTGGGGACATTTCATATAATTGCATTAGCTACAATAGAAGATCATGAAGATCTCGCTCTCGCCCTCTCGATATTTGAAGGAATGATCGATGAAGAGAAATGCATAATATGTTCTTCCAAGCAGAAACATAGATAATTGAATAGAAGATAGGGAGAAGATCAATGAAGTGGATAGGTAAGCTAAAGTGAAGGCGGATTTTGCACCTTCCCTGCCATATTTCTTGAGCTAACAAGATGGTTGCTGTCTAAACAAAGTTCACCTCCTATAAATAGTGAAACGTGAAGGTAGGTATGGTAGTTAAATAGAGGATAAAAACAAAGAACTTGAAGGTACGTAGAATTGTCTCATTTTCTATTATTAGAAAATGACGTCCACAGCATAAAATCACCTACATTATTGGTCTTCCTGTTGGTGGCAAAGATGCATTATAAACAACTTCCATGATAAAAAGGGTGGGAAAAAGACACTACAAGTGCCTTATTCATACGATGCTCGCTCAGGTATTATAAGTTTTTTCAATTACTTGAGTGCTATAATTTTCATACGGTACTCACTTGAGTGTTATAACTTTTTTTCATTCACTTGAGTATCATATACAATTTTTAATTGATCACTTAAATGTCATAATCTTTTCAAAATGTTCGTCCCAAGTGTCATGCCATGTTGGGTGTTTAAAACTTGGGTGAACGTTTCTTAAAAGTGATAACCACCCAAACGATAAAAAAAATTAAGTTATGACATTTGTGGTATTTTTATCCTATCATAAGATACATGATTTCATTATAAATCAAGTGACATAGTAAAGGTAACAACCACACTCAAGTCATTCACACTCTCATTGTTTTCCAATCTTTAATCATAGCAAGTAACTTACACAATGTTTAATCCTCACAACTTTTAGAGAAATAATCTATCAATCTCGGAAGAAAAAAAGAATTCATAAATTTTACCGCAAGATTTGTTGCCTTTAAACACACACTTGTTCTTTCATTAATGCAATTCACGTTCAGCCCTTAAACTCAAGGAAATTCATCAAGAATTGCAATGGATGCCACCAAGTAGGAGATCACATTCTGCTCATCAACGACATAAAAACAAAGACCACATCTTGGATAATATTTATATTATACTTCCAAAAAAAAAAAGTTTGATGAGCCAACTCCATTGTGAAATTGCTGTGTTTTCAAACCGACTTTACATTGTTTAAAATAAGTCCAAGTTGGACTTTCCTTTGTCGTTTGTGACTTAAACATGCTTCCTTTTATGTTGGATTTCATCATGAGTTCAAACTTGAGACGTAAATTTAACAAATATCCATCTTTTGAAACAAATAACAATCGCTTCTCTCGACCTGAAATCATTGCTTCTACTCTTGCACAGCCCTTTTTGGGCCCGGCCGGCAAGATATCTTCCTAATCTTAGCCACGCTTGAACTTTACCATGATCATGGACCCCATCAAAATGCCATGTCCACTTGCATCTTTAGCCATTTCACAATTATTCTCAAATGCAGCCTCCTTGGAAAAATTGTCCAAATAGTTCTAAACTTATAGTATGGATGACAATTCAGTCCTAAACTTTTTAATTTTGTGCTAACTTAGTCATTAACCTTTATGTGAAACTCCAATTCTAGTCAATTTTTGCTAGAAATCACTTATATGGTGGTGTGCCATGTGGGATGACTGATGATGACTAGATTGTCATGTTAGCGAGTTCTAGTGAAAATTGATTGGAAGAATTAAATTAAAATTTCACGCAAATTTCACGCAATAATTTAGGACCAAATGGACAAAATTAAAAGTTTATGATTAAATTGACATAGATCGAGGACTAATTGGATAATTTTTCACAACCTCCTCTATCACAAATATTGTTGAACTCAGCAATTACAGAACTCATTGGTTTTACAAGCTCCACCTTGTTACAATGAATATTTGTGTCAATTATTGCACTAGCACTCAGAACATTAGAAGTTTTTGGTTGCAACTCCATATTGTGCTAAACACTATCAAGATTCGTATAAATGTTGCCATAACCACTCTTATCCAAAAAATATTGAGCTGAAGTTTGTGTTGTTGTTAGTCAACGCATGTTAGATCTTATTACCAATTTCCATTTTAATCAAAGCACTCAACTGTCTGATTCTAATAACATCAAACTTGTAGCTCAACACAAACACCTGGGTGGTCTTCAAGTAAACGTCCACAAGTGTTAGCATAAATTGGAGACTCTTTTATAAAGGAAACCACAATAGCCTACAAACATTCAAATGAACCAACTTTGCAATCTTCATGATTTCTCTAACAATGCACTAAACTTCACTTTCCCCCGTTTGACAACACTTGCATAAATTCGATTTCTTAGACACAACCGCACAACAAAATCCTTTCAGTTAGAACATTCAAGCTTCTCTCACTATTGCACACTAAACATGTGTTCCACATTTCAAACTCTCAAATAATTGCATCCAAGTCCTCATCGTGAAATTTGTCAGTGTCTCCTCTTGAAGCTCATATAGACTACCATGAATGATTCCTCTCATTATCATTGGGGCACCTCGGTTGACCTTTAGAACTCCACCTTTTGAAGCATACCAACACCTAATTGAATTATGGGCATTTACATAAATGAGGTTCTACTTGATCTTGGGACATACCTCATTTAAATAATTATCCTCATGATATTGTCATGCATTTCAATTTCAACATCTTCAACAACCACAACATCAAACTCTTAATTGTTTCCCAACTATTCCTGTTTGGGATGACGAACATGAACAACCAAAATTCACTACCTATTTGTCAAATTGGGAATCCTTAATGACAAATAAGATATAATTAACACTATTTGAATTATTATAAGCTATTGCAATAATAACATTAGTAGACTCAAATCTAAGTTCCTTACCTTTTTTGTTCTTCAAGTTAAGACAATCCTTATTAAAAAGCCCAATCTTGCTACTGTTCCAATAGACAATGCTATATGTCCTAGACTAATTATGTCTTTTCATATTCACACTACTCTTGCTAACAAGAGCAATAGTTCTACCACTACCTTCACCTACAAAACCAATAGACACGAGTTCACCATATTCTCTTCTTTGAATGTCCTCACTATAATCAAGACGTGTGACCTCATTAAACATCAGACTTCTTGACCCAAAGGAATTACTAACAGTAATAACAATAGTATTGCAATCATTAGACAATAAGAGCCTAATTAAAGCATCTATCATCATCAAATTCAATTTTAAATGAACGCAACTGACTAATGACAATATTGAATCTACTGAATGCTCCACAACCAACACACCTTCCCTCATCTTTATATGAAAGCACGTGTATCATATAAACCTTATCGATGGTAGAGGGCTACTCAAACATGTTTGACAAAGAGTTCATCAATCCCATAATGGTCTTCTCTTTTAACGATGCTTTCAATCATATTCTTTTATTTTAGGTGTAATAGAACATGGTTAATGTCATGAAAAATCCCAAATTGGCACAACTATCACAAATTTACCATGAATTAATTTTTTGATCACCAAAAACTCCAAACTAGTATATTTGCGATAAATTTACCCTTTAGTAGCTTTCGTAAATTTGATTAATACCATGAAAATTCATAAACTACACTTGTGACAAACATATGGTAAAACTTCAAATTGTTCTCCCGTCAACTATCTCGTGTCTTTTAACTTAACAATTTGACTGTAAAATTTAATAAAAGCTAACGAAGGGTAAATTTGTCACAGAAATACCAGTTTGAGTTTTTTTATGGTAAAAAAAATTAACTTATGGTAAATTTATCACATGGGTACCAATATAGGGTTTTTCATGATGTTAAACTAATATGGTAATCGGGATACATTATTATAAATTGAATTGAACTTAGAGAGCAAAATCATGGTGGATTTCATCTTTAATAAAGTAATCAAAAGGAATCATCACCACCAACCTATGATCATTAACTTTATTTCATAAGAACTCCTTCCGTAATACAAGTGGCCTCCATGGATTTATATCAATCTAGAGTGTTCTAAACAAATGGCAGTTATCCGAGAGGTAGGTCGGCCCCAAAGGATTACAATGATTCTGAAAGATTAAGTCATCTCATTAGAATATCCATGAAAACTCGGCCTTCCCTCTGATTTTTACTTAGTTTATTTGAAGAAGGAATAAAAGTTGGTTCCGATCACCTATTCCCCATATTCTTGGCTTGGTTATTCATAGAAGAATCAAAGTTAGTTCCAACCACCTTTACCGATTGTCTCATCTTCATTTGCAAGTTATTTTTACATGCGTGGCCAATTCGGTGGGCTCAACTCTTAGACAAAAATTGCTCCTCTAATGCATAAATAGTACACACCCTGACAAGCTCTTACTTTGATTAGCCTTTAAGAATGGAGGGTGCAGGGTGCCGTGATCCTTTTCGTTTGCTCCCGTTAAGGACCATAAAGGCATATGTAGAAGGCGGATGAGATAGAGCGAAGTGGTCGATGAACAATGATTGAAGATTGCAGCATTTATTACAAAGACAACAGGGAAACACTACATTCTATTTGCGGAATTGGCCGGTGCATCGAGCTAGTACAAAATAGCCTTCTAACTTAATCCGAAAAGTCGACTACGACGAAAACGCAATTATTCCCAATTCTGACATTGGGCTGATACTGCCCCTACTTCCCCTTGGGCGGCTTTTACGTGCTGCGCACAGCACACGCCACCCCCATCATCGTGGACATCTGCTTCTATCCCGAGCCAATAAGAATGGCTTTCCAAGTGAGCCAGAGATTGATCAAACTTTGGAGTTGATCAAATCAAATCTAATTTCACGAAGGACGGCAAGACACCCGAGAAAATATTAGGTACCTTAAAAGTGCCACGCAATCCGTGCTCTGATCCATTCACGCGTCGACACCTGTCCTCGGGGCTCGCCACGTCTGCTCTCTCTTCTTTCCATCTTCTGCGCTTCTGTCTCTCTCCTCTCTCCTCTCACTCTCTCCGAAATAACTCTCGGCGGATGGCTTCGCTCGACTCGGCTCGGCTGAGACGATTCCCGCTTAAAATTTCTCTCCTCACTTAAATATTTTGGGTTTTGTCTCTCTCTCCTCGAGCGCCTGCACGCTAGCCCTGCTCTCTCTCCTCTGCAGAGTCTGCACACATTTATTATGTTCTCTTTTCCTCTTCTCTCGTTCTTTCCTCCCGAGAAGAAAGAATTTTGAATCTCTGGTTTCGCTCTCGTTTGCTACTCCGCGTTCGTTGTTGCTGCTCCGGCATTGCCTTTGTTAAGCGGCCGTTCCGCGCCGTCGCCCGGCGCTCGCTCGCTCGCTCGCTGATCCTGTCGCTTCTTCCATCTCTGCTTCGGCGCTCGCTCTTTGCTCGCTCCATCTCTGTTCCGGCGCCGCTTTCCTTCGCGCAATAAACTTCTTGGGCGGCCGAGATTTGGGGATCCCATTTCTGCAACCAGTCGACGCCGGTTACGAGATTTGTGGGATGTGTACACGCAGAGCAAAGAGCAGTAGATTGCCCAAGTTCTGGCGGGACGCCTTCCAACCCGGTTACGAGTTCTTGACAAGTGACGTGCCGGGCGTTCGCGACGTTGCCGTTTCGGAGATCGCGAAGATGTCCCTTCGCTCCTTCACCTTCTCCTACCCTCTTGTTGCTCATTCTCGTCCTGCGGTAACCCATCCTCGCCCTTCAAACCCCCTTCTTCTATAATGCTTTCGTCGCTAGCTTCATTTGCTTGCAGAACTTTTAGTGCTGAGAAGTTGGGCATTTCTGTGAAATTTTGGGAGTTTGGTCGCTGACTTGTCCTTTCAGAGATTTGATGGAAGTCATGAGTTTATGAGGTCTTGGTTCTTGTCACTGAGCCCTCTCGGGCCAGATGAATTGAGGGCTTGTTTTTTATTGATACGGATTTATGATGACTTAAGCGTTAAGCTGCAAAGCTGCCCTTTTCATCACCTGGCAAATGGTTGAGAAACTGAGATGTAAATTTGACGCCTTTTTATCTTTGCTTCTTCTGTGGGATGCGATGGCAGATAAAGGCGGAGAGGCTGCTGGCCGAGGCAGCTTCGCACGGGTCTCAGCTGGTCGTCTTCCCCGAAGCCTTCGTCGGCGGTTACTCCCGCGGCTCCACCTTCGGCGTCATCATCGGCAATCGCACGGCGAAGGGCAGGGAGGAGTTCCGCAAGTATCACGCCTCCGCCATCGATGTTCCAGGTACTAGCTTTACCACCATGTTTTTATGGTTAGTGGGCGTTGGTTCTCTTTTGGGTTTTTTAAGATAGTTCGTTCTCACCAGATGCAATGATTCGTAGTTTCCGATGTTGGCCCTCTTTTTGAGCTCTGTAGCTAAGTGCAGAAAGTGGGTCAACTTCCAAGATTCGCAGTGTTGAAGCAGAGTCTCTTGTTTTATCTGTAGGGCGATGAACTTGGAGCAACCTGGATACTCATATTCCGTGTTTAGAGATTTCTGTTTCTGAGCTTCTTCAAATGGCTACTTTGTATATCACGTGATTGTTCAATATGTCGCTCTCATTTGTGCCATCCTACCACACGGCTCTTCTCATGCCTTCCGCATATGTTCCATGATTGATGCTTATGCAGGCCCTGAAGTTGATTGGTTAGCAGTGATGGCTGGAAAATATAAAATTTTCCTAGTGATGGGGGTGATAGAGAGATGGATATACATTGTATTGCACAATCCTATTTTTTGATCCTCAAGGTCGTTACCTTGGGAAGCACCGTAAAGTCATGCCCACGACTCTGGAGCGTGTCATCTGGGGATTTGGTGATGGGTTGACCATTCCGGTGTTTGATATGCCGATTGGGAAAATCGGTGCGGCCATTTGCTGGGAAAATAGAATGCCACTTCTGAGGACAGCAATGTATGCTAGAGGTTAGCTATTCTGCATGTTTGCAGCTTGTGTTTTGCTTGACCAGGTCAAACTAGAATTCATCTCCCGGTCTCTTTCATCTCCATTGAAATGCATATATCTGCTCTTCGTGACCATGTGTACTTGAAGGAAAGTATAGAATTAAAAAATAGACGCCCATGCCAACAATTGCACACATTCTTCTGAAACTTTGCTGCATGACGCAGCTGGTGATCTGATTTTGCCTAGTAACCATGTTCATATTTACGTTCTTACTTTAGCATAGATTTTGTGTTGCGGTTGGATATGATAATGATATTTCTCCCACCCTGGAATTCTTGGTTATAAGTTTTAAAGCCTGTATTAGGCTGTCAAATTGGTGTCCAATCTATCTGATCAGGCTAACTTTCGTTACCTGCATTGATGTCATTGGAACCAGTGTTGGGGTAATGTTCGGAAGTTTAACCATCACAATTCATATTAGAATGTGATTCCATGGATTGTTGTCTGTCAATGCCTTGTTGGATTGCAAAACCTTCGTACCTCCTGTGGAGGCTGGGCTTCCATGGCCATAATTTTGATATAGAAACTACAATTAGCACAGGAATGATGTTAGCTAAACTTGATGCAGGAAGGATTGAGAAAATCCCGTCTTCTTTATTTTGCAGGTGTTGAAATATATTGTGCACCGACAGCTGATGCGAGGGACATTTGGCAAGCATCTATGACACATATTGCTCTTGAGGGTGGATGTTTTGTTTTATCAGCCAACCAATTTTGTTGTCGGAAAGACTACCCGCCTCCACCAGAGTATGTTTTTGTAGGAACAGATGACGATCTTAACCCAGATTCTGTCATATGTGCTGGAGGCAGTGTAATTATATCTCCATCAGGAAATGTTTTGGCCGGACCCAATTATGATGGTGAGGCACTCATCTCAGCTGACCTTGGTATGTTCCTTGCACTTGCAGCTCGCGTGCACTTTAAATCTCTGGAAGTTAGCTAACCAAGGAGATTATGATCTCATTTTAGTTGTGAGGGCTTCAGGTTTTTCCTCATGAGCTTGACTTACTTATGGTGTAATGATGTGCAGACCTTGGAATTAAATAGCGCGGGCCAAGTTTGATTTTGATGTGGTTGGGCATTATTCAAGGCCTGAGGTGCTTAGCCTGACCGTGAGGGACAATCCGAGTAACCCGGTTACCTTTGCATTTGACATCCGGGAAGCCTGAAGGTCCTTATAAATAGGTTATGTTTTCTTTCACGGAGCCAGGTCCAAATCATGGCAAATAACGCCTAGCAAATGTTGGTTCCAGTGGGAACCTTCTGATTGTTTGTTTCAACTTTTTGGACTCCTGATTGTTTGTTCAACTTTTTCGACTTCATGGGCTATTGTAAATTCTGATTGCAAGCAACATAGTTCATAAATACTTCCTGCTTGATAGTTGAGAAAGCAATGTTATATTTCAGTTGCACAGTAAACATGTCTGTATCCTATGCAGTAGGACTCTTGTAACTAGTCTGTCTCTTGGCAATGAAATAAGAACATTAATGACTTTTCTCATGAATTAATTCGATCTTTTCTTTCGGTAGATTAGTGACGAGTTTTTTTTTTTTTTTGGGGGGGGGTTGGTGTTGGGGTTTCGCCGTTTCAATAATTTTCCAGTTCCATGCACCTGGTCTTATTTCAACAGGCGGTTTGTCTTATAACAAATGCTGGCCCTCATGCCAGAGAATCTGTTCAGCCAGTTGACGACGAAATGAGTTGTTAAGGAGCACATGGAATGATGAAGAGCATAGGTGGAATTAGTCTCTCATGTTGATCATAACTCTCGCGGAAAAGTTCATTTTAAGTTCTTTCAGGCAGATGACACCGGTCTTGCAAACTGGGACAGCAGCAACATCAACATGGTACTTAGCAGCAAGAACTAAAATTGCGAATTGGGATGGTTTTTAACATCAGCACTAGACCAGAAACACATACAATTATAGTATCAAAATTCTCGAATAGGACTAACGTGACATCGTTCGCTAGCAATTTCTAGTATTCCCTGCCTGACATGGAGATGAGCGCAAAAGGAAGAAGGAAAAAAACTATTTAATCCTGACTCGCTTCGATTTCACATTCATTACTCTCCCACGGTCCAACTCTCCATGCCGTGATCTTGCAGAGGCAAGGACTGGCTCCATAGCCTGATCGGATTGGCGAAATTCGACAGCTGATGGTCCTTTAGGCCTGTGAGCGCTCTGTTTCTTCTGGTTTCGTCTTCCTTGTTGCTGTCCATTTTAGCCGGCGAGAAGAACTCTATTAGTCTCCCTGCGTTGAACCCATTCAGGTTGTCATGAGTTCTGGCACCGTCGTGAAGATTCGCCCCTTTAGAGTTTCCTCTTCTTAAGGAGATGCTCTCCCATTGAATTTTGTCGGATAAAGACCATTTGCCATTGACGTTGAACTCATTATCTACCGAGACCCATTTCAAGTTCTCTTGATTAGTATCGTCGTGCGCGTAGCTCCACTTGTAGCTCCTGGTGTTGTTGTCCATGTTCAATTCGATCGAATGAAGATCGCTTTCTGCAGATTCATTTCCTTCGCACTCCTCTCCATCAGCTTCTTTATTTTCTCAGAATAATTCGTTTTCAGTGCATTCAAGATTGATCTTGTCGCTCAAGAACGTGCATAAGTGGGTCTGGTCGTTGCCTTTCCATTTTTGGGTTTGGTTTAGTTATAGAAACTACATATGAAAGAAAGTGCATAAGTGGCCAACCAAACGACATGCTGTCTTGCTTTCGCGTTATGGCGCTGTCAGGTTCTCTTCTCTGAGTTTGCTGATGCTCGGGCTTTGCCCTTGGTAGAGCGACGTGTAAGACTGCAACTTGTTATTTCGGTGCTTGCTAGGCTTCTGGGGTTAGATTTACAATGAAATGCTTAATGTCGGTCCCAGTGCATGACTTCACTTCTGTAGTTAAGTCACAAGTTTAGCGAACGGCAGCTTGATTTACCTATGGATTCTCAAGCAAAATGCCGTAGTTTTTCAGACTCCGGCCAAGTGAAGCTGGCAACACTTTCTGTTCACTCAGAAAAAAGAGAGTACGAGAGCAAAAGATCGGATGTTCATTTCTTTGCCAGGCTTTGGGTAATCAAAACGAGTAAATCAATCGTCACGTATGTGAGAAGCGATTTCGCATAATCATAAAGCACATCACAAGTGGACGTTTATCTGTTGAAACAAGGTATTGGCAGGCAATGGCAAAAACAGAGCCAGCAAAATCTCCAAGAACCGTAAGAATTTATTCACTCATTTTTCCTATATGGTATTTATAGTAAAACAGATAACACAACCTGCTTTTTTATTTATTTATAAGTAAACACACAAGCATGACATTTTCATTTCATCTACTTTCCACTAGCGATAATCTCAAAGGCTCGCAGGAACACCTCGGGGGGCTGGCCACCACTCAATCTGTGCTTCCCATTTATCTGTTGAAAATAATGATCTCAGAAAAGGTATCTCTATGTCATCCAAAAAATTAAGGCAAAATATGAGAGAGAGACACAGACAGAGAGCCAGGGGGGGAGACAGAGAGAACATCATTTACCACGAAATGCGGAACCCCAGAAATGTTCGATGAGTACTGTTTGAGCTCCTCATTTACCTTGATGGAGCAAAAGAAAATTATGAAAAGGTTCGTGAGATTCTTAGAATCAGTGGCAAACATCTGGAAGCTGCCAAAACTAAAGAGATTAACTGCAGTAGATTTCAACAGGATCATTGAAAAATTCATGGAAAAAGGAGATAACACTTTCCTGAGTCAGCTTAGAGAAATGAAATCTTTTAACTCTGAAAAGCTCCTAGATATTCTACACAATTAGTCACGCATTCTCTCCTGATCTCTAGGTTCGAATGTGAAGCAATGTGTGTGTGTGTGTGAGAGAGAGAGAGAGAGAGAGAGAGAGAGAGAACCTCTTGCAGTCCATTATTTGGATTATCCAGAAACTCGGCTGCCCCGTCTACTCCAGCCTTGGCAGCAGCTTCCACAAGGAATTCTCTGAATCCACGTTATACAAAGTGTTAAGTTCGAGTGTGCACTAAAAATTAAAACGAAGACGAGCGAGCTTCATCAAAAGAATGTTGGAAAAAGCTTCATTTCTAGCTTCGTGTTAAGTATAGCTTAACCAAATTTCCCTGGGGATAGAGTAAAGTCTGGCAAAATAGTCTCTTTATGATTCAAATGAAAAATCAAGGACATACGATGAAATTGGTCAGCCTCTTTTTTTTTTTTTTTTGACATTTTCTCAGAATATGAGGATGTAACGCTAAAAATTAGAGAAGAATGGCTCCTCTCTCCCAGCTTAGTAACCTTTATTTAGGATAACCAGCACACCCAGCAATGATTTCCCTATGTCTTACTCTAACATTCAAACACTATTAAGAACAACCGTAATGGTTCGGAGAGATCTTACGTTTATCTTCCAGACAAATTGGGCAGTAGAATCAGCTAAACCAAACCTTTTCTATCTTGGGAAGAGGCTTAAACTATTCAGACCTAGGTTAAGCCAAAGGTCATGATGCATGTTTGACACTATGGCTGTAGAGGATTTTACATTCACAAAGACTATTCCCAATGGAATAAAGTCAATTCTTAAGAAAAAAATTACAGGGGAAGAAGATGCATCTTAAGAGATGATGCAGTGATAAGGGATTTTCCAAAGCTCAGCAATCCACTTTGATGCATGTGTGGACACATACAACCACATGTAGCTCAATGCATGTACAGGAAGTGAATCTACCTGTCACCAATATATCTTCCCTGGGTGAAGTAGCCAATAAATAGCTCCTCCACAAGTTTTTGTTGCTTCTCGAGCCCTCGTGTCCCAGCATAGTATATAAGCCTGTGGCTATCCACAGTATTTCCCCTGTTCATATATTATATATGTTACCAATATTCTCAGCACAACCTCTTGCTTTGGGAATTTAAACATCCAATGTACGCATGATATCATAAACATCCAATGTGTTTTTCCTTGCACATGGTCATTTACATGTTGGTCATGTCTTTAATACACTTTAAATTGTTTCTTGATATTAATGATGCACTAACAAGATGCCACTTTTGCCTTCTGAAATCTCCGGAAAGAGAAGAAACAAATCATTCAGAGCTCATAGTTAAAAAGAAGTCAAAAACCAATAGCAGTATACGAAAGTCAATGTTTCATCAAAACAAAAATGATAATTGTAAACCTACCTCATCAATTGTTGATCCAGTTTCTGAACCACTTATCATCCGATGAACACCCCTCTCCCCTTGAAGACAAACATATGCATAATCAAATTCAAATTCAACCGTTGCAGAAGTGATTCCACCATTAGTTGCCCGACACTTCTCAACAATCCTCCCTCAATAACCTTGCTTCTCAGCCCATTTTTGGTACATTCTCAGTAGTTTTTCAGCCGATAACTGGATTAGCAAATGCATGAGACAGAGAGATTGGAACCAGCAGAGGCATAAGCCCAAAAGATTCTTTTTTTTTTTTGTGTCAACAAAACTGAGTGAACTTCATTGAATTAGCTAATGGAAAAGGAATATATCCCCATTATAGATGAATATTACAGTCCACTATTTTCCAGGATTTCATCTGTCATATGCAAATAGATTGGCAACTTATCATTCCCTGTCCTAGTTCATACTGATGTCAAAATGAAGTATCCTCATAACAGAAGTATCCTCATAACAGAGAATAATATCGAACCACTATCCATACTGATCAAATTCTCACTTTTCTTTTTTCTCATATTCTTTTGATAGCCACCACATTATCACTCAATGTTTACTTCTGAGTTGGAATTCAGGGGAGGGACATGCAAAATACCTCCCACAGGAAGAAGGATACTAGACAATAAATTAAATATCCGCTAAACCCAGGAGAAATCCCACAATTGATTTTCAAGACATCTAAGTCATCAAGCAAAGAGATTCGTAGATAAGAAGTAACTGTACTGGTGATGCGCACAAGCATAAATATATACTAACAAGATTCCACTAATAATGTCCCACCCTTATATGTACATATATATGCAGTTTTTTCATTCTCAAGTTCTTTGAAACTCCTATATTGTGGCGTAAGTATTATAAAGAAGCAGGAACCAGAAACTGTGCATCCATTCTACATCAATGTATATTACCACGGAAGAGTGTGATATAAACATCATCTCTTTGCACATGCATAATTATTCTAGAAATGAAGTTAGATTATCAAACCTCATGGTAATTGCCATTGGATTCAGCTTTGATGACCATCGACGCTCCATCCACATCATATGGTCCCTTAAGAAGCTTCAACATCTCATAACAGTCCAAAAACTTACTCATATCCAAAGACGAAGTGTATGCCTGCTCGAAAAGAGCATAATTAATAGCATCCATCTCCACCAGTTGAGTTATCAGCTTTGCTTCTTCCGCCTGCAAATTTCAGCAGATAAAAGTCAACTAAAGCCCAACAACTGCACTTCCTTTAATTGATACAGTTAAACTAGATATGACAGTCATTGACACATTAAGAATCAAGTTAATCTCGGAAGAAGAGTCAAGACAAGTATGTGCACATGCTTTCAGGCTTTGGCACAGATAATGGGCAAACCAATGACCCAACAATTGCCCAACTTAATCCACACCTACTGGGTGGAAAAGCTTATTCTATGACATGGATATGGCATTCCACACCACCTTGTAAGTTAAATCCCTCAGGGCATCGACTGCTCCGGCGATGTCTGCCAACTTCACAAGAACATCATAGGATTTAGCAGGATCATCCCAAAGGTCGTAATCTCGAATCAGTCCATCAAGCTTAATCCATTTAGCTTCTTCGATTTGCAGTGCAGTAGGAGCCATCTTCTCAGTGCGTTGAACTCAATCTTCGATCTTCCTTTTTAGCGAAAGCAACGCTGGAGAAAAAGAAATGCAAATTTTACATAAAAGCCAAACTGCAAAGATATTTACCCCACCAACATCCCAGAAACACTTTTGCTTACATTTCTCAGAACTCGTGTCAGATTGTACAAGAAAATTAAACTTGACTTCAAGTCCTCTGACGGGAGTCACATTTTGCAAAACTCATCTATTTCCAACATGTTTGACATAACTTCCTCGCAACGGCAACCATAGATATCAAATGAACCCCTGGTTCGAAATTCCGAAGAGCAAACTCCGAAACCAAGCATATTTGGAACACCGAGGAACAAGAAATGAAGAATCTTTCCACTAGGGTGATAACTTAAAAAGCAAGAACCACTCACGCATGGGAGCTCACCTAATGTGAAGCGAGAGGCTACATGAGAAAGATTCAGGCCCAAAAGATAGTTACTGACTTCAAATTTTACACGAAAGACATGACTGTATGACCAATAAAATCCGGAAAAGTTCACTCTTTCTTTTTCATTTTACCACGAACCGGTCTGGATTTCTTCACAAGCAGTCTAAAACAACATGTCAAAGAACTTCTCAAAAAAGCAAGAACCATCTATCATCTTGTGCATTTGCAAATGAACCGAGCACTCCATCTTAATCTGACTAAAAGAAGAACTACCCACATGAAAGCACTCGAGAAAGACCAACATAATGGAATTAGGCGAGGGAGACGGACCGAGTTCTCTGTAGACCCCGTCGACGGAGCTACAATCCCGGACCATACAGCGCAAGACCGCGGACTTGTGTGGCTGCAGAGCCCGCCATCTTGACCCGAACGAAGCAGATTCTCAAGACCTTGCTCTCTGTTGGAGGCAAATTCTCAAGACCTTATGGTTTTCCATCAGTAATATTCACTTCCCTGCTCAATAATCTCCCTTGCAAGCATTTCGACTAGGGTTCAGGCGAAACCCCTGAACCCTAGTCGAAATGCTTGCCTCATGGATGAAAGAATGCACAGAGAGACACACTCAGAGAGAGAGAGGCAGTACCTCACCGAACCGCGAGGGAAGAACCGCCAAAAGCGTGGAGATCGTGGGAGAGGCGAGCGAATAACTGACGCTTTCGAAATGCACCACCTACGATGACGTGCTACTGCCATGGTCGGTCGAGCACTCCTCGCACGACAATGTCGCAGGATTTCCAACGCCGCGAGACCCGCCTCCTTCGCCTTCTCCACCTTCGCGCTGGAGACCCCGCCTCGCCGGCTTCCCGGTTTGCGGGCCAAGCGGCGTGAATTCGCCGAGCTCTTGCAGTTGTCGCCCGCCTCCACCTCCGCCTCCGACGCCGACGACCCCGTTCGCTACCGCAAGAAGCTGCAAGGCCGAATCGTCGTCTGGGGGCTTCTCGAGGGACTGCTTCGAGCAGGGATTGCTTCTCGGTCGCGAGTCGGGGGACGGAGAGAGGCGAGCGAAATCGGCCGTCGGGAGAGAGCGCGATTTAGGAAGAAGTGCGCCGAGAGAATGGAGCCCTGGATGAGGCCGTCGAGTGGAGAGAGAAAGGCCGTCGTCGGGAGGGAGCGACGGTCGTCGGAGGAATCGCTAGACCTGATCGTCGGAGGAGGAAGAGAGAGCAAAGAGGAGAGAGAAGACTGTCTGCTCTTCCACGAGGAGAGAGAGACAAAACCCATAAAATTCAAGTGAGGAGAGAGAAATTTTAAAGCGGGAGTGTTTGCGCATTTATTACCCATCGATCCGTCTGCGAGCCGAGCCGAGCCACCAGCCGAGTCGAGAGTTATTCGGGAGAGAGTGAGAAGAGAGAGGAGAGAGACAGAAGCGACGAGAAGAGAGAGCACAAATGGACCTGCCCGCTGGACAGGTGTCGATCCGTGAATGGATCAGAGCACAGATGACGTGGTCCTTTGAGGGTACCTAATATTTTCTCAAGACACCCTGTCTCTTCGGTTACTTTGGCGAAAAGTCTCCGGAGTCCAATAAGATGGTGGAAATACTTTAAAAAAGAAAAGAAAAAAGGATATGGGTAGAACATCTACAGTCGTGGTAGGCCTTTCTTTTCTTTGCAAACAATTTTATTCACTTCACAAAAGTATAAAGAATGCCCATGAAACTTTGAAAAACAAAATTATTTCCAAAGGACCACAATAACATGATCTTCCTAGCCATTCATGAAAGGCGCTTAAGTTGTAAACTTCTCATGATTGAGGATGGGTTTCACTTTGCAAGATACCTTAATGAGTTTCCAAGGAAAATGAGATTTTGTTTCTCACATCAAACTATGCAAACAGGTTGGATGACAAAATGGGGGCAGAAGGTAAAAATTCTGACCAATCGAAAGAATGTGTGTGTGTGTGTGTGTGTGTGTGTGTGTGTGTGTGTGTGTGTGTGTGTGTGTGTGTGTGTGTGTGTGTGTGTGGAATCACAAATGGAGTCCTCATTCTCTCACCCGGGGATTAAACCTCTCTAATTTCGAGAAAGGTAAAAGCAAACTTTTAGAAACAACTACCTTTATACTTATACGTGATTCTATTAGAAAACTTCAATATTAAACCACGTCTTTTTTTACAGTTAAATTTTTAGAACAGTTGATAGAGGTTGTACAAAATTTTATGTAATATCAGTGTAAGAGATCTTATATTTGGATAATTCGATACTCTTACTTACCCATCCTATTATATATTGAGTTAAAGTCCAACTTATGCATAAAGGGAAGTGGTTGACACTTGGTTTGATCAACTCCTGTTCACTGGCTCGCTTTCTTTGACTTAGTTAGATTGCCTCGCTTTGCAAGTCTTCTTCTGCTACAGCCTTTCAAGAACACGAGGCCCGAACTTTGCCATCATGTCTTGGACTTGTCTCTTCTCATCATCATGGCTCGAGCCCAAGCGATGCGGCAAGAGATTAGGCCGGACCCGACTATCTCCACCATCCTATACCTGCATGTTAGAGGCACGTCTTAACACATTTGATGAAAGAATCATTCATAATGTTGCAGATAAGTAGGAGATTCGGTATCTCTAACACGAAAGATACTTCCCACCTTTAATGGTACAAAGTCTTTTGGATCCCTAGAGTGATGAACTGACATGGCGAACTAGACTCCGCGAACTCATCACGGGACAATAATGTGTGTTTCGATTGAAATCTTGCTTAATGATCGAGTGCATTCAATTTTAGTTCATAGATTAGTTAGAAAAAAAAAAGTGTGGACTTCACATGCCATCTAGATTTCAACACACCCCACGACAGGTCCAGGCGGGCTTGAGCAGGTCCACTTGGGCCTAAACAGTTGCGTTGTGGTGCCCAAGCCCAAACTTACTGGCTTAGTTAAGAGCCTGGACGCAACACATGGTTCACTTTCTTGTCACAAAAATAAGATAATAAAATATCTGTTTATTTCGCGAAAATTGAATAATTTAGATAACATTTTTTCAAAAATTGATTGGTTGTGTTACTTATAAAAATGAATTCACGAAAAGTACTTTCATCCTCCATAAAAATGTCTGTACATAATTGGTTGCCAACAATGAAGACATTATGCATAAGTCGGGTTTCCTTTGGTGATTCAAATCTATTCATGCTTAAGCAAAGCGGTAGGAATCGATCTCTCGTGTTCAATGTGGGCATCTGCTCAAGGGCTCATGAACTAAATGATATTGATCACCAGATGGCCTTGTCTTGTACACTTAATGTCATTTTTAGCTTATGTATCTTCATTTGTGTAACTTTTTTCTTGGTGGGAAAGCCAACGGAAGGATGTGATTGAAAGTGAAACTAGTGCGTTTGTTTCACAAAAACTTAATGATTCAAAAAACATGTTTTTCAAAATGATTACTTGTATCTTTTATAAAAATAAATAATAAAAATATTTTCATTGTTCACAAAATATTTAGACATAAAAATGTTATGGATAATGATAATGTCTTTCATTTATCAAATATTTCAAACGGAAATTTTTTCCAATTGTTGATATTGTTATTTGCTAGACATTTGTCTAGATCCTTCCGTCCTATTCATGTGTAATGTATGTTTCTTATGGATTCCCAAGTATAAAAGGACAAAAAAAAAAGAATATTCCAGGAGTATCTAATATCATCTAGATTGGCTATTTCGGCAAAAATGCCCCATAACTGAATATTAGGAGTATCAAATCGGAAAAAAAATGGCAAAAATGATTTTTGAATTTTAGCTTAATGTACAATGTCATTTCTAAAGTTTTAATTTGTTTAATGTAATCCCTAAACTATTGGTATATGTTCGATGTAATTATTCATTCTGCTTTAATGATAAATTAGATATTATTTGGTGACTTAAATTATTATATGGTTAATTTGATGTATAAAAATGACAAACTAGCTATCTTTTTATCCATTTACTTTAAAAAAGGAAAAATAAAATTGGGGTGTGAACAAGTCTATCGTTACTTGATGATGTGGATTATTATATTCTAATGTGAGATGAATATCTCATATTGATAATCTACGTGTAACTTTTCTTTCTCACCATTCAAACTGATTGGGTTGGAAACCACATCAACAGCTTTCGTTAACTTAAATTAATGAACGAACAATATTGAATATTTTTATATAGTTTAAGAATTAGATTAAATATTTTCCAATAGCTAAAGACCACTTTGAACAAATTAAAAGTCGAGATGATATTGCCTATTAAGTTAAAGTTCATAAACTATTTATGAAATTATCCGGAGAAAAACATTAAAGACAAGCACAGGTGATAATAGGTAATCCGCGTATGTAATAATTTAAAATTTTGTTAGCCATAATTCAACATGTCAAACTTCATTTGCACACATAAACAAGATGTCACAGAGTTTGCATATATCTATTGTGAAGATACTCTATCCGAACCATGCTCCTCTCGGTGACTCCACAAATCTTAACTAGCAATAAAACATCGTTCTCATGAACCGATGGTTGATATTTATTGAAATATCAAACGGGGTATCATGTGAGCGGAGGATTCACATCATTATTTAACAGAAATTCTCAATCTATGGAAATGAAAACCATGTTTCAACAAGTACCACGAAACTTGGCTTCCATAAATGACTAGGAACTTCCGCACTCGTACCCGGCATTGCCGCACGCCAGTGGCCTTCAATAATCGCAACGATGCGGCAGCCATGATGAAGAAGCGCTTCCATCATTGCATCGGTCGCAACACCTCGGGTAACTAGGTCTCCAGCATCCACACTCGTGGGACGGCCTACCACACCCATCAGGGCACATCGGTGGCGGCCTCCTGCATCTGCACTCGTGGGCCGGTTTCCCGCACCCATCATGGCACATCGGTGGCGGCCTCCTGCATCTGCACTCGTGGGCTGGTTTCCCGCACCCATCAGGGCACATCATTGGCCTCCTGCATCTGCACTCGTGGGCCGGTTTCCCGCACCCATCATGGCACATCGGTGGCGGCCTTCTGCATCTGCACTCGTGAGCCGGCTTCCCACACCCATCATGGCACATCGGTGGCAGCCACCTGCATCTGCACTCGTGGGCCGGTTTCCCGCACCCATCATGGCACATCGGGGGCCTCCTGCATCTGCACTCATGGGCCGGTTTCCCACACCCATCATGGCACATCGGCCATGATGGCCTCCCGTAGTGACAGTTACATGGACAGAACCAACCACAACCCTGATTATGACACGGGAGACAAACATACGCCCCGCCCATCACAGGCACCGGGTAACCTGTCACCGGTGGAGGAGGAACGGGAGGAGGATTTTGTTTTTTTGGTGTCGGTGGAGGGGATTGATCCGTTTGAGGGGATGTCTCCTTCTTACGTGGCTTCTGTTTTGGGACCTCTTTGTCTGGCTTGGGGGGTATTATGTCGATGCCTAGAATGATCTCTCCTCCCTTGCAACAAATCTTCTGTTGGACCTTCTCGGGGTTGCAACCCACCACTGTGATCATCACTGTGTTTTGTTTCTCGTTGAAGATTCGGTCTCTTACTTCTGCATTCACAAAGTTTTAATAACTCCATGTACCACGAGCACATCTTGTTGTTCGTCATAAATAGTAAGGAAAGATGTACTGCACAAAATAACTGATGCACGCACTTTCGAGAGAGAGGAAAGGTGAGGCAAAGCCGAGGGAACGTTGTTCGAATTTTCTGAATTATCAGCACAAGTTTCGATACGATAAGGGTTATAAGGCGAAGGCGGGGGAACTCACGGGGGATCTCACACAGAATTTTCTGGATCTTCTTGTAACAGCGACTGCACTGAAGATCCACCTTGATCGCCATCATCGTGACCTTTCGTATTGCCAGCAAGCACAACAAAGTTAGCTATATTCGTGGCAAGTCATAGTCATAGGCTAGTAATAAGAGAGAGGCAAGCTAAAGTGAAGGCGGATAACGCACCTGCTCTGCCATCTTTCTTGAGCTAACGAGGTGAATTGCCTTCTGAGCCCGTTCACCTCCTCTAAATAGTGAAATGTAAAGGTTCCTACGTAAGTTCAAGAGAGGATAAAGACAGAACTATAAAGGTTCATAGTATTATTTCAAGTCATTTTGATGTTTAACGTTAGAAAAAGCATGCGTTGAACTCATGACGTCCACAGCATATCATCTCCTACATTTGAGGTCTGCACATGGTGGCCATGGTGCTTTATGGAAAAAAGTTGCCCCTTTTTAACCTTTCATTACTAAAAGAACTACACCAAATCACATTCCCGTACTACAAAAGAAAAGAGGTTTTGCTCCTTAAAACTATCATTTTCCCCATGCGATTCCGGTCCTTTGATTATTGTTTTTGCATCTAACTTTGTTTCGACAATTAGTTGCTCATGTACTTGGATTTGAGGGGTATACATGGGTGACTGTGTCGTTTATAAGCTTTAATGCTTCGCGCACTATATGGAACTCATATTGGATGAACCGATGTTGGAAGATAAGCAAGAATCCTCTAGATATTATTGGATATTATTCAGATCAATCAAGATCAATTAATATCGGATCTAATTTGTAGATTATATTGTTGCCTTTCTTTGTACATACTTTGTACTATAATATTGATCCTGTACATTGAATTAAGTGATATACAAAAAAATACAGAGGAACTTTCCACGTGCTTCTCTCCCGTTTTCCTTTCCTTTTGTCTTCTTTCAACGGATCATTAAGTATTTGCCAAAATAAGTGGTCGAACACAATAATATGTAAAACATGAAAGTAAATCAGATATAAGATTTACGTAGTTCGGACGCTGTGACCTACTCCGCGAAGAGAAACACATGTAATGCAGATTACAATCTCAATCAAATCACTTTAACACTCTTAATGTTTTTCATCCTTTAATTACACCGAATAACTCAATGTTTGGCCCTCAAAATTTCATGGGAAAGAATTTTTAATTTCACAAAAAAATAAAAAAATTACAAATCTTATAATAGTATTATTGGCTTCAAAGACACGCTCGTTCTTCCATGGATGCAATTCACTATCCACCCTTAAAACTGATGCAAATTCTCCATGAGATCCAATGGAAGACACCAAGCAGGAGACCACATTCTGCATCAATGACATGAAAATACCACGTCTTAGAATGAATTAATTTAAAACTTTAAAAAAGAAACTTTCTTGAGCCATCTCTGCATGGATTAGGAAATTGGTGTGTTTTCCGAATCGACTTTACATGGTTTACTATAGTCCAAGTTGGACTTTCCTTTTCTCGACTGTAACTGTAACCCACTTCCGTTCGGATTGAATTTCGCTCATGGGCTCCAACTTGAGATGTAGTTCTAACAAATCTCCACCTCCACAACATAAGTTACAATTGCTTTACTGAAATTTTAATTCATCGCCACTACTCTCCCACTGACCCTTATAGGCTCAACTGCCACAGACTTCTACTAACTTTCTCTTGAATTTCACCATGACCATAGATCTCATGGGAACACCAACCCGCTTGCAAGTGAAACAGACATCATATTAAGTAGACCTTGTTGATGATAGAGGTCTTCTCAACATGTTCGACGGGACATTCATCGGTCTTGCAATAAAATTCTCTTTCACAATGTTGGCAATCATACGTTTGATAGAGATGTAGTAGAATAGCAGGTTAATCCAGACACATGATTTGACATGGAATTGAATTTAAGCGAGTGCAATCATTGTCGACACCATCTTTGATAAAGTTAGCAAATAGCATAAGACATGCTGAATTATCATTATTTTAATTTTAAAAGCTCATACCATGATAATAGTGGCCTCCATGGATACATATACTATAGTGACTGTTGATATATTAAGTCATCCTATTAGGAATAAACATAGGAAGTGCAGATTCCCCATGATTCTTGGCTTGGTTCATTCGAAGAAGGAATAAGAGGTAGTTGCGGCCACTACACCAATTGTTGGTTTAGTATACTTGAAGAAGGAATAAAAGTTAGTTCGGACCACCTATACCACCTATGCTTGGGTTTGGTTTATTGGAAGAAGGAATGAAAGTTCGTTCTGACTACCTATAGCAATTATCCCATCTTCATTTGCAACTTATTTTGCACGTATGGCCACATTGGTGGGCTAAAAAAAATTGCTTCTCTAACATATAAAGACGTGCGCAATACAAGCTTTTACTTTGATTAGCCTTTTAAAAAAACAGAGGGTGCGGGTTAGCTGTGCTCCTCTTCATTTGCTTCCGTTAAAAGGTCACAAGGGTATATATAGAAGGCAAATGAGAGAAAGCAAAGCGCCTGATGAAGGATGATTGAAGATTCCAGCATATTCTTCTTAGACATCAATACAATACTACATTTTTTGGCAGAACTTGCCAGCGGCATCGACGACCTAGTACAAAGTTGCCATCTTACTAAATTTGAAAAGTCGAGAACAACAAAAATGCAGGTATTCCTTCCCTTAAAGAAATAGAGCAATCGTTCTACGAAATCTATAATTATGGTTTTCCGATAGACAGGAAGGTATTGAATTGACAAAGCCCCAACTTCTTCTTGGACAGCTTCATGGCACTGCATAGAGCACACGCAGCCCATCAGTGTTGGACATCTACTTCTATCCCGGGCCAATTAGAAAGCCTTTCTAGTTGAGTCTAAGTTTGATTACACTTTGGAGTTGATCAAATTCTAGCAACATGAAGGATTGTGGAAGGACGCAGGACGCCTTGTTCCTCCGAGTATTCCCTCGTAAGTCCCCGGAGTCAAATAAGGTGGTAAAAACAATAAACTGCCCCAATTTGTCATCTACATGTTTGCATATTTTGATGTGAGAAATAAAGTTTCATTTGCCTTGGAAACTCATTAATGTATCTTGCAAAGTGAAACACATCGTCAATCATGAAAAGTTCACAACTTAAGCATCTTTCATATGTGGTTAGTAAGATCTTGTTATTGTGGTCCCATCGTCATAATCCATCGTGAAAGTTTTGTGGGCAATCTTTATCCTTCAGTCAAACTCGACTAAACAC
Source organism: Eucalyptus pauciflora (assembly GCA_007663325.1). Classification (NCBI taxonomy): domain Eukaryota; kingdom Viridiplantae; phylum Streptophyta; class Magnoliopsida; order Myrtales; family Myrtaceae; genus Eucalyptus; species Eucalyptus pauciflora. The sequence continues at coordinate 898,136 of VMYD01000019.1, forward strand.
CCAAATTTTTTTAAAAAAGAAAATGTCTTAAATTTATTACACTTGTACCAATTCATCCATAATCCCTCGTTGGGCACTGGGTGAGGACTGCGAGTCCTTGCTAGTCGCAAGTCCTCCTCCGCCACTAGGTGTGTGATTGGTGAGGGCCGCAAGCCTCACTGTGACTGTTAAGGAATTCCAACCTGCCCAATGGCCGGTGAGGGCTCTTGGCCCTTGCCGGTCACACACTTAGTGTTCGGGGAGGGCTTGTGACTAGCAAGGACTCGCAGTCCTTGACATCCACAATGAAACTCGCGACCCTTGCCCAGTGGCTGGCAAGGGCTGCGACCATCTATAGCGATTAGTGAGGACTCACAAGCCCTTGCCTAGTGGCTAGAAGGGGTCATTGAGTGTTAGCCAATGGCCAACGCCCCTTGCCAGCCCTTAACGATGAAAAAATATAAAATTAAAAATAAAAATAAAAAAATAAAAAATTCCACATTAGCATTGGCGATGCCACATAAAATATCTAGCATCCATATCATTAATTTCGGATCAAAATTGATTGGATTAACTAAATTGCAAATTTTCCAAAAGTGTATGATTATATTGGCCAAATTAAAAAATTTAAGAATGAATTGACAATTATATAATATGTTGAGGAATTTTTTGGTAATTTTCCCCACAAATTTTTCGAAATTGCCTCTTCAACGTCAAGAGGTGGGAGGAGGATCCCTTTTCTGAGAGATATGACCCCATTTATGTTAAGAATCACAAATGGAGTCCTCATTGTCTCACCTCTAAAGGATTAAGCCTCTCTAATTTTTAGAATCGGAGGTAAATATGTTGATGTTTTTCATGAAAGATAATATAAACTTCGGAACAACTCCTTTCATACTGTAAAATTTTGGAGCAACATTCTTAATCCAATTGAAAGTGTGATTCAATTAGATTATTTAAATACCAAACCATACCTTTAGATGTTTTAAATTTTTAGAACAATTGTTAATGGTCCCACAAAATTTTACATGGAATAAGAGCATGAAATTTTGAATTTAAATCTTTTGAAACCCCTATATATCTTTCTTATTATATATTTTCATTTTAGTCTTAGGAAAAAGTCCAATTTATGCACAAGGGACATTGGTAGACTCTCGGTTCAATCAACCCAGATCACTAGCTAAGCCTTCTTTGACTTTGGTGGATCGCTTTGCTTCGCGAGTCTTCTTGGATGGTCCTTTTTCCCTAAAGGCTTTGCTGCCTACCAGCTTCAACAATGTAAGGCTTGATCTTGCGTGTCTAGGACTGAATTTGCCACCATGTTCTTGACTTGTCTGTCCTTCCATTTCATGGCTCGAGCCTCAGTGATGAGGCAAGAGACTAGGCCCAACCCGGCTATCTCCATATTTCTAGGCAAGGTTTAACAAATCATGTAATTTAGTGAAAGAATTGTTTGAAATGTTGCACATAATTAGGGGATTGATTATCTCTCACCTGAAAATTACTTGCAACCTTTAAATGGCTTGGAGTCTTTTGGATCCCTATAACGACGAACTGAAGTGGCGCACTAGGCTCTGCAGACTCATTGAACAAATAATCATGTGTATTTCAATTGAAATCTTGCTTATTAATTAAGTGTATTGAATTGTTGTTAGTACATAAGTAAAAAGAGATGTGGATTTCACATGGTATGGAGAATTTCAGATGGATAGGATTAATTATGAAGTCATCATCACCCCCATGATGAGTCTAGGCAGGCCCATGCAGTTGCATTATCGTGCCGAAGCCCAAACTGGCTGGCCTAGTTAAGAGCCTAGACCCACCACATGGTCTGCTTTCTTGATTTTCAACTTAGATAGTCATAGAAGTAGGACAATTAACCAGGAAAAATTATAAAAGCCAAAATAACCATATACAAATCTAAAGATAGAGTAATGACTTTATCAATGGAATGGACCATTAATATATGATTCGATGTTGTCTATATAAAATGAGTATTTCTAATACGTATAAAGTTATGTTGATAAGAAAACTCTTTTTTAGTGTTTAACGTACATTATATATTGGATTTGGGTATGAGTTTCCGATATTACGTAGAAAAATATGCATGGGGGCTGATTGATCTGTATAGATCGATATTTACTATTCATTGAGTAATAGTTGCTCACACAACTCTTCTTATCATGTTTTGCCCTCAGTTGGTGTTAGGTAGGACAAGAGCACTGATAGTGGAAATTTTTTGGTAATTGAGTTTTATGTGTTGGATATGTTTAATGCATTTTATTGGATTATAGATACTCTAATACATTGATTTGAATTTGAGGCTATATTCTTCAGGTTGAGAGAATGATGGCCATGTCATTACCCCTATTCCTGTAGGATATGAGATATGACATTTGTTGGTCTATTCTTACTTATTGTCAATCATTTCAAAGGAAAGAGAGAATAATGATCTTCCCTCTTGAATACAAGCCAAGGACTAGCAGTTCTCCTAGATCCATACTATATGTCTTTTCAACTCAACATGATCCACAAAGTGGCATGTGGAGGGCATAGTGGGTTCAATGGACATCCTCCACGAGCCTTGTCGGCTCTTGCTCTCGCCGGTAGCTAGTGACCTCCACTAACCATCACGGAGGCTAGTGAGGGAAAATAGGGAAAAAAATGAATAGAAAAGAAGGAAAGAAGGAAAAAAGAAAAAGAAAAATAAAAAAGAAAACATTCAATAAAAATTCAAAAAATAATTAAATATTAAATATAATTTTCCATGTTAGCATCAAGCATGTCACATAGAACGATCAATATCCATGTTAGCAATTTTTGGCATAAATTAGTCGGATGAACTCAATTGGTACTAATGTGAATAAGTTTATGACTAAATTGAACCAATTGAAATGTTTATAACTAAGGACGCGTTTGGTAACGATTCTGTTCCCGGGAATAAATTCTGATCAGAAATAATTATTTTTTATTCTGTTCCCGGGAATTGATTATGAGTAAAAGAACGTATTTTGTAACTATACACAATTTCTGATTCTGGAATAAAATTGTGTTTGGTACCGTGTTCATTGAATATGTTTCAAATCAATTTATTTTAATTTTTAAATAATTTTTATAATTTTTTCCTTTTTGTTTCTTTTTTTTTCCTTTTTTATTTATTTATTTTTTCCTTTTTTCCTTTTTTCCTTTTTTTCTCCTATTCTAATTCTTCTTCAGGCTAGTTGCCGGCCCTCGTCGGCTTAGCCTCGCCGGTAGTTGGGCGAGGCCTGCCTGGCCATCGGCGGCGGCGACCGATGGCGACCGGCAGCAGCGGTCGCGGGATGGCGGTCGATGAAGAAGAAGAAAAGAGAAGAATAAGAGTTTTGATTCTCAATTTTGTTCCCAAAACAAGAATCAACTTTTTTTAATTCTTGATTCTCATCCCAAATTGATTCTGGGAACAAATTTGTTCCCGGGAACAAAAATTTTACCAAACGCGATTCTCATCCCAACTGATTCTGGGAACAAAAAATCAGAATCTGGCACTGTTGGGATGGTTACCAAACATGCCCTAAATTGATACCAATGAAATAGTTTTGGGATTTTTTTGGCACTTTTCACATAAGTTGGTGGACTACATTGATCAATACATAAGGCATCACCATGTCTTTAACGGTGGTTGGAGAGGGAGGGAGGGGAACAACTAGAAGTCACTCATATTTGTCATTGTGTTAATTTGATTGCTTGATCTTCTTTATTAGTCGGATGGACTCAATTGGTACTAATGTGAATAAGTTTATGACTAATGAAAGATTTAGAACTGAATTGGCACAAATATAATTATTTTAGGATTTTGTTGGATAAGTTGGTAATTTAGAACTGAATTGGCATAAATGTAATTATTTTAGGATTTTGTTGGCACTTTTTTAATAAGTTAATACACAGAGAGAGAGAACCAGAAGTCCCTCATATCTGTCATTGTGTTAATTTGATTGCTTGATCTTGTTTATGTTAGCAAATCCTAACTTGGCAATATCATGAGGTCTACAACAAGCGAAAGGAAGAGAGCTCTTTATCCAAAAAAATAATTTCATATCGTAGGACCACCTACCAAGGCTTCGGCTCATGACTCACCCAGTCCATGATATGAACGAGATATTTCCTAAGCTTAGGATTGACATATCAAAAGAACCTGATGCGATTTTCATCGTGATTAGAAGAAAAACATTAAAGGGCCACTTTTCGGAACGACTCCTCAAGCCAAATGAGCACATCGTGTAAACTTCAAGAATGATGTTAAATGCAGTATTAGGACAACTTGGTTTAGAGTTGGACCTGACAAACCGAATTGTGCAACCAGATTAGTCCCCATCATTCACTAAAACTGCACCAGATGTCACCCTCTGCGTTTGTCTTGCAAGGCAATTTAAAAGAAGAGCTATTATCCTGCTTGAATTTCATTTTCCATCACACATGAATCCATTACGGCGAGGATGAGTTGTGCTGTGACTTCATGTTCCTAATGTCTTAGAGTTCTCCGATATTGTCGTCAAATCATAAAGATCAAGACCAGCAGTGAGACACGAAACATGGTCATTCAATAGTGCACTTTACCTGCTCTTTCACATAATGAATCACCATAGAGGCAAGCTAGAGACATGAATATGTGCTGAATGAGAGGATAAGAGGAGACATGAAAAGGACTCAATTTTATTGAATGAAGAAATCAGCAAGCAACAAGTCATGTTTTATACATATTTGATCACATATACCACCATACTAGGCCACCAAACTTATTAATCTTTCTATATCCACAATGATAAAAGACGCCTAGATAACACTAAACATTTGACTTACATATATTTCACCAAGTTCCTACAATAGTAATTGACATGAGAAACTTTGAATTCGATCACTTAAAAGTGCATGTAGTGGCCATATCTTAACTAATCACACCATGACACTCACAAGCTGGTCTACCACATCCATTCGCCCATCACTGGCCTCCCCTGCCCAGGATAGGAACCTCTATTCCCACCTGGACACTCACAAGCTGGTCTTCCACATCCATCATAGCACATCACCGGCCTCCTCTGCACACAATAGCATGGTCCCCCACCATACCCTCCATAACATGGGGGACAACAACACACCCCCACCGTTGGATACCCTGGCGGGTAGCCCATCACCAGCTTTGGTGCCTTTGGAGGTGGCGGCACGGGCACCTGCTGCGGAGCCTTCTGTGGAGCAGATTTGGGGGCTTTCTGGGGCAGTGCTGGCACCGGCGCAGGAGCAGGCTGCTTGGCGGTTTCTTTCGGTGTCAAATCGAACGTGACCTTCTTCTTGGACTTCTTGGTATCCTTGTCGGGCAGGATCTCGACGCCCTGCTTGGCGGTTTCTTTCGGTGGCAAAGCGAACGTGACCTTCTTGGGCTTCTTGGTATCCTTGTCGGGCAGGATCTCGACGCTCAGCACCGTCTCGCCACCCTTGCAGATGATCTTCTGCTGGATTTTCTCTGGGCTGCAGTACACGACGGTGATTGACACCGTGTTCTCCTCTTCATCGTATGTCCGGTCTCGGACTTCTGTTGTTCACAAATTAATTCATAGCAAACTCAGTCGAATTAAATTATCACCAATGCAATAGTAATTACAAATCAAGAAATGATAACAATTTGAAACTAAAAGGAGGGGAAGCAAAAAAAGAAAAAAAGAAAACAGAGAGAGAGAGAGAGAGAGAGAGACTCACGGGGAATTTCACAGAGAACTTTCTGTATCTTCTTGCAGCAGCGCGAGCACTCCAAATCCACCTTTATCAGCATTCTGGTCACCTGCAACAGACAAGAACGATCCCAAAATCAATAAAGCCACGTGTATCAAATGAATGCGAAGAATAATTCGAGGTTTTCCTTCTCCTAATCGTTCGCAGAGAAAGTATCCGGGGGAAGATGCAGAACAGAGAAATGAACAAGATGGACCCAACAAAATAATAACCCAAATGGGGAGATAGTCGCTCTGAAGAATCACAATCATGGAATCATTAAACAAAAAAGGACCTAGAAAAGAAAAATGGAGTTGGCGGGTATCAAGAGAGATGAGCTCGAGGAAAGAGGAGGAGAAGGAGGAGGATTCACCTTCTCTGCCATAGCTGCGGGAGAGACAAGATCTGGAGAGCTCCGAAGATGAGTGAATGGGAGTGTGAAGTGGTGAAGGAAGGATCGAGTGATGATGGGGCGTCAGCGACAGATGAATATGAACGCTAGAGAAAGAGAACAGACTGGTTAAGAAAAAGAAAGGTCTATATTTATTGACGAGAAAATATTGCGCAGGTGAGACTCGCCAAGTCAACAAGAAAACATTCCACTCACGCCTCTCTCTCTCTCCGTCACGTTACCGACACACAGACACTCCCTCTCTCCTCCAGTCAACCAAAGTGTGCGGCAAACTTGAGTTTTGGTGGGACTAAGGAAAATGAACTTGGCCGAACGTATGTCACGTCACTGTCACCTTGAATACGAGGCGGAGCATGCGTTGCACTCGTGACGTCAATGTGCCACATCACCTCCATTGCTGGTGGCGCTTGCTGTCTGCGGCAACGATAGGGTTATGAACGGATACTGCACGAGCTTTACCGTCCATTGTCGGAAATTGATTGAACATGATCTCGTCTTTCGTGGGAATTCGTAGGTGCCTGTGCTGGGGTGAACCGTATTGTTTGATACGCCTCAATGCTCAGCACAGTACATGGAACTAAAATTGCGTGGATCGATGATCAAGGGTGTCAAGTGATCGAACACAATACTAATTAAAACAAGGAAATAAATGGCTCGCTAGATTTGACCTACCTACTCTCGTAGAAGAGAAGCACAAGATTTAACTAAAAATCAAACAACACGACAAAGGGTATAAACTTTAAACTTTGAAAAGAAAAAAAGAACCTTATCGAGCTGTCTCCAGCATGGGATTGGTAATCACCCCATTTTTCTCCAAACCGACTTTCCATGGTTTGATATGAAGTCCAAGTTGGACTTTGAACCCGTGACATAATTTAATCAAAGTATATCAAATTCCAAAAGGTTGTCTTTGACTGTTCACACGACTTGCATAGAACTTATACAACCAAATCAATCTGCACATGAAATTATAGAATCATGGAAAGAAGCCAAGAATCATTCTCCATCGACAATAGACCAAATTACACGGACACGATTTGTTTGGCAATTTATATTAGATTTGGAAAATAATGACCCGAACGTAGTAGTGGAATTCATCTGTGTAAAGAACGAGAAGCTAGTGATTAGAGAGACCGAGAAGCTTACAAAATTCAAAGTGCGTGGCTGCTAGTTATATCTTAATGCAGTAAAAGGATCGTGCACATGGGTGTGCAAAAGCAGATCAATACTAGTGTGCAAAAGGATCGTGCCGTAAAAGTATTTAAGTTCCCTTACTTAAATACTAGTGTTGAGCACCCGCTAGAGGGGTGTGCAAAAGCAGATCAATTTGTAAAGAAGAAATATAAAAATTGAGAATCACCTAAAAAAAGAAAAAAAAAAGTAGTTATTTTTAAAGTTGCTGAAATGGTTGGTGGATAAAAGCTGATATTGATCTTTTGTAAAGGTTAATTTTGGAATTAATAATAAGTAAGATGAGATGGTGTTTTGTTTTAAAATGTATAGACGTAATAGGCCTCATGTGATATCCCGAAATTTGGTCTCTATTTCGAAATATATTAAATGATTATTTCATCGACGCACTTATGATTATTTTACTCTGAACCGATTACTCATGAGTTAACTAATATTTTAGGTGAGGCCGAAAAGGGTTAAAAACGCGAAAGACTAGAGAATTCGATTAGAAATCAACCACTCGACCATAAGGATCGGCAAGGTCAATACTACGCTGTATAAATTAATTAGCGAATGGATATAAGTCGATTCGACAGAAGTATGTAGTCGATTCTTGGGTGATTCTGCAGGATTACGATATTCGCATTGAACAATAATAAATCAATTTTCTATTGATATTATATTCATGGTACATAATTGAACCCTCGCAATTACATAACAACCGAGGGTCGTCCGTGATTCGAAGATGCACAAATGTAGATAGAAAATTGTTGACCACGGGTCAAACGCGCGAGAACCCCTAAAAGCCACATGATATATTAGGTCATACTAAAGTTGCATTTGATCGATTTTTAATCACGAAATTTAATTTGATTTCGGGTATTGAACTTTTGAGGGTTTCGAGATTTAATTATTGGACGTCATCTCATCGTTCGTCGAATTATCACGAGTCTGAAATTTTTCAGAAAAAGGAATTATCGAACAAAGAAAAAAGGGAAAAGAAATTTGGATCAAGAAGCAAAATTGAAATTTTACTACCATTGTTTATAAGAAATTAGAATTAAGAAGATATTTGGAGACAAAATGTTTGGCATAGAGGGTTTTAGGGGCAAGTGGGGGTAAAGGGTATGACGACTTTGGAGGATAATATCTTAGAAATTTCTTTTGTTTTTTTTTTCTCTCTTTCTCGCATGCGCCCCTCTTTTGCCGATTCTTCCCCTCTGCCCACTTCCCATTTCCCCTCTCTCCCCCACGTTTTCTTTCCCCCTCCATTTTCTTTTCCCTCTGCCGCCAACCCCTTTCCCCTTCATTTTCATTTCCTTCCTCCCTTTCTTCCCCCAACGTTCACCATCATCATCTTCACACCATCTCCACCACCACGCCAACCCCCATCTTCTCTTCTTCTCCTTCTTGTTCTTTTTTTTTTTTTTTCATTTTGCTACCCACGCCACCATCACCACGACCACCTTTGGCCACATCACCATCACCGCCCCTTGCCGCCGCCCTCTCATGCCATCTGTGTCGTCATTGCTTCGCCATCACCACTGCCATCCACCCAAGTCACCACTGAGGCCACCACCAAGCTGAGCCACCCTAGGTGGCCGTGAGCTTGAGGAGCCGCCATTGCCATTGTTGAGCCTCTGTTCAAGCTGCAAGTGTCACATTCTCGACGTCGTCGCGTCGCCGTTGCCGTGAGCTTGCTGTCATCGAAAATCCGTAAGTTAATTTCCTAATCATGGATTAGAATGTTAATTACGTTTAGAGGGTGGTTAGTTTAATATTAAGGATGGTTAGTATTAGTTAATCTTAGGTTATTCTTAATTACGATTAAGGATGGTTTAGATTAAATTTAATTACGATTAGTTTAAATAATTTCGATTAGGTCAATTAATTATGGTTAGATTAATTAATTGAATTTAGTTTTTATTAATTGTGATTTATTTAATTAATCATAATGAGTGTAATTAATGACAGATTAGTCGTTAAGTAGAATTTTATGCTCGTTTTCTTGGATGAGATTGTGCGCAATTTCGGTTGTTTGCACATATGATGTTGTGCTATTGATTGCCTAATTGTAAAATTTATCTAATATTTTCAAAAAGGATTTTGGGCAAGAAAATAGAAAAATATGAAGTGTCGGGTTTAGACGCCAAATTTTACATGTTAAATAAAATAATGGTGTTTTAAAATAGAAGTGTCCAAAGTTTGACAGGTTGATTTCAAATACGTAACCATGTATAAATATTTTACTGAGATTGTTAAATATGAAAAATTGCCCAAGTTTATTATTTGAAAACGAAATATTGTGTTCTTGGCTAATTAACGGCAATAAAGATTGGCTTGGTTGATGGTGTGCTTGAGTGGTCATTTAATAGAACCTATCACCCAACGGAAGTTTGGAGGCAATGCTCGATTTTTATCGGATGCCCGATAGGGATCCGGATGGCGAGTTGCGGTTGAGGCCGAATTGATGCTTCTCTATGGAATGCTGTCTAAGCGGGGGTTCTACATGATGCCGTGCCCGATGGGGTGGGATGATGCCGACTATTGTGTTGGTTATGGCCCAAGGGGCCGTAATAATTAAAACACGTGTGTTGACAATGTGCATGAAATTTTAGTATGTGTTCTGATTGTTATTTATACATGTTGCACTTTTATTGCCGTGTGAGACGTGCTAATATGCAAGGCTGTGTCGAGGTGAGGTAAGTTTGTATGTGATGTGTGTTTCTCATGTTATAGGTTTAGAAGTAAACATATGACTTGAAAGAGGGATAAGAATACTAGGAGTAACATAATATTTTCCTCTTTACTTTCTATATTGCCATATGCAATGATGGAGATGGAGTACTTGGGATCAGCAGAATTCTAAAACTACGGAACCAACTGCTTTCACACCGGGAGAACAAGATCCGGAGCAAGGACCCAAACAGTTTGGAAGATATCTTGAGAAAAGGTTTTGTACATATGCTCACTTGAATGCCAACAACTTAATAAGACCACTTGAGTACCATCGGCCATTTATCTCCTAAGAAAATCTGATGCGGCATTATTTAGGAATATATAAACCCGCACTGGACAAATGCTTATGGTTTTCCCATAGCCAGGACGGTATTGGACCCCGACTTCTCGGAGAGCTTCGATGTGCTGTATAGACCACACACGGTCCATCCCCATTGGACATTTGCTTCTGTTCTTGAAATGCCTTTTCAAGTGAGTTAGAGTTAGACTTCACTTTAGAGTTGATCAAAACTTAGGCGTCACGAAGGACTGCAGTATGCCTTGTCCTTCAGGTACTCCACCCTAAAAGTCTTGAAGTATGGTATAAAGTGCAGTTACGGCGAGAGAGAGAGAGAGAGGCCTTCAGCTCCGAGTACTCCGCTGCAAAAGCCCCTAAAGTCCAATAGAATGGTAAAAATAGTAATTGCAATGTTTTATTGTATGTATGGGATAAGTACACAAGAAGTCCACAATCTTGTTGTGAAAATGTGATTGAATTTTAAAATTTTCAAGAAGTACAATCAAGTCCTACCATTACACTGTCAATTTGGCTAACAGAAAATTCTAATGTGATATTTTTGTATTTTTTAATTATCATTTTTATTTTTATTTTTTAATCCAATTCAAGTAAGATTTGAGGTTAAAAAAAAAGAAAAATAGGACTCAGAGCAAAATAGTGGGTTCATACTTAAGTTAAAGTTAGCACCACGTAGGGAAAGAGAGAAAAATCCACGTTAGTATTTTTCTTTAGTTAAATTGAAGGAATTAAATGAAGGATTTGATTGCAAAAATTTAATAAATTTTGGGACTTAACTGTACTTTCTGAAAGTTTTTTGACTCAACAACACTCGGGTGAAAAGTTTCAGCACTTTTTGCGTACTTACATGTATGTGTTGTTTTCACTGGTCAGAACTTTTACATTCTGCCTACTCTTGTTGTCCAACATGTTTCCATTGTTTGACGCGGCAAATAAAATCCCATTTGCTTCGGTAACTCATTAATCTATCTTGCAAAGTGAAACCCATCCTCAATCATGAAAACTGTACAACTTAAGCATATTTTATTTATGGTTGGGAAGATGACGTTATCGTGGTCCTGTCATCATTATTTATTGCACAATTTCATGAGTGTTCTTTATACTATAGTTAAACCCGACGAAACACCCACATTTTTTTAATGCACCATCAAGAGGTGGGAGGAGGATCCCTTTTTCTGAGAGATCTGACCCTATTTATATTAGGATTCACAAATGGAGTCCTCATTCTCTCACCTCTAGGGCTTTAAGCCTCTTTGATCAAAAGAATCAGTTGAAAATATGTTGATGCTTATCTAGAAAGATAAAATAAACTTTGAATAACTCCTTAGAAACATGTAAATTATGGAAGGCCATTCTTAATCCAATTGGAGGTGCGATTTAATTAGATTATTTAAATATCAAATCACACCGTTAGACATCTTAAACTCTTAGAAAAATTGTCAGTGGTCTCACAAAATTTTACATGATATGAAAGAGGGAGATTTCTAATTCACATCTTTCCAGTCCCCTAATTATCCTTCCTATTGTATATTTCATGTTTTAGTCCAAAAAAAGGCCTAATTTATGCATAAGGGGGAGTGGTAGACTCTTCATTCAATCAACATAGATCGCTAGCTAAGCCTTTTTTTGACTTTAGGTGGATTGCTTTGCTTTGTGCTTCTTCTTCGATGCTCTTTTTTCCCTAAAGGAATTGCTGCTTACCATCGTCAACAATGGGAAGCCCGAACCTGCGTGTCTAGGCCTGAATTTGCCCCCCACGTTCTTGACTTGTCTCTTCTTTCGTTTTCATGGCCCGAGCCTCAATGATAAGGCAAGAGCTTAGGCCCAACCCGGCTATCTCCATCACCCTATACCTATATTTTTTAGGCGATGTTTAACAAATCATGTAACTTGATGAAGGAACTAATTGAGATGTTGGACATAATTAGTATCTTCTCAATCCCTAGAACAACGAACTAACGTGGGGCACTAGGCTTTGCAAACTCATCAAATGAACAATCGTGTACATTTTGATTGAAATATTGTTAATTAATCAAGTTTATTGAAATTGTTGTTTGTACATAAGTTAAAAAAGATGGTTTCACATTGTAAGAAGAATTTCAGATGGATAGGACTAATTATGAAGTCATCATCACCCCCACGATGGGCTTAGGCTAGGCGATGCAGTTGCATTGTCGTGCCGAAGCCCAAACTTGTTAGCCTAACCTAGGCCCACGACATGGTCCACTTTCTTGATTTTCAACTTAGAAAGTCATAGAAATAGGACAATCACCAAAATAACCACATATGAATCTAAAGATAGATTAAAGACTTTTACCAATGGAATGGACCCTTAATATATGATTCGATGATATTGATTTAAAATAAGTACTTCTGATACGTTTAAAGTTATGCTAATAAGCTATAACTCATTTTTTGTGTTCAACAAATATTATATATTGAATTTGGGATCATGAATTTATGATATTATGTGATAAATATACATAGTGGGTGATTGAAATATTTACTATCACCAAGTGGTAGTTGTACACACCATTCTTCTAATCATGTTTTTGAAATCCTTCAATTAGTGTTAAGTAGGACAAGAGCAATGATAACAAGAAACTTTCGGTAATTGAGTTTTCAGTATGCATTGAAGATGAATCATACGTTTTGTTGGATTATAGATACTTTGATATGTTGATTTGAATGTGAAGCCGCATTCTTCAAATGGAGAGAATGATTACTGCATCATTATCCCTATTTTTGTAGGATTTGAGATGCGACGTTTGTTAGTCTATTCTTACTTGTTGTCAATCGTTTCAAAAGAAAGAGGGAAACATGACCTCGCCCCCAGATATAAGCCAAGGACTCGCAGTCTCCTAGATCCCCACCTTCTATCTTTTCAACTCGGGCATGATTCATAAAGTGGCACGTGGATGGCCTCGTCTTGTTCGGCAGAAGGACAAAATTATAGGAGAAACTAAAGTCGAGGAGAATTCAAGCTCTCGTGAAAAGCTTTGTATGTTGATAATAGAGAGGAACCAATTAGAGATTGATTGGGCAACGTAGTAGTCAAGGAATATGACGTGCACCGCCAGGCCTTATAAACTCTATTATTATTGTTTCCTGATGGAAGGACGACGGGAAGAGGAAGGACCACCACTAGCATAAAACTTCTTTATCTGGCGATGTTTTCATAAATATCTGAAAATGCAAATGTTGAAACTGAAATTTGAATGACCCTAATCAATTTTGCTTTGTATATGAGCAGACCGGCTTTTCATAAAATCAAATCGATACTAAACTTTCTTGAAAACACCACGGAGAAATTTTCAAAGAAATTGTCAATCAGTCCTAAACTTGCTATACAGATGCTAATCCAATCCTAATTTTTTTTTTAGTTTTATCAATTTGGTCCTTAATTTTTATATGGAATTCCAATATAGTCTTTCTTACCAATTTTCATTAGGAATCGCTGACATGGAGGTGTTACATAGCATGACCGGCGATGATTAAACCACAATGTTAGCAATTTCCAGAGAAAATTAGCTGGAAAGATAAATTAGAATTTGCTTCCAAAGTTTAAAAGTAACTTAGCAAAATAAAAATAAAAAATATTGAATTGTCTTCCGTATAATATGTTTAGAACTGATTGGGTAATTATTTCAAAAGATTCTATTTAGTATACTTCCTTTTTTTGTATTCCAATGCTCATTCTCATTGTTGATATTTTATAATATGTTTCTATCTCTCCGTCCTATTCACGCTCAATGAAATGATTCCTAAAGATCCCGAAGTACAAAAAAAGATGGAAAAAGAAAACTCATCATCTAAATAAACTATATCGGCCATGATACTCGCGTAACCGTATATTACAAGTAATAAATCAGCAAATACATTAGAGATCACCGCAGGTGATAGGTAATACAAAGGGTAATAAGTTAAAACATATGATACAACATATGAACCCTCTTGCGCAGACATAATCAAGATGCAACGCCGACACATATCTAATTGAACATACTGTATACCGTGCTGAAGTCTCATTTTCGTAACTCAATAGTTGGTATTTGTTAAGGCAATGAAGAGAGTATCGTGGGAGGTAAAAGATCCATGTGGTGATATTAGGGGTGTGTAACCGGACCGGGTATACCCGATTCCCGGACCGGCCCACCCGGAAAACAGGGTCGGGAATCGGTTCCATTGAAATTAGTCCGAGAACCGATTCCCAAAATTCGGAACTGGTTTAAACCGGTCTGGGAACAAGTTCTGAGTGATTACCCACCCGAAAACTGGTTCCTGGACCGGTTTTGGAATCGGTTCCCAGACCGGTTTTGTAAGTAGAGGTCCAAAACTTTTTTTTTTCCCGATTTTTATTCTTACTTCCGCAATCACACAATGTTTTTCCTCTTGGCTCTCTCAAACACGCACGACACTACTCCTTTGTCATTCCTCTTCTTCACTTGCTTCCCTCCCTCACCGTCTCCCTCTCGCACCATTTGATGGACGGACGGTGTTCGTCGCCGCCAAATTCTTGTGTATCATATGGATTGACTCGCCTATTTCTTTTTTGTAGGAAGAGTTACACTTGCATAAATGAGTAACTTTATGTAGTAGTTGTGGGAATAAGACTAATATTAGACTCATATTTGTTGCTAATTATTTGCCTTATGATTTTATTTATTATAATTAGCCCTATGGATCCTTTTTTCATTCATTTAGTCAAAAAGTTCATGTAATAATTTATTACTAGTGCTTAATGTTTCAATATAAATTAGGAGGATTACGTTATTTTCTCGCTTATTAATATAAAATTCGAAGTTGTATAGGATATCGGGAGATTGCAAAATAGGTTCCAGTGGAAATAGGGTCGACCCTGAAACCAGATCAGAAAAACATGGTGGGTCGGGTACAGGATCCAATACAAACAGGGTTGGGTATAGGGTCCAAAAAAGGGGAACCGGTTATAACAGGGTTGGGTACAAGGTCCCGGTCTAGACCCTACCCACCCTGGACCCGATCACCCCTAGGTGATATCATAGATCTCGAAAAAACACCAAGTCGTGGGAAACCTCATTTCAACAAATGCCTCACAACTCTCCTCACATAAGTGAGCAGGGAGTTCCGCACTCAGTCGCCGGCATTGGTGCATACTACTAGCCTTTTATAGCCACAACCGTGTAGGGTCCATGATGAAGAGACGTTTCCATAACTGCAGTGATCGCAACACCGTGGGTAAATAGGTCTCCGGCATCTGCACTCGTGGACCGGCCAATCACACCTATCATGGCACATCAGCAGCCTCTTGCATTAGCACTCGTGGGCTGGCCTCCCACATCCATCAGCACACATTGGTGGCCTCCCATAGTGACAGTTGCATGGACAGAACCAATCACAACCCTGATTATGACATAAGGGACAAACAAACACCTTCTCGATCACATACACCAGTGGGTAACCTATCGCCGTTGGAGGTTTTTCGGAGGGTTCTTCCATTGGATGAACCTTTGAAGAGTTTTTTTTTTTTTTTTTTCGTTTTCTTTTTCCATTTCCTTTTCTCTTTTTCTTTTGGTCACTCGGGGGGTATGGTGTTGATGCCTAAAATGAAATCTCTTCCCTTGCAACATATCTTTTATCAGACCTTATCAGGATCGCAACCCACCACCTTGATCTTCACTGTGTTTTGTTTCTCGTCGAAGGTTGGATATTTTACTTCTGCGATCACAAAGTTTTATTAGCTCCATGTATTATGAACACTCGGTGCTATCATCATAAATAGTAGTAGGTAAAGATGCGCTACATTGTAGGGGTGATTGGCCCTCAATCTGGTCCAATGGAACCGGCTACATATATATATATATATATTTCATTTTCCATGTAAATATCTTATTATAATACAAGGCATGATCATAAACAAATTAAGAACTCAATACAAATTTTATGCTACCATCCAAATATCTTATTGTCTAATTATAAGATTACCTCAAATATAATAAATTAAAGCCACTCATTTTTTTTGAAGAAATAAAAATAATAATAAAGTATATTTAGTCTGTCCAATCTGGTTTGGCTTCCCCTTAGAATGGAGAACCGGACTACCTAGACATCGGTTCCACCTTTAGGAAATGGAACCAGACCAATACTCCTTGGAACCGGACCAAACCGGTCGATTTAGTCTGGTTCGGGTGATTCTTGATCCAAGATGTCTATTTTACACACCCCTATAATACATAATAGAACTGATGCATGTACCAAGAAAGAGGAAAGGGAAGAAATAGAATTGATGCATACCTCTGTTATTTACTGACACGATAAGAGAAGTATGCAGAATAATCAATTGAGGTAAAGGCAAGGGACTCATGAGTGATATCACATAGGATTTTCTTGATATTCTTGTAACAGCGACGACATCGGAGATCCACTTTGATCGCCATCTCCGTGACCTATAACATTGAAAGCAGGCATAACAAAACTTGCTACAACATTGGGAAAGTATGGTCAAGAAGCCAAGTTCAAAAATTGAGACGAGACATCAAGATGAGAAGGACAAGAAGAGAATCGAATAGAAGAAAACGAGAAGATTGATAAGATAAACAGGCAAGCTGAAGTGAATGCGGATTTTGCACCTGCTCTGCCATGTTTCTTGAGCTAATAAGATGAAATGCCTCCTGAACAAGTTTGCCTGCTTTAAAGGAGATTAGAATCTTACTTGAGTCACTCAAATAGGCTAAGTGTTTTTTAACTTTCAACCCCACCCAATAACTTGCACAATGTTTGATTCCCATCTCTTCTGACAAAGGAGCGCACAAATCTCATCACGGGATTTATTAACTTCAAATATGAACTTGTTCTTTCATGGATGCACTTCACGATCAGCACTTGAACTCCTGAACCAAGCAGGAGGTCACATTCTGCTCATCAATGGCATTGAACAAATACCACCTCCTTGGAGAATATATATTTTTAAACTTTCAAATGGAAACTTTCTCGAGCTGTCTCCAACATTTGAGTAGCAAATTGCTGTTCTTTCCGCACCAACCTTACATGTTTTGATTTAAAGTCCAAGTTGGTATTTAAACCCGTGACATGATTTTAATAAAGTATATCAAACGACAAAATATTATGTTAGACCATGTTAGAATATTAAAAAGACAAGTTAAGCATATATGAAAGTGTTGCGAGAGCACGATAGAAATTTAATACTTTTATATGGGGAGATTGTTGAGAGAAAACCCAAATCTTAGACTGTTAACATATGCAGTCGGATCCACCTTTACTCAAGTTTAAGCTTGTAAATTGTGCGTCTATTAAGATATATTAACTACTCCACTTAATACCAATTCTTTGATGTATGACTTTCTAACAAAATTTATAGGTTCATCTTAATGGAAGGATTAGTGTAGAAATTTTTTATTTAGGGACACAATAAATGGAACTTTCGACAAATTTAACAATGCAAATCAGGCCTTATCTTCCTACCAAAGCCCCCCACAACCCTATGAAAAAAGGTATGAAATACTAAATAGCCAAATTGAAAGGTTTTGAATAAAATTAGCATACAAATGCAATAGATTTGTGATTTTTTTATAATTATTTCAAAAAAATGTTATTTAAAGAAATGGACTCAAATAGATAACATAGGAAATTAGCCACACCCATCAATTTGAGAGAGAGAGAGAGAGAGAGAGAGAGAGAGAGAGAGAGAGAGAGAGAGAGAGAGAGAGAGAGCATGTGGTCCTATCTACTGATAGCTGCCCACCAATTACCACTTTAACTTTATGTTTCCTCCTTTGTTTTGTACTTTCTCCTTTTTCTCTTTCTTTCATCACGTCTCTTGTAATGATGTTAGATTTCAATTCCCATTCCTAATATGTGGTTTCCTTGCTTCGCCGTTTCAGTGTCGAAGTTGGTTCTCTCGAAAATAGCGATTCCAAAGTTAATAATGAAGTAGGGGCAACTTTTGTTTTTTTATTAGACACCAAAAGATTTCACTAAGTGCAAGCTGTGCATCAAACCACCGCTAGAAAAGCAAAAGTACCGATTTTTTCTATGCGGAAAATTTTTTGGTAACTTATTACGCTTTTATGAAATTTAACTATTTTTATAGTTTGCAATATGAGACTGACTTGCGATCAATTACAATTGAAGATTGTGAAATTAATTATTTTTTAACCATAAGCTCGTAAAATTAATTTATCATGTTCTCTATTACCAAGTCAGTGTTCTGAGGTGCAACTCTTTCTCTAAGGTCGGAAAAAGATGACGTTCTTTAATGTGTTTGTATCATGTCTAGCTTGATCGAGTGAAATCCGTGAATAGAATGAGTGAACTAAACAAATTTGAAATCCTCATGATTATGAAAATGTTTAAGGTGGGTTTAACATCAATGTAACATTTTCCCTCTTTTTTTGTTCTTTTAGGTTCCATACTCGAAAATTATGACATTATAAATAATAGCCTTTGGACTTGTAGGTTTTTTTTTTTTGTTTTCAAAAATATAAACGGAATTGCTTCTAGTGAATACACAAACTTGGTGCATTATATTTTTCAACCATCCTAAATGTGATTATTATGAGAATGTAGCATTTTCCCAGATATATATCTCTGTCAATTTCCTTACATTGACTAACATGGCAATTTGCTATGGGATATCAACCAGCATTATAGGGAAATATATTGACGGACGTAATTGATCAATATATTTGGCAATTCGCCGTGCCATGAACGCTTGTTTATTTCTATTCCAATTTCCTGAAATGGGTAGACGTAATTGATCAATACATTCGGTGCCATGCAAACTTCTTTAGATGGCAACGCAATTATGAACGTTCTTTTTTATTATTATCCAATTGTCGATAGAAAATGGCTTGAATTTGTCCCCCAATACTATTTGGGAGAATGCTTCTCGATGAATTTGTCACAATGATTTGTCAAAATATAAACGGATTTGCTTCTAGTGAATACATAAATTGGTATCAATATAATAGTTTTAGGATTTTTTTTTTGTTGCACCTTTTCCATAAGTTGGTGGACTACATTGTTCAATACATAAGGCATCACCATGTCTTTAACAGTAGTTGGAGGAAAGAGCGGGGGGGGAACAACCAGAAGTCCCTCGTATCTGTCATTGTGTTAATTTGATGGCTTGATCTTGTTTATATTAGCAAATCCCAACTTGGGAATATCATGAAGTCGACAACAAGCGAAAGGAAGAGAGCTCTTCATCCGAAAAAATAATTCCATATGGTCGGTTTACCTACCAGGGCTTCGGCGCATGACTCACTTGGTCCATGATATTAACGAGGTATTTCCTAAGCTTAGGATTGACCTATTAAAAGGACCTAACGCGATCTTCGTCGTGATTAGAAGAAAAACATTGAGGGGCCACTTTTCTGAGCAACTCCTCAAGCCAAATGAGCACATCGTGTGCACTTCAAGAATGATGTTAAATGCAGTTTTAGGGCAACTTGGTTTAGAGTTGGACCAAATAAACCGAATTGTGCGACTAAATTATTCCCCATCATTCACTGAAACTGCACCGAAAGTCACCCTCTGCGTTTGTTTTGCAAGGCAATTTAAGAAGAGCTATTATCTTGCCTGACTTTCATTTTCTATCACACGTGAATCCATTACGGCGAGGATGAGTTGTAATCCTAATGTCCTAGAGTTCTCCGATGACTCGTCAAATCATAAAGATCAAGACCAGGAGTGAGAATTGAAACATGGTCATTAAATAGTGCACTCGACCTGCTATTTCACAGAATGAATCACCAAAGAGGCAAGTTAGAGACATGAATATGTGTGGGGTGAGAGGATGAGAGGAGACATGAAAAAGACTCGATTTTATTGAATGAAGAAATTGTGACATCCCGAATTTTCCAATTTTATTTTTAGTAAATTGAGACGGGCATTTCATCTGCACGCATATAGTTCATTTCCTTGAGTTGGCCACTCATGTGAAAACCAGTCTATCAGGTGAAGCCGGTAAGAAATTCTAATGCATCAGACTCGAGAATTTGACCAGGAAACGACCTCTCGACCAAGCTAATCTGCAAGGGTCATTATGGCACAGTTAAAAATCGATTAGACGCCGGAAGTAGGTCGGCTCGACAAAGGCATGTGATCGGGTGTGGGTGATTCCACCAGATTACACTATTCTTGTCGGTCGGCACTAAACCGACTTTTCTGTCGATTGGGTCCCCTATGTATGTATTTGAAAACCTTGAGATTTTCACGACAACCGAGGGTCGCCAATGTGTCAAAGATGTACATTGTGGCTTGAGATTGATCAACCATAGGTCGAATGCATAAAAATTTCTAAAAGCTACTCGATAGGTCAGGACGCGCTAATATCATGCCAGAGTGAAATTAACCGTGAAATTGTGACTGAATTAAGAAATTGGAAGTCCTGGGGTGTCACATATCTTATGAGGATCATATATTAATTTTATGGATTTTAATTGGGCTCAATTGGAAGAGAATTGATTAGAATTGAAGAAATCAAGGTACGAGATTTTGTGCCCCGGCGGAAAAGGAAATTGGACCCATTGGACTAAAGTTGTGGGAGAAATTGAGGTAATGGGGTATGACATCACATAATGATGTCATGGTGGGCTTTTTGTGGATTAAAGAAAAGAAAATGCCGTCCCCCTTCTCTCTCCTCCCTTTTTCTTCTTCTTCTTCTTCCCCGTAGGTTTTCTTCCTCCATCTTCTTCCTCCTTTGAACTTCAAAACCAGCAGCCAACCGACCGCGCCGTCAGCCGTGCGTGGTTGTCGTCCCCGCCTACCCCCTTGCCCTTCCCCGCCCCGCCGCTTCCTCCGAGCCGCCCCCTTTCCCCCTTCCATTCGGCCATGGACGGAGCTTGAACTTCCAGCCCAGATCTGGAAGTTCGGGGCCCGCTTTGGCCGGCTTCCCGGCCCCGGTTGCTCGGCCCGCCTTGAGGAAAGTCGATCCTCGCGTCGGCCCGTCATTCTGGCATGCTCGGCTCGCTAATCCGGTGAGTTTAACTCACTAAACCTTGATTAGAGGGTTAATGATATCCTAAGTGTGCTTAGCCTAAGTTAATTGTATTTAGGTGGTTAGTTTAGTTTATTTAATTGTGATTTGGATTAAGAGAATTAATTAGTGTTAAGTGTGTTTAGTTTAAAGTTAAGTGGATTTATTTAATATAAGCTTTGATGTGACTTATTGGGTTTTGTTTTTGATTTATTTTATTGTTTCGAAATTCTGGAAAAAGTTAATAATTTACTATTTTCCGAAATTCATTAAAATATTATTATTTATAAATTTTAAAAAAAAAACTCGAAAAATTATTTTTGACCTTATTTGCTCAGAATTTCGTGTTGATCGCTGCTGCGTAGTCAGATTTGAAATTGATGATTGGATATTATAAATTGGGTGTGGATCATGAAAAATATGGATATTATTATTTAATTATTTTCGGAATAAATTTAATTATTTATTAAATTCCGAAAATTTTGTCAGGACCCTAAACTCTCAGAATTTCATGCCGATCGCTGCTGTGTATTTAGAATTTGAATTTGATGATTGATTGTGGTAATTGGAGTGTGATTGTGATAAATAGGGATTCTTTTTATAAAGTCCCAAGTGTTGAAATTTATGGGAGATTGGTCGTAATTCGCCACCTGATAAAGGTCGCGCCCAGTGGGGCCGTAATTCGCCACCTGATAAAGGTCGCGCCCAGTGGGGCCGTAATTCGCCACCTTTTAAAGGTCGTGCCGAGTGGGGCCGTGATGCCACTGATTCTAATTGTGCTGAGTGGGACCGTGATTGCCACTAGGCATTAAACCTTCCTATAGGGTTGTGATTGGAAGTAGTGATTGATTTGCTAGAACGACATGTAATCGGTCGAGTCGATTGATCGCTGAGACGATCTAAGTGATTGAGTTGTCCTGATAATGTGATTGTGTCATAGTTATTTGGTTATCAAAATTGTGAGTGGTTGAATTATAACTGTGCTAACCTGCAGGAAAGGAATTAAGATGAGGTAAGTCTTCTGTGTGAGGTGGCTAGGCCACCCTGGGTGTATTTGCTTTCTAATAGGGGTTTAGGTGGTTGAACTTGCTGAGACATTGTCTCATCCCGGTTTGGGGACAACAATTTCAGGTCCCTGGTGGATGGAGCAGCTAGATAGCTTTGGTTGGCTCTGAGGAGTTGCAGAGGTGAAGTCATAAGGATTGGAGAACGTGTCTGACTTGTAGGTCGTAGGACAGTTCCTTTTTAAGAGCCGGTCTTTTGTAGAGTTTTGGCTGTAGGCCTTTGTTTGTAATTCTGTTGAATTTTGAAAGTGTTATGTTGGGGTTTTGCTTCCTGCTTTTCTATCCCGTATTTCATTGTCAGGGTTTTTATAATACGTTCCGCATGCGCATAGTGAATTAATTGGGTCGGCGACACTATCTGGGAATGTCGCATTTGTATGACCATGGTGGGATGTTCACGTGTCTCGGGGTTCAGGGCGTGACAGAAATCAACAAGCAACAAGTCATGGTCTGAACATATTTGACATCATATACCACCACACTAGGCCACCAACCTGATCAATCTTTCTACATCCACAATGATAAAGACGCCTAGATAGCCCTAAACATTTGACTTATGAATCTTTCACAAGTTTCTACAATAGTAATTGACATGAGAAACTTCGAACTTGATCACATAAAGGTGCATGTAGTGGCCATATCTTCTCTAAAGTAATCACACCATGACACTAACAAGCTGGTCTACCACATCCATTCACCCATCACCGGCCTCCCCTGCCCAGGATAGGAACCTCTATTCCCACCCAGATTACTCACAAGCCGGTCTTCCACATCCATCATAGCACATCACCGGCCTCCTCTACACGCAATAGCATGGTCCCCCCACAATACCCTCCATAACATGGGGGACAACAACACGCCCCGATCGTTGGATACACAGGCACCATTAAAAACCCTGGCGGGTAGCCCATCACCAGCTTTGGTGCATCTGGAGGCGGTGGTGGGGGCACCTGCTACGAGCCTTCTGTGGATGAGCTTTGGGGGCTTTCTGGCGCAGTGTTGGCACCGGCGCGGGAGCAGGCTGCTTGGCGGTTTCTTTAGGTGGCAAATTGAACCTGACCTTTTTGGGCTTCTTGGGCAGGATCTCGACGCTCTGCACCGTCTTGCCACCTTTGCAGATGATCTTCTGCTGGATTTTCTCCGGGCTGCAGCACACGAAGATTAACACCGTGTTCTGCTTTTCATCGTAGATCCGGTCTCGGACTTCTGTTGTTCACAAATTAATTCATAGCGAACTCAGTCGAATTAAATTATCGCCAATGCAATAGTAATTACAAATCAGGAAATGATAACAATTTGAAACTAAAAGGAGGGGAAGTTAAAAAAGAAGAATCACAAATGGAGAGATAGTTGCTCTGAAGAATCACAATCGTGGAATCATTAAAAAAAAAAAAAAAAACGACCCATAAAAGAAGAAGGAAGAAAAATGAAGTTGGCGGGTGTCAAGAGAGATGAGTTCGAGGAAAGAGGAGGAGGAGGATTCACCTCTGCCATAGCTGCGGGAGAGACAAGATCTAGAGAGCTCCGAAGATGAGTGAATGGGAGTGTGAAGTGGTGAAGGAAGCATCGAGTGATGAGGGGGCGTCAGTGACAGATGAATATGAACGCTGGAGAAAGAACAGACTGGTTAAGAAAGAGAAAGGTCCATATTCATTGACGAGAAAATATTGCGCAGGTGAGACTCGCCAAGTTAGTAAGAAAATATTCCACTCAAGTGTCACGGTCCGTGAATCTTCCCGTACTCGTGACCTTGTGGGTGGAGCTTGGGGTTATCGAGTGAAGAGTGTGAGGCAGAAGGGTAGAACACAACTGGTCCGTGGGAGTGGCGTCAGGACGGTTGGTGCTAGGAGTTCTAGGATAGAAGGATTATATCACTTAGGAGCTCTGAAGACGGGGTAGGCCTCCCGTGCACAAACTGGTCGGGAGCTGATGCCGTTCTCCTGACGAGGCCATGGCAGGCCGAAACCAGTTGTCGTACCTAAATGGATCTGCTGTCTTACTCGATGGACTAGACGCCCGAGTGAAGCTGGGCGTGGCTAGATCTCGTACGAAGGAGTATTCACCGTACTGATCGATGGGATAATTATAGAAGGAAGGCTGGCCTGGCGTATTCCGCTCGCCAGGCGCCTCACGGGTCGTTCCGAGGCCAAGGAAACTCTCGGCCCGTGACAAGTGGTATCAGAGCAGTGATCCCTTCAGTAGGTGGGTGATTCGGGGAAAAACCTGTGGTCTTCCCGGTCCTACGAGGGCGGAGAGTGATCGCCGGGGCCAGGGGGCTCGGACAACGTGCGGCTCTCGTCTAGCTTCTGGGATGGCAATGGGGGCATAGGACGGAACCGAATTGCTCACTGAATAGGGATACGTTCCTGGATCAGTGGGTGAATCTTAAGAAGAGGTCTGCGATCACGTTTCCACCAAGGAGACCTCCGTTGGCATGCTGAGATCAGGAGGAGCTTAGTAGGCGGAAGAAGGTGCTGCCATAGGAGTGCAGTTGGCCGGGGCCACACTTGTCGGGAAGCACAAGTGACTGGAGTTTCGTGAACAACTTTGATCGGGGGAAGCAAGCAACGGAGGGGTGAGTCTGTTCTGTTGGGCGAAGCGACGGAACAGCCCGCAACGAGGGCGTTGCGGAAATGAGTGGGGGAGAATGTCACGGTCCGTGAATCTTCCCGTACTCGTGACCTTGTGGGTGGAGCTCGGGGTTATCGAGTGAAGAGTGTGAGGCAGAAGGGTAGAACACAACTGGTCCGTGGGAGTGGCGTCAGGACGGTTGGTGCTAGGAGTTCTAGGATAGAAGGATTATATCACTTAGGAGCTCTGAAGACGGGGTAGGCCTCCCGTGCACAAACTGGTCAGGAGCTGATGCCGTTCTCCTGACGAGGCCATGGCAGGCCGAAACCAGTTGTCGTACCTAAATGGATCTGCTGTCTTACTCGATGGACTAGACGCCCGAGTGAAGCTGGGCGTGGCTAGATCTCGTACGAAGGAGTATTCACCGTACTGATCGATGGGATAATTATAGAAGGAAGGCTGGCCTGGCGCATTCCGCTCGCCAGGCGCCTCACGGGTCGTTCCAAAGGCCAAGGAAACCCTCGACCCGTGACACAAGCCTCTCTCTCTCTCTCTCTCTCTCTCTCTCTCTCTCTCTCTCTCTCTCTCTCTCTCTCTCCGTTACCGACACACAGACACTCCCTCTCTCCGCCAGTCAACCAAAGTGTGTGGCAAACTGGAATTTTGGTGAGACTAAGAAAATGAATTTGGCCGAACGTATGTTGGTTCACACGTCACTGTCATGATGAATACTAGGCGGAGCATGCGTTGTGTTAAGAACATAAGCGGAACACAAACTCAGAAAGATTATAATGCTGATGATGCTATGGATACTGTTATGGAGTTAACAAAGGAAGAAAGTGAAAGAATTGCAAAGACTGCTGTCGTTGAGAAAGACCAGAAGAAACAAAGTGCACAAGTCAAAGCCAAAGATGTTATCAGCTATGCACATAATAGGTCGGTGTAAATAGCACGTGTCATGTGCTCAAAAGGAGAAGAAAAGTTTGTTATTAGTTCAGTTTTTTGGTTGTATAACAGAATAGATGAGAGAGCTCTTTCTCTTTTTTGCTCTAGAGTCTTATAAAAGAAAACGTCGTCTTCTTCATTTCAGTTGAGTCAATGTAATAGAATAGCTGATATAGAAGAAGAGCACACCATTGAAATGCTCTCTGTTCTTGTATTGAATATACAGAGGAAATACAAACAAGAAGAAAGTCTGATAGCCTTTTCTTTAGTATTCTTCTCTCGTGTTCATCTTCACATGGTATCAGAGCTTTGTCGATCATCCATGTTGAATAAGTTTTTCATGAATACTCAATCATTCGTGAAATCAAATCGGAGATGTTGAAGATGCAGAAGATCGAAGTCATCTCTGAACCTCAATGATCGTAGTGAATCAAAGTAGCTGATGATCATTCTCGTTTGTTGATTTGGTAAACCTGATTCTCAATCACAGAATCATCTTTCTTCATCATCAAACTTCTGCAAACACAGAAATGGCAGCAAAAACACAGAAGTATTCCTTTCCAATACATGTTAACATCTCCAATTTTGTCACAATCAAACTCACTGAAGACAATTTCCTGCTGTGGCAAGCACAGTTTCACAGATTTCTTCGAAGTCAAGAACTCTTTGGGTTCATCAGTGGTGAAATCCCTTCACCTCCTCGAATATTGCAAGCTGAAACTGAAGACTGTGAAACTGAAGTCATAAATCCAGATTACACAGATTGGACAAGGACTGATCAGCTTGTATCATCATGGATTAGTGGAGCTGTATCTGAAAATATTCTGAGCTTGATCATTGGTTTAGAAACTTCTTACGAGGTATGGCAAACTCTTCTCAATCGTTTTACTCAGAAATCAGTTGCTCGAGAGTTTGAACTTAGAGGAAAACTGCAAGCATGTCAGAAACGAGATCGAGTTCTTTCTGTCTACCTAAGAGAGTATAAGTCCATTTGTGATCAGCTAAATGCGATTGGAAAGCCTATAGATGAGATAACCAAAATGTTTGATGTTCTTGAAAGACTAGGTTCTGAATATGAGAATTTTCGAACTACTATTTACTGCCTAAAACCCCAACCAGATTATGATGAAGTGATAGCACAGCTTGAACGATTTGAAGCAAGGCTAAAGACATACTCGATGAGTCAATTTAATCCTAATCTAGCCTATTTTGGCCAAAGAAATTTTGAAACACAACAGAGAGGGAACTCTGAAAGAGACTATAATTTTCATAATTTCGGCTTTGGAGGTCAAAGAGGGAGTAACAGAGGAGGACGTAATTTTGGTCGAGGTCGTGCAATGAACAATTTAGGTCGTAATTATGGCTATTCAGGAAGAAACCAGCATTACAGACCAAACAACTTGTCTCAGGATCGAGTAGATCAACAATTCAGGCAGAGGATTGATTACTCGAATCTTGGTCAGGGATTTCGACCATATGCCAGTTCTTCTCAAAGGTATCAAGACACCAAATCCTATCCAACTTCAATGGTAATGCCTCAGAAACACCTACAGGATGAGAAAATAATAGAAAACACTCGGTTAGAATGTCAAATTTGTAAATGACCAGGACATGATGCTCTTCGTTGCTAGTATCGATTTGATAATTCATATCAAGCTGAAGATATTCCAACAGCTTTGGCAGCAGTACATTTAGAGGATCCAAGAGGAAGTGAATGGTATCCAGATACTGGAGCAACAACACATATCAGTGCTGATTCTGGTATTCTTCTCAACTCTACTAAGTATACTGGAGCTGATACAGTCATGATAGGAAATGGCTCGTGTTTACCTATTGCTTATGTTGGTAATACTCAATTGAATATAGAAAACAATACATTACCTTTAAATGATGTCTTGATTGTGCCTGAAATAAAAAAGAATATGTTCTCTATTTCAAAACTGACAGATGACTATCCTTGTTCATTTGTTTTTGATAAAATTGGGGTCTATATGAAGGACAACCAAACCAACAAAACATAGATGATCGGAAGGAAAATTAGAGGACTTTATTGTGTGGATCCACAAACTACAGTAGCGTTCTTTACTCGAAGACACAGAGTGATAGCAGCAGATGTGTGGCATCAGAGACTAGCTCATACAAACTTGAAAATAGTGAAGCATTTACAGAATCAAAACTTGATTTCCTGTAATGCACAATCTGCAGCCATATGTAGTAGTTGTCAAATAGCAAAGAGTACAGCTTTACCTTTTCCATTATCTAAATCTACATCTACTATACCCTTAGAAAATATACACTGTGACATCTGGGGTCCATCACCAGTTAGATCTTTTCAGAACTTTCAATACTATGTCATCTTTGTAGACAATTTCTCTCGCTATAGCTGGATCTATCCAATGAAGCTGAAGTTAGAATTTTATGATATCTTTATCATATTTCAGAAACTAGTCGAGAAGCAATTTGATCATCAAATCAAAATGTTTCACTGTGATGGTGGAGGAGAGTTCTCGAGTAACAGATTTCAGAATCACTTGCGAAATTGTGGTATAAAGCAGAGTATGTCCTGTCCTCATACACCAGAATAGAATGGAATCTCAAAAAGGAAACATCGCCATATAGTTGAATTGAGGTTAGCCATGTTGTATCATTCTAGAGTTCCATTGAAGTTCTGGGTAGATGCTTTAATAACAACCAACTATATTGTGAACATTCTTCCTACACCAAAGTTACATATGGTCTCTCCCTATTACAGACTTCACAATCAGCAACCTAGCTATGAACATCTCAGGGTATTTGGATGTGCTTGTTATCCCTGTCTTCGATCTTATGCAAAACATAAGTTCGACCCCAGATCTCTTACCTGTATATTTCTGGGATATAGTGAACGACATAAAGGGTACCGGTGTCTTGTTCCTACTGATGGTCGTATCTATATTAGTCGAAATGTGGTATTTGATGAAACCTTCTTTCCATTTACAAAGAAGGTAATCTCTGACTATGATCAGTACACATCTCTGTATAAACAATGGGCAGACGAAGTTACTCTTCTTGATTCCACAAACACAACTTCAGTGGATAGTTCCTCCAATAACCATACAACAACCTTTCAGTTACCTCCTTTAGAAGTTGATTCCACTCATACATCGCAACCTGACGGTGTGCCACATAATTCACCTTTTCCACAGCTACAGTCTAATTCTGTTGCCACAGAGCAACACGGTTCTCTGTCTCCTGTTATCGAACCAGCTGAACTTCACATTGATCAAGAGCAACCACACTTAACAGCTACTTCCTCAGGTACTTCCTCTACTCATCATATGCAAACTCGATTGAAATCTGGCATCATCAAACCGAACCCCAAGTATGCATATTTGGCTGACTATAGAGTACCTTTGGAACCAAGATCAGTTAAAACAGCCTTAGCTGATAAAGGCTGGTCCAAAGCTATGCAGGATGAAATGGATGCCCTGCATGAAAATCAGACCTGGCTATTAGTTCCTAGAACTAAACAGATGAATGTTATAGGCTGTAAATGGGTATTTAAAACCAAATTAACCCCTGATGGCAGTCTCGATCGTTTAAAAGCTCGCTTAGTTGCGAAAGGGTTTCACCAAGAAGAAGGGGTCGATTTTACTGAAACGTTTAGTCCTGTTATTAAGCATGCCACTATTCGGATAGTTCTCTCTGTTGCAATGATGAAGAACTGGCCAATACATCAGCTTGATGTTAAAAATGCTTTTCTCCATGGTACATTAAATGAGATAGTACACATGGAGCAGCCCCCTGGCTTTATCGATCCTCAACAATCTCATTGTGTGTGTCTTCTCAAGAAGTCACTATATGGTCTTCGCCAAGCACCGCGCGCATGGTTTGATAAATTTAGCAACTTTCTTCTTGAGAATGGATTCTTCTGCAGCACCACTGATCCGTCTCTTTTTGTGCTTCACACTGGTTCAGACATAGTGCTATTACTGCTGTATGTTGATGATATAGTGATGACTGGTAGCTCAGTTCAGCTACTCACTACTCTGATCAAGTCACTGAGTCTCCATTCCCACATGAAAGATCTCGGTTATCTTCATTACTTTCTTGGCATTGAAGCCAAACGTGCATCTCATGACTTATTTCTCTGTCAAACCAAGTATGCCATTGATCTTCTGACCAGAGCTCATATGACCGATTGTAAATCTGTTTCAACTCCTCTTCAACTTCGCTCTGTTGCTATGACAGATGATACTGTCCTGCTCTCTAATCCACTTGAGTATAGAAGTCTCGTGGGTGGTCTACAATATTTGACAATTACATGTCCTGATCTTGCTTATGTAACAAATACCCTGTGTCAGAAACTGCAACACCCAACAGTTGCAGACCTTCATCGCCTGAAACGTGTACTTAGATATGTTAAAGGCACTACTCATCTTGGCCTCTTTCTCCATTCTAATAGCTCAACAGCACTCTATGGCTTTTCCGATGCTGACTAGGCTGGGTGTCCTGACACCAGGCGATCCACAACTGGATATTGCATGTATCTTGGCTCGAACCTTGTTTCGTGGTCAGCTAAGAAACAACCAACCGTCTCTCGATCTTCCACCGAAGCTGAATATCGAGCTCTTGCCTCTACTACGGCTGATCTTACTTGGATCAGCTTTGTCTTGCGAGATATTGGTATATCTCTTACATCCTCAACTCTCCTCTTTTGTGATAATAAGTCTGCTATCTCTCTTACAGCTAATCCAATTCTCCATGCCCATACCAAACATATTGAGGTTGATTTTCATTTTGTTCGGGAGAAAGTCTCCTCCGGATCACTCAGTATTCGCTATGTTCCAAGTCACCTTCAACTTGCTGATATTTTTACAAAGTCTTTGTCGCGTGTTACTCATTCTACTCTTCGCACCAAATTGGGTATGGGATTTTTATCCCCTCCCCATTTGAGGGGGGATGTTAAGAACATAAGAGGAACACA
Organism: Eucalyptus pauciflora; assembly: GCA_007663325.1. Taxonomy (NCBI): domain Eukaryota; kingdom Viridiplantae; phylum Streptophyta; class Magnoliopsida; order Myrtales; family Myrtaceae; genus Eucalyptus; species Eucalyptus pauciflora. The sequence continues at coordinate 928,997 of VMYD01000019.1, forward strand.
AACTCAGAAAGATTATAATGCTGATGATGCTATGGATACTGTTATGGAGTTAACAAAGGAAGAAAGTGAAAGAATTGCAAAGACTGCTGTCGTTGAGAAAGACCAGAAGAAACAAAGTGCACAAGTCAAAGCCAAAGATGTTATCAGCTATGCACATAATAGGTCGGTGTAAATAGCACGTGTCATGTGCTCAAAAGGAGAAGAAAAGTTTGTTATTAGTTCAGTTTTTTGGTTGTATAACAGAATAGATGAGAGAGCTCTTTCTCTTTTTTGCTCTAGAGTCTTATAAAAGAAAACGCCGTCTTCTTCTTTTCAGTTGAGTCAATGTAACATAATAGCTGATATAGAAGAAGAGCACACCATTGAAATGCTCTCTGTTCTTGTATTGAATATACAGAGGAAATACAAACAAGAAGAAAGTCTGATAGCCTTTTCTTCAGTATTCTTCTCTCGTGTTCATCTTCACACGCTGCACTCATAGCGTCCATCGTACCATAAAAGCCAAAATAACCATGTACAAATCTAAAGATAGATTAATGATTTTTACTAACAGAATAGACCATTAATATATGATTCAATACTATCGATTTAATGAGTATTTCCAATATGGATAAAGTTAAGTTGATAAGATATGACTCATTTTTTGTGTTCAACGTAAATTATATATTAGATTTTATTATATTATGTGGTAAATATGTGTAGCGGATCATCGAAATATTTACCACACACTAAGTGGTAGTTGCACACACCATTCTTATCATGTTTTTGAGGTCCCTCAATTAGCGTTAAGTAGGACAATAGCAATGATATTAACAAACTTTCGGTGATTGAGTTTTCAGTATGCGTTGAAGATGACTACAGACATTTCATTGGATTACAGATACTCTGATAGGTTGATTTAAATGTTAGGCCGTGTCTTTCAGGTAGAGAAAATGATGGTCGTATCATTACCCGTATTTATGTCGGATTCGAGACTCAATATTTGTTAGTCTATTCTTACTTATTGTCCATCGTTTCAAAGAGAGAGGGAAACGTTGTCTTTCCCCCTTATATAAAAGCCAAAGACTAGCAGTTCTGCTAGACCCACACCGTCTATCTTTTTCAACTCGGCATGATTCATAAAGTGGCACGTGGATTTGCCTCTTCCTGTTCAGCAGCAGGACAAGACTATAGGAGAAACTAGAGTCGTGGAGAATTCAAGCTTTCGTGCAAAACGTTGTAAGTTGAGAACAGAGAGAAACCAATTAGAGATTGATGGGGGCAACGTAGTCAAGGAATATGACATGCAACGTAAGGTCTTACCAACTCTATCATTATTGTTCCCTGACGGAAGGACGATGGGAAGAGGAAGGACCACCACTCCCATAAAGCATCTTTATCTGGCGATGTTTCATAAATATCGTGAAAATGCAACGGTCGAAACTAAAAATTGAATGACTCTAAACAATTTTGCTTTGTACACGAGCAGACTGGCTTTTCACAAAATCAAATCCACACTAAACTTTCTTGAAAACATCACGGAGAAGTTTTTAGGGAAATTGTCTAATCAATCTTAAACTTATTTAATCGAATGCTAATCCAATCCTTTTTTCTTTTTCTTTTTTTAATTTTACCAATTCGGTTATAAACTTTTATACAAAATTTCAATGTAGTCCTTATGGCCAATTTTTGTCAGGAATGCTTAACGTGGTAGTGTGTTACAGAGGATGACTGGCAATAATTGGACCACAACGTTAGCAATTTCAGGGGAAGATTAGCTAAAATGACTACATTAGATTTTTTTTCGCAAAAGTTTAGAACTGACTTAGCAAAATCGAAAGATTTATGATTGAATTGTCATTCGTACAATAGATTTAGGATTGATTGGATAATTATTTCAAAAAATTCTATTTAGCATACTTCTTCTTTTGTATTCTAGATCACTCTAACCGTTGATATTTCACAATATGTCTTTGTCGCTCTGTCCTATTTATGTCTAATGAATGGTTCCAATGGATCCCGAAGTACGAAAAGAAATGGAAAATAAAACTCTGAGAGTATGGAATCTCATCTAAATAAACTATATCGGCCATGATACACCCATAACCGTATGTTACAAATATCAAATCAGCAAATACATTAAAAAGACCACCATAGGTGATAGGTAATACAAAGGGTAATAAGTTAAAACCTATGTAAGTATAATACAACATATCAACCCCCTTGTGTACACATAATCAAGATGCGACAATAACGTATATCTAATGGAATATACTATATACCATGCTTCTCTCAATGCCTCAATAAATCTTAACTATTGCTGAAATCTCATTTTCATACTCAATATTTGGTATTTATTGAAGCAGTAAAGGAAGCATCGTGCGAGGTAGAAGATTCATCTCGTGATTTGATAGATTTCATAAAAACACTAAGTCACGGGAATGAAAACCTCATTTCGGCAAATACTTCAATACTCTCCTCACATGAGCATGCAAGAAGTTTCGCAGTCATAGCCGGCATTAGTGCATACTGATAGCCTTCCGTAGTCACAACCATGCAGGCATGATGAAGAGGCGTTTCCATAGCTACATCGATCGCAACACTGTGGGTAAATACGTCTCCGGCATGTGCACTTGTGGGCCGGTCTCCCACATCCATCAGCGCACGTTGGTGGCCCCTCACAATGACAATTGCATGGACAGAACCGACCACAACCCTGATTATGACATGAGAAACAAACATACACCTTCCCCATCACATACACCGGTTGAAGAGGATGGGAAGGTGGCGGTGGCGGTGGCGGTGGCGGTGGCGGTGGAGGAGGGGGAGGTGGCGGTGGCGGTGGCGGTGGAGGGGGTAGAATTTCGATGCTTAGAATGATATCTCCTCCCTTGCAACATATCTTTTGTCGGACCTTCTCAGGATCACAACCCACCACTTTGATCTTCACTGTGTTTTGTTTCTCGTCGAAGGTTCGATCTTTTACTTCTGCATGCACAAAGTTTTATTAGCTCCATTTATTATGACCACTCAGTGCTATTCATAATAAATAGTAGCAAGTAGAGATGCGACACATAATAAGAGTGATCGGTTCACAGTCTGGTGCAATGGAACTGGTCACTATTTTTTTTCATGATTTCATCTAGATATCATATCATCCAAAGCATGACCAGAAACAAATTTAGAGCTCAAAACAAATCTTATGCTTCCATCTAGATATCTTATTATTCAATTATAGGCTCTTATTTCCTCGGAAACAATAAACTAAACCCACTAATTTTTTTAAGAAGTAAAAATAATAGAAAAAAAAAGTATATTTAGTCAGTCCAATCGGGTTTGATTCCCCCTTGGAATGGGGAACCGGAAGACACTCCCAGTAATTAGACCAAACTAGCCGGTTCAGTTTGATTCGGGTGAATCTTGGTTCGGGCGGTCTGCTATGCACACCCCTACAGTACACAATAGAACTGATGCACGTAAAATGGAGAAAGAGGAAAAGGAAGAAAAAGAATTGATGCATATCTTTGTTATTCATCAACACGATAAGAGAAGTCTTCAAATTAATTAATCAAGGTAAAGGCAAGGGACTCACGAGGGATCTCACACAGGATTTTCCTGATCTTCTTGTAACATTGACAACATTGAAGATCCACTTTGATCGCCATCTCCGTGACCTTTAACATTGAAAGCAAGCATAACAAAACTAGCTACAGCATTGGGGAAGAATGTTCAAGAAGCTAAATTCGAAAATTTAGATGAGACATCAAGATGAGAAGAACAGGAAGAGAATCGAATAGAAGAAATCGAGAACATCGATGAGATAAAGAGGCAAGCTGAAGTGAATGCGGATTTTGCACCTGCTCTGCCATGTTTCTTGAGTTGATAAGATGAACTGCCTCCTGAACAAGTTTGTCTGCTTTAAATAGCGAAACGCGAAGGTTCTACGTTGGTTCTGGTGTCATTTTCACGTTGACTATTAGGAAGAGCATGCGTTAAACTCGTGACGTTACAGTATTACATCACCAGGTCACCTGCATTATTGGGCTTTCGCCTGTTTTACCTTCCATCATCAAGAGAATTACACTCGATCACAGTCGGTACTAAAAAGAAACAGGAAAAACACAGAGGAGGCTGCTAAAAATTCATGGGTGAATGTGTTGGGTTGAACCATATCGTTTACACGTTTTGATGGTTCGCTCAATACATGCAACGGAAACCGTATGGATTGCCCATCGAGTATGTCGCAAAACATTTGCTCAAACGGTAATAAACAAAACAAGAAGGTAACTCAGATGTTGGATTCACTAGTTCGATTAGTATGACTTACTTCATAGGGAGAGAAACACGGGGTTCAATTATAGAGTAAATGATATAAAGGATATTAGAATCATACTTGAGTCACTCAAATAAGCTCAGTGTTTTTTAGCCTTCAACCACACCCAATAACTCGCATAGTGTTCAATTCCCATATCTTTTGACAAAGAAGTTCACAAATCTTATCACAGGATTTATTAACTCCAAACACAAACTCGTTCTTTCGTGGATGCACTTCACGATCAGCACTTGAACTCCTGAAAATTCTCCACGAATTCCATTGGAAGCCACCAAGAAGGAGACCACATTCTGATCACCAACGGCATCGAATAAATACCACCGCCCTGGAGAATATTTATCTTAAACTTTTAAGCGGAAACTTTCTTGAGCTGTCTCCAACATTTGACTGGGAAATTGCCGTTCTTTCCACACCAACTTTACATTGTTTGATCCAAAGTCCAAGTTGGTTTTTGAAACCGTGACATGATTCTAATAAAGTATGTCAAACGACAAAATATTAAGTTATAAGTTAGACCATGTTGGAATATTAAAAAGACGAGTTATGTGTATATGAAAGTGGTAGGGACAATGCAATAGAAATTCAATACCTTTATATGGGTAGATGATAAAGAGGAAACCCAAATCTCTATTTGTTAACATATGCAGTTAGATCTACTTTCACTCAAAAGTTTAAGCTAATGAATTATGTGCTAACTAAGATAATTAACTACTCTCCATCATGCCAATTCTCCGATACATGATTTTTTAACAAAATTTATACGTGCATCTTAATATAAGGCTTAGTGTAGAAACTATTATTTAGGGACACAATGTATGGAACTTATGACAAATTTCACAATGCAAATCAGGCATCATCTTCCTACCAAACCCCCACAACCCTTGGGAAAAAGGTATGAAATCTAAAAACTCCATCGAAAATCAGACTATTCATATGAAGTGTGTTAGGGGTGATTGGTTCTAACATGACTTAGTTCCCACCCTGAAACCAGACCAAGTATGGTTGGTTACCAGTTTGTGAAACTCTGAATTGGTCCACCCAATCCTGGAACAAGACCAGACTAGACCGATTGGCCTTCAATCCTGAAACCGGTGATTTCATCTTCTTCCTTTCTGTTTGGTTTTTTCTATTCCCTAAGAGTAGGAGTTCCCTAATATTAAAAGAAAAAAGCATTACTAGTTGCAGTTTGCTTCAGGAAAGGAAAAAAAACAACAACAACAACAACAAGAAATCATGGCTAGTCCGTCAATCCGATACTATTGGTCCAGTTCTTTACGTGGAAAGTAGCTTTTTCAAACAAAAATAATAATAATATGGAACCAAAATATATCAGGAAATCAAAGGATAGTGGAACCAAAAAAAAAAAGAAAGAATAATTCTTCTATCGAACATAGACTGAACTGCACGTACACAATTCGGTTGGCAATGGGGATAAGAATCATGTTGGTCTTTGGAATGATTCTATTTTGTTTCTCTCCATGACATTCGCAGCCTTGTACTATCACGTTGATTTTTCCACGATCAAATAGACAGCCCTAACGGCTTCTAATCTTTCTCTCGTCGTGAAGAGCTTCTTTCCGACCTTGATGGTCGTTAGTTTTCTCTAACCCTAATTACGCATCCTCACTCAATTGCTGCCTTCAATCGACTCAGATTTCCTCCCCTTCACCCTGATTCTCTTCATCCTTCCACAATTCCACCGCACCTGCTCTCAGTCCTCTGCAACTCCATCTTTTCTCTCCTGCTTGTTGTATCCAACCAGCTTCGATACCATCAACAACTCGCCTCGATATCCCTGTCCCTTACTCTCTATTTCACCTTCCATCCTCTTTTACCAGCACCAAACCCATCCTTTCTGCTTGCACCCTCTTTCCAGACATGCAACATTTACCCAACTCTGAAATCGCTCCTTTCCCGACATTGCTTTGGGACCCCCTGCACTGGTAACCTCAATTTTCATCGTATCTGCTGTCAATGGATTCCCAAGTGGAAGCAGAATCCTCCCGACTCACTGCCCTTTGCAATCCCATGGGCCGGCTTTGGTCCGAGCAAGAAATAGATGATTGGCATGACTCATCGCCCTTGCACAAAGTGGAAGAGTGTCAACTCATGTTAGTAGGTAAAATCGTTTCTTGCCCATCCATTAATTTTCAGGCTTTACAAAACTCTTTAAAGCGGGCTTGGCGAACAGAGGAAGTGGACATTACTCAATGGGATAATGGGACATATGTGGTGAAGTTTCACTCAGAGAGTGAGAAAAATTGCATCTTAGAGGGCGGACCTTGGTTGTTCTCTAGCCATTTAATTATATTCCGACCTTAGCAACCCAATACACCCCTGCATTGTTATGAGTTCACCACCTGCCATCTGTGGGTGCAAGTTCATGGCCTGCCATTGGAATGGTGTTCGGAAGACATGCTATGCAAGGCTGTTAAGCATGTTGGAAAGGTGTTGCAGGTTAAACTAGATTATAAAGAAAACTCCACATTCAAGGTAGGCAGGGTACGGGTAGAATTTAGCTTAAGTGAGCCATTGAAACTCGGACAACTTATACGTATAGCAGGAAAACTTCTTTGGGTGGACTTTAGGTATGAACGATTGCCCCACTTCTGTTATTCGTGTGGCAAAATCGGTCATTATTGCACCTATCGTAAGGAGATTCCTTTTATAGAAGCTAAAATGGACGGAAGAGGGAAAATGGCTTATGGACAGTGGTTGCGTGCAGAGGTTAAAGAGCCTAGCCCCTATTGGATTACCTTTTATGAATCCAAGGATACTTAGCATGAGGAGGTAGTCCCTGCCACACCAACTCCACCGCCTGCTCTCCCCGTGCTTCCTCCTTGCGCGGGCTTTTCCACATCAGTATAGCACCAGACTATTATCCCTACTTCAGCAACAACCATCACAAAACCTGCACAAGATAAAGCATTATTCAAAATGAAGGGTATTCACTACCAAGACACTTCTAACAGCAAGCAAGATGAAGACATCGAGCACTACACAGCACAACCTTCAACATGTTATGCTCCACCACCTGTTACAACTCAACCCCTTGCTGGTGTTCTTCCATTACCTCTACCACAAGGTCACCTTAGTCCTGGTTATGCACAGCCAGACTCATCACCAGCATAGTCCAGAGTTGATCCCACTTCTAAGAAACAAAAAAACAGCCGACTCTCGACCAAGCCAACAAGTTCAAAGAAACAAAAACGTTACACTCCATACTAGCTGCCTAGTGCAGGGGACACCTTTGATGAAAATCAGCTTATGGAAACACCAGTTATGCAAATCGACGATATTCAATAGCGGGCTTTGGTGGCTGGCCCCCAACAACCACTGGAAGAAAAATGAAACTCCTGAGCTGGAACTATCAGGGCTTAGGCTCGGCCCTGACAGTTCGCGCCCTTAAGGCCTTAGTGGCTAAAGAAGAGCCTGACCTTCTCTTTTTGATGGAGACAAAAAATCAGGCGAACGTTCTTCAACTCGTTTAGTCTCGCCTTAATTTCCAGCAGTCCTTTGTGCTTGATCCTATTGGCCTAGCAGGAGGTATGGCCCTTTTTGGATCTCTCATTTTAGTATCTCTTTTCACCGGACTGACCAGCATATGCTAGATTTTCTTTGTATTGACAATCGATCTGGTAGCTCGATGCATATTACTTGTCTCCATGCACCTTCGGTTTATCAAGCACGACCCCTCTTTTGGAACAAACTCCGTCGAATAGCACTTGGTAATACATTGGCCTGGATATGCATCGGGGACTTTAATGAAGTACTCTACCCATGGGAGAAAGAAGGCAAACGTCCAGCAGATCCGACCTGACTGCATGCATTTCACGAAGTCCTATATGATTGCTCGCTCCTGGACTTGATTAGCAAGGGCTGTGCGTATACCTGGCTGAATAACAGAGAAGGCGAGGATTTGGTAAAGGAAAGGTTAGATCGGGTTCTATGTTCTTTGAATTGGCAGGAAACCTACCCTGAAACTGAGGTAATTGCTCTACCTGTAGTGGGCTCGGATCACAGCCCATTAATTTTAGCTATAGAAGGCTTTCCAAGGCGTCAACACAAGTCCTTCTACTTTGAGGCTTTCTAGCTACAGGATACAGAATGTCGTGATGTTATTTCTAGTGCCTAGAACTCAGCCCACCTACCTAGCAGTCAGCTTCCTCAACGACTACTCAAGGTTTCTACAACACTTAAGCAGTGGAGCAACTCTAAGTTCTCGGCTCCCCGCCATCAAATTTCCCATCTTCAGCATCAGCTTCAACTTCTGATAAACCAACCTCACCGCAACAATGCCGCACAACAAATTCAATCACTAAAGGCAGATATTCATCAGTTATGGGAGCAAGAGGAAAGATTTTGGGCTATGAGATCTCGCATCAATTGGCTTAAGTGGGGTGACAAAAACACTAAATTTTTCCACGCAACTACACTCCAACGTTGGTAGCGAAACAGAATCCGGATGCTACAGTCGGAAGATAACAGTTGGATTCGTGAAGAGCATGCCTTAAAGAATATGTTGATCACCTACTATTCCAATCTCTACAAATCAACAGGTCCTCGAAGTTATGAGGCTATCCTTAATCAGTGCCCGCCTATGGTCACCTCCGAGATGAATTAGAGCCTCATGGTGGCACTCACCCAAGAAGAAGTTCAACGTGCAGTTTTTCAATTGGGCTCAACTAAAGCCCCCAGTCCGGATAGCTTGAATGGTCTCTTTTACCAATCACATTGGGATCTCCTAAAGGACAAATTTTTTCTTGATGTACAGGATTTCTTTACGAGGGGAGCTATGCCATCAGAGCTCAATAAGACAATTATCACTCTTATTCCTAAGGTTCCTCATCCCGAACGGTTAGACCACTACCTCCCTATCAGCTTGTGTAATGTGGCATGTTGACATCTAAATTTTTGCCCAAAAATCATTTCCAAAAAAAATGGAAACTTGTTTTTCCACAAAAATATTTCAAGTTAAATTCTTGCATATAGATTATTTAGGCATTTAATATAGTTTTTTAAATAGAATATGTTTTTCCTTAAAAAAAAAAAATTAAAAAAAAATTAAATATATAAAAAAGATAAAAAAAAATTAAAAAAAAAAGGAAAAAGTTGGGGCCAATGATCTAAATGTGACTAGCCAAGCCTGAGAGGTCAAATTGGAATTAAAATGGCAAATTTGGGCCAAAATGCAATTTCCAAAAGTTAAGGGACCGATTCGCAAATTTTGCAAAATTTTGCCCGAACGCTTAAATTATCATCTTGGTCACCAATTAAGTTGAAATTGAACTTGGGCCAACTCGAATCAATCAAATCGGGCGAAAATGACCAAATTTGCATCGAAATTGGTATTTTCGGATAAGAAAATGACTAACTTTGAAGGACTTTCTTGCAAAATTGGGTGGGTATAATTGCAAAATCTGGCCAAGATATTAAAATACTATACATGAGCTTGCTAATTGATCAAAAAATGCAGCCAAATTGATGGATTAAAGCACTCAAACGAGCTACCAAAACCCAGCCCACGGTTTAGCCTGAATTCGGAATTGCTGAGTAAGCAACTTGGTGGCCGCACCATATCCCACTCAGCCGCCCATCAAGCCTGATCTTTGCACGTGATTGAAGACCATAATGAGTAGTGCCAGTGGACGAAAATCGGCCAGGGATAAGCTGCTGAAGGCACGGGAAAATCGCACCAAATCCGGACACTCAACAGCTGCAGAAGTTGGAAAAATTGGCTAAGTCAGAGAGTGGGTGAACTAGCTCAATTGGCAGGCTTGGTAGGTGGACAAAAGGCCGACCAAGAGATTGATGATTTCGGTGGATAATATCTACGAAGCATGCTCTTTTGAGGCACGAGAGGGAGAAGATGAGAAAGAGAGGAGAGAGCTCACGGTCCTCCCCCAAAGAGACCTTCAGAAGCAACTCCAGAAAGCCAAACCCAGAAATTCCAGACTGACCTTGAGAGAGAAAAACAAAATTTTCACACACCTGCGGCCAAAATTAGCGAAAACCTTCAACTAGAGAGTGAAACTTCACTCAAATAGATTTCCATCCATAGGTCGTACATCCCAAATGGAGTTCGGGAAAGCCTCCTAAAGCCCCCCGAAAACTACCCTCCTGGCGGGCCAAGAAAGTCTGAAATTTTTCTAAGTGTTGAGCCCGGTTGGTCACGAGTGAGGGAAAGCGAGTGTTTTTGAGAAATTTGAGAGACAAATAAGGAAATCCATGACTTACAAGCCAAACTAGAATACATATAGTTTGGTTTTGTTTGAATTTGGCCAACAAAAGAGGTTCTAAAGCTTGATTTTGGAGGTTAATGAAAACATTCATTATCAGTTCTTTCTTTGCCGATCTTGTTTTCCAGTTGAAGAAGCCAACTTCCACGGGCCCCCGAGGATAATTTATTGGTTTCTTGAGCAAAGAACCACTTGAAAGGGAAAGTAAGAAGCAAGGTAAGCATCCTAGATATATTTTCTTTCGAGTTTGAGTATGTTTTGATCATGAAAATCAAGAGGAAAAGCAGCCCGGAGGACTGATTTTCGAGGTGGAAATATTTCTAAGTGTTGGAATCTCTTCAAGAGTTTTGCATGTGTGCTTCTTGGAGAGGTCGTTTTTGATGTGTTCGGTTGGTCATTCTCTGTGATGTTTGTTGCTTTTGAAAGCTCATGTTACCTACTTTCACTCGGATTAAGTAGTGTTTCCCTTAGATCTTGCATGTGATAAGTGTCGGGGCTTGAACATGGGTATGCAACCTGTTTGCTTGACTTGGGTTCAAACCCAGATTTGCAAAATCAGCTCAAACCCGTGTATTTGAGGACGCTTTTAGTTGGGTTCTTGTGTGTTGTAGGCTATGCTTTCTATCTAATATTGCTCCTTGCATGTGGTGGTCTAATCTTGATGCTTTAGTTCCACATAATATTGCTCATGTTTGAAGATTGAAGGGCGCAAACATGGCCCTCGAAGCTGTTTTGGGGTGATTTAATGCACGCCAAGTGTTTGATGAAATGCGCAAACCAAGTTTCGATCTTGAAACGGTCGATTTGAGCTCGGTTATTGTGATATTCATGTGTTGTGTTACTCCATGTTAGCATAGATCGGTTTAAGGAATTATTATTAATATTTTTAAAAAAAATAAAAAAAATATATATATGAAAATTTCAAAAATATAAAAAAATGTTGGATGTTATCAAATTAAGCCAAAAATGACATCTAGGAGATTTTCCTAATTTTATAAAGTCATTTTTCCTAATTAAATGATATTTTGGTATTTTAGAACCATTTTTGTAAACAATCTATTATGCGTAGATTAAAATTAATTAGAGTAATTGCATGCATCTAGAGTAATTCCATGCATATTTAAATTCTCATTTTGCTCACGGGGGTCCTGTCCCGGGGCGTGATAACAAGGCCATGTAATATTATTTGCCCGACTTGTATCGGGTCTTTCTTTTTCGCATTACTTTCAAGTCCTTTCAATGTCTTGGATGTTTACTTATGCACCGTTTTTCATTGATTTGAGTGTAAATTTCTTTTTCTAGATTATGTTAGGATTAGTCTAGATATAAAAAAAAAAAAAACCTACAAAAACATTTGCATGGACACTTAGTGGTTTCATAAAGATTATAATTGGTAATCAAGAATGTGTGGCCATTTAGATGAACAACCTTTCAAGTTAGTGGTACCGCAAGGGCGCTAATAGAAACATTAGCGTAATCAAGTCCCCGTTCCTAGAAATCTCTGGTTGCGTAGGAATCGAGACAACACTCCCGCGTCTTGATTGGTTTCTATCCGACCCCAATAGGCTAGTGGCGACTCCTAGAAGTACATAGGTTGTCAAAATCCAACGTCGCGCGAGGTATGGGCTTGGGAGAGCCCGCGCCTAATTTAGGGCCGTTGGTCCGCCTCTTTAGGCAAATACCCCTAAACCATTCTTTCTTTTCCCCCGGATGGAAAAAAGAGGTCGTGACATGGCATATAAAGTTATCTCAAAGATACTTGCTAACAGGCTTAAACCCTAGCTTGCGACCCTTATTTCAACTGAGCAAAGTGCCTTTGTCAGTGGGCGCCAAATTCAGGACAACATTCTTATTGTCCAGGAAGTATTCCACCAGCTTTGAATTAGAAAGCGAAGAAGGGATTTTAAGGCAATTCTTTAGATGGATATGAAAAAAGCATACGATTGAGTGGAATGAGATTTTCTTAACGACTACCTCCTCAAAATAGGATTTCATCCCATTTGGGTGCGATGGGTGATGGAATGCGTCACAACAATATCTTTCGGCATTAAATTTAATGGAGAACTCTTAAAATATTTCCATCCGACCCGTGGGCTCCAATAGGGCGACCCGCTTTCTCCTTATTTATTCGTCCTAATGGCAAACGTCCTATCCACTCTAATATATCAGGCACTTGCAATGGAGCATCTTCGAGGCATCAAGTTAAACAGGTTCTGTCCAACACTCTCTCACTTATTTTTTGCGGACGATGCTATATTCTTTTTAGATGCCAAGCTATTGGAGTGTCAAAACCTATCCAACATTATCAACCAATACTGCATGGCAATTGGACAGGAAGTGAATAGAAACAAATCAGGCATATTTTTTAGCAAAGATTACCCGAGTGACCTACAGACAAACTTGGCTAGTGAATTCAGAGTGCCCTTGATGCTTAGAACGGGGAAATACTTAGGAATCCTCTCAGATTGGGGGCGATCAAGAAGAGAAATGTTTGCCTAGATCTTAGCTAAGGTTGATTCGAAGTTGGATGGTTGGAAAGAAAAGCTTATCTCCAAGGGCGGCAAGGAAATATTGATCAAGGCCGTTATCCAAGCAATTCCTCAATATGCTATGGCTATCTTTAAAATCCCTACTTCTATTTGCAAATCAGCTAAGAAGGAGATTGCATGTTTCTGGTGGCAGAATAATAACACTAAACCTGGCATTCACTGGACAAATTGGGAAGAGCTTAAAAAGAGTAAACACAAAGGTGGCTTGGGATTCAGAGACCTTATGGACTTTAATAAAGCCTTGCTTGGAAAGCAGGCATGGCACTTAATTCAGGGACCTTCCTCCCTATGGAGTGTGTTATTCAAAGGTCTTTATTTTCGATCATGCGACTTTACACAGGCTGAGAAAGGATGTCGACCGTCTTGGGGTTGGCAAAGCCTATTAACAGGACGAGATTTCATTCGACCGCACCTACAATGGGCGGTAGGGGATGGTCGAACAATCAACACTAGGACTGATTGTTGGCTACCAAAAGGAATTTTAGGTGGTTCAGCTCAGTAGGATGAACCCCCACTTGTGGCAAACTATATCGACCCTAGCAGTAACGCTTGGAATGTTCCTCTATTACGAAGATTCTTTGATGACTCCACTGTGACTGAGGTGCTTAAAATCCAAGTTAGACCTACCTATATTTCAAATCAAATTATATGGACTGCATCAACTGCCAGTATATACACTGTCAAAAGTGGATATCACTCAGCCAGACAACCAGCCCTATGCAATATTACTCCAACTGCAACAACTAACATGATTCAATCCTATGAGAAACTATAGAAGCACATATGGAAAATGCACATCCCACCAAAAACAAGACTATTTATGTGGTCTCTTAGCCATGACGCTCTACTGACAAAGGCTAACTGTGGCATCCCAAAAATTTCATGCAAATTTCTTATTGATTTATATTACAAAATTTTATGGCCATGTAAGTATTTGAGATTATGAAATTAAGTGGGGATTAAAGTAAATTGTTAAGAGCAATTATGGGCTTATTTAGTATTGTTTTGGGCCATTTAAAAGTGGACTTTAGACCCAAAAGTGTTGGACCCAAAGTGGGCCAAGAGGCCTGGCCCAAGGAGCCCATGAAGTAGTCGACCAAGCCCGGCCCAAATGAGGCCCATTAGCCTTGCATGAAGATCAACAAGTGGCGAGAGGGACTCTACAAGTGTCATTCCCATGAAGTCAAGTGTCCTTCTTACAAAGACAAGTGTCCTTCTTACAAAGACAAGTGTCCTTCCATGCAAAATTAACCAAAGGCAACTAATTAAACAACTAAAAGGAAAAGGGGAAGGGGGTGGTCGGACTAGGCGCCGAGAGAGAGGAGAGAAAGAGAGAAAGAGAGGAAGAGGAGACGCCGTCGAGCCCGCCTAGTCCCGTCGTCGTTCTTGCTGTGTTTTCCTTTGATTTGAGGCAAGTGAAGTCCTAAAACCTACTCTTTGCATTGCTGTGTGTATGTGTAGTAGATGGTAAGTCTTGATTGTGGTAAATGGGATGAAATTTCGGAGCTATGGAGAGGGATTCGTTGGTCATGCATGCTGTTTTTGGAAAGACCAGTTTGACCATCTTTGAGTTTGTGTGTTGCATGTGATTTTTAGTTGGAATCTTGTTTCGATTTCTTCATGAAAGTTGTAGAGAACACCTTGAAGAACAACATACTAAAATTTGAGACAAAATGGCTGCGTTTTGAAGGGTAAAACCTTCTTCCTACGAAGACACTAGATCTGGAACTGTTTTGCTGACCTTTCGGTAGTTTTGTGGGTTGCATGTTGCTTTATACCGAGAATATCTCTTTGACTTCTTCAAAAAACTTGTAGAGAACATCCTAAGGACTAACATACTCAAATTGGAGGTAAATTGAGAAAGTATAGCCTAGTAAATCGACTTTCTCTTGAAGACGGTAAATCTGGAAATACGGTACTGGACACCCGAGACTTCTTGGACCCATATGGTGACTATTATTTGGAAATTTCACTTAGATACCTTAATGAAAGTTGTAGGAAACCTCTTGAGACAAAACATATTAAAATTTCAGCGCAAACAAAGAAGGATAAGCGGGCGAAACCTCGATATTTCGGAGATAGCTAAACTGGACGGTTCGGTACTAGCAACAGGAGCTTCGGACGTCTATAGAAAATTATCTAGAACGAATATGGTCTAAATGTCTGCATGAAAAATATACTTTAGGGTCTTGACTATAACCTGGTAAAATTTCAAAATTTTTCGAGATCATTTGGGTATTTTAATCGAAATATTTAAAAAACAGTGCAATCTGACTACTCGGACTTGGTGATGTTGCAATGCATGGTCTATACCATTCTGTAAAAATCTCTTTTGGAAAAGTGTTCTGCACGAGATATCTTTATCTATATCTTATCTACAACATGGTTAAATTTCGTAATTTTTTAAGGTCATTTGCCTATTTAATCGAAGATGTTTTGAAAACAGTGCAATCTGACTACTCGGACTTGGTGATGTTGCAATGCATGGTCTATACCATTCTGTAAAAATATCTTTTGGGAAAGCGTTCTTCACAAGATATCTTTATCCATGTCTTTTCTAAAACATAGTTAAATTTCGTAATTTTTGAAGGTTATTTGGGTATTTAACCATAAATGTTTCAAAAACTGTGCAAGATGAACGGACATAATAAATAATGCTGTGATGCGTGGTCTGTAGTTAATTATGTGAGGATCTCTTGGTGAAGTGTTCTTCATGAAGTATCTGCTGCTATGTCTTAACTATCACATGTTCAAATTTCATAAATTTTGAAGGTCATATAGGTATTTAATCGAAAATGTTTTGAAAACTGTGCATGAGTAAGGCTAAAAATCTTTTTCTTGTGATATACAGATTGTACGTATTCTGATTTAGCTGGAAATTGTGTTATTTATGGGTTATTGAAATTGTCGTGTAAATCATGATATTTTGGATTATTACTTGTGCAATGATGTGATGACATTCATACATTTCATACATTAAAGGATTGATGAATTTTCATGAACTCAAAGAAAGATTTCTTTTTAAAACCATTGCATCAAATGATACTTTTCCCAATGCATATTACATGATTTCAGAAAGGCTGATTCCAATCATTGGCATTGTTACATCAAATGTGAAATTGAAAATGAGATATATGAGAATATGCATTGTAATGAGGATACCGTCGGAGGTGTGAGCCGATGATGCCCCGGGAGTGTCGAGATGCCCGGAGTGTTTGTGCCAGATGCCCGGAGGTGTGTGCCGGATGTCCTCGGGAGTTTCGAGATGCCCGGTGGTATACGGTACGTAATTCCAGGGGGAATGCCTGGTGGTATGTCGGTACATAATCCCAGAAGCCCTGGAGGTGTGTGCCGGGGGATTCCTCGTGATGCCAGTTGGGGTACGAGATGCCCGGAGGTGTGTGCCGGAGGTTCCTCGCGATGCCAGGTTGGGTGCGAGCGATAGAAATGCGGGATGCAATTACTGGTCCCGGGAAAGAAAAATGTGGCAATCCAATTAAAAAACATTAGATGAAACTGAATCATGAATGGTATAGTGACATGTATGCATGGTGATATGTGCACATGGTATAGTGACATGTATGCATGATGATATGTGCACATGGTATGGTGACATGTATGCATGATGATATGTGCACATGGTATGGTGACATGTATGCATGATTGCATAATATAACATGTATAAGTGCATGGTGATATGTGCACATGGTATCGTGTCATGTATGCAAAACTATATGATGTGTGTACTAGTGCATTGGTGGATTTTTGCACGTGATATGGTGATCTATATGTACACATGGCCGCCTTGATGTAATATGCATGACCGAAAGGTGAGACATGAATGATATGTGCTCTGTTCATGATACCTTGATTGTTCTGTTTGACGCATTGAGTAGTTTGGTGGATTTTTACTGCTGAGTGATTGTACTCACCCATTTTGGGGATTAACATTTCAGACTAGATAAGATTCCTCTGCTGCCACTGCTACCAGTAGATGGATCAAGTGGTTGGATATGACCGCCGAGGAGGAGGATAGCAAAGGAAGGAACTTTTGGACGCCGACACTAATTCGATGGACTTTAAGTATACGACTGTTGGAGGAGATGTCGGTCATCTTTTGAAGTATAGCCAAGTATAGAAAACCATGACATTTCGATGTACCGACTAAAGATGTCCATCTGCTTTATGTAAATAAAAGTGTTTGGCTTTAACTTATAAAAGATGTTTAGTTGGTGTGCACTGTTTTCTGAATATAGGGAAGGGAGTTGTTGGTTATGCTTCTGTTATATGAATTGCGCAAGGGACCGATCTAAAAGATGTAAACCCCCAGGTTGTATGGACCCGCTGATATTGAAATGGTATTAGAGTGACATGTTATTAGGGAAAGGGAAAGGTAAGCGCACTGTGGCGACCCCAGCGGATCGGGGGCCGTCGAGGGGTGCCACACTAACCTTTTCCACCGCCACATTATATCAGATTCCATCTGCCCCCTCTATTCTATCAATGCACCAGAAAGAACAACCCATACCTTTCTCTATTGCCACTGGACAGCGACCATTTGGTCTCACCCTTTGATTAATCTACCGATTCCCACACCAGACACGCAACATATTGCAGAATGGTTGTCAGCATTATTATCACAGCAGAGAAACTCACCTGCCTTTGAAGTGGTTGCTCTCATTCTGTGGAATATCTGGAAATCAAGGAACAACTTCATCTTCCAGCAACAGAACCCCAATCCTCTTTGAGTTGTTGATCTGGCTCTCGCTTCAGCTAGATCGATGCAGCTGTCCACCATGGCAACAAGGAATATGAACAGCAACCGACTCAATCCAGAAGAGCTATGGAGACCGCCTGATATCGGCTTCCTAAAAGTCAACATAGTTGGCGCATTTCAACCGGGCGATACTGAAGGCGTAATGGCCGGAATCTGTCGGGATCACAATGGAAAGCTCATCGATGGACTTACCAGGAATTTTGCTGCATCGTCTACCCTCAAAGCGGAATTTCAAGCCTTCACGATCACCCTTTGCTATCTACTGGAGAAGAACAAGGGGACTGTTTTGCTTCAGCTTGAATCTAATTCCAAAACCTTGATCGATTCGGTGTCCGGCTTAACTGATCCCCCATGGGAGGCTGGAGCACTCTGTGCCGAAGCGGTTGCCCTTCTTCGTGACTTCAGTAATTTGCAAATTAGGTTTTGCAGAAGAGGGGCAAACTTTGTGGCGGATTGGGCTGCAAAGGCCCACAAAATCGGCACCCTCCCCCTCAGCTGGCCCACCTCGCCTCCTACTGCATTATTAGATCTCTTGTATGCTAATGTTATGGCTGCACATTGTACTCTCTACTCTTCTTGAATGAAGTTTAGTTTTTATGACAAAAATAAAATAAAAATAGACAGCCCTAAGATTGGGGACCACGAATATCACAGTGGAATCCATCAGTGTAAAGAGCATGATCTATCGATTAGAAAGAATAGAGAAGCTTCCCTTGTCAAGCCATTATCAGGTGGTTGAAGAGTCGCCATCCGCAGCACAGGGTGACATAGACACCATTTGTGATGAGCACGGACCACGGATTATCGCTAATTAGGTTGTGACATAGACTCCATTTGTGATGAGCACGGACCACGGATTATCACTAATTAGGTTAAATGTGGCTTGTAATTTGGGGTGGACTAAAGTTGAGAACTTGAGAATATTGGAATTTATCAATAAATCACTAACTGTACAAGTTCTATGATCTGTAAACAATATGTTCAAAGAGCTTGGGTTAAATCTTAAAAACTGAATGCTCACAGACTGTCATATGATAGACCAAAAAACCCTAAAGCTTGTGTTTTTCCCATGTTCCTATACGAATCATCATCAGATATGGACTAGACCTGTAGAATCATTAAATTCAAGCTCAAAATTGAATGTACCGCACATGGGTTATTAAGACTAGAAAATTTCCAAAATTTCAAGAGCAATTTAGCCATAAAAGGACCAGAAAAAATATATTCATATATTCTCGGTGAAGGCAAGTAGATAAATGAGATATTTCATGCTCATTTTTGCAAGATTTGGAATTTAGGAAATTTCCATCGATCGCATTTCCACAATCTTGAATTTATCGCAATAAAAGCGTCTATCCGACCAACTTATGGGCTAATATTTGGAAATGAAATTGATGGGAAATATTCACCATGTGCGGACAAAGGAAATAAAAGAGTGCAAGGAAAAGATTTGGAAATAAGAGATGATGGTGCATATTAGCACATGGGCGATATCAGCAGCACACAAAGGAAGGAATATTTTCGTATAAAAAGGGGGAAAAAATCCAAATAAGGACCCGAAGTAGGCCAATTTTCTCAAATAAGGAACCGAAATGAACTTTATGTTAGATAAATACCTAAAATGGACCCATTGTCTCAAATAATGATCCGAAGTGGTTGAATTAATTCCAGATAAGGACTTGAGTTTGCTGGTCAGCCAGATATTCGCCGGTTATCAAGCATGTGACATTTGTAATGACCGGTGTTTAGGCAATTTTGTCCAAAAGAAATCTAGGGAAAATTAACAAATCCTAAAACAGAAACAAAAAAAAACCCTAGGTTTTCTATGGTGTCCTCGTTCCTTGTAACCATCCTTTGCAAAGTCAAAGACTGAAGTTCTCCCCATTCCTTATACCCATGCTCCGCAAAGTCGAAGACCCAAATTTTCCGCCGATTGAGGCACGAATTCAAAAACAAGAAGAAAACCATATGCTTCTTTCTTTGTTTGTAGAGACCCAAATTCTCTGTCGGTCGAGGAAGGCGAGGAGCGACGAGAATCAAGTCACAACAATGACCAAGTAGTGATTTGGTTGAGTAGCAGCGGGGGAGAAGAAAGAAGAAAACGTAAACATCTAAATTGCCCCCATTTAATCGCCGGAAAATGCCTGTCGGCAAGCTAAGGTCCTTAATAGAGATTAACTCGATCACTTCGAGTCCTTATTTGACACAAAATTCACTTTGGGTCTTTATTTGAAACAATGGGTTTACTTCGGGTCCTTATTTGAAACAAAGTTTACTTTGAATCCTTATTTGAGAAAATAGATTCATTCCAGGTTCTTGTTTGGAATTTTCCCTAAAAGGGGATATACAGAAGGGAAAGGAAAGGACAAAACATTCAAAGCATATAGAGGAAATAAAATTTGTTTCCTTTCCTTTGACAACCTTAGTCCTCACCTATAAAAGCCATCTCACTATAGATAAATAGGGAGGGGAAGGCACATGTTAAATACACGGCCTCGCCTCCTTGCCGACGCTGACCTCCCTTGTTGCCAAGCTTCTTTATTGCTGTGGATCGCTGCACCCACACAACCAATGAAGCTGCTGTGCCATCTCTGATCGAGAAGCTCCCCACGACATACTCCAACCCGCACGTCCAGCAGCCATCATCCATCTTTGCTCTATCCTTCTAAGCCATGACCAGCACAACTCAGGATCGTCTGAATCACCGTCATCATATTTTAGAGCTAGTGAGACTCTTGTGGAGTTTCATCTAGCCCGACGGTGTCTTGAAGTGTCTTTCTGATTGTTCTAACAACACCGGCAATCATCCAACTAACCCTTGTGGTTTTGCTCTTATTCTCTTTTGCAGGATTCGCGGACGTCCAGCAAGGCCATCATCTCTCCACATACGCGAAAATCACGCTAGATTTTTGTGGCCACTGCTCGCGAGCCTGAACTCCGACCTGCATCTCTCACTGCCCCGAAGTCCACAGTCAAAACAAGTACCATGTTTTTGGTGAAATAAGTCTAAGTGGTCTATTTGTCTTCTTCTAGGTGTTGCCTAGAAGTGAGACTGACGTGTGGCTTTTCGTGAGTTTATTTCATCCAAGCAAAGGAATATTTTTTGGGCAAGGATAACGTGAAGAGTTTGATCTATAGCGATGTACAAATTTCGGAAAAATAAAAATAGCCAATGCTTCTTTGTTGAGAAGCCATCACCACCGAGCTTCACCACCGAGAAGCTGCTGCTCCTAGCCTACACCGCGCGACAATCTGCCATTACTGTTGCTGATCTTTCACCAATTTGCGAAGTTGTTCCTCTATTCAGCCGGACGAACCACTCTGAGACTACCATGCCAAGCTAGCCTTGCCTCTCTAGGTGACACCATAGTGATCCATCCAAGCACCGTCGGTCTGCATCATCATGGGTAATCTCACGAGCTTGCCGGATATTATTGCCATACAGCTCGTGAGCTAGCCACATCGCCGAGACCACCACCATCGGTCACCCTCGTGATCCACTTGTTAGCTTGAATTTAGAAACGACGTCCATGAATTAGGTAACGATCATTACCTTCAAATTTCACTGCCTATTTTAAATGATTGTTATCTAGCTATGATTTTGTTGAAATTTTAGGCATTACCAGAGAGGTTATTATTGGCAAAAAAATCATTAGAATTACTTATTTGATCCATGAGACTTTAGATTACTTTTTTAATTTTTTTAATTTTTTTCTCATTCAGGTTTAAAATCCTTATAATTACTAATTTGATCCGTAATACTTTGGATCATCTTTTTAATTATTTTGATTTTTCTCGCGTATTGGTGATGTTTAGGGTTAAAATAATTGTTAATCTAATCTATGAGACGATGGATTATTTTTCAATTATCTTAATCCTGTTGACGCCTAAATTTCTTTTTTAATTAGGTTTTTATTTATTGTCTATTTTGCCTTTTTCGGATTAAAGAAAGATAAATAAAATAAATAACAAAAAAAAAGACAAAACAACAAATAAAAAAAAAAAGAAAAAGCAAAAGCCCTTCCTCCTTTCGCGCGGGCCCTAGGCCCACTCTCCTCCTTCTTCACCCCCTAGCCCGGCCCCTTTCTCTCTTCTTCTTCCTCCTTCCCTCTCCTTCGTCGCTGCAACTCACGCGCGCGAGGGAGGCCGACGCGCGAAGGACGGCCTACGACTGAGGAGAGTAGGTCGACGTCGGCCGGAAAGGATAAGATCTCAGGCGCCGTTAATGCTGAGTAGGCTTCGCTGGAAAGCTCGATGGGACACCGGTTCAGCCAAGGGGAACCGGTGGGCAAGCTGGAAGCCGACGGTCGAGGCCCTCCATTGACCGGTTTTTCTTCGTCTATAAATAGGCGGCCTCAAGCTCCGTCGTACGGCACGGTGAGCTCGGAGATCTTCCTTTGAGAGACTTCAAGGATAGATTGAAGAGTGAGAACGCGAGAGATCGGGTCGCGAAACTCGAACGACCTCCCTTCGAGAGACTTCAAGGGAGGCCGTCGACAGGCGATCTCGAGGGGAAGAGATCCGAGCGAGAGGGAAACCGGAGAGGGAGGGTCGTCATCTTGAGCTCAGCCGTCGCCATCCCGACGCACACTGCCACCGTTCGCCACTGCAGACAGGTAGGGGTGAGTTCATCTGCGTCGTTTTGCCCCATTTTCTTCCAAAACCCTAGTCTCGGCCTCGACCCCGTTTTGGCCAAAGGGCTCCACGTTGCTGCCACACCGCCCTGTTAAGTTAGTCGGCCGTTGCTGTCGCCGCCGCATCACGGATCCGCCGCCGTTGATCCACCTCTCTTCCTCCTCGGCGCCGCGAATCGGGAAGCCTAGGGTTCCCGAGTTTTTTCGAGTCACGACCCGAGTCGTTGGGTCGGACCTGGGTCGAGGGAACCGGGTAGGGTTTCATCGGTTTCCCCCCCCCCCAAAACGACGCAGCATTGTTTGAAAAAAAAAAAATCGCGACTCGGGTCGGGGGAAACGAGTAGGGTTTCACCGATTCCCTCCCCAAAACGACGCAGCATCGTTTTTACAAAAAAAAAAAAAAATGGGCCCGCGTAGAGGGCCCGTGTGCGTTTCGGCTTCTTTTTTTAATGTTTTAATAAATAAATAATTTATTTTCAAAAAAAATCATCAAAAAATATATATTTTCAAAAATTATTAAAAAATATTTTAATTTCCGAAAAAGAAAAACATAAAATAATTAAAATAATAATAATAAAAAATATTTTATTTTTTGAAATAAAAAATTAAAAAAATCAATAAAAAATAAAAAATATTCCATATTTTCCAAAAAAAAATGCCAAAAAATCCACAAAAAGCCAAATAGACTTTTATTTTCCAAAAATCCAAAAAAAGTCATTTTTATGTCCAAAAAATTAGAAGTAAAGTAATTTATTTACTTTTACTTAGTCTTTTTATTGGCTCATGGCATAGGGTCAGGTCATGTAACTCCATTTCTCATATGTGATGGGAAGAATCGATATCCAGTTCATTCCTGCTCCCAAGAAAGAGCTCCTCATATGGTGGAATCAGTTAAATCAGCTCGGCCAGGAGCATGTCAAAGCAATCATCGGTCATCTCCTTCTGTTGCTCCAAATCAATATCCACTCTGGAGTCATGCAAGCACTACCACATTTCTGGTGCCCTGAAACATCCACCTTCGTGTTCGGCAATTTTGAACTAACTCCGACCTTGGAAGAATATAGTCTTGCCATAGGAATGCCTCTGGAGAGGGAGCTTGCCAAGCCACTGATCAACATTGACCATGTGGTTAGTCTATCATGGTTTTTAAAAAATCATTCGGTAAAAAAAATAGTTGAAGCCAACAACAATACTTTCCCGCTATCATCTTTAACTGAATGTTTTGAAAAACAATCGATGAACCAAAAAAACAAGATATTTCTCTTAGCGTTCTTTGGATTTATTATCTTCCCCTATAGGAAAAATGCCATAAATCCTTCAATGGCAGGGGTGATAAATCAAGTCACTTTTGGAGCAGGATACGTGAACATGGTTTTAGCCGAAACATTTTTATCTCTTAATCCTTTTAAGGAAAACAAAGGAAAAATCATGAGGGCCGCCCCGGAAATTCTACAAATGTGGTTCTTTTCCCATATCAAAGGATTTGGGCACCTCATGCAAATATTTGAAATCAACAAATTCAAACATCCACTTCAAAAGTTTCAAAGCTTGGAAAAATACTCTCCCAGCGAAGAATATTCTCGATGGATTAACTTATTAAAAAACCCTATCCCCGAGACATTCCTATGGCGAGCTAAATGGTTCATTGCAGGAGAGGCGTGTTTTGCGCTTGATTATTACGACCCCATCCCGCTGCTGGGCCTCTTTGGAGCTACCTCATATTATCCACATAGGGTGGCTCGTCAGTACAGGGTCCTCCAAGAAATTCCACCGCCGCTCAAACCATGATTGTTCCGAATCCTTTTCACCCATACTAGCTATGACTACTCGGAGGAGATTTGTATAATCCAAGATGCATGGAGTAGATGTCACACATAAAACATTGTCGTACCCAGAAGATTGAAGGGGCAAGAAAAAGCCCATCACGCATCAACATTCTACATCCTCAACCACATAATTCCCGAAGAACTGCGGCCAGTAATCCCTGATGTGGCTGATAAGCTTACTTTGCGAGGACGAATTGAATCTCTTGAAAAAAGTTTGGAGACAAGCATGAAATGCATATCTAAGCTAGCACGAAAAAGCAAGCGGCTTCACAAGACTGGAACTTCCCATCACATATGAAAATAGGCAGTTCGGTTTTAATGTGAATATGTCTAAATGTGAATAGTTAGGGTCGTTCTATCTTTTATGCCTTGTTTAAAGAGCCCTTTTGGCATTGTATATTTCCCCTGTTAATAAATAAAAATGACTCGACCCTTGCAATGGGCCAATGTTCCATTCGTTTCCCTCGCTTATGTTCTTTCCATTTTGCGTAAATATAGGTAGTTACGACATAGCTACATTCAAAAGCCAGAATGGCTGAAGAAAACGTACCAAGCCGTGTCAAGATCATGGAAAATAAAATGAAGCAAGTCTTCAATGTGCTCCAGCAACTCTCAAAGCAAATAGATTCCATTCAGGGCAAGCTGGCTCCTGCCCCGACCTCAATCGAAGTACTGTTACCACAATCATCCATTCGAGGTGATCAAGGAAGAGATATTGATGATAACATGCCTGAATTGGAAGACGATCTGCACCAAACCGTGATTGAGAAAGCTAAGCCAGGTAGTTTGTCTAAAATCGAGCATGACAACGCCTCGAAAAGCTTGAGGAAAGACTGAAACAACTGCAAGGCCTCCAAGATCCTACTCTGACAGATCTCTCCATTTATTCCAAAGTCAAAATGCCAGAAAAATTCAAAATACCTGAGTTTGAGAAGTATAATGGCACGACTTGCCCAAGAGCTCATTTGCAAATGTACTTGGTTCGAATGACCCTGAAACGATTGAACATGACAAACTCGAGGAATTTGTCAGTACCATCATTTTAAAAGATCAAATGGCATTTTCCGATGAAGAAATTCCTGAGGAGGGTAGAGGACACGCCAAGGGCCTCTACATATCAGTCAAGTGCAACGCATCTCACGTCACTCGAGTGCTGATTGACAATGGATCTGCTCTTAACATATGTCCACTAGCGACACTCTGTCGCCTTAAAATAGAGAGGTCATGGATCCAGGTACCCAAGACTTCCGTTCGAGCATTCGATGGAACGAAGAAGGAAACAGTGGGAGAGATCGAACTCAACGTTCAAATAGGCCCAATCTTGTTCAAAATTTTGTTCCAAGTGATGGATATCCCCACTGTGTTCAATTTCCTCTTAGGACGCCCATGGATCCACGTCGCAGGAGCAGTACCTTCAAGCCTCCACCAAAGTGTGAAGTTCGTGGTTGGAGGAAAACTGATCATGGTCCGAGGAGAGGAAGATCATCGCATCTACCACGATATGGCCATCCCCTATGTTAAACCTAGTGACAAAAGCGAAGCCAACTATCAATCTTTCGAGCTAGTGTCTACCATACACGAAACTCGAGGGACTTTGCCCCTCGTCCCCGAGGTATCAAGCGCTGCAATCATGGTAGGAAAAATCATGGTTGGACACGGTTTCATTCCAGGACAAGGGCTTGGTAGGAGAGGCTAGGGCATCCATCAGCCTATTAAAGCCCTGAGGAGACCCTATACTATCGGTTTAGGATATCCCCCGAATAGAAAAAGCAAAGAAAAAAGTCGGCCTTGTATATCCCCGTCTCGAGGAAACTTTCCCAGGCCCGGCCAGGATGATGCATGAGGAAGAAGAAGTAAATACTTCAAAATGGTTCAACTCCGGAAGCGCGAAATCACCCATGATCCAGGAAGACACAATTCAGCCCGTACTTACAAAGGAAGAAGAGCCAGACAATGTGACTGTCATATTTGGAGACCTTTTTGTAGAAGCCATTGATGAGGAACAATTAGAAGAAACATGCGATAACTTCTCGTTCACCCAACTTCAACGTCAAGTCGATGAGCTACATGAGACAGTACACCACTTGACTGAAAATTTCGCCCAAGTTGCCCGTACATTCCTCTCTTGTCACAATGAGGAGTTGGCAGCCAAAGTAAACGAAGAAGACCTTACTGACACGAGCTGGCAAGGGGCTCGGCTACCCCAGTCCTCAAGAAACACGCGACCATATTCGCCTCTTCCTAAATCAATGGCCATCTTCTTCCCCATCCTCCTAGAGCAAGGAATAATCTCTAGGGAACTTAGACGTCCTACTCCCGAATACTTCCTTGATTATGATCCATCCAAGTATTGTGACTATCATTCGGGGGAATTAGGACACTCGCTAGATGACTGTACCATCCTAAGAGACAAGATTTAGGATCTTTTGGATGCTGAGGTATTCACTTTCCACTCCCCATGGCTATGTTATGGCAAAGAAGATCTCCTCATGGTACCTAGCACCCGTACCATGTTCCCTGAGCATGCTAAAGGAGCGCATAGAGGAAAGGCGATCATGGATACTTTGGGCTAACCAAGTGGTAAATTCGACTACTATGTCAACTATTCAATCCCCCAAAGTTTCTATGACCATCATCAGAGCATCGTCCCTGATGGATGGGGAGGCATGGATGATATGAAGTTCACAAAGCTGGGAGCACAAGGAGGCGAAATTGGTGACTGGTATGAAGACTTCTTCGTGGGCGCTATCAACGAAGGACCGTCAGGGGAATTGGGTGTAGGCCCACTCAAGTAGAACCCTTTTTATTTCCCTCGCGTACTCCCCTATGTGGGAACTTGTACATATTTCTTAAGTCTAGCTTGGTTTGTTTCAAATATCAGTTCCACTTAAGGAACTAACTTTTGAAATCACTCTTTCAAAATGTGAATTCGCCTACTATTAAATAAAGTTGGAAACGTTTTGAAAGCATGAGGAGGCACTCCAAACTGGCCCGTTGATGATATCTGGCTGCAAAATGAAAGAAGAAATCTGAGGCCCAGGTCTCCTCATGCTTTCTCATCTTAAAGAACAATTTATCACCTTTTCAAAAGAAAGAAGCATACATGCTGTTAACCTTATTTGTCCCATTAACCTATCTACTCTATGATATGGGAGTAATCTAGCAGCAGGCGAGGGTATGGGAACGGTCCAAACCAACACCGTAAGTAACCATTCTGATAACTCAGATGATAATTTTGATGATTCCGGCGAAATTCAACAAAATTGGGAGCGACACGAAGAAACGAGGCCCCCTACTACCGAAGATATCGGCGTTGTCAATTTAGGTAGCACAGAATATTCAAGGGAGATAAAGATCGGCGCGAACCTTCCTAAAGAAGAAGCTGCAAGCTTAATTGCCCTCCTAAAGAGATATCAAGATGTATTCGCATGGTCATATGCCGATATGCCAGGCCTCGATCCAATGATTGTGGAGCATAGCTTGCCAACCAACCCTGATGCAGCCCCCAAGAAGCAATGGCTAAGGAGAACTAAACCAGAGTTGTCAAAAAAGATTGAAGAAGAAGTGATGAAGCTCCTGGAAGTAGGCTTCCTCGAAATCTCGCAATACCCTAGTTGGGTAGCGAACATTGTACCAGTAAAGAAGAAAGACGGTCAAATCCGAGTTTGTGTCGACTACCGCGATTTGAACAAAGCAAGCCCAAAAGATGATTTCCCGCTACCTCATATAGACGTTCTTGTGGATAGTACGGCTGGATTTAAGCTTTTTTCTTTCATGGATGGATTCTCGGGATACAACCAAATAAAAATGAAGGAAGAAGACAAGGAAAAAACAGCGTTCATTACTCCATAAGGAACTTTTCACTATAAGGTCATGCTTTTTGGCCTGAAAAATGCTGGAGCAACTTACCAACGTGCCATAGTCACCCTTTTCCATGACATGATGCACAAAGAAATTGAAGTATATGTTGATGACATGATTGCCAAAACCAGACATGGAGAAGACCATGTGAAAACCCTGGAGAAATTATTCGACCAACTCCGCCAGTTCAAGTTGCGCTTGAACCCAGCAAAATGTGTGTTCGGGGCAACTTCTGGCAAATTACTTGGGTTCATTGTGAGCTGTGAAGGGATAGAAGTAGACCCATCAAAAACCAAGGCAATATTTGAGATGCCTCATCCCTCGACTGTAAAGGAAGTCCGGAGCCTCCTGGGAAGATTAAATTATATCGCACGGTTAACTTTCTGAAACTGCAAAACCTTTCTTTAAACTTCTCAGGAAGGATGCACAAATTAAGTGGGATGATGATTGTCATCTAGCATTCGAAAATCCAAAGCAGTACCTGATGAAGCCCCCGATTCTAGTACCTCCGGTCCCGGGGCACCCTTTAATCCTCTACCTTACCATCAACAGTGAATCCTTTGGCGCAATGCTCGCACAAGAAGGACCTCATGACGGGAAGGAGCGAGCCATCTACTATTTGAGTAAAAAGTTCACCACGTCGGAGCAAAACTACTCCAAATCAGAAAAAACATGTGCTGCATTGGTATGGGTATTGCACAGACTCCGGCAGTATACCTTGCACTACCGAATGTTCCTCGTAACTGAGAGTGACCCGATCAAATATTTGCTCGATCGCTCGGCCTTGGTAGGAAAATTGGCCAAATGGCAAATCCTAATCTCAGAATTCGACATCCAAGTTATGTCGCGAAAATCAATTAAAGGTCGAGTGATTGCTGATATGTTAGCAGATCGCCCTAAGGAGGTACACAAGGATAATACACCAGACGACTGGATTTCAACGATAGAAGAAGATGCATGGACTATGTTTTTCGATGGAGTTGTAAATTTGTCAAGTTCTAGCACTGGGGCAGTTTTGATATCCCCTAATGGGCAACATTATCCTGTAGCTGCAAAATTGATTTTTCCATGCACCAACAATATAGCTAAATATAAAGCATGCATCCTCGGCTTGCAAGTGGCTATTGGAATGGAAGTGACAAAACTAAAAGTATTTGGTGACTCTGCCTTAATTATCCTCCAAACTGTGGGTGAATGGAAGACGAGAGATACCAAACTTGTGCCTTATCACGACTACTTAGAAAAATTGGTAGGAGAATTTCAGGACATCTCGTTTGAATACCTACCTAGAGTTCATAATCAGTTTGCTGATGTGCTAGCAACGTTGTCATCTATGTTGCAAGTAACGAAAGGGAGTATGTGGCCCTCACATGAATGGACGCATGTTGGCCAAAAAAATAATGAGATTAGGTTATTACTGGCTCCCTTAGAAGGCGATTGTGCTCAACATGTGCGAAGCTGTCATCGTTGTCAGATTCACAGGGACAAGATAAATGTCCCTCCAACCGAACTACATCAATTATCTTAGCCATGGCCATTTTCAATGTGGGGGATTGATGTAATTGGCCCAATCAATCCAAATGCATCAAATGGGCATCGGTTTATTTTGGTTGCAATCGATTACTTCTCAAAATGGATCGAGGCCACATCCTATGCAAGCGTAACTGCGCAGAACGTTATGAAATTCATCAGACGTGACATAATCGCCCGTTATGGCATGCCAGAAACTATCATCACCGACAATGGGTCAAACCTGAACAACAAGTTGATTGATCAATTGTTCTCTGAGTTCAAAATCCAACATCTGAACTCATCCCCTTATCGTCCACAAATGAAAGGAGCCGTGGAAGCCGCCAACAAGAACATCAAGAGAATCCTAGCCTAGACAGCTGAAAACTACCGCGACTGGCATGAAAGGTTACCCTTCGCATTGACAGCATATCGAACTTCGATTCGAACTTCCACTGGGGCAACCCATTTTTCCCTGGTTTACGGCATGGAAGCAGTTTTGCCCATAGAAGTAGAAATCTCATCCCTACGAATTTTATCCCAGGTAGGATTGTATGAGGAAGAGTGGACACAACAAAGGCTCGAGCAACTGAATATGATCGATGAAAAACGACTGAAAGCCCTCTGTCATGGTCAGTGTTATCAACAGAAGGTAGCTCGATCGTAGTGCGACCTAGGAACTTCGAAGTAAATGAGCTAGTCTTGAGAAAGACACTGCCAATCTTTCCAGAGCCCGGTGGCAAGTTTGCCCCAAATTACAAGGGTCCTTATGTGATAAAGAAGATACTCCCCGGAGGAGCCTTGATCCTGACCGAAATGGATGGGCGGGAATTCTCCAAGCCGGTTAATTTTGATGCTGTAAAAAAGTATTACCCTTGAAAGATGTTCATTACCTGGCATTGCCAAGCATTTCTTTATCAAAATGAAAATGCCTATGCACCTTTTATGAGTGATGTATTTACACCATCATAAAAATGTGTTTGGTTGATTCAGCAAAGAAGAATGAATGGTAATTACTAGCATTTAAGGGAGTGTCGAGAATCAGGCAGCAAACTTGATGGAATAATTGATACTACCCAAGCGAGCGCATAAGAGTGACCCATGTCAAATTCACCTAACTTGGTATAAAAGACATGTCGTTCAAGAACCGGTCCAGTTAAATAAAAAAAGCCCTCTATCCCAGACGATAACCTTGGAACTAGGAAACCTCACTTCTTGTTACAGACGCATGTTCCCTCAGGAAATAATTAACAAAAGCTAGAGGTTTTGATTGTCCATCTCAGATTCCATAGAAGCTTGAAATACATGACTTTATCCACATGCTGCTATAATCAAAGACAGAAGGAGAAATTCCACAGAAGGAAGGTGTTGGAAATAAATCAACGACCAACAATCAGGCATATGTGGCCACAAATAAGAAAGGCCAATCAAAAGAAACGTTGAACTGTAAAGAGGCCGTCATCAACATTCAAATATTCCTGAAGGCCAACACATTTAAATTCTAGGGAAAAACTAATTTGGTATCATTCCCCAACATTCACTCTCTGAACTCATTTTTTTTTTGCTATGTTGACAGGAGGCGTTGGGATTCAAGAACCAAGCTTAATGATTGAATAGTGGAAAATCAAGTGATCCAGATCAATTTACATAACCCGATGGCAAAAGCAGAGATGTCCGTTCGGAGTCCCAACCCTTAGCTAATCATTCGTGTGTTATATCCTTATAGAGACAACCCATCAACACTCATCTGTAAATAACTATTTGTGAATAACTCTTTTGATATTCAAAATTCAACACATTTGTAAATACAATTTCATCAAGTAAACACCCCTAAAGTTGTCAATAGGGTTTCTTGTGTAGAAATCATTCATTTGTTTTGGGAGTACAAACTCTCTCATACTTA
The DNA here is from genome assembly GCA_007663325.1 of Eucalyptus pauciflora. Lineage (NCBI taxonomy): Eukaryota > Viridiplantae > Streptophyta > Magnoliopsida > Myrtales > Myrtaceae > Eucalyptus > Eucalyptus pauciflora. The sequence continues at coordinate 960,607 of VMYD01000019.1, forward strand.
AAAAAATGCTACATGCCTTTCTCCAAATGGATTTTTACATGGTGATTTTGTTGTCTAAATCATTGATTCCATTGAGAATTACCAGAATAGACAGCTAAGTGGAAGATACAAGATTAGTTGAGCATGTTGGATGAGGTGCGTCAGAATGATGATAAGCAAGCCATATCCTACACACAGTCCCCCATCTATACACTTGTGAGATGAGTGCAGAAAATTCCATGACTGCAAGGTAAAGAGTTCTCTCGCGAATGGTACGATAACCAAAATAGTGAGAGGCATTTTATTGCTCACTCCTCTTTGAGCCCCATACACTGGTGAAGCTTCTCTCATTAAGAATCACCCTTACACTGGAGCATGTCAAAGACAAGGCAAATCAGCATTACAAGGTGAGAAGAGGGATAGAAATTCTATTGCTTGCACTTGCATCAATCTTCGAGTGTCTTTATTGCATATGAACACTCGCGTTAATTTAAGTGCCTTAGAATGACGAAGAGCAATTCCTTTTCTATGCATTTGCATACATTGTACAACCCAAGTGAGTCTGTAATTTTACCCTCACATTGAGACAAAGCAGAAGTTATTGCCATAGCCTAGAGTGTTGGCTGAAGATGAAGACTCAAAGTCTAAATAATGGGGCTTCGATTGAACTCGCCTAGATCAGTTCCTCAAGCAACAAAAATGAAAAGGCAGGGGCATAAAAAAGCAGTGTACCTGATAAAAGCAAGGTCAATGCCCATAAATGAGGAACTGGAATAAAAGCAGGGGCATAAAAAAGCAGTGTGCCTGGTAAAAGCAAGGCCGATGCCCCAAACATAAAATACAGCCATTTGTATTCCCAAGAGAAGTTGTTGTTGTGGTTCAATTGATAGAACCTTCATCTAATCATGAGAAGAAAGACCAGTAACGAATGCCGAGATAGTCACCAGCTCTCACCCTTCTACATGTGAGACGAGTCTACGTTATATTCCCATTGTAAAAAGTCTCTTCAGACTAGGGGCACTTCAATTTACGTAAGATTTCATATGTGCATAAGTATCGCTCGAAGAAGTACGAGTAAGATTACTCTATCTCTTTTCGCATGGTTCCTGACTTGTAAACTCGGAAAGGATTGGGCAACATTTTCATCCATCGACTTCAACCTTGATGGTCCCCTTTGATGAGCTGCTAACCAAGTCTTCATCACAATTTCAACAAAGACCTCTCACATTGGTAAAGTCGTACCACTTGCGAGAATACTTAGACCCCTGCTGACATGATGACAATGAGAAGTGTGATCCTTATAAATCCTGCATCTATGGTCAGGATAAAACAGCCTTTCCATGCCTTTTCATGAGAGTGAGTGAAAAGTCCTTTCAGACTAAAAGTCCCTCATCTGGCATGCTCAAGACATCTACATTCTAAATGAGGGTTGTCTTTCAAAATCTTCCCCAGTGGAATTCGGATGATACAAAACTGATGAAATTGTTATGCATAAATCATATTTTGAATTCATGAATTTACAGCATATACAATCATCGTGTACATGTGTGCATATTGTGTAAATAATAGACATACTCTTAGTAATCAAAGATATTGCCAAGTAAGCATATCCCTATCTGTCTTAAAGTACCTACCACTGTCAAGGTACTCGACCTGTTCGAGTTGTCCCCAGGGTATTAATATTTGCAACTGTCCAGATATCCCCCTGTTTTCGAATGCATGCCGTTACTCAGGTACTCCCCCTGTTGACACTCGACTTGTTCGAGTTGTCCTTAAAGTTTAGATACTCATGACTGTCCAAGTATCATCTTGTCTTTGAGTACTAACCACTGTTCGAACACTCCATTTCCATGACACTCGACCTGCCCGAGTTGTCCTCCAAATTACGCATTGAATACTAGCAGCTACTCAAGCATTCCACCACATTATGCGCCTGCGATCACCCAGGTATACTCTCTTACACTTGGACCAGTTGAGTGGTCCTTGATTATATCATTTGCGTTCATCCAAATATTCCTCTACTTTGTACACCTGTGTGCCTACCGCCATCTAGGTAAGCCTTGTGCTACTTTCAAATTCTCAATTACCAGGAGGTAAGAGACCTTCACGAATATCTCAGGTACGTCCTCAATATTCCCAATTTCCAGAAGGTGAGAGACTTCGCGAATATGCGAGGTACGTCATCGATATTCTCAATAACTAGGAGGCGAGAAACCTTCACGAATATGCGTGCCAGTCCTCGATATTCCCCAATTATCAAAAGGTGAGAGATCTCCACGAATATGCGAGACCCATCCTCGATATTCCGTTTGCCAGGAATTCATACTTGTGATCATCCAAGTACCTCTTCAATGCCTGCGAACGTTTAGGCATCCTTCAAAGTCCATACTTGTTAACATCCAAGTACTCTTTCGACACTTGCAAGAAATTAGGTATTTTCTAGCATCTAGTACTTGTGATCATACATGTACCCCTTCAATATCTCCGAACATCCAGGTATCCTCCAAGAGTTTGTACTTGTGATCATCTAAGTACCCCTTCAACGCCTGCAAAGGCCTAAATATCCTCCAGGTTAGTACTTGTGAATATCCAGGTACTCTTTCAATGCTGATGAATATCCAGGTATCTTCAACAAATCGATGCCCTGAGAAAGGTCGGGTCCAACAGGTGTCCTTGACGAAGATCAGGCGCCCCACGAATCGATGCCCTGAGAAAGGTCGGTGCATCCCCCGAAAAAGGTCGGGTATCAACTGGTGTCCTTGACGAAGATCAGGCACCCCACAAATCGATGCTCTAAGAAAGGTCGGTGCATCCTCCCGAGAAAGGTCGGATACCAACAGGTGTCCTTGATTGAAGTCAGGCACACCACAAATTGATGCCCTAAGAAAGGTCGGTGCATCCTCCCGAGAAAAGTCGGGTACCAACATGTGTCCTTGATTGAGGTCAGACACCCCCATAAAATAGATGCCCTGAGAAAGGTCGGTGCATCTTCCCGAGAAAGGTCGGGTTCCAACAGGTGTCTTTGATAGAGGTTAGACATCCCCAACAAATCGATGCCCTGAGAAAGGTCGGCGCATCTCCCGAGAAAGGTCGGGTACCAACTGGTGTCCTCGATACAAATCAGGCACTGACAAATAGATGCCCTGAGAAAGGTTAGTGCATCTCCTGTCACGGCAACTGAAGAAAAGTTCAAGTCCAAGACAAACTACTGAGTCCTCTAACAAGCGACCGAAGAATAGTTCGGGTCCTAGAGAAGCAACCTTCTCATATCACCAGGTAAGATGACACATTGATACTTGCCAAAACTCGGGGTTCGCGCTCTATCTCACTCACCCCCGGTAAGTAACTCCAGGTATCTTCCTATTTGTCTTAGTATATGTAAAATTATATTACTCTTTTTCTACATAGAATAATAGGTCCCAAATAAAATATAATATGCTACGCATACACGGATAAAATTTAGTCATCAGTTTGTCTTTAAAGGCAACCTCTGCGAACTCACCTTCAAAGAGGGGCAACTGTTGACGCCTAAATTTCTTTTTTAATTAGGTTTTTATTTATTGTCTATTTTGCCTTTTTCGAATTAAAGAAAAATAAAAATAATAAAATATAAATAAATAAATAACAAAAAAAAAACAAAACAACAAATTAAACAAAACGCAAAAGCAAAAGCCCTTCCTCCTTTCGCGCGGGCCCTAGTCCCACTCTCCTCCTTCTTCACCCCCTGGCCCGGCCCCTTTCTCTCTTCTTCTTCCTCCTTCCCTCTCCTTCGCCGCTGCAACTCACACGCGCGAGGGAGGCCGACGCGCGAAGGACGACCTACGACTGAGGAGAGTAGGTTGACGTTGGCCGGAAAGGATAAGATCTCAGGCGCCGTTAATGCTGAGCAGGCTTCGCTGGAAAGCTCGATGGGACACCGGTTCAGCCAAGGGGAACCGGTGGGCAAGCTGGAAGCCGGCGGTCGAGGCCCCCCATCGACCGGTTTTTCTTCATCTATAAATAGGCGGCCTCAAGCTCCGTCGGACGGCACGGCGAGCTCGGAGATCTTCCTTTGAGAGACTTCAAGGATAGATTGAAGAGTGAGCACGCGAGAGATCAGGTCGCAAAACTCGAATGACCTCCCTCCGAGAGACTTCGGGGGAGGCCGTCGATAGGTGATCTCAAGGGGAAGAGATCCGAGGGAGAGGGAAACCGGAGAGGGAGGGTCGTCATCTTGAGCTCAGCCGTCGCCATCCTGACGCACACCGCCAACGTTCGCCACCGCAGACAGGTAGGGGTGGGTTCATCCGCGTTGTTTTGCCCCATTTTCTTCCAAAACCCTAGTCTCGGCCTCGACCCCGTTTTGGCCGAAGGGCTCCACGTTGCTGCCACACCACCCTGTTGAGTTAGTCGGCCGTTGCTGTCGCCACCGCATCACGGATTCGCCGCCGCGTCGATCCACCTCTCTTCCTCCTCGGCACCGCGAATCGGGAACCCTAGGTTGTTGGCTTGGACCCGAGTAGGGTTTCACCGGTTCCCTCCCCAAAACGACGCGGCATCGTTTTTCCAAAAAAAAAAAAACGAGCCCGTGTGCATTTCGGCTTCTTTTTTTAATGTTTTAATAAATAAATAATTTATTTTAAAAAAAATCATCAAAAAATATATATTTTCAAAAAATATTTTAAAATATTTTAATTTCCGAAAAAGAAAAACAGAAAATAATAATAATAATAATAATAATAATATTTTATTTTCCGAAATAAAAAATTAAAAAAAAAATTAAAAAAAATTCCATATTTTCCAAAAAAAATGCCAAAAAATCCAGAAAAAGCCAAATAGACTTTTATTTTCCAAAAATCCAAAACAAGTCCTTTTTATGTCCAAAAAATTAGAAAAAGACTCAAAAATGTTTTTCCTCCCAAAAATGCATGGAGAATTCCTAAATAAAATAAAATAAAAAAACCTCAAGGTTTAAACAAGGTTAGGGCATTAGTGATTAACTAGTGTAATCAAGTCCCCGATCCTAATTTCTCTGGTTGCGCAGGAGCGAATATTTCTCCAAATATTTCGCATGGGTTCCTAATCAACCCACCCCAAATTGATTAGTGGCGACTCCGTTTTAAAAAATTAACTTACAGGTTAAAAACTCAAACTATTAAAGTCGTGAATTGGTGGACTTGGAAGAGTCTGGGCTTAATAAACCTAGCCGAGCCATTAGCCTCCGCGAGGCGCCCGCCCTGATCGGGCATCGAAAAAAGAGGTCGTGACAAATCCTTTGTGCAAAATCTTGATTAATATATTGAGTTGGATTGAATATGATGCTTATATGTGATAAATGCTTGTTTTGGATACAAAAAATAAAAAATAAAAATTGCATGATAGATAGGTTTCCTAAATATGCTAAGATTCTATGTTCAGAATTTATCTAGTTAGATTTTTAGATTAGTTGCAAGTTAAGGTAGGATCTACTTAATTAAAATAAGTTTCCAAATTAAAATAGGGTTTAGTCTAAATTATTCCTAGTTTAAATAGGATAACTTGTCAGGTTTGGTAGTCAATTTTCATTAATTATTTATTTCGAATTTTAATGAAAATATCAAAATATTATATGCGCGTCATATAGTTTGCATGTTAGGTTCATTTAATTAGAATTGCTTGTCAACATAACTAGGTCATGAAGTTAAAGTGCATGTCATATAAGTAAGTTTTAATTTCAAGATAAGAGAAAATCCCAAATATAATTGCTTGCTTTGGTGTGTTTAATTCATTTAATGCATTTTTTTTATTGAGTGTTATCTTTAATGTATGTGTACCCGCGTGGTCACTACCTTGCATGTTAGTGATTTAGGCTAAAATCATTATGGACTGTCTGCAAAAAAATATTTTTTGAAAATAAAAAAAGAAAAAGGTACCGAAAGGGCATTAGAGTAATTTAGCGTAATCAAGTCCCAAAACTCATTTAATTTCTAGTTCATAGAAGTGAAGTAATTCTCCCATTACTTGGGTTTCTATTTGATCCACCAAAAATAGATTAGTTGTGACTTCTACTTGAAACATCATTTGCATGTTAAGAATTTGAACCTAAGTCATGAATTAATATGGGCTTAGAGAGCATGAGCTAAGTTTAAGCTTAGTAACCCATTAATTAAACCCTAGGCGATTCACCCGCGATTAGGTCATAACAGCTTGACGACTCCCTCCGTTAGGGACTTGAGTTAAAACTCTTAGTAAACTTAGGCCAATTTTCTCTTTTCAAAAAATCTTTTTGTTTGGCAGCAAGGATACCAAGTATGTCCCAAGTATCAAGTGTTAAATGTTCTTGCAAATGGGAAATATAAGAGTAATCGTCTTTACTAACCCTTGTTTTGCGGGGAAGTGTTGAAGTGAATGATTTATAATCCATGTTGGAAAGTGTTGCTTGCATTTAAATTGTAGTGCATGTTTTATTACTTTAGCACTATATGATTGCACGGGAACGAATTCACCGTCGTATGGATGACCGGCAATTACTAGCGATTCCGGCTTCATGCAGGCGAGTTGCAGCCTGCAATCCGAATTAAGGACGGGTTTTTGGAGTTAGCTCACCCTCGCGGGATTGCGACCCTTTGTCCCGGCCATTGTAGCATGTGTGTCGCCCAGGGCATAAGGGGCATGATGACTTGACGTCCTTATCAAGAATCACCCCCACATTGGGGCATATTAGAGGTAAGTTAGCATCAGGTGATGAGAAAAATAGATAGAAATTTTTGTACTCTCACTTGCATCAATTTTCGTGTATCTTATTGCGGATGAACTCAAATATTCAAGTGCCTTAGGATGACGAAAAACATTTATTTCTCTATCCTTCATACTTATATATGTTGCATAGCCCCCTTGAGCCTACAAATACATTTCTATGAACCCAGTTGGTAAACATCCCCCACATTAGGGTGAGATGAGATGTCTAGAGCATTAGCTGAAGACAAAGACCCTAGGAGTCCAAATGTTAAATCATTATGGGGTTATTCAATGTATGCAAAGTGTCAAAAGTAAAGCACGTGCACACAACACATATATATAAAACTAAGGGGTATGAAAAAGAAGGGGTATGAAAAAGCAGTGTGCCTGGTAAAGGTAAGACCAATACCCATAGACATAAGGATAAAAAAACTGAAAAAAGAAAAACGAAAAAATGGGTCATGAAAAAGCAATGTATTTGCTAAAAGTAAGGCTGATGCCCATAGGTCAAATAGATGACTATCAGTTGTAAAAATTTGTATCCCCAGTGGAGCAATACTCAAACAGTCAAAACCAATAATGCATCTACAAAACAATCCCGATGAAGGAGAAGACTAGCGACAATGCCTAGATGATCATTAGCTCTCACCTTGATACACATCTTTGAGCTCAATATATCTTTCATTTCTCAACTCGTGAACCTAGCCTAAGTTACGTTCCTTGCACGATCTTTTTAGATTATGACACTTTAATTAACATAGGAGTTCCTATGTTTATAAGCATTGCTTGAAGAAGTGCGAGCAATATTATTTCTATTTCATTTTGTAGGGTTCTTGACTTGTAAACTTGGAGATGATCATGGAATATCATTTCTTTCAATAGCTTTGACTCAAAGAGTCTCCTTTATTAAGCCATTGACCAAGCCCATATTATGGTCCTCATTAAAAACTTCTTAGATTGGTAAGGTCGTATCACTTGCGAGGATACTTGGACTTTTGCCGATATGATGATAGTGAGATGGAGTGGTTCTCATAAAATAGTCATTCTAAATTAGAGTAAGTGAAAGTCATTTTTTAACTGAAAGTCTCTCATTTAGTATTCTGAATAAATACATGTCATGAGTGAAAAATGTCTTGAACAATAATTCTCTCTAGTGGAAATTTGGTGGTGCAAATATGGTAAAATCATCATGCATAAACCTTGATGAATTGATAAAAACTTCAGTAGACTTTAGAGTATGCATTCTACAATAGCCTTAATTGCTTATTTCTTTGGTAAATGTATGATTTTTTGCTCTAAACAAGTTTGACAAGTAATGTTTCCTCGAAGACTCAAGAGCTCTTGACATTTAGGTTGCTTTTAGAAGCAAATCCAAAATACTAGAAAGTGATAGACCTGCATAGATGTCAGAGGGGCATCCTCGATATCCAAAAATTTCCTTTTACTAGGAGGTGAGAGACTTTCACGGATACCTAAGGTACGTCCTCAATATTTCAAAATTTCTTTCCATCAAAAGATGAGAGACCTTTCAAGCCCAAAGATTTCTTATTAAAAACATCCATGACACTTATGTGTTCAAAATGGATTACCCTTTAGAATTCCTCCCGGGTGGAAATTCAATAATTCAAACTTCATAGAAGCCGTCAATGATCAAATTTGATGCGTGTGTTGTTTTTGGCCTTGAATGCATGTTGTTTCTCTTGTAATTAAGTTTTGCAGGAGACGTATCCCCAAGGATTTGAGATGTTACTAAGTAAGTATATCTCTATCCATACTTTAAATAATTGTTATTACACAGGTATTCCCTCTCAAGTACATCGACAATTGACTTGCTCGAGCTATCCCCCTAAAGATTTTTCTCAAGAGTCAATATGATTAAGGCAATCAAAGAAAGGTTGAAGTCCTTAGCAGACAACCAATTGCCACCCTTGGTGATCGAAGAAAAATTTGGATCCTAGTTAGGTAAAACCCTCATCGTCATGCCAAGCTACCGAAGATAGGTTCAGTCTTGGATAGATGATTTTCCTTACTATGTTAAGGCGACCAAGAAAGGTTTGGGTCCTATACAAGCAAAACCTTAATTTAGGCTACCATAAAAAGGTGCGGGTCTTAGACAACACTTGTTGCTCTAACAGGCTACTATAGAAAGGTACGGGTCCTGGAATAGCAACTTTCCATTCAAGCGATTGTATAAAGCCTAAACAACATACCTAGTTCTCTACTAGGCAACTATAGAAAGGTACGAATCCTGAAAAAATAGCTTCCTGTTCAAGCATCTTTTATTTAAGGTTTGGAAGATCATGTTATTGAGGTCTTATCATCATTATTTATTGTGAAAGTTTCATCAGCATTCTTTGTACTATACTTAAACTCGACGAAACACCCACATTTTTTGAAATTGCCTCTTCACCCTCAAGAGGTGGGAGTAGGATCCCTTTTTTCAGAGATGTGGTCCCATTTATATTAGGATTCACAAATGGAGTCCTCATTATCTCACCTATAGGGGTTTAAGCCACTCTAATTAAAAGCATCAGGGATAAATATGTTGATGCTTATTGTGAAAGATAAAATAAACTTTGGAACAACTCCTTAAAAATCTGTAAATTATGGAATGACATTCTTAATCCAGTTGAAAGTGCAATTCAATTAGATTATTTAAATATCAAATGACATCATCTGACGTCTTAAACTTTTAAACCAATTGTCAGCAATCTCACAAAATTTTACATGGTATGAGAACGAGAGATCCCTAATTCAAACCTTTCAAATCCCCTAATCATTTTTTCTATTTTATATTTTCACGTTTTAGTCTAAAAAAAATGTCTAATTTCCAGACAAGGGGGAATGGTAGAATTTTGTTTCATTTAACCCAGATCACTAGCTAAGCCTTTTCTTGACTTCGGTGGATTGCTTCGCTTTGCGCTTCTTCTTCAATGCTTCTTTTTCCCTAAAGGCATTGCTACTTACCAGCTTCAACAATGTGAGGCCTAAGCCTGAATTTGCCATCTTGTTCTTGACTTGTCTCTTGTTGACACTTAAATTTTGACAACCTCATCATCCATGATTAATTTTTAACCCTTAAACAAAAATATTAAAATTAAATTACATAATATATAGTTTTAGGAGCATTTATTTTTTTTAAATCATTACATCGGATTGGTGGTGGTTCGAAGATCTGAGCTTAATTGATCTTAGACTAAACCCACCGAATCATAAAAGTCAAGCCCAATGGATATCCCACGTGGCCAAAAATTGCATGTGCTGCATGTGGGTTATTAAAATTGGAAAATTCTGAAACTTGGAGAGGAATTCGGCCATAAAAGGACAATATATTCATATATTCTCGGTTAAGGCAAGTATAAAAAGGAGATATTGCATGCTTATCTTTGCAAAAATTGGAATTCGGGAAGTTTCCGTCGATTGTATGTATTTTCACAATCTTGAATTTTTTACATGAGTGTCTATTCGACCAATTTGTGGGCTGATATTTGGTTCAAAGAAATAAAATCGAAGGAGAATATTCAGTATGCACGGTTAAGAAAAGAAATAAATGTGTGGATTGCTTAAAAATGAAATCACGGTAAAAGAAGGACAAAGTATCATATTTTTTAAGCAATTAGAGGATCTGCTTTCTTTCGTGGAAACCCAAGTCCTCTAGGCTATAAAAGGAGGCCTACATAGACGAAAGAAAGAAGGGAGAGCACGTTCGTTCATGAATGAGAGGTAAGAAAAGAAGAAAAGTGAGAGAGAGGATTAGACAGAAAGGGTACTTCTCTCTCGTCTCTCGGTCTATAGGTCAACAAAAGGGAGGGGTTTGTTGAGAACGTTCTTTCTCCTCTGACAATGTGCAGAGAGAGGGAGAGAAAAAAGGGTCGTCTTCTTCCCCCACCCAACCGAATACACCTTGACGCCTGCGACTTGACGACGCCACCGCAGCTCCTTCAGTGACGACGTCACTGCAGCTTCGCCACTGACTCTATAGCTACTGTTTCGATTGCTCGAGCCCCGACACGCAGCCCCTACCAACGTCGTGCCATCACCGTATCATTGCCGGCAGCACCGCACCCCAACCCTTCGGTGTCGACGTGCAACTGCCCCTCACCGTCACGGAGCTACTGCCCATATCCCACACTAGTGATGCCACCTGCCTACGCTACCCCAACGTCGAGTTCTAGCCCACGAGCCATTCTTGGAGCCCTGGCGACTCTATTGCAGCCGCAACGTTTCTCCAAGTCTGAGCTGCCATCCCCGACGTGAGCCACATCCATGCGGCCTTTTAAGCCGTCTGCGGAATCCCCAGCAATGACAGTGAGCCCGTCTGCGGAATCCCCAGCAATGACGGTGAGCCGTTGTCCAAGCTCAAGCCTGTCCGTTCCAACGCGAGAGGTTCCAATACCACGAGTCCTTGCATCAACAACGAAGCAGTCACGCCTTGCACGGAGCAAACTAGTCTTTCTTTAGAGGTGGAAAATTTAAGTTGGGTTTTAAAAGGTCGAAGTTTGAAAATCAATCGGATCGTCAGAAGACTATTGGATTTCCCTGCGTCACCAAATTTCACAAAGCCAACAGCGAAGGACCAAGATTCGCTGTCCTTGCCTCCGTCCATCAACGAGTCCCGATCCCTTGCCAAGCTTGGAAATTTTTGTTTCGCGGGTCTTGTGAAACCCATTTGGTGACTACCAAGCAACCGTGAGCGCCACCAATCGCCGATCATCTTCGCCGTGATTCCCGTGATCCATCGTCCATCTGAATCCAAAAACGTCATTTGCAATATCGTGAATTAGGTAAAAAATCTCAATTAATTCAATTTTTCATATATCTGATTACTTGATTCATAAAATTGTGATATTGTTTGAATGTTTGATCCATATTGCCATGACCAAAAAAAGTTCTTTTGAATCCCCATGGATTAGGAAATTTTCCTAACTTCACAAGGTGTAATGGTCGACAGTCCAATTTATACGATTTGCGATTGCATAGAAAATCGTCAATCCAATGTCTTACCCAAAATATGATTTGCGATTTTTATAAAGATTGGCCAATCTGATCTCGTGCACGAAATATAATTCGTCAATTTACTTCCGAAATTAGATTGATATCGATAGTTTCTCATGTGATTTGATGACATGTTTGTTGTGGATTTTATTCCATTTTTGTTTATTTTAATTGATTTTATTCCTAAAAAAATCCAAAAAGATTTGACACAATTAAAATAGTTTTTTTCTTTAAAGAATAGATTGCATGTTTATGTTGGTTATTTTATAATTCTGATTTTAGTAAAATACCAAAAATATATTTTTAGAATAAATTGGATTTTCTTTTCTAGGATAGCTTGTATGTTTAAATATAGGCACATTTAATTCGATTTTTAATCAAAAAGAAAACACAATAAAAATCAGGCACATGTCATCTAAGATTAGTTCATTCATTGCACGTCATTTAGTAAATTGCATGTTTAGGGTAATTTAAAATGAAATGTATGCCAATTAGAATAGTTGCATTAATATTTTCCCATCACTAAATTAGGTCATTTAATTAATATCGCATGACATATTGTTTGCATATTAAGTTTATTTAATTGTATGTTGTGTGTTATAGTAGTATAGACACATTTTTGTATGTCATCTGCGTGATTAGATTTCATTAAATATTAAAAGACCCATATTGAGTGATTGCGTGTTAATTAGAAATCATATCTAGGATTGTTGATGTGACTTCTGAGCTAAAGGTCAATCCTGCAATTTATTTAATGTTTTACATGGTGTTCGATTGGTGGATTGCATGGTCACCTCACATATTAAGGAGTAACAAAATGAATCCAAGCTACCTACCAAGCCTTTTTTTCCATAAAAGAATAGTACCGTAAGGGCACTAGAGAAACCTAGTATAATTAAATCCCTATACTCAAAATATCTAGTTCATAAGAGTAAAATAATTATTTAGCTAATTTGCTTATGTGTCAAATCAACCTACCATAAACTGATTGGTCGCAACTCCTAATTGAAAAATCTCATTTACATGTTAAGAACTTGAGTCTAAGTCGCGAATTGGTATAGACTTAAAAGAGCTTGAGCTAAATTTATGATTTGTAATCCATTAGCCAAACCTTAGGTGATACACCCAAGATTAGGTCACAATATCTCTTTTTTCATTTTCATGGCCCGAGCCTAGTTATGAGGCAAAAGATTAGGCCCAACCTAGCTATCTCCATCACCCTATACCTATATTTTCTAGGCAAGGTTTAAAAAATCATGTAACTTTGTGAAAGAACTAATTGAAATGTTGCACATAATTAGGAGTCTTTTGGATCCCTCGAACGACCAACTAACATGGCATACTAGGATTTGAAAACTCATCGAACGAACAATTGTGTGTCTTTCGATTGAAATCTTGTTAATTAATCAAGGGTATTGAATTGTTCTTTGTACATAATTAAAAAAGATGTCAGTTTCACATTTTAAGAAGAATTTCAGGTGGATAGGATTAATTATGAAGTCATCATCACCCCAAATACGAATCTAAAGATAGATTAAAGACTTTTATTAATGGAACAGACTATTAACATATGATTTGATGATGTCGATTTAAAATAAGTATTTTTGGTACATATAAAGTTATGTTGATAAGTTATGACTCATTTTTTGTGTTCTACATATATTATTTACTAGATTTGGGATTATGAGTTTCTGATATACATAATGGATGATTGAAATATTTACTACTCACAAAGCGGTAGTTTCACACACCATTCTGAAAGGGGCTAGTGAATATACCTAGAGGGGGGTGAATAAGTGTATAAGAACCTTTTCATTGACTTAGAAAAATATATTTGATGGATAGTAAAATAGAATTCAACTATTAAATAAATGAATAACACGAAAGCATAAATAGGAGGTTCAGGGATGAGAGAAGATGAACACAGAATTTATAGTAGTTCGACTTATTCCAAGCCTACGTCCACTCTCCCGCACTGACAGCCCACCGACTGGATTTTATTATGAATCAAAAGAGTCATTACAATATCACGTCATTGATTCCACAGTGTAGAAACTTTGCTACACTTCCTCAAGGTCTCACAAGTATTTAATCTCTCTTTTGAGTACAAGTTTCTCTCAACAGTTGAATCAATAAAAAACGAGGAGCTTCAGACTTTGAAATTTATCTATCACGCATACACTCGAATAACCAGAGCTTCTCTCTTTTATACTCCTCCATGCCTTCATACCCGTTGGCACTTTCCAAAGGAGTTCCTCCATCTAACCGTTGGACAGAATCAATTAAGGAGATCTTCGAGTTAGTTAAGGAATGTAATGATAGCCCACCAATCCTGCTCGCCTATACAATCAGGATCTAGGTTTCCATAAGTAGAGCCTTCCAAGTATACCTTGTCAATCAACAAATCTAACTTATTCGTATCAAGATTAAAACGAATAAAAAGATCTCAAAATGCTATCTCCAGCCATGAGAGACTTCTTTAACCGCTCGAAACAATTCCTTAAATAAATCCTTGATACTGGACAAATCTTCTTCGACGGTCTAGATACTGTCAATGAGGGTAGACTTTAAACCTTAAATATAACGGTCTTCAGACTTTGACGAAAGAGTCTTCATGCATTCAGACTAGACTGATGGAAATGTTTTGTCAACTTCAAAACACATAAGGAAGTTTTCTCCAACAATCTCCCCCTTTTTTATGGTGACAAAATTTTCCTGCGGATTTGGAAATATTGACCTGCAAGACAATACTCAAGCAAACAAGAATACAATATCTCATAAACGATAATTGAGTTAAGGATAGTATCAAATCTGCATCCACAAGAAATCGGTTAGTCCTGTAAAAACAACTATCCCGTACCAAGTATGCTTAAGATATTGTAATGCAATCACATAATCAAAACACAATCCAAAAGTCTCGCCAAATAAAAGTTAAAGTTAGAAACAAAAACAAGTCTGAGTTGAAACAAAACAAATCTACACAACTGCATCTCTCCCCCTTTTTGTTAGCATTAAAAAGGTAGAGACAAAACAATAATTGATTTAAGATTGTTTTGGAACATGAATAAGCTGGAAATCTCCCATCGACTTGACTGTCTCCTCTAGCTTCCTCAGATCCTCCTTCAAATGTGCTTAATTTTCACCCTTGGTAGTTGCTTGAATTTGAAGATTAAGGGCCTGAACTTGATTGATCAACAATTCTGAAGAGGCTTTATAAGCATTCTGCATGTTCTGAAATTCGCATCCCAAGGCATAAATCTAACCTCTCAACTCCATGAGAATATCAACCAGTCTTCGAAAATCTGCTGAGTTGTCTGTTTGAGTGCTTGCCTCAGCATGGTTAGATTGTGGAGATAATGGCACATCCAAATTCGGAGAAGATACCTCATGACCTTCTTCAGGAAAGTGAGAGGCATACACACCTTCTAGATTGGCAGGAGAACGACTGGTATCATCACTAGTGAAAGCAAGAGAAGGAGTACATCTTTTCTCTGCAGCTCCCCCTATTTCTATGCCTTCAGGCGGAGAAAAGTACTCTTCCTACTCAATTTCCTCTTCAGTGACAAGACAACCTTGTTCTCTTTGTGTCTCCTTGTTTTCATCTTATTTTTCCTCTATTTCCTTCCTCATTGATTCCCTCTCTTCACTCCTCTTCTCGGTCTCTTCTGGTCTTCTTCTAAACTCTATTTCTAGAACAGAACGCTGCAAATTTCTCAAAGCAAGAGCAGAGATGGTAACATCATCATCATCTTCTTCTTCATCATGCAAGATGATTGCTCTTCTTCTTTTAGTTGGAGCTATCACCGGCTCCTTTCATTTTTGCTTTGCAGCAACAGAGTCTTGATGACTTTGGTGAGGAGTCTTTTCCTTGAATTTCTCCAGAGCTTTGTTCAGCTCTTTCAGACGCATCTTAGAAACTATCTTCAGCCCTACCACCATTTGATCACACGTTTGAACACACAGAATTCTTGGAGGCTAGATGTTAAAATGTTTGGAAAGCTTTGTAACAAGTACTGAATAGGGAAACTGACCCTTGTCCTTCATCATTGATCTATACATGTGAAACATGATAGTATGTGACAGAGAGAATTTTTTACCAACATTGATGGCATACATCAGCATTGCTTCTGAATTGGAGACGTTAGTCTTTGACTTGGATTTGGGTCTAAGACAGTTTATCACAACTTTATGAAGTAGGATATTCGAAGCATTCATCCTCGAATAGGAAATCCGACCTTCAACCATTCCATCTCGAACAAGCTCCACTGTCGCACGACCAATAGATACGCTAATTGATTGAAATAAACCTCTCTATATTCCAATCACATCAGCCAAAGTGTCCATATCCACCACAAAGTCCTGATCCTTAACACTGAAGGAGAAATTGTTCGCATCCAAAAAGCTTAGATTTAAATAAAAATAAGCAGTGAGTTCTGGATGGGCTACAGTAGAGTCTGAACAAAAACGTTCAAGCTGAAGTAAAGTGAATTTCTCCCGCAACTTCACATTCAGGGAGTCAAGAAAATCAAAATCCACATTCCTTGGATTCATCACACCTCGCTTTAACAACTTAGAATAAGTCTGCTTGTGTTCCTCAGAACGAAACAGATATGAACTTGGTCCTTGTACATTCACAGCAATACCTATTCTAGGCTTGAAATTAGTGAATAACTTTTCATCATCATTGCCATCAGGCTAACTAACTCCTCCGAAACGTGGATCACTCGGGAAATTTGCAAAGGCTCTATCTGCAAAGCTAGCAGAAGCAATTCCCAAACGTTCCATTGTTTGTAAAAAGTGGGTTTCATTTCTATATCCCTTCTCTTTCAGAAATTCGTCAATAATAGTCATTGGAGAGCCTCCATCCTTTATAGCTGAATAAAGTTTGAAATTAAAGGCAGGCTTTTGAGTTCTTACGAGTTCAGCATCTTCGTTAACTTCCTCCGTTCGTTGCTGAGCATTTTGAGGTCTAGCTTGAGGAGATTGACGCTGTTGAGAATGTTGTGGGCTCTGATGTTGCCTTGGAGAATCTTCTTGCTCGGTAAGGTCAAAATGCGTAGGACCCTCGCCCATATGCTGCGGTGCCCTGCTTGCGATACTTGAAGATTTTCTTTGGAAAGACATTGTCACAGTCTTTGAGGGTTTTCCAAACTCGATTCGCGAGAAAGATGAAAACTTTAAGGATTAAACTAGGGAGAAAAAGTAAGAAAGTGGAGTTATGCGCTTTTAGGATTTGCGAGTAAAAAGGAGAAGAAAAACAGCATATCTAAGGTAGTTGAATCGGGGGCATACGAATCGTCACAAAAAAAAAATGCCTTTTCAAAAATAATTGTCTTTTTGAAAATAAATAACTGCCATAATAAAAAGATAACTTCTTTTTCAAAAAAAAGAAATGATTTCTACAAAAACTTGGAAAGATAATGTCAATCAATCACGGATTAATATATATAGGCTTACTTTTCAAAAGATAAATTTCTAAAATTGAAACAACTTACAGTCGTGATCCATGATCATTTGGGTCTGAGCGTCTTTTGGGTTTTTAACCCTGAGTCTGAGCTTCTTCAGACTTTATAAAATTAAGCTTGCGTCGAATAGATTCAAATTGACTTTTCTCCAGAGGTTTCGTAAAGATGTCTGCCAGTTGGTTCTTTGAATCAATAAATTGAATCAGAATTTCTCCATTTTGAACATGGTCTCTTATAAAGTGATGCCGAATCTCTATATGTTTTGCTCTTGAATGAAGAATTGGATTCTTGGTGAGGTTGATTGCGCTTGTGTTATCACATTTAATCTCAGTACATGAATCTTCAATTCCAAAGTCTTTTATCCATAAGATTTGAGAACAACAGCTTCCAAGAGCCACATATTCTGCTTCTGCTGTTGAGAAAGCAACCATACTTTGCTTTCTAGAGAACCAGGATACCGTCCTGTTTCCAAGTAATTGACATGTACGTCATGTGCTTTTTCTATCAACTCTGCATCCAACAAGATCTGCGTCTGAGTATCCAAGAAGAGTAAAGTCTCCCCTTTTTGGATACCATAGACCTAACGACGAGGTTGTTGCGACGTATTTGATGATGCGTTTTGCAACACTCAGATGAGATTCTTTGGGATCTTATTGAAATCTAGCACACATACAAACACTAAACAAAATGTCAGGTCTAGAAGCAGTAAGATAGAGAAGTGAACCAATGATACTTCTTTATAGCTTCTGATCAACTTTCTTTCCTCCTTCATCTTTATCTAGCTTCGAGGAACTTGACATTGGTATTTTCAGTCTTCTTGCAATTCTCCAAACCGAATTTCTTAACAAGATCCTTAGCATATTTTTCTTGATGAATAAAAATTATTTCCTTCAATTGTTTCACTTGTAGTCCAAGAAAGAAAGATAGTTCACCCATCATGCTTATCTCGAATTTTTCCTACATATACTTAGAAAATTTCTTGCACAAATTTTCATTAGTAGATCCAAAAACAATGTCATTAACATATATTTGAACAAATAAAAAATGTTTACCTTCTCTTTTAATAAAAAGAGTAGTGTCTATTTTACCTTTCACAAAGCCACTCTGGATTAGAAATTTACTTAACCTTTCATACCAAGCTTGAGGTTCTTGCTTTAATCCATATAGAGCTTTTTTCAATCTGAAAACATAATCTGATCTCCTTGGATCTTCAAAACCAGGCGGTTGTTCCACATAAACTTCCTCTTGGATGAATTCATTCAAGAATGCACTTTTGACGTTCATTTGAAACAGCTTAAAATTTTTATAGCATGCAAAAGCAAGTAATAGACGAATTGCTTCTAACCTTGCTACTGGTGCGTAAGTTTCATCATAGTCTATCCCTTCTTCTTGTGTGTATCCTTTGGCCACGAGCCTTGCTTTGTTTCTTATGACTTTTCCTTTTTTGTCCATCTTGTTCCTGAAAACCCATTTAGCACCAATAATAGATTTACCTTTTGGTTTAGGAGTTAATTCCCAAACATCGTTGATGCTGAACTGTCTGAGTTCTTCTTGCATAGCTTCAATCCAGCTTTCGTCTGTTAAGGCTTCCTCTATCATTTTTAGTTCTATTTCAGAAATAAGAGCGACAACGCTAGACTCTTCATGCCTTTTGGATCTTGTTCGTATCCCTTCATCGATGTTACCAATGATGAGTTCTTTGGAATGACTTGACTTGTGCTTCCAGTTGCTGGTTGGTTTGACAACTTGTTCATCTTTTTCTTCTTCATGATTCGTTCGTTGTTGACCTTTTGTAGTCAGAGCTACTCCAAAGGAATTAGAATTTGTAGAGTCTGGAGTAAGCTCAGATTCCTCAGGTTGAATCAGAATCAATTGATTTTGAGTAAAGTCTTGGAATTTGACATTCATTGACTCTTCCACAGATTGAGTCTTCTTGTTGTATACTCTGTAGGCTTTGTTGGTTGTTGAATATCCAAGGAAGATTCATTCGTCTGACTTTTCTTCAAACTTACCAACACGATCATTTGCATTTTTCAAAATAAAACATTTGCAACCAAACACATGAAAATATGAAACAATTAGCTTTTTTTCTATTGAACAACTCATAAGGAGTTTTCTCTAAAATAGGCCTTAGGAAAACTCTGTTGATGATATAACATGCTGTAGAAACTGCTTCGGCCCAAAAACAAGAAGAAATGTTACTTTCAATTAAAAGAGTTCTTGCCATTTTTTGCAAAAATCTATTCTTTCTTTCCACTATTCCATTGTGTTCTAGAGTATATGGCGAAGAGAAAACATGCTTTAAACCACATTCATCACAAAAATATGCAAAGTCTTGATTTTCGAACTCACTTCCATGGTTTGTCTGGATGCTTGTTATAGTATATCCTTTCTCATTTTGAATTTTCTTAGCAAATTTTGAGAAGTGAGATAAAGTTTCAGATTTACTTGATAAAAAGAACACCCAAGTATAGCGAGAATAGTCATCTATGATTACCAAGCAATATTTCTTCCCACCAATGCTTTGTGTTCTGGTTGGTCCAAAGAGATCCATATGCAGAAGCTGCAAAACATGATCAGTTGAAACTTCATTTACAGGTTTTAAAGAGTTTCTTACCTATTTACCCAGAACACATGGTGTACATAATTCTGTCTTTTGAAATCTTAGGTTGGGTAGTCCACGAACAAGCTTTTTGGAAGAAATCTTGGTTATTTGCTTCATACTGACATTGCCAAGTTTTCTATGCCAGAGATTCTCTTCATCTTGAATGGAGATTAGACACTGAGAGCTTTCTAATTTGATATCAAGCATATAGATGTTTCCATGTCTTCGACCAGTAAAGGATTGAGACAAATCCTTACTAATTCCTGAACATGTGCCTTCTTGAAAGTTGATTTTGAAACCAGTGTCACACAATTGACTTATACTGAGAAGATTGTAGTTTAAGCCTTCCACCAAGGAAACATTATTGATTATGAGACTCCCAATTTTGACAGTTCCAAGTCCAGTGATTCTTCCTTTGCCATTTCCTCCAAAGGAAACTTTTCCACCATCTATTTAGGTAAGCTTTATGAAGTAATTTGAATCTCCTGTCATATGTCTCGAGCAACCACTATCCAAATACCACTTAATCTTTTTCTTGATAGTGACCTACAATTATGCAAGAATTTCAAGTTTTCTTTGGTACCCATACTTTCTTGGGTCCAGGGGAATTAGTTCCAAAAATAGTATTTGCCCAGTTTCTCTTAACAAGTTTCTAGACTTTAGGACAATCCTTCTCAAAATATTTCGAGTTGTTACACTTTGAACATTTAAGAACACTTCGACCAACAGATTTTACAAAGACTTTTTGAAAATGATTTCTGTAAAAAGCTTTAGCAGGTCTTTATTTAATTCTTTCTTTTACCTTTGGAAAATCAATTAAATTAACGGTTTCTGGTGTCATTCCCAAACCTGATTTATAAAAATAAGGTCTTTGAATTGAAAGAATTTTATCAAGCTTTTCAAATCCATTTGAAAACCTTTTTGAAATAGTTGTAATATCCTTTTTTAAGAGAATGTTTTCTTTTGAAAGAAACTCTTCATTTTCTTTTGAAGTCTTGAAATTGTTGTTCATATTTTCAAATTTTTCTTTCCAAGAAATTTCCTGTTGTTTTAGTATAGAATTTTCCTTTTTAAGTTCGAAAATCCTTTTAAGAGATACCTTTAGGCTAAGACAAAGTTCATCAATGTACTGTGAAAATTTAATGGGAATTTTAAAGTTACTTACCTCAATTTCCTTATCATAATCCAAGTCTGAGTCTGATTCTGAGTTTGTCATCAAACAAATATTGGCATACTCTTCATCACTCTCTTCACATTCTGTGTCGCTCTAAATCTCTACTTTGAGAGCTTTCTTGAGTTTCTCTGTATTTCCTTTCTTTTTCTTCAGTAGAGGACATTTGGGTCTGATGTGTCCTTTCTTTTTGCATTCGAAGCAAACCACATCCTTGTTGAACTCATTATCTTCAGTTGCTTTATTCTAAGATTTTTGAGTATACTGCTTCCTCCAGTTGTACTTTCTTCCCTTTTTGTTCAACTTTCTGAATTTTCTTATCATGAATGTCAATTCTTCATCGTCCATATCGTCTTCTATATCTGTAACATCATAATCATCCTTAGACTTTAGAGCAATTAATTGTTTACCTTTAGGACCTTCATCTTCATTGATTTGCTCCACTTCGTAAGACTGAAGTGTGCCCACTAATTCATCAACAGATAAAGGTGCGATCCTTTGAGTGTCTCTAATGGAAGTCTTGATGTGATTCCAATCTTTAGAGAGTCCTCGTAGCAACTTGTTGGCTTTCATTTGTCCTGAGATAGTTGCCCATGACATGCAAGACCATTTACAATTTCTGTAAAACGGCTAAACATATCAGTAATAGTTTCTCCTGGCTTCATTTTGAAAGCTTCATATTGCCCAAGAAGAATGTTAATCTTTGTCTCTTTGACTCGATCAGTTCCTTCATAAGTAACATGTAATTTGTCCCAGACTTCTTTTGTTGTTTCACAGGATGAAATTCTATTATACTCATTAGGAGATAAAGCACAGTATAAAGAAAAGATAGCTTTTGCGTCGAGAGCTTGTCTTTTGGTTATCTCTTCTTGTGTCAACTCTCTTGCATCTGTCACTTCCTTTCCTCTTTCTGAAGTTGAAGTTATTGTTGGAATAACTCCTTTTTCCACCACATCCCATTCAAGGGGATCTTTCGACCTAAGGAAAGCTTTCATCTTGTTCTTCCATACGTTGTACTCTTTTCCATCAAAGTAAGGCGGTCTGGTGTTGCTTTGACCTTCAATCAGTCCTGTAGCCAAAATACTAGCCATAGATCTTTAGCTTAAAAAGTAAAACACTTCAATAAATAAGCACACAGGCTCTAATACCAATTGAAATGGGCTAGTGAATACACCTAGAGGGGGGTGAATAAGTGTATAAGAATCTTTTCGTAGGACTTAGAAAAATATATTTGATGGATAGTAAAATAAAATTCAACTATTAAATAAATGAATAACACGAAAGCGTAAATAGGAGGTTCAGGGATGAGAGAAGATGAACACATAATTTATAGTGGTTCGGCTTATTCCAAGCCTACGTCCACTCTTCCGCACTGACAGCCCACCGTATGGATTTCACTATGAATCAAAAGAGTCGTTACAATATCACATCATTAATTCCACAGTGTAGAAACTTTGCTACACTTCCTCAAGGTCTCACAAGTATTTAATCTCTCATTTGAGTACAAGTTTCGCTCAACAGTTGAATCAACAAAGTACGAGGAGTTTCAGACTTTGAAATTTATCTATCACGCACACATTCGAATGACCAGAGCTTCTCTCTTTTATACTCCTCCATGCCTTCATACCTGTTGGCACTTTCCAAAGGAGTTCCTCCATCTAACCGTTGGACGGAATCAATTAAGGAGATCTTTGAGTTACTTAAGGAATGTGATGATAGCCCACCAATCCTACTCGCCCATACAATCAGGATCTAGGTTTCCATAAGTAGAACCTTCCAAGTATACCTTGTCAATCAACGAATCTAACTTATTCGTATCAAGATTAAAACAAATAAAAAGATCTCGAAATGCTATCTCCAGCCGTGAGAGACTTCTTTAACTGCTCGAAACAATTCCTTAAATAAATCATTGATACTAGACAAATCTTCTTCGATGGTCTAGATATTGTCAATGAGGGCAGACTTTAAACCTTGAATCTGACGATCTTCATACTCTAATGAAAGAGTCTTCATGTCTTCAGACTAGACTGATGGAAACATTTTGTCAACTTCAAAACACATAAAGAAGTTTTCTCCAACACATTCTTCTTATCATGTTTTTGAGGTCCCTCAATTAGCGTTAAGTGGGACAAGAGCAATGATAGTAAGAAACTTTCAGTGATGTAGTTTTCAATATGCAATGAAGAAGACTACATATGTTTCGCTAGATTATACATACTCTGATAAGTTGATTTAAATGCGAGGCCACGTCTTTCTAATAGAGAAAATGATAGTCGTATCATTATCTCTATTTCTATACGATTTGAGATGCGATATTTGTTAGTCTATTCTTATTTATAGTCAATCATTTTCGTCTTTCTAATAGAGAAAATGATAGTTGTATCATTATCTCTATTTCTATACGATTTGATATGACTTGAGATGCAATATTTGTTAGTCTATTCTTATTTATAGTCAATCATTTCAAAAGAAAGAGGGAAACGTCCCCCAAAAAAAAATAAACAGGCCAAGGACTGCCGGTTCTCGTAGATCTCCACTGTCTTTCTTTTCAACTCCGCACGATTCACAAAGTGGCACGTGGATGGCCTCATCTTGTTCAGCGGAAGGACAAGACTGTAGTAGAAACTAGAGTCGTGGAGACTTCAAGCTCTCGTGAAAAACGTTGTAAGTTGAGAATAGGGAGAAACCAATTAGAGATTGAGGGGGCAACAACTCTATCATTATTGTTTCCTGATGGAAGGACGATGGGAAGACGGAGGACCACCACTACCATAAAACATCTTTATCTGGCGATGTTTTCATAAATGTCGAAACTAAAATTTGAATGACACTAAACAATTTTGCTTTGTACATGAGCAGACTAGCTTTTCACAAAATCAAATCCACACTAAACTTTGTGGAAAACACCATGGAGAAATTTTCTGGGTACTATCTAATCAATCCTAAACTTATTTAATTGCATGCTACTCTAATTCTAATTTTTATTTTTATTTTACCAATTTGGTTCTATACCTTTATACAAAATATTAATATAGTCTTTCCGACCAATTTTCACCGAGAATGCTTAACGTGGCGGTGTGTTAAATAGGATGATCAGTGATAATTGGACCACAACATCAGCAATTTCAGGGGAAAATTAGCTGAAAGGACTACATTAGAATTCCCACCGAAGTTTAGAATTGACTTAGAAAAATTGAAGAGTTTAGGATCGAATTATCATCAATACAATATATTTAGGATTGATTGGGTAATTATTACAAAAAATTCTATTTAGTATACTTCTTCTTTTGATTCTAGAGCTCATTCTAATTGTTGATATTTTATAATATGTCTCCATCTCTCTGTCCTATTCAAGTCTAATGAATGGTTCCTATGGATCCCGAAGCATGAAAAAAAATGGAAAAGAAAACTCCGAGAGTGTGGAATGTCATCTAAATAAACTATATCGGCCATGATACACCCTCAACCGTATATTACAAGTATTGAATGAGCAAATACATTAAAGACCACCGCAGGTGATAGGTAATACAAAGGGTAATGAGTTTATGCCTATGGTAAGCATAATACAACATATCAACCCTTTTGCGCCCACATAATCAAGATGCAACATATCTCTAATGGAATATAGTATATATCGTGCTCCCCTCAGTGCCTCGTTAAATCTTAACTATTGCTAAAATCTCATTTTCGTAACTCAATAATTGGTGTTCATTGAGGCAGTAAAGGGAGTATCGTGCGATGTAGAAGGTCCAATGTCGTGGCCTGACAAATCTCATAAAAACACCAAGTCGTGGAAATGAAAACCTCCTTTTGATAAATACTTTAAAACTCTCCTCACATAAGCGCGCAGGAAGTTTCACAGTCGTAACCGGCATTGGTGCATACCGGCGGCCTTCCGTAGTCACAACCATGCAGGCATGATGAAGAGGCATTTCCATAGCTGCAGCGATTGCAACACCATGGGTAAATTGGTCTCCGGCATCTGCACTCGTGGGCCGGCCTCCCACAACCATCACGGCACGTCGGTGGCCTCCAGCATCTGCACTCGTGGGCCGGCCTTCCGCATCCATCAGGGCACATCGGTGGCCTATTGCATCTGCACTCGTGGGCTGGCCTTCCGCATCCATCACGGCACATCGGTTGCCTCTTGCATCTGCACTCGTGCGCTGGCCTCCCGCATCCATCAGCGCACATTGGTGGCCCTCCACAGTGACAGTTGCATTGACAGAACCAACCACAACCCCGATTATGACACGTGGGACAAACATGCACCTTCCCCATCCAATACACAAGCGGGTAACCTGGCACCGGTGGAGGTTTGGGTTCTGGTTTGGGTTCGGGTTTGGGGGGTTTGGGAGGATCT
The DNA here is from genome assembly GCA_007663325.1 of Eucalyptus pauciflora. Lineage (NCBI taxonomy): Eukaryota > Viridiplantae > Streptophyta > Magnoliopsida > Myrtales > Myrtaceae > Eucalyptus > Eucalyptus pauciflora. Next base: position 985,881 of record VMYD01000019.1, read on the forward strand.
TCTTTCTTGGGGGGTATAATGTTGATGCAGAGAATGATCTTTCCTCCCTTGCAAAGTATCTTTTGCTTGACCTTCTCAGGATCGCAACCCACCACTTTGATCTTCACTGTATTCTGTTTCTCTACAAAGGTTGGATCTTTTATGTCTGCGTTCACAAAGCTTTATTAGCTCCTCATATTAGAACACCAGGTGCTATTCATCCTAAATTGTAGCAGGTAAAGATGCGCTATACAATAAGGGTGATCGATTCCCAATCCAATCTAATGGAACCAGTCATTATTTTTTTCATGGTTCCATCATAACATCTTATTATCCAAAGCATGACCAAAAATAAATTAAGAGCTCGAAACAAATCTTATGCTTCAATCCAAATATCTTATTGTTCAATTATAGGCTCTTAATTCCTCGAAAGCAACAAATTAAACCCACTAATTTTTTTGAAAAAACAAAAAAAGTAATTTAGTCAGTTCAATCAACTGGTTCTACTTTTAGGAATCGAAAACTAAACCAACACTCCTAAGAACCAGATCAAACCGGCTAGTTCAGTTCCCATTTTGAGTTGTTCCTTGTTCAAGACAGTCCATTTTGCACATCCCTACAGTACACAAAAGAACCGACGCACGTACTACGGAAAGAGGAAAGGGAAGAAAAAGAATTGATGCATACCTCTATTATTCATCGACACAATAAGAGAAGTACGTAGATTAATTAAATGAGGTAAAGGTGAAGGACTCACGAGGAATCTCACACAGGATTTTTGTGATCTTCTTGTAACATCGACAACACTGAAGATCCACTTTGATCACCATCTCCGTGACCTATAACATTTAAAGTAAGCATAACAAAACTAGCTACAACATTGGGAAAGTATGGTAAGGAAGCTAAGTTCAAAAATTTAGATGAGAAGAACAGGAAGAGAATCGAATAGAAGTAATCAAGAAGATCGATGAGATAGAGAGGCAAGCTGAAATGAATGTGGATTTTGCACCTGGTCTGCCATGTTTCTTGAGCGAATAAGATGAACTCCCTCCTGAACAAGTTCGCCTGCTTTAAATAGCGAAACGTGAAGGTTCCTACGTTGGTTCTGGTGTCATTTTCGCGTTGAATGTTAGGAAGAGCATGCATTGAACTCATGACGTACACAGTATTACATCACAAGGTCACCTGCATTATTGGGCTTTCACTTGTTTTACCTTCCATCATCAAAAGAATTACACTCAATCCCAGTCTGTACTGCAACAAAGGCGACCGCTAGAATTTCATGGGTGAGTGTGTTGGGTTGAACCCTATCGTTTACACGTTTCGGTTGTTCGCTCAGTACATGCAACGGAAGTGGTATGGATTGCCTATTGAGTACGTTGCAAAATATTCGCTCAGACAATAATAAACAAAACAAGAAGGTAACTCAGATATTGGATTCACTGGTTCAATCAGTGTGAATTACTTAATTGGAAGAGAAATGCGGGTTTCAACTATAGAATAAATGATACAACGGACATTAGACTCATACTTGAGTCACTCAAATAGGATCAGTGTTTTTTAGCCTTCAACCACACCCAATAATTCACACGGTGTTTAATTTACATTTCTTTTCACGAAGGAGTTCACAAATCTCATCACAGGATTTATTAACTTCAAACACGATGTCGTTCTTTCATGGATGCACTTCACGATCAGCACTTGAACTCCTGAAAATTCTCCATGAATTCCATTTGAAGCCACAAAGCAGGAGATCACATTCTGATCATCAACGGCATTGAACAAATACCATCTCCTTGGAGAATATTTAGATGCAATCGGATCCACCTTCACTCAAAAGTTTTTAATCAATTAATTATGCACCAACTAAGATATCTTAATTACTCGACACCATACCTTTTCCAATATAGGACTTTCTAACAAATTTATACGTGCATCTTAATAAAAGGATCAGTGTAGAAAATATTATTTACGAACACAATGCATAGAACTTATGACAAATTTAACAATGCAAATCATGCCTCATGTTCCTACCAAACCCCCCACAAACCTCAGAAAGAAGGTATGAAATCTAAAAAATCTACCCAAAATCAGATTATTTATTTGAAGTGTATTAGGTGTGATCGGTTCTAAATTGAGTCAATTTCCACTCTAAATCGGATCAAGTATTGTTGGCTCCCAGTTTGTGAAATTAGGAATCAGTCCACCCAGTCCTGAAACAAGACAAGACCAAACCAATTGGCCTCCAATCCCAAAATCGGTGAGTTCTTCTTCTTCTTCTTTGTTTGGTTTCTTCTATTTCCTAAAAGGAGGAGTTCCCTACTATTAAAAGAAAAAAAAATTCCCAATTACAGTTTGCTTCAGAATTTAAAAAAAAAAAAAAAAAATCATGGCTAGTCCGTTTATCCGATACTATTGGTCCGGTTATTTACGTGGAAAGTAGCTTTTCAAAGGAAAATAATAATATGAAACCAAACTATATCAGGAAATGAAAGGATAGTGGAACCACAAAAAAAGAAAAAAAGAAAAAAAAAGAATAATTCTCCAATCGACGAGAGACCAAACTGCACGTACACAATTCGGTTGGCAATGGGGATAAGGAACATGTTTGGTCTTTGGAATAATTCTATTTTGTTTCTCTCCATGCCATTCGCAGCGTTTTACTATCACGCTGATTTTTCCACGATTAAATAGACAGCTCTAAGATTGGGGACCGCGAATATAATAGTGGAATCCATCAGTGTAAAGAGCATAAGCTATTGATTAAAAAGAGCAAAGAAGCTGCCCTTATCGAGCCATTGTCACGCGGTTAAAGAGTCGCCATCCGCAGTACAAGGCGATATGGACTCCATTTATGATGTGTACGGACCACAGATTATCGCTAATTAGGTTAAATGTGGCTTGTAATTTAGGTGGGACTGAAATTGAGAACTTGAGAATACCGACATGTCGGTATAGAGCTTAATTGACTTAATTGACATGAAAACTAATCATTTTCTTTAGGTTATACCGACATTTCTAGTAAAAAGAAAATCATTTTCCCTAAATCCCAAATAAATGAAAACTAATCATTTTCTTTGAAAATAATTTTCATAGAAAATATTTTCTTTTATTATAAAGTTTTCAACATCATTTATTTCTCTTCCGATTTCCTTATGTGGACTAACATGGCATTGTACTATCAACTAGAATTTTAGTGAAAGCAGTCGGTGGACTTAATTGATCAATACATCATTTCAATTAGTGGTGCCTAACCTCTTTAAGATGGCAACTACAATTCCAACCGGACATGAATCTTTTGCCCCTCTCACTAATCCCTTCAATGCTTGGATAAAATCAATTATTGATTTGTAAAAATGAAGATTTTATATATGATTGAGATTTGTCGAGAATGAGTAAACCACGGTATGGGATTGAAGAATGAGTGAATTAAACAAATTTGAAATCCTCAGGATTATGAAAATGTTTCAGATGGGTTTAACATCAACTGAAAATTTTCTCTCTTCTTTTGTTCTTTTCGGTTCTATACTTGAAAATTATGTCATATAATATTCTTTGGACTTGTAGGTTTTTTTTTTTTTTTCAACAAATATAAAAGGAAGTGCTTCTACTGAATACATAAACTCGGTGCATCATATTTTTCTAGCGTCATAAATGTTATTATTAAGATAATGTAACATTTTTCCACATATATGCCTCTGCCAATTTCCTTATATTGACTAACATAGCAATTTGCTTTGAGATATCAACCAGCATTATAGGGAATTTTATTGGTGGACGTAATTGATCAATATATTTGGCAATTTGCCGTGCCGTGAACACTTGTTTATTTCTCTTCCAATTTCCTGAAATTGGCGGACGTAATTGATCAATACATTTGGTGCCATGCAAACTTCTATAGATGGCAACTACAATCATGAACTTTCTTTTTAATTGTTGTCCAATCATTCATACAATATGACTTGAACTTTTCCCACAACAATATTTGGGAGAATTCTTCTCAATGAATTTGTCACAATGATAAAATTCAATCTTGCTAATAAGGGGCTATCGAATTTTCATAATGATTGGTCCATAATTTTTAAAACAGGTGTATATCTTTTTTGGTTATGGAGAAACAAGTCACTTTTTTTCAAAATAACTTAGTTTTCCTTTCAAATGCAAAACAAGTAATTCAGTCATACACAAAGAAATCATTAAAGCTTCGTCTATTAATAGCTCAACGTTACGTGGATCATGCACTTCTCTGATTTTGGTCAAATGGGATACTCCATGTACCAATTAAAATGAATATTAATGGGACATCTAAAGACAAACCGTAATTTGTTGGTGTTGACACCTAAATTTTGGCTAAGTATTTAGGATTAAATTATACAGAAAATTAGGGATCAATTTAACCCTAACAAAAATGATTTTCACTTTACCTAGGTATGGATATTACTCGGGTAGGGTTTCTAAAGGGTAATGACAGGTGTGGGCCGAGCATGCGTAGGCTTAAACGAACGTGGGCTTGGGGTCCGGTGGTCTTGGGTGGACTGCTTAGGCTTTCTTCTATTTATTTTTTGTTGTTGTCAGGCCGGATTGGGCTCAATGTGCCCATCCTGATTGAGGCCCCGCGCATGAAGACCGGGGCCCGCGGATCCCGGTTGGCTCCGGTTCAGGCTGGATACGAAGACCCTACCCGGATCCATTTTATAATATGATAGTATAATGTTATCTTAATAGTATAATATAATATTATCTTTAATAATAATAAATCATAAATCAGAAAAATCCAAAAAAAAAATTTATATTTTCCAAAAAATCAGAAAAAATCTAAGATATGTTTCTTTTTTTTTTCTTTTTTTTTATGCCATGGAATCATCGTACAGCCGATAGCTGGCGGCATAAACCAATGGGAGCATTAGCACGGTGGCCCACTTTCCACGGCACTCCACTTTAGTCACACAATGGGGGCGCGGAGTTTCGAACCCCTCTCCTCCCAGATGAGGGGGCAGGGTGTGAACTTGCTGTCCACCGTGGGGTGGGTCTAAAAGATGGTTTTTATTCTCCACAAATTCATGGAAAATTCTTGAAAATCCAAAAAACCTTAAGGTTTAAATAAGATTAGGTATTTAAAATGTATTAATTGATTAATTGATAGTTCTCGATTTCTCTGGTTATGTAGGAGTAACATATTTCTTTTAGTATTTTATCTGGATTTTTAATTGATCTACTTCAAATCGATTAGTGGAGATTCTTATTTGAAATTTTATAGTTGAAAACTCAAATAATAAGTCGTGAATTGGTGACCTTGGGAGGATCCGAGCTAAGTCTAACACTTAGCGAGCCATTAATTTCCACACGTGCCCACGCCAAAGGAGCATCGAAAGGGAGGTCGCGATAGTTGGTGCAAGGGATTTATTTAGAAAAAAAAAAAATGGAGTGACTAGTTTGGTGGTTTTGCTGCATTCTTAGAAATGTTCTTCGACACTAGCAAAACTTTGGGCTTTATGGTTGGAACTCAACTTCGCAAAACAACTTAATTTTCATAAGATTGTCATTGAGATTAACTCCAAAGTCATCATTAATTTTGTTAATCCAGAGTTTATAATTGATAATGATAACCCTACTTTACTTAAAGATATCAAATAACTATTGTACTTTTACTTTTGAGTTTAAAGTGCAACATAACCTTTTAAAAAGAAATTATTCTACTTACTAGCTTATTAATTTTGGAATTAATATGCGTTTGGATACTAGTTTCTTTTCATTACCTCCTATATAGTTACTTCATATTTTATTATATGATAGAATAGGGATAATAAACTTACGACTCTAATTTTTTATATTTGACTTTAGCCTTTTTTTCATACCCAAAAAAATTGAAATCACTAACCATTTGGAAATGTGTCACCAATGTCTTTAATAGTGGTTGGAGAGACAGAGAAACGAACAGCCATAAGTCCCTCACGTCTGCCATCGTGTAATTTGATTGCTTGATCATGATTATGTGTTATCGTAACTCAAACTTTGCAAATCCCAACTTGGGAACATTATGAAGGTAGAGAGCTCGCCATCTAAAAAGAATTCCATATGATCGAGCCCCTTACCAGGGCTTCGGCTCATGATTCACTCAGCCCATGATATTAAGGGCGAATTTCCTAATCTTAGGATGTACCTATTAAAAGGACCAAAGGCGATCTTCATCATCGTTAAGAGAAACATAAAAAGGACCCAGAGCAACTCCTCAAACCAAATGAGCACATTGTGTGCAGTTCAAGAATGATGTTAATTGCAGTTTAGGGTAACTTGGTTTAGAGTTGGACCTAACAAACCGAATTGTGCAACTAGATTAGTCCCCGTTATTCACTGAAGCTGCCCAGAAAGTTACCTTTTGTGTTTGTCTTGCAAGGCCGTTTACACCAAAAAATGATCAATTTTTGGTTACTATCAACATGTGATCAACTTAATCAATGAGAGTAGAGTTTAGTCATTTATGAACAGAATAGTTGACAATGTGTGAATCTATAGCTTAAAGAAATCAACAAAAAGTGGACTCGACAATTTCAAATGCAACTGTTAAGTAACTATCAATTAGTTGGAATAAAACAAACTTCAAGATGGTAGAGTCATAGAATTCATCAAGATAGTAGAATTAGTAAAACTGGTTAAGGAAGTTGAGTCAATGTAATTGTTCAGAAACCGTTTCTAACCATTGTTGGAAATTGTCGATTCGGCTTCAAATAGCCACATTGTACTCTTCAAAGGCCCTTAGCACACAAAACAAACATGTTATCTTTCGATTTTTGCATTGTAGTTATAATTTATAGATTTGCATTGTTGATTAAATTTCAGCATGGATAAGTCCACTAGAAGTTATAAAACTTTTTTTATAAAAATGTAATTAATTCTTAAAACTTGCAAAAAATACAATTAAGTTCCTCTGTTAACTCCATCCAACTTGCCTATATGCCTTCTTCTTTTTTTTCTCTCTCCTACATGCCTGTGAAGTAGCTAAAGCAATATCGTTTTGATCAAAATTTAGTTTTTTAATAGAAATTTTTTAAGTCATATTAAAAAAATAAGTTAACTTAAAAGGGGGGGTAAGCCCAAGTGATTACCTTCACTCAACATTTTTTATTTTTTAAAAAATTTAATTTATTTCTTAATCTAATTTAAATCATATTTAGATTACAAAATCATATTTGGACCAAATTGACATTGTGTTAGCCTTATCTTTCATGTTTTAGCCATTGACCATTTATTAATATTATTTAAATTTTTATGATTTTAAAAAATATATATTAAATTTTTATCATTTTTTATATTTTCCTTCTTCTTTTTTTCTTTCTTTTTTCTTTATTTCTTCCAAACCCGACGACCATCGCTTCCAACCCTCATTGGTCACAGGCAAGGGCCAGTTGACCCTCACCAATTGTGAAGCCCTCACTTGTGGTCGATGAAGGTTAGCCGAGCCTTACCGAACTTGGTAGGAAATAAAAAAAAGGAAAGAATAATAAAAGATCCTAAAAAAAATATTGAGTGACTGCATGTTAATTAGAAATCATATCTAGGATTATTGATGTGAATTTTGAGCTAACATTGTAGACGCTTTCATCGCTATAAGGTCAATCCTACAATTTATTTAATGTTTTACTCGATGTTCAATTGGTGGATTGCATGGTCACCTCACATATTAAGGAGTAATAAAATGAATCCAAGCTACCTACCAATGATTTTTTTTTTTTCCATAAAAGAACGGAACCGAAAGGGCACTAGACAAACCTAGTGTAATTAAGTCCCCGTACTCAAAATATTCGGTTCACAGGAGTAAAATAATTATTCAGTTAATTTGCTATGTGTCCAATCAACTAACCATAAACTGATTAGTGGCAACTCCTAATTGAAAAATCATTGACATGTTAAGAACTTGAGCCTAAGTTGGGAATTTGTATGGACTTAAGAGAGCAGCTAAATTTATGCTTTGTAATCCATTGGCCAAACCTTAAGTGGTACACCCAAGGTTAGGTCACGATATCTCTTCTTTCGTTTTCATGGCCTGAGCCTCAGTGATGAGGCAAAAGATTAGGCCCAACCTATCTCCATCACCCTATACCTATATTTTCTAGGCAAGGTTTAACAAATCATGTAACTTGGTGAAAGAACTAATTGAAATGTTGCACATAATTAGGAGTCTTTTGGATCCCTCGAACGACCAACTAATGTGGCGTACTAGGCTTTGAAAACTCATCGAACGAACAATTGTGTGTCTTTCGATCAAAATCTTGTTAATTAAACAAGGGTATTGAATTGTTGTTTGTACATAAGTTAAAAAAGATGTCAGTTTCACATTTTAAGAAGAATTTCAGGTGGATAGGACTAATTATGAAGTCATCATCACCCCAAACACAAATCTATAGATAGATTAATGACTTTTATTAATGGAACGGACTATTGACGTATGATTTGATGATGTCGATTTAAAATAAGTATTTCCAATACATATAAAGTTATGTTGATAAGTTATAACTCATTTTTTGTGTTCTACATATATTATTTACTGGATTTGGGATTATGAGTTTCTGATATACATAATGGATGATTGAAATATTTACTATTCACAAAGCGGTAGTTTCACACACCATTCTTCTTATCATGTTTTTGAGGTCCCTCAATTAGCGTTAAGTGGGACAAGAGCAATGATAGCAAGAAACTTTCAGTGATGTAGTTTTCAATATGCAATGAAGAAGACCGCATATGTTTCGTTCGATTATATATACTCTGATAAGTTGATTTAAATGCGAGGCCACGTCTTTCTAATAGAGAAAATGATAGTTGTATCATTATCTCTATTTCTATACGATTTGAGATGCGATATTTGTTAGTCTATTCTTATTTATAGTCAATCATTTTCGTCTTTCTAGTAGAGAAAATGATAGTTGTATCATTATCTTTATTTCTATACGATTTGATATGACTTGAGATGCAATATTTGTTAGTCTATTCTTATTTATAGTAAATCATTTCAAAAGAAAGAGGGAAACGTGGACCCCCCCTATTTATAGTCAATCATTTTAAAAGAAAGAAAGAGGGAAACGTGGACTGCCAGTTCTCGTAGATCCCCACTGTCTTTCTTTTCAACTCCGCACGATTCACAAAGTGGCACGTGGACGGCCTCATCTTGTTCAGCGGAAGGACAAGACTGTAGGAGAAACTAGAGTCGTGGAGACTTCAAGCTCTCGTGAAAAACATTGTAAGTTGAGAACAGGGAGAAACCAATTAGAGATTGAGGGGGCAACAACTCTATCATTATTGTTTCCTGATGGAAGGACGATGGGAAGACGGAGGACCACCACTACCACAAAACATCTTTATCTGGCGATGTTTTCATAAATGTCGAAACTAAAATTTGAATGACACTAAACAATTTTGCTTTGTACATGAGCAGACTAGCTTTTCACAAAATCAAATCCACACTAAACTTTGTGGAAAACACCATGGAGAAATTTTCTGGCTACTATCTAATCAATCCTAAACTTATTTAATTGCATGCTACTCTAATTCTAATTTTTATTTTTATTTTACCAATTTGGTTTTATACCTTTATACAAAATATTAATATAGTCTTTCCGACCAATTTTCACCGAGAATGCTTAACGTGTCGGTGTGTTAAATAGGATGACCGGTGATAATTGTATCACAACGTCGGCAATTTCAGAGGAAAATTAGCTGAAATGACTACATTAGAATTTCCCACCGAAGTTTAGAATTGACTTATAAAAATCGAAGAGTTTAGGATTGAATTATCATCAATACAATAGATTTAGGATTGATTGGGTAATTATTTCAAAAACTTCTATTTAGTATACTTCTTCTTTTGATTCTAGAGCTCATTCTAATTGTTGATATTTTATAATATGTCTCCATCTCTCTGTCCTATTCAAGTATAATGAATGGTTCCTATGGATCCCGAAGCATGGAAAAAAAATGGAAAAGAAAACTCCGAGAGTGTGGAATGTCATCTAAATAAACTATATCGGCCATGATACACCCTCAACCGTATATTACAAGTATCAAATGAGCAAATACATTAAAGACCACCGTAGGTGATAGGTAATACAAAGGGTAATGAGTTTATACCTATGGTAAGCATAATACAACATATCAACCCTCTTGCGCCCACATAATCAAGATACAACATATCCACCCTCTTGCACACACATAATCAAGATGCAACATATCTCTAATGGAATATAGTATATATCGTGCTCCCCTCTATGCCTCGTTAAATCTTAACTGTTGCTAAAATCTCATTTTTGTAACTCAATAATTGGTGTTCATTGAGGTAGTAAAGGGAGTATCGTGCGACGTAGAATGTCCATGTCGTGATATGACAAATCTCATAAAAACACCAAGTCGTGGAAATGAAAACCTCATTTCGACAAATACTTTAAAACTCTCCTCACATAAGCGCGCAGGAAGTTTCGCAGTCGTCGCCGGCATTGGTGCATATCGGCGGCCTTCCGTAGTCACAACCATGCAGGCATGATGAAGAGGCGTTTCCATAGCTGCAGCGGTCGCAACTCCATGGGTAAATTGGTCTCTGGCATCTGCACTCGTGGGCCGGCCTCCCACAACCATCACGGCACGTCGGTGGCCTCCAGCATCTGCACTCGTGGGCCAGCCTTCCGCATCCATCAGGGCACGTCGGTGGCCTATTGCATCTGCACTCGTGGGCCGGCCTTCCGCATCCATCATGGCACATCGGTGGCCTCTTGCATCTGCACTCGTGGGCCGGCTTTCCGCATCCATCATGGCACGTCGGTGGCCTCGGTTTTTTGTCGGGTTTTTTGTCAAGTTCGGGTTTTTTGTCGGGTTTGGGGGGTATAATGTCGATGCAGAGAATGGTCTTTCCTCCCTTGCAACGTATCTTTTGCTGGATCTTCTGGGGATCGCAACCCACCACTTTGATATTCACTGTGTTATGTTTCTCGTCGAAGGTTGGATCTTTTACGTCTATGTTCACAAAGTTTTATTAGCTCTAAGTATTAGAACACTCGGTGCTATTCATCATAAATTGTAGCAGGTAAAGATGCGCTATACAATAAGGGTGATCGATTCCCAATCCAATCTAATGGAAACAGTCGTTATTTTTTTTCGTGTTTCCATCAGAACATCTTATTATCCAAAGCATGACCAAAAACAAATTAAGAGCTCAAAACAAATCTTATGCTTCAATCCAAATATCTTATTGTTCAATTATAAGCTCTTAATTCCTCGAAAGCAATAAAGAAAACGCACTAATTTTTTTGGAAAAAAGAAGAAGTAATTTAGTCGGTCCAATCAACTGGCCACTTTTAAGAATTAGAAACCAGACCGACACTCCTAGGAACCAGATCAAACTGGCTAGTTTGATTCCTAGTTCGAGTTGTTCCTTGTTCGAGACAATCCATTTTGCACACCCCTACAGTACACAACATAACCGACGCACGTCCTATGGAAAGAGGAAAGGGAAGAGAAAGAATTGATGCATACCTCTATTATTCATCAACATGATAAGAGAAGTACATAGATTAATTAAATGAGGTAAAGGCGAGGGACTCACGAGGGATCTCACACAGGATTTTCCTGATCTTCTTGTAACAGCAGGAACATTGAAGATCCACTTTGATCACCATCTCCGTGACCTGTAACATTTAAAGTAAGCATAACAAAACTTGCTACAACATTGGGAAAGTATGGTCAGGAAGCTAAGTTCGAAAATTTAGATGAGAAGAACAGGAAGAGAATCGAATAGCAGAAATCAAGAAGATCGATGAGATAGAGAGGCAAGCTGAAGTGAATGTGGATTTTGCACCTGCTCTGCCATGTTTCTTGAGCGAATAAGATGAACTGCCTCCTGAACAAGTTCGCCTGCTTTAAATAGCGAAACGTGAAGGCTCCTACGTTGGTTCTGGTGTCATTTTCGCATTGAATGTTAGGAAGAACATGCATTGAACTCATGACGTACACAGTATCACATCACAAGGTCACCTACATTATTGGGCTTTCACTTGTTTTACCTTCCATCATCAAAAGAATTACACTCAATCCCAGTCCGTACTGCAACAGAAACAGGAAAAGCACAGAGGCGAGTGCTAGAATTTCATGGGAGAGTGTGTTGGGTTGAACCCTATCGTTTACACGTTTCGGTTGTTCGCTCAGTACATGCAACGGAAGTGGTATGGATTGCCTATCGAGTACGTTGCAAAATATTCTCTCGGACAGTAATAAACAAAACAAGAAGGTAACTCAGATATTGGATTCAATGGTTCAATAAGTGTGACTATACTTAATTGGAAGAGAAATACAGGTTTCAACTATAGATTAAACGATACAACGGACATTAGACTCATACTTGAGTCACTCAAATAGGCTCAGTGTTTTTTAGCCTTCAACCACACCCAATCAACCACACCCAATAATTCGCACGGTGTTTACTTTACATCTCTTTTCACAAAGGAGTTCACAAATCTCACCACAGGATTTATTAACTTCAAACACAACGTCATTCTTTCATGGATGCACTTCACCATCAGCACTTGAACTCCTGAAAATTCTCCATGAATTCCATTTGAAGCCACAAAGCAGGAGATCACATTCTGATCATCAACAGCATTGAACAAATACCACCTCCTTTGAGAATATTTATATGCAGTAGGATCCACCTTCATTCAAAAATTTTAAATCAATGAATTATGCGTCAATTAAGATATTTTAATTACTCGACACCATACCATTTTTCCGATATAGGACTTTCTAACAAATTTATACGTGCATCTTAACAAAAGGATCAATGTAGAAAATATTATTTAGGGACACAATGTATGGAACTTATGACAAATTTAACAATGCAAATCAGGCCTCATCTTCCTACCAAACCCCCGCAACCCTCGGGAAGAAGATATGAAATCTAAAAACTCTACCCAAAATCAGACTATGTATTTGAAGTGTGTTAGGAGTGATTGCTTCTAAATTGAGTCAATTCCCACCCTAAAAGCGGATCAAGTATTGTGGTTTGTGAAATTAGGAATCAGTCCACCCAATCCTGGAACAAGACTAGACCAAACCAATTGGCCTCCAATCCCAAAACCGGTGATTTCTTCTTCTTCTTTTTGTTTGGTTTCTTCTATTTCCTAAAAGAAGGAGTTCCCTACTATTGAAAGAAAAAAAAAACTAATAATTACAGTTTGCTTCAGAATTAAAAAAAAAAATCATGGCTAGTCCGTTTATCCGATACTATTGGTCCGGTTATTTACGTGGAAAGTAGCTTTTCAAACAAAAATAATAATATGAAACCAAACTATATCATGAAAGGATAGTGGAACCACAAAAAAAAAAAAAACAAGAATAGTTCTCCAATGACGATAGACCAAACTGCACGTACACAATTCGGTTGGCAATGGGGATAAGGATCATGTTGGTCCTTGGAATAATTCTATTTTGTTTCTCTCCATGCCATTCGCAGCGTTTTACTATCACGCTGATTTTTCCTCGATTAAATAGACAGCTCTAAGATTGGGGACCGCGAATATAATAGTGGAATCCATCAGTGTGAAGAGCATAAGCTATTGATTAGAAAGAACAAAGAAGCTTCCCTATCAAGCCATTATCACGTGGTTAGAGAGTTGCCATCCGCAGTACGAGGTGACGTGGACTCCATTTTTCATGTGTACGGACTAAAGTTGATACCGACATGTTATCAATAAATCGCTAACTGTACATGTTCTAGGATTTGTAAACAATCTGTTCAAGGAGCTTGGAGTAAATTTAAAAAACTGAATCCTCAGAGATTGTTATATGACTGACCCGAAAACCTAAAGCTTGTGTTTTCCCTATTCCTATGCGCATCATCACCAAATACATTATCAATGCAAGTCTCTTTTGCTCGCAGAGAACCTGATGACATGGAGGCGGACTAACAGCGAATTGGGCACAACTCCGGCAAGAGGTCCACACTCGTCGCTCAACAGCTAGCCACAGAAGACTTCATGACCTTCTGCTCGAGTGTGCACTTTGTGGAGGCCTGCCGCCGACGAAGAGCAGTATGATGCGAGGACAGAAGCCCCTTTGGTTCATGACTCTTGTGGGCAAGCCACCCCCAACGTGAGTTCTCGAGCTTCTCTAGAGGAACAGGGCACAAAATACCCATGTTAGAATGTGTACCCATAGAAAAGGTAAAAATTATCCAAAAATTCCTAAACCTATTATACTTTTGCCAATTCAACTATAAATCATTGATTCGGCCGTCTAACGTGGCACAGTAGGCGTTGATGCAGACAGTTTTTAAAATTTGTGATTTTTTTTGAAATTTTTACAACTTTTTTTTTCCTTTAGTTTATTTCGTATTGTTTTGTTTTCTTTCTTTCTTTTTCTTTCTTCCTCAACTGCTCAAGCAATCGACCATAAACAAGGGCCAGAAAGGCTCACCCTCACCGGATTTGGAGAGGGCTGACCTCGCTAGGCTCACCCTCATACAGACCATCAATGAACAAAGGAAGAAGGGAAAAAAAAGGAAACAAAACCAAAAATTGTAAATAATTGAAAATTTTTAACTTCAAAATTTGTTTTCGAAAAATTGGTTGTGTACAGAGGACGGCAAGTATCCACATTAGCGATTTTCAGTCAAAATTGACTAGATGGATATTATCAAAATGTTTAGAATTCAATTAGTCAAATTGAAAAGTTTTAGACAAAATTGGCATACAATGCAATAGGTTTAGGATTTTTTTTTTTTTTTTTTTGTAATTATTTCAAAAAAAATTATTCAAAAGAAATGAACTCAAATAGATAACATGGGAAATTAGCCACACCCATCAATTAGAGATAGACAGAGACAGAAAGAAGAGGGGGTTGTTTCATCTTCCTGGCCTGGAACCCTAATGGAATAAAGAGGTTTGTCTTTTGGATGGGAACGGGTCGAGTGAGAGAGAGAGAGCATGTGGTCCTATCTAATACTTTCTAATACTGATAGCTGCCCACCAGTTACCACTTAACCCCACATGTTCGATGCATCATGTACCAAGGAAAAATATAACTGTGTTTCCTTTGTTTGGTACTTTGTCTATTTTCTCTTTCTTTCGTTCATGGCTCTTGTAATGATGTAGGATTTCAATTCCCATACCTAATATGTGGTTTTCTTGCTTCGCCGCTCCGGTGTCGAAGTTGGCTCTCTCAATAATAGAGAGTCCAAAGTCAAGGATGAAATAGAGGCAAGTTTTGTTTTTTCGTTCCACACCAAACGATTCCACTAAGTGTCGCCAAGTGTCAAACTGATGTTAGATAACGAAAAGTAGCAATTTTTTTTCCAGATAATTTTTTGGTAACTTATTGCTTTTATGAAATTTAATTATTTTTATAGTTTGCAATATGAGACTGACTTTTGATCAATTACTATTGAAGATTGTGGAATCAACCGCTTTTGGCCATAAGCTCGTAAAAGTAATTTATCATGTTCTTGATACCATGTAGTACTCTCATGTGCAAATCTTTCTATAAGGCCGGAAAAAGAAGACATTCTTCAATTTATTTGTATTATGTCTGGCTAGATCGAGTGAAGTTCGTGAACAGAATGCGTGAATTAACAAATTTGAAATCCTCATGATTATAAAAGAGTTTCAGATGGGTTTAACATCAACTAAAAATTTTATCTCTTCTTTTGTTCTTTTCGGTTCTATACTTGAAAATTATGACATATAATATTCTTTGGACTTGTAGGTTTTTTTTTTTCAACAAATATAAACGGAAGTGCTTCTACTGAATACATAAACTTGGTGCATCATATTTTTCTAGCGTCATAAATGCTATTATTAAGATAATGTGACATTTTTCCAGATATATGCCTCTGCCAATTTCCTTATATTGACTAAACATGGCAATTTGCTTTGAGATATCAACCAGCATTATAGGGAAATTTATTGGTGGACGTGATTGATCAATATATTTGGCAATTCGCCGTGCCGTGAACACTTGTTTATTTCTCTTCCAATTTCCTGAAATTGGCGGACATAATTGATCAACTGTTCCATGCAAACTTCTATAGATGGCAACTACAATTATGAACTTTCTTTTTAATCGTTGTCCAATCATTCATACGATATGACTTGAATTTTTCCCACAACAATATTTGGGAGAATTCTTCTCAATGAATTTGTCACAATGACTAAATTCAATCTTGCTAGTAAGGAGAGATCGAATTTTCATAATGATCGGTCCATAATTTTTAAAGCAGGTGTATATCTTTTTTGGTTATGGAGAAACAAGTCACTTTTTTTCAAAATAACTTAGTTTTCCTTTCAAATTCAAAATAAGTAATTCAGTCATACACAAAGAAATCATTAAAGCTTCGTCTATTGATAGCTCAACGTTAAATGGATCATGCACTTCTCTGATTTTGGTCAAATGGGATACTCCACGTACCAATTAAAATGAATATTAATGGGACATCTAAAGACAAACCGTAACTTGTTGGTGTTAACACCGAAATTTTGGCTAAGAATTTAGGATTAAATTATACATAAAATTAGGGATCAATTTAACCCTAACAAAAATGATTTTTCACTTTACCTGGGTATGGATATTATTTGCATCTACTAAGTTTTGCTTTTTTTTATTTTTCTTACCCTATTTTCGGCCCAGCCCCCATTCCACGCTGGCCCACGGCCTAGCCTTTTTTCCTCGGCCCGGCCCGGCCTCTCTCTTGCCCTCCTTCCTCCTCCTTTCCTCTTCCCTGCAACCCACGCGCATAAACCGATGATGGAGGGGGCATGCCTTCAATGCAGTAGAGTATGAGGTGCAGAGCAAAGCAGTTGGGCAGCCGCTCGCGCTGCCATAAGCCCGAGTCGCTGCTGTTCGCAACCCACCGCCCGAGCCAACGATGACTAAGCTCGTTGTTCCAACCGTCTCCATGACCCAGCTGCTCCCTGATCTCAGCCGAGCCAACGCCGTCGAGCCCGCCGTCGTCCTTACTGCTACCCGCCGCCTCATTGTCGCGTCTGCTGATCCCATGATGGTCGTCGCTGCTCGCCGTGGCTGCGTCCGTCGCTGCGAGAGGAGAGAGGCGTGATGCCGGGTCAATGTGCCGAGCCTAGCCTGATTGAGGCCCCGCGCCTGGAGACCGAGGCCCGCGGATCCTGGTTGGCTTCGGTTCAGGCTGGATACGAAGACCTGACCCGGATCCATTTTATAATATAATGTCATAAAGTTATCTTAATAGTATAAAATAACATTATTTTTAATAATAAAAAATCAAAAATTAGAAAAACCCAAAAATATTTTATATTTACCAAAAAATCAGAAAAAGCCTAAAAGATGGTTTTTATTCTCCACAAATGCACGGAAAATTCTTGAAAATCCAAAAAACTTTAGGGTTTAAACAAGATTAGATATTAGAAGAGCATTGATTGATTAGTTAATAGTAATTGATTAATTAATAGTCCTTGATTTCTTATGTAGGAGTAAAATATTTTTTTCAGTATTTTATATTGATTTTTAATCGATCCACTCAAAATCGATTAGTGGCGACTCTTATTTAAAATTGACTTATAGTTAAAAACTCGAATTATAAGTCATGAATTAGTAGCCTTGAAAGGGCTCGGGCTAAGCCGAACACTTAGTGATCCATTAGCCTCCGCACACACTTGCGTTGAAGGAGCATCAAAACGAAAAGGGAGGTCGCGACAATTAGCACAAGGGATTTATTTAGAAACTAATTGAGTGACTAGTTTGGTGGTTTTGCTGCATTCTTAGAAATGTTCTTTCTTAGAAATGTTCTTCGACACAAGCGGAACTTTGAGCTTTATAATTGGGATTTTTCGCAAAACAACTTGATTTTAATAAGATCGTCATTGAGATTGACTCCAAAGTCATCATTGATTTTGTTAGTCCAGAGTTTACAATTGATAATGCTAACCCTACTTTACTTAAAGATATCAAATAACTATTGTACTTTTACTTTTGAGTTTAAAGTGCAACATGACTTTTTAAAATGAAATTACTCTATTGACCAGCTTGTTAATTTTGGAAATAATATCCATTTGGATACTAGTTTCTTTTCATTATCTCCTATATAGTTACTTCATATGTTATTATGTGATAGAATAGGGATAATAAATTTACGACGTTAATTTTTTATATTTGACTTTAGCATTTTTCATACCCAAAAGAAATTGAAATCAGAAACCCATTGGAAAGGCGTCACCAATGTCCTTAATAGTTGTTGGAGAGACAAAGAAACGAACAACCAGAAGTCCCTCATATTTGTCATTGTGTAATTTGATTGCTTAATCATGATTATGTGTTATCGTAACTTAAACCTTGCAAATCCCAACTTGGGAACATTATGAAGGTAGAGAGCTCGCCATCTAATAAATAATTCCTTATGATCAGGCCCCTTACCAGGGCTTCGGCTCATGACTCACTCAGCCCATGAAATTAAGGGCGAATTTCCTAATCTTAGGATGTACCTATTAAAAGGACCAAAGGCGACCTTCGTCGTCGTTAAGAGAAACATAAAAAGGACACGGAGCAACTCCTCAAATCAAATATGCACATTGTGTGCACTTCAAGAATGATGTTAATTGCAGTTTAGGGTAATTGGGTTTAGAGTTGGACCTAACAAACCGAATTGTGCAACTAGATTAGTCCCCGTTATTCACTGAAGCTGCACAGAAAGTTACCCTTTTTGTTTGTCTTCCAAGGCTGTTTACACCAAAAAATGATCAATTTTTGGTTACTATCAACATGTGATAAATTTAATTAATGAGAATAGAGTTTAGTCATTTATGAATAGAATAGTCGACAATGTGTGAAACTATGGCTTGAAGAAATCAACAAAAAGTGGACTCGACAATTTCCAATGCAACTACCAAAGAAGTAACTATCAATGAAATGGAATAAAGCAAACCTAAAGATAGTAGAGTCATAGAATTCATCAAGATAGTGGAGTCAATAAAACTAGTTAAGGAAGTTGAGTCAATGTAACCGTTCAGAAACCATTTCTAACCATTGTTGGAAACTGTCGATTTGGCTTCAAATAGCCACATCGTACTCTTCAAAGGCCCTTAGCACACAAAACAAACACGTTATCTTTTGATTTTTGCATTGTAGTTATAATTTACAGATTTGCATCATTGATTAAATTTCGGCGTGAATAAGTCCACTGGAAATTCTAAAACTTTTTTTTAGAAAAATGTAATTAAGTCTTAAAACTTACAAAAAGTATGATTAAGTTCTTTTGTTAACTCCATCCAACTTGCTCAACAATAAATGCTTACATGCCTTTTTTTTTCTCTCTCCTACATGCCAATGACGTAGCTAAAACGATATTATTTTGATCAAAATTTAGTTTTTTAATAGAAAATTTTTTAAGTCATATTAAAAAAAAAAGTTAACTTAAAAAAAAAAAAACCCAGGTGATTACCTTCCCTCCATTTTTTTCTTTTTTAAAAAATTAATTTATTTCATAATCTAATTTAAATCATATTTGGACCAAATCGACATTGTGTTAGCCTTATCTTTCATGTTTTAGCCATTGACCATTTTATTAATATTATTTAAATTTTTATGATTTTAAAAAATATGTATGAATTTTTTATAATTTTTTTATTTATATTTTCCTTCTTTTTTTCTTTTCTTTCTTTCTTTTTTCCTTTATTTCTTCCAAGCCCAATGACCATCGCTACCAACCCTCATCAGTCACAGGCAAGGGCTAGCTGACCCTCACCAATCGCGAAGCCTTCACTTGTGGTTGACGAAGGTTAGCCGGGCCTTACCAAACTTGGTTGGAAATAAAAAATGAAAGAATATACAAAAAGAATAAAAATTATAAAAAAAAAAAAAAAAAATCCATGTCAATGCCAGTTGTCCTATGTGGGCACTATCGATGCCCACATCAATGATTTTTGATTAAAATCGATTGGATTAACTTAATTGACAAAAAGTAAAAAGGTTTAAGGCTCATTTAGCAAAATTGAAATGTTTATAACTAAATTGGCCAAAATGCAATAAGTTAGAATTTTTTGGATAATTTTTTCCTAATATAGTGTAGGACTTTTCACGTTTAGGATTTGTTTGATTGAATGAAAACTGTTTCTGAGAAATTGTTTTTCGATTTTTTTATTTTTGAATGAAGAAAAACTAATCGATTTTGCAAAAAAATTCCATGGGCTTGAAACAACAAGCTGATATTGAGGGAAAACAATTTCTTCTTCTAGTAAAAAGAAAATCATTTTCCCTAAATCCCAAATAGAGGAAAACTAATCATTTTCTTGGAAAGTAATTTTCATAGAAAATATTTTCCTTTATTATAAAGTTTTCAGCATCATTTATTTCTCTTCCGATTTACTTATGTGGACTAACATGGCATTGTACTATCAACTAGAATTTTAGTGAAAGCAGTTGGTGGACTTAATTGATCAATACATCATTTCAATTAGTGGTGCCTAACCTCTTTAAGATGGCAACTACAATTCCAACCGGACATGAATCTTTTGCCCTCTCACTAATCTCTTCAATGCTTGGATAAAATCTATTATTGATTTATAAAAATAAAGATTTTTTTATATGATTGAGATTTGTCGAGATACTAAGTAAACCAGATCCCCATCCTGATATTGAATATCTTCCGCACAATTTATAGTCCTCAATTGCGACCTTTTTTGCTTTTAAAATCAAAAGCAGACACTCATGTGGGCAGGCCTCATCAAATGTGTCTTTTAGTAGAACGGCAGGGGAGAGAGAGAGACCAACGACTAGCCTAGGCAAAGGGATGTTTATCATGAGTCGTAACGCCAAATTTGCCCCGATAACTTTAACAACGAAAATAGGAGCGCCCTATAATTCCTAGTCCTAGAAGTCCTCAGGGAGTGAAAATTGCCGTTTCCGAAATTTTGCTTTTAAGGATGAACAAAATGGTCCTACCAAAATGTGATATAAGCGCTTTCTGAGTGCACCGTCCATAACGATCTTTCTTTAACTTCCGAAATACATCAAATAAATATCATGATCACAAAGGAAGCCAAGGCCCTGGTCCACCCACACCAAAATGAAGGACATTTTCTTGTAACAACTACTAAAACAAATTGAGCACATTAAGCAAATTTGAAGGATGTTGTTAGACGCAATTAGGAGCCACTTGTGTTAAAGTTAGACGTACCGAACCAAAACTTCGCAACTAGATTAGTCACTATCATTCGCTGAAAATTGCACTTTGCTTTAGTCTTGTCAATATAGCCATTTAAAAAGTAGGGCTATAATTTTGCTTTTCACCTTCCATCACATGCAAATTCTTTACATTGAGAATGAGGGGTGCCATAACTTTGCATACTAATGGTGACTTCATCGGGAAGTTGTCCTCTTTGAGAAGAAAATTACAAAATTCATCTTCAACTTTGTTAGAAAAATCTTCTTAAGGTGTTTTGAAGTCGACAAAACGTTTCCATCAGTCTAGTCTGAAGACTTGCAGACTCTACTGACAAAGTCTGAAAACCTCCAGACTCAAGTTTCAAAGTCTTCTCTCATTAACAGTTTCCAGACCGACGAAGTTAAAGTTCTATTCTGATTAATTCAAGTATGGTTTTGATTATGACGGTTAAGGAATTTCTCACGACTGGAATTAGCACTTCAAGATCTTTTATTCGTATTCGAATAATCTAGATTCTCTAGATCCGCAATTTATACTTGGAATGTTCTACTTATGGAAACCGAGATTCTAATTGTATGGGCGAGCAGGATTGATGGGCTATCGTCATTTTCCTTGAGGAGCTCGAGATCTCTCTAATTGATTCTGTCCAACGGGTTGATTGGAATAACTTCTTTGGAAGGTGCCAACAGTAATGAATGCATGAAGAAGTATTTAAGGGAGACGCTCAAGTTGTTCAAGAGTGCCCGATAGAAGAATTTCAAAGTCTTAATCTCTTTGTTCTTTTGTGATCTTATTCTTCATGCTATACTTGTAATCAAAAGAGAGACTGAATTTTGGTGAGACCTTGAGGAAGTGTAGTAGAGTCTCTATATTGTGGAATCAATGGCGTGAGACTATAAATTCTCTTTTTGATTCTTAGTGAAATCCAGCCAGTGGGCTGTCCGTGAGGGAGAGTGGACGTAGACTTGGTCTAAGCCAAACCACTATAAACTTGGAGTCTTGATTCTCTATCCCTAATCCTTTTACTTTACATTGCATCCTCATACGTTGATTATTGTTTTGAATCTCTTAGTCCATCATTCAGTAAAAAGTCTATATATTCTGTTACGTTTTATAAAATCATCTTAATCACCTATTCACCCCCCTCTAGGTGTTCGTACTAGTTCTATCAAACTTTACTTCCCACAATAAATAATCACCTAAGTGACTTGTTCGGTCCCACACACCTCTCTATCGCGTTGTTGGGTGGTATCTAGCCTCTCTTACCCCCAAAAGCTAGCTCAAATGGTAAGGTTTTCCTTCACACTTATATACCGACTACCAGTTTATATCACAATCAATGTGAGATGAACTCAACACAAGACTCTCCTCTCTACCACATGCACCACCATTGTTCCTTCGGGGGCCATCACCGACCTCATATATGAGGCAAGTGATGGTCACCATGCCAGATCAAGGTTCTTGGCCACCATGGTCAAGCTTTGCTATAGAGCTTGCGTAGCTAGGGAGCTTGCAATGGAGGCTTGCAACCAACCGTGACCCTCACAAGCTCGAGGCTGACCTCACATGGCCTCAACAATTGCGAGCCGCGAGCTCAAGCTAAGCTTGCATGCCCTCATTGTCCCAAGCCACAAACAATCTCGCCACAAATAGAGACAGGGATGAGAGAGGAGGGGTGTAGGCAATAGGCAAGGGGGAGGGTGACATCATTGGCATCAACATTGGACTGTGTGGCATCAACCCAAGGGTGGCTCTCAATCGTTGATGGGGTGATTACCAAAACAGTCCTTAACTTATCATATGAATATCAATTTAATTAGAAACCTTTCAATATGGATAATTTAATCCTAATACCGATATCATCAAGCCAAATGGGAAAGTCTCAATCATCTTTGTTTCATTTTATTTCGTGAAGAACATTCAATAGTGCACTCAACCTACTCTTTCATAGAATGAATCATCATAGAGGCAAGAAAGAGACATGAATATGTGCCGAATGAGAAGATGCAAGGAGAAATAAAAAGGACTCGATCTTATTGAAATGAAGAAATCAACCACCAAAAAAAATCTTAAGGTATAAATAAGATTAGGTATCGGAATGGCATTAATCAATTAATTAATAGTCCTCGATTTCTCTAGTTATGCTTATGTTAGTATTTTACTTGGATTTTTAATCGACTTACTCCAAATCGATTAGTGGTAATTTCTATTTGAAATTGACTTAAAGATAAAAACTCGAACAATAAGTCGTGAATTGGTGGCTTTGGGAGGGTCTGGGCTAAGCCTAACACTTAGCAAGCCATTAACCTCTGCACGCGCTCACGCCAAAGGAGCACTGAAAGGGAGGTCGCGACAGTTGGTATAAGGGATTTATTTAGAAAAAGAAAATGGAGTGACTAGTTCGGTGGTTTTGCTGCATTCTTAAAAATGTTCTTCGACACTAGCAGAGCTTTGGGCCTTATGGTTGGAACTCAACTTTTAATTTTAATAAATCATCATTGAGATTGACTCCAAAGTCATCATTGATTTTGTTAGTCCAGAGTTTATAGTTGATAATGCTAACCCTACTTTAGTAAAATGGAAAGGTTTATGATTAAATTAGCCAAAATGCAATAGGTTTAAGACTTTTTGGATAATTTTTTCTTAATATAGCGTAGGACTTTTCACATTTAGGATTTGTTTGATTGAATGAAAACTATTTCTAAGAAATTATTTTTTGACTTTTCAATGTTTGAATGACAAAAAACTAGTCGATTTTGCAAACGTTTTCCATGCGTTTGAAACAACAAGCTCATATTGAGGGAAAACCATTTATCCTTCTAGTAAAAGGGAAATCATTTCCCCTAAACCCCAAATAAATGAAAACTAATCATTTTCTTTGAAAATAATTTTCACAGAAAAAATTTTCTTTCATTATGAAGTTTTCAATATACCAAATGCATCATTTATTTTTCTTCCAATTTCCTTATGTTGTCTAACATGGTATTGTACTTTGAGATATCAACTAGAATTTCAGTGAAAGCAGTTGGTGGACGTAATTGATCAATACATCATATCAATTAGAGGTGCCTAACCTCTTTAAGATGGCAACTACAATTCCGACCGGACATGAATCTTTGGCTCCTCTCACTAATCCCTTTAATGTTTGGATAAATCTCAATCATTGATTTATAAAAATGAAAATTTTATGTATAATTGAGATTTGTCGAAATACTAAGTAAACCACGGTATGGGATAAGAAGATCCTCATCCTGACATTGAATATCTTCCGCACATTTTATAGTCCTCAATTATGACCTTTTTTGCTTTTAAAATCAAACGCAGACACTCATTTGGGCAGGCCTCATCAAATGCGTCTTTCGGTTGTACATCAGAGAGAGAGAGAGAGAAAGAGAGAGAGACCAACGAATAGCTTAGGCAAAGAGATGTTTATTATAAGTCGTAAAATATTACCGTTCTCCGCATTGATACCACGATATTAGTTAACGTCAAATTTGTCCCGATAACTTTAACGACGAAAATAGGAGCGGCCTTTAATTCCTAGTCCTAGAAGTCCTCAGGGAGTGAAAATTGCCGTTTCCGAATATTTGCTTTTAAGGATGAAAAAAATGGTCCTACTAAAATGTGCCACGAGGGCTTTCTGAGTGCACAGTTGATAACGATCTTTCTCTAACATCCGAAATACATCTAATAAATATCATGATCACAAAGGAAGCCAAGACCCTGGTCCACCCACACCAAAACGAAGGACACTTTCTCGTAGCAACTACTAAAACAAACTGAGCACATTAAGCGAACTTGAAGGATTCTGTTAGACACAGGTAGGAGCCACTTGTGTTAAAGTTAGACGTACCGAACCAAAGCTTTGCATCTAGAATAGTCACTATTATTCCATGAAAGTTGCACTTTGCTTTACTCTTGTCAATATAGCCATTTAAAAAGCAGGGCTATTATTTTGCTTGAGTTTCACTTTCCACAACTTTTTTACATTGAGGATGAGGGATGCCATGACTTTGCATACTAATGGTGACTTCATCAGGAAGTTGTCTTCTTTAAGAAGAAAATTACAAAATTCATCTTCAACTTCACTTCCCACGGTAAATAATTGCTTGAGAGATTTGCTCAGTCCCACACCCCCCACCAATTAGGCCTTTCTCACCCGAAAAGTTAGCTCATAGGGTGAGATTTTCCCTTACACTTATAAACTGACCATCAGTCCATTCCATAGCCGATATGAAATAACCTCGACACACATCTCTCCTCCCCAACACATGCACCGCCATTGTTCCTTTGGAGGCCATCACCGACTGCTATCTGAGGCGGGCCATGGTCGCCGTGCCAACTCAAGATTAGATCAAGGTTGTGGTCACCATGGTAAAGCTTAGCTGTAGAGCTTGCCTAACTAGCGAGCTTGCAATAGAGGCTTACTAGCAGCCACAACCCTCACAAACTCAAGGCTGACCTCACACGGCCTCAGCGATTGCTAGCTACGGGCTCAGGGTGAGCTCGTGTGCCCTCGTTGTCCCCAGCCACGAACAATCTCACCACAAATAAAAATAGGGATAAGAGCAGAGAGATGTAGGCGACAACAAGGGGGAGGGTGACATCATTGGTGTCCGCATCAAACTAGGTGGGGTCAACCCAGGGGTGGCTCTTGACCATTGATGGGGAAATTATTAAAAAATTTCTAAACTTATTATACAGATGTTAATTCAGTCATAAACCTTTTAATTTGGCCAATTTAGTCCAAATACAATATCATCAAGCCAAATGACAATCTCAATCATCTTTGTTTCATTTCATTTCGTAAAGATCATTCAGTAGTGCACTCAAGCAGCTCTTTCATGGAATGAATCACCATAGAGGCAAGCAAGAGACATGAATATGTGCCGAACGAGATGATGAGAGGAGAAATAAAAAGGAGTCGATCTTATTGAAATGAAGAAATCAACCAGCAACAAGTCATGCGCTAAACACACTTGACCACATATACCACCATACTAGACCACCAACCTTATCAATCTCTCTATACCCACAACGATAGAAGACCCCAAGAAAGCCCTGAAAAGTTTGCTCATGTATCTTTCGCAAAGTGACCACATTAGCAATTGACATGAGAAATTTTGAAGTTGATCACATGACTGTGCATCCAATGGCATTTTCTTCACTGAAGTAATCACATCGGCTGGCGCAGTAACCTCTCCCACCCCGACACTCACAAGCCAGTCTTCCACACCCATCATCGCACATCACTGGCCTCCCCTGCCAAGGATGGAAGCCTCTATTGCCGCCTTGACACTCACCAGCCGGTCTTCCACATCCATCGTCGCACAACAATGTCCTCCCCTGCCCAGGATGGGAACCTCTGTTCCTACCTTGACACTCCCCAGCCGGTCTTCCACATCCATCATCGCACATCACTGGCCTCCTCCGCCCACAATAGCATGGTCCCCCACCATACCCTCCATAACCTGGTGGACAACAACACACCCCCACGATCGGATACACCGGCACCATCGGATACAGTGGCACTGGCGGGTAGCCCGACACCGGATTTAGCACCTTCGGGGCCGGCGGTGGAGGCTTCGGTGTCGGGGGAGGACCTATTGGTGGCTCAGGCTCCTTAGGCTTCTCGGGCTCCTTAGTATTCTCGGGGTCCTTGGGCTTTGAGGGCTGCTTGGGCTTTGAGGGCTTTTCAGGCTCCGGGGGCTTGTCGAGCAGGATCTCGACGCTCTGCACCGTCTCACCACCCTTGCAGATGATCATCTGCTGGATCCTCTCCGGGCTGCAGCACACGACGGTGATCAACACCATGTTCTGCTTTTCATTGTATATCTGGTCTCGGATTTCTTTTGTTCACAAATTAATTCATAGCAAACTCAGTCAAATTAAATTAACACCAATGCAATAGTGATTACGACTCAAGAAATGATAACAATTTGAAAATAAAAAGAAGGGAAGCCAGAGAGAGAGAGAGAGAGAGAGAGAGAGAGAGACTCACGGGGAAATTGACAGAGAATTTTCTTGATCTTCTTGTAGCAGCGCCAGCACTGCAAATCCACCTTTATCAACATTCTGGTCACCTGCAACAAACCAGAACAATGCAAAAATCAATAAAGCCATGTGTATCAAATGAGTGCGAAGAACAATTCGAGGTTTTCCTTCTCCTAATCGTTTGCAGAGACAGTATCAGGGGGAGGATACAAAACAGAGAAATGAACAAGATGGACCCAACAAAATAACAACCCAAATGAAGAGATAGTTGCAAAAAAAATAAAAATAATGAAGAGATAGTTGTTCTGAAGAATCACAATCATAGAATCATAAGAAAACGAAAAAGAAAATAAAAGGCAGGTATCAAGAGAGACGAGCTAGAAGAAAGAGGAAATAGAAGGAGGATTCACCTTCTCTGCCATAGCTGCGGGAGAGACAAGATCTTGATATCTCGAAAACGAGTGAATGGGACTGCGAAGTGGTGAAGGAAGGAGCGAGCGATGATGATGGAGTGTCAGTGATAGAGGAATATGAATGATATAGAACGAGAACAGACTGGTTAAGAAAGAGACCGGTCCCTATAAATTTAAAAAGCTTCACCTGCTTCCCTCTTAAGTTTTGGAGAAAATTCTGTATTTGACTTGGAGTCGCACGACGAACGGAGTCAACCAAGAAGTATACGGCAAACTCGTATTTTTGGCGAGACTAAGAACAGGGAACTTGACCGTACGTATGTTAGTTCTCACGTCGCTGTCACGTTGAATGCACGCGTTGAACTCGTGACGTCCATGGTATTACATCAACTCCATTGCTGGTGGCGCTTGCTGTCTACGGCAATGATGGGGTTATGAACAGATACCGCGCTTGTTTTACCTTCCATCGAAGAAAGAATTCCAGCGGCAGAACAGGAAAAGCACCTGGGCGATGGCTACGATCTCATCACTCTGCCTTTCTGCAGTTGAATTTCCAACATGCGCGTTTTGCTCATGTGATCACGGTCCTTTGATTGTTGCTCCGACAATCCACTGCGCATGAGATGGATTCCGAGGGAATTCGTAGGTGACTGTTCTGGGGTTAACTGGGCTGTTTTTACGCTTTGATGCTTAGCTCAATACATGGAACTAAAATTGTATGGACTGATCACCTAGTATGTCGAACGATGGAGCACAATAACAAATAAAACAAGGAGTTAAACCGGACACTATATTTATGCGATTCGACATATATGACTTATTCTACAAAAAAGACTAAAGATCCAATGTTACGATGGAGAGTATTAACTTTAAACTTAAAAAAATAAAAACCTTAATGAGCTGTCTCCAACATGGGTTAGGTGATCGCCTGTGTCCTCCAAACCGATGTTACATGGTATCATGTGAAGTCTAAGTTAAACTTTAAACCTGTCACATAATTTAATTAAAATATATCGAACTCCACAAAATTTATGTAAAACCTTCCTTATATGGCAAATCGATCTCCCCGAAGGGCATACCATGAAATTAAAGAATTGTGGGAAGAAACAAAGAACGATTCTCCATCGACAATAGGCCAAATTACACGTACAAAAATTGGTTGGAAATTTACATTAGATTTGAAAAATGATTGGGGACCGCGAATGCGGCGGTGGGATTCATCTCTGTAAAGAGGAAGTAGCCGTTGATTAAAAAGAACAAGAAGATTAGTTTATCAAGTCACCGTCCATTTAGTTGGGAAGTGGTCATCCACAGTGCAAGTAAAGACCAGATTAAATCTATTGCCTGAACAAAAACCTAGAACTACGACTAGTGAATCATATTCCATGAACATGATATATATCTAGTGTGATGTATGAAATATATGACAAAGGTGGAGTTCTATGATGGGTATGGACCGCAGATTTTCACTTGTTAGGATAAAATTCAGCTTATAAATTAGTTCACACAAAAGTTTGAGAACTTGAGAAAGCCATGGATTTCATTGGGCAACTGTTTCTCCTTCTAATTTAAGATACTAGGCTTATAGCACATCACCTCTAGATATAATTTGTGGTGGGCCTTTCAGCTTGCAAGTGCGTGACTGCTGATTATATCTTAATGCCGTAAAAGGATTGTGCACATGGGAAAGATGGAAATCTTGTTTTAAAATTCTTAAATCTATTGTACATCAGTCATTTCAATTCTGAACCTTTCAATTATATCAATTTAATACTAAAACTTTTGAAAATTTGTTAATTTAGTTCTAAACATTTTGAAAATTTGCTAATTTAGTCCTAAACCTATTATTTGACTATTTAGCCAAAAGGATTACATTGGTAAATCATCAAAAGTATTAAAACTAAATTGGTAAATTATCAAAAAATTTAGGATTAAATTAGTAAATTGTCAAAAGGTTTAGACTAAATTAGTACAATTGAAAAGTTTAGTATTGAATTAATTTCCATAAAATAGACTGAGGAGTTTTCAAATAATCTTCCCTAGAAAAGTTCCCTTAATTAGATACTGATGTTAAGCAAGTGTTAGAGGGGTGTGCAAAAGTGAATAAGTAATGTAAGGTTGAAAAGTAGATTGAGAGTTACCTCCAAAAAAGAAGAAAAGGGTAGTTATTTTTAAAGTTGCCGAAACGGGCGAGGATAGTTGTTTTTTGAGTGAAGCAAGGGAACCTAGGGCGGTGGATTACATTTGATGTTAATTTTTATAAAGGGTCATTTAAAATGAACAAAAAGTAAGAGGAAGTAGTGTTTTGTTTTAAATAAATAGAGTTTTATTCTTTATTTGCCTTAGTATATTATGCCTACGTAATATGCCTTAGTATATTATGTGACACTAATATTAAACATAATGATGTTTTATCTATAAATCAAAGGCTTGAGCGGTTAAAAGTTCTAGGGTTCTAAGTTCTGTCCAAGTCTCACTTGGAACTTAGAATTTACTCATTAGAACTAGTTCCCTAATTTTTGGAACTTTAAACTTACCCCACATACCAAAAAACCTAGAATCTTTCTTGTCATAGGTTCTAAAGTCAATTCCAGAGTCTATGCAGATTCCATTTGTACTCTTAATCGAAAGATTACAGTGAATTATCATCTCTTATAAACACTATTTGCTACAATCTACTAAACACAACTCATATTTAGACACGAAAATTATAAAATATTAACAAAATAAAAATCTCATTCATAGATATAGCCAAAAATAGAAATTTAAATTAGTGGTTTCAAATTACACACTCATTATTGGACGCTATGGAATGTCGTAGGATTGCGCAAAAATATAGAACAAGAAAAACACAAAAAATAGTTCCAAGTTCTCAGTTTAACCTAAAATTAGAATCTACCCTGCATATCTTTGAACCTAAAACCAGACCGATTCCCATCGATTTTGTTATCATATTCCCAATTCTACCATAAAATCATGCTCACTCCTGATAAATCATTAAACATGCACGTTTTAGGGCTTGTATATTGTTATTCTATTCGCTATAAACAAAGATGCTCAACTTTTCACTTAGATAAAGTCAAAAAAAAATAAAATAAAAAAATGATTAGCCGGTGATTCCAAGTAAGTTGTAACGATATAACTTACATTGTGTACCTACTTATATGATATAAGTCCAACTTGGGCTTCCTATCAAACCATGGAAAGTCGGTACACAATATAATGTTAACTAAAGTCCACTTAATTTAAAATTGACTCCAAAAAAGAAAACAAGAGAGCAGTCCATAAGATTTAATTTAGTAGTTTACCGTTTGACATGTTTATTTAATCTTACAATTCAAACAATTTTAAATAGTAAGTGAGGAAAAACATCTCAAGTTTTAACTTGGTCATTCAAAAGATTGGAACAAAATGACATTTGAAGAACTTAAGGATAAGGAAACCCAAATACACTAAAACGAAAACAAGATTAAAATTGCGAAAGAAAAAACTAAAAAGTCTTCTTTTCAAATATTTCTATTATAGGTGCATTCGCTTGAATTTTGAGTTAAAAATTCCTCGCCATACATCTAGATAAATATTTTTATTTGGTGTTTTCCATACTCATATTGTCAAAAAAGTTATATAAATATATTGTGCGGTGATCAATTCAATTATAAATCTTTCAATTATGTCAATTTAGACTTAAACCTTTTGATGATTTGTCAATGTAGTCTTAAACCTTTCAACAATATGTCAATTTAGTCCTTTAAACAAATTTTAGCTAGAGACCACTAACATAGCGTTCTAATCAGCATCAACCATCTCATGTGTTAAGCCAATACTAACGTGGATAATTTTAAGAGTTTTTAAAATTTTATGATTTTTTTTCCTTTTTTCTTTTTTTTTTTCTTTTTTTTTCCTTTTTTCCTTTTCTCTTTTTCCCTTCACCAGCCTCAGGCAAGGGCTTCAGGCAAGGGCTGCCCTCGCTGACCTCAAGCAAGAGATGCCTGTGCCTAGGCTAGTGAGGCCACCCTCACCAACCTTAGGCAAGGGACCCCCACCTACCCCTAGCAAGGGTCACCCTCCCCTAGGCAAATGTGGGCTGCCCTAGCCCAATTTGAGGAAAGGCTACCCTCACTGTTCGGGCTCAAGCATCCCTTGCCCAAGACAAACCATCAACAAGGCCTAACAATGGCTAGAGGAGGGGAAAAAGGGAAAAGGAAAAAGAAGAAGAAGAAGAAAAGAAGAGAAATGGAAAGGAAAAAAATATAAAATTACAAAAATTGTCCATGTCAGCACTGGCTCACCTAGGACTATTGGTGCCAAGTGATTTCCAATCAAAATTGACCAGAAAAACTAAATTGGCAAATCGTTAAAAGATTTAGGACTAAATAGTCCACTTCAACATCGGCCAACGCTAACTAAACCATCATTTTAGCAATTTTTTATTAAAATTGGTCGAAATAACTATATTGACAAATCATGAGAATGTTTAGGACTAAATTGGTCACATTGAAAAGTTTAGAACTAAATTAACATCCATACAATAGATTTAAGACTTTTTCTATGATTATCTCCAAACTTGGTGCACTGATTATTATTTCTGGCATCATAATTGTTATTGATAGGAGTATGTAGCATTTTCCAGATTTATGTCTCTTCCAATTTCCTTAAATTGACAAACATGGCAATTTGCTTTGTGATATCAACCAGAACTTTAGTGAAATGAATTGGTGGACATGGCAATTTGTGGTGCCTTGAAAGAAGATTCCTTTAGATGGCAACTACAATTATGAACTTTTTTCTTTTAAATTAGTGACAATCTCCACCCATCTGTCATTGTGTAATTTGACAGCTTGATGATGTTTAGGTTAGCATAACTCATACTTAGCAAATCACAACTTGAGAATATCAAAGTCCATAACAAACAAAAAGAATTGAACTCATCATCAAAATAGTTTTTGCCATATGGTTGGGCCACCTACTAAGGTTTCAGCTCATGGCTCACCCGATCCAGGATATTAAGAGGGCATTCATAAGCATGGGATTACCTATTCAAAGGATCTAAAGCGAGCTCCCTCGTCATTAAGATAAACAAAAGGAAGAAAGCTCTTCGACCCTATATGTCAAGCAAAATGAGAACTCAAAAATGATGTTAAATGAAGTTTAGGGCCAACTTGGTTCAGAGTTAGACCTACCATGCCATAGTGTGCAACTAGAGTGGTCACTATCATTCACTGAAACTGCACCAGAAGTTACACTTTGCATTTGCCTTGCCGACATTGCCATTCAAAGGCAGAGATGTTATTGCGCATGAGTTTCATTTTCCATCGCATATGAATGTTGAATCCCTTACAGTATGGACGTGTCGTGCTACAACTTTATATTCTACTTTTTTTGTTTTGAGTTCCCTGACAACTCTTGAGTTATTATAATGAAGATCAGCAGTGAGATAAAACAGGGGGAATAATGCTTTGCTAGCAAGGATGACAGGTCTTTGATTTCGTGTTTATGCTTAGTCTAAAATTGAACGGGCATAACCAATCTGGTCTATCTCTCTCTATCAATATGCAATGAACATTTGTTTCTGGAGATCATCTCGTGTTGTGTCAAAAGTTCCTAGCTAGCTTTAATGGACACCCTTTAGTTAAAAGGAGAAGATCAAGGACATATCTTCTTTTCCCGGGTCTGAACTTGGGAGCTTTTCTGAACAACCATATAGCCCTATGTTCCTCCATTTTCATCTAGATAATAAGGCATATCTATCACAGGCCCAATTGATTTATCAAATTTTTTGCACAATAAGTTTCCTCGAGTCAACTATAGTGGTCTTCGCCACCCTTCCAACATGGAAGGAGAAGATGGGGGATTCGAATCCCCACCTTCTTAGGAGGTTGGGGTGAGAACGATTTAGTTTCAAGTGTGGGTTTCGACTCCCACGCCCTGCAAGGAGGCAATGTAAAAGTCTGAGAGTGAAAGTTAGAGTAGGAGTAGAGTAGGACTGACCAAAAAAAAAACTAAAGTGGTCTTCTGACAAAAAAAAAAAAAAACTATAGTGGTCTAGTTCATTGAACCTACTTAAGTAATATAGATCTGCATTGACAAGAGGCGTACACAATCTTTTCAAAGAAATCCCAACCAGAAGTGCAAAGTGTTTTTTCACTAAGGAATAATTGCCCAAAAAGCCTTAAACCTAAAGCACCTTTGCCAACTCAATTCTAAACTATTTAATTTTGTCATTTGAATCATAAGCATTTTCACATTTTGTTAATATAGTCCACTTAGGCAATTTTGGCTAAAAATCTTTGACATAAATGCCCACCATCTGACATGGGATGCCTAATGCTAACATAAACAAATTTTGTTAATATGTCTTTAATATTTTATTATATTTTTATATTTTTTTTTCATTTTATCTTTTCTTTTCATTTTTTCTCCACTGGTCACCATGCCTTAGTGATGGCTAGTGACTAGCCAAAGGCAATGACCAATGAGGGACAACCTCGAGCAAGGCTCAACCTCGCCAAAGGCCAACAAGGTTGCCCTCTTTGCCTTCGACAAGGGAAACCCTTGCTAGAAGCTGGCGAGTCTCACCCTCATTGGCCTTTGGTGAGGCAATCTCGCCAAGAGGCTATACGAGGGCAAGCCTCACTCAAAGCTGGCAAGAGGCGACCTCACTAGAGGCCAACGAGGGGCCGACCTTGCAAGCCTCTGGTAAGGCTCAACCTCACCAAATCTTGTGAGGTTGAGCCTCGTCAAATCTCAGGGACCAACAAAGGAAAAAAAAATTAAGAAAAGAAAAGAAGAAAAAATTAATAAAAAAAAATTAAGATTAATTAATTTTGTCCACGTCAGCACCAACCATGTCCTGTGGGAAGGTCAACATCTACACAAGCAATTTTCAATCGAAATTGGCCGAATAGACTATATTGGCGAATTATCAAAAAAAAATTATGACTCAATTGATAAAATTAAAAGGTTCATGATTGAAATAACAAAAATACACTACTTTTAAAATCTTTAGGAAAATTTTTCTCTTGTAGAAAGGCAAGACCAAACGTGTGTTACTTCCTTCGTATGAGGGGGAGAACCTTGGTGTGTCATGTTCTCTTTCTGTCATCGCAAATGTAATTATGAAGATTCCAATTTCCCTAAATTGGCAAGCATGTCGATTTGCTTTGAGATATCAGCCAGAACTTTCGTGAAATAAATTGGTGGACGTAATTTGCTGTGCCATGCAATCTTCTTTACATGGCAGCCACGATTCTGACTCGATAATGAGCACTGTCTCCACTCATGCTCTGTAAATCTTCAATTATGAACTTCCTTTCTACATTTTGGCTATTATTAGCCGAAAAAAGAAAGGATAAGATATAGTTAAAATGGAAAGGCAGAAGCCCATTTGAAAGGCAACATCAATGCCTTCAATAATTGTTGGAGAGGGAGAGAGAGAGAGAAATGGACAACTAAAAGTCCGTGAAATCTTTCATTGTATAATTTGGTAGATTGATGATGTTTATGTTATGATAAGTCATACTTAGCAAATCACTACTTGGGCCAGGTGCCTGAGTTTGGGCTCATGCCTTACTCCATCCATGATATTAACAAGGTATTTCATAAAGAAGGGACTTAAAGTGAGCTTTCTCATCATTAATGTTAAATTATGATTCGATTTTGAGTGTTTGCAAAAAAGCAATTTGCTGGATTTACAAAAGAGGAAATATAAAATAATATTTAAAGGGAGCAAGTTTCCCCCTGCATTCCACGCCGAAGAAGTCCCTGCACATGAAGTTCTAAAAGATAAATCGTGGTGGGGCCCAAAGCTTGGGCACACAATATTTTAGATTTCTTCTAGCCGATGCAATCAAAGGGAAAGAGCTCCCAACACGTGAATGGAAAGTGGTGGGTCCCAAGGTCAAACCTTTCGGCACACACCCACACACACGTATAAAAGCATAATTTGCAGGTCTTCGTTCCTTCTTCCGAAAAAAGACGCCGCCGAAGCCCTACGTACGTTCCACGCCGCTTGAAGAAGATCCGCAAGATCTTGAAGCCTCGCGAAGCCGTACGTAGAGAGTTTTGTCGTGCGGTAATTTTGCGCCATGAATTTATACTCAAATGAGTTGTTTATTTATAAACACTTAAGGTTTGGGGTTAAATCTAGGTGTGAGAAACACTTGAGCGATTGAGCGATTGTAAACTATGATTCTCCGATTTTAGTGAATTATTTGCTGCTGGCTCTCCCCGTGAATGTAGGTACCAATACTCAGACCGAACCACGTAAATCTCTGGTGTCCTTATTTTTCTCGTTAATTTATCCGATGATTTCGCGTTGACATAAATTGCAAGATCCTGGTAATTCCGCATATTATATCCCAACAATTAAGACAAACAAAGGAAGCAAGCTCTTCGACCCTGCATGTCAAGCAAAATAAGCACATTGTGTGTACTTCAAGAATGATGTTAAATGCAGTTTAGGGGCGACTTAGTTTCGAGTTAGACCTACCGAACCAAAGTGCGCAACTAGATGGGTCACCATCACCCATCATTCACTAAAACTGCAACAGACGTAACACTTTGATTTTATCTTTGCCGATATCGCCATTTAAAACCAGAGCTACTATGCTGCTTGAGTTTCATCTTCCACTGGAGATGAATCTATTACGGTGAGGACTGGTTGTGCTCTTGACTTTGTGTTATAATTTTTGTTTTAAGTTCCCCGATGATTATCAAATCATAAAAGTCAAGAATAGCAGTGAGATAAAATATGGGGTATGATGCTTCGCGGGCGAGGACGACGGGTCAAGTCATGTCATTGATTTTACATTTATGCTTTAGTTGTAGATTAGGCTGACACAGACGTGCAATGAACATTTATTTGTTGGAGATTATGTTGTCGTGTCGAAAGTTCAGCTCACTTTAAAGGACATCATCTAGTTAAAAAGAGAAGGTCAAGGACAGTTATCTTATCTTTCCTCTGTAGATCCACTTGCTCGGCGATACTTAACCTGGAAGCTTCTCCTTCCGAATGGCAACCGCAACTGGATCTTCCCTGGACAACCACATAGGCCTCCATTTCTCCATCTTGATCTGGATAACAAGGCATATCTATCACAGGCCCATATAGGTCTAGTTCATTAAAGCTACTAGAGTAGTATAGAGCTGCATTGACAAGAGGTGTACCCATCTTTTCAAAGCAAAACTCAATCAGAAGTGCAAATGTTTCTTCACTGGAAAACACACTTTACAGAAAGGCGTGACCAAACGCGTGTGTTTCTTTCATATGAGGGTAGAATCTTCAATTGGATCTATCAATGGCCCTTAAGAGCCATGGGAAATTGACCTAGTGAATCGGTCATGCTTTTCTCATCAACCTAAGTTGGGGTAAACCCGTTGCACATGTAAATGTGAGTGAACATCCAAAAGTAACATCATAAAATTCAGCACTATGATTGGCCAAAAGGACCCTAAAAGGGTCGTTTTTTCTCCTTTTTCCTATTGTAATGACCCAATCCGACAAAGGCGAGAAGGTCACTGGGGTTAGAGGGCCTAGACGAGGAGCAATTCCTAATAGACTTTTAAGATAGCGAAGGGGGCAAGAATAAACCAAACTATACACCAAATAAAGGAAGAGCAATTATGAGATTTGGCCTACATCGAGTCTCGGAATTTTTTCTTCTAACATATAGGTGGGCACTTTTTGAAGAGGTCAACCATTATGGCTGTACTCTCACCTAAACACACTTAACTTTGGAGTTCCAAAGCTAAGCTTTGCCATTATGTCAAAAAATGCCTCCATAAGTTATTTCCCCACACCCACACCCACACCCACACACACACACACACACACACATCTTCACATATTCGATTCATAGTTTGGTTCATTCTAGCCCCATTCGCCATCTTAAAAACTTGTTAAGAGCGGCTCCTTGTTCAGACCCCTCGTCGGACCGAGTCATTACCCCTATACCCTTTACCACATACATTTGTAAAACAACAAATCCCTCCCCGACCCCTTCTCACAAGGAGTTTATGAAACGAAGGTAGACTAATGGTGGATTGGGCCAAATTCCGGCAAAAGCTCCTACAACTCATCACTTGACATCTAGCCATGGGAGACTTCAGAGCCTTTGGTGGAGCATGCACCTCATGGCGGTCTATCGCTTCTAGAGAGGAGTACAGCATGGAGACGAGAGCCCCCTGGCTCATGATTCTTGAGCCCAAGTCACCACAACCGGAGTTTTTTAACTTGCCCAAACAACCATGCTTCTATTGCGTTAAGTGTTCTTGTTGCTCAGGAAACAGGAACTTGACGTACTCAACACTAGTTTAGGGAATCTTATCAAAAGATAGTTGTCAAGTGATATCATTGAACTACAATAGTCTTGTCATGGCATTACGTCCACCTCCTTGGATTGCACAAAAGCAAGTCCCCCTCTTGGAATCAAGGGATTTCCAAAAAGTAATTGCATTATAATTTTTAATATACTATGAGAATAACAGTCTATTTTAAATCATAAAAAATCAAATCACAAATAATTATAAATTATTGTGGAACCAGTTCTTCAATAATTTATACCTCATAATAAACTATTATTTTCATAGTATCCCAAAAACTGTTATGCTAACAAAGCTCAGATTTCCAAATGAGCTACTCTTCTAGGCCCAAACCAAGAAGTGACTACTAGCTATAATTAGTGGCAGGATTATGCGAAAAGATTTTTGGATTTAGTGGGTTCTTGTGAGCGCATGCAAAAAAGAAGAGAAATCGCTTCTAATGAATGTACAATTTTACATTTTGCTAATCAAGTCTATTCGATTAATTTTTACCTGAAATCGTTGATGTGGATACTGGTGGTGCCATGTAAGATGGTTGTCGCTGATATGGACAATTTAAAATAAATTTTATTATTTTATTTTATTTTTTTTCTTTTTT
The DNA here is from genome assembly GCA_007663325.1 of Eucalyptus pauciflora. Classification (NCBI taxonomy): domain Eukaryota; kingdom Viridiplantae; phylum Streptophyta; class Magnoliopsida; order Myrtales; family Myrtaceae; genus Eucalyptus; species Eucalyptus pauciflora. Next base: position 1,024,348 of record VMYD01000019.1, read on the forward strand.
GTTTCTTCTTTCTTTTGTTGATGGTCAACCATCAACCATGGCCAGGTCGGCTGGGCTCCCCTACGTAGGGTTCGCCATCCCTTGCCACAAGTGAGCGTCGCTAGGTAAGGGTGGGAGCTCCTCTTGCTCGGGCAGGCGTTGCCTGTGGCGGGCAAGGCTAGCCCGCCTAGCCGTCACCAAAAGTAGGAAGAAAGGGGAAAAGAAAAGGAAAGAAAAAAAAAATCATTAAAAAAAATTCGAAAAAAAATATTAAAATATTATAAAAATGTCAATGTTAGCACCGATCATGCAACGCAGGATAACTGGTGTTCACATTAACGATTTTATGTCAAAATTGGCCTAATAGACTTAATTGGCAAAATGTGAAAATGTTTATGACTGAATTAGCAAAATTGAAAGGTTTAGGACTGAATTAATAAAAGTTCAATAGATATAGAATTTTGGGACAAATTTCCCCATCTTAAAGAAGTTGGGCACCATACATTGTTTAATGTATTGATCCCCAACTTCTTTCATAGAAATACTAGTTGATATCTCAAAGTAATATGCCATGTTAGTCAATTTCAAAAGATTGTAAGAAAAATAAGGCTCCATTTGTTTCACGAAAAAATGAATGATTTTAAAAGTATTTTCCTCAAATTGATCGAACATAGCGCTTGAAATAATTCGTTAATGGAAATTTTCTTTTATCATTGACAATAATTTATATCTAAATATTTCGTGAACAAAAAGTTTTTTCGTTCATTAATTTTTGTGAGTGATATAAAAACATCTTTTAGTTAAATATTTTTAAATCACTTATTTTTCAAGAAAAATAAAGGAGTCTTAATGTGAAAGAGTCCTACATGATATTAATGACGTTTATGATACTAGAGAGAATGGGGCCCAATTTAAAATTATATTAATAAAAGTACAATATCTTTAGGATTTTTTGGATAATTTTTCTCTTTATGATGACAAGTACAATTCCGACCAGGTATCAATATTTTTTCCCGTATGGTAATCTAACTGTTACTTGAATAAATCCCGACCATGGATTTATGAAAGAAAAACTTATATGTGATTAAGTTTTATTGAGACAGTAAATGGAGTGCCGTATGGGATAGAAATTTTCACCCGATATTGATTACCTTCCGCATATTTTATGATTCTCAATTATCACCCTTTTTTCTTTTAAATCTTGCCGATTAACAGAGAAAGGATAAGCACAAAATGCTAAAATCAAAAGCAGACATGCATCGGACCAGCCTCACGAAATGTGTCATTTCGCAGTATAGTTATGGGCGCGCGCAGAGAGAGAGAGAGAGAGAGAAAGAGAGAGTAGTCCTTCGCAAAATGTATTATAAATTTTGGTATTATGTCATTCATAACATTGATAGCACGATAAAATAATTAAGTTATATAACATTATAACCCATATTTAGGAAACCGTTATTCAGAGATCATAGAATCTACAACAAAAATAAGGAAGAGAGCTCTTCAGCATGAGCAATTTACGAGTGAAAATTGCCGTTACTAAAAACTTGCCATTTAAGGGTGAACAATGTGATATGAACAATTTAGAGTGCACGTACCCACCCCGTGGTGGGCGAGTTGGTTAGGGCACACGTTAGCCACACCATGGTCAGGGTTCAATTCCCCTCCTCGTCACGTTGCGCGACTAAAGTGGGGTGTCGTGGGAGGTGGGTCCCCGCTCTAGTGCTCCACCGGGTTTACGTCGCCGGCTGCCAGTTGTACGACGTTACCGAGTTACAAAAAAAAAAGAACAATTTAGAGTGCACATTGCTTTGGCCATTTGCTCCCTCCCGATATATTGTTCACGGGTGCTCTCTAAGCTGGAAATTCTGCTACTGTTCTTGCGCTACTGGTTTTCTCAATTTTGGGAGCTTCGACCATCGGTTGGAGCTGATTTTTGGAGGCTAGGCTCGCCTGGACCTCCTCTTCCTTTTCCACCGAACCGTTTCGACTGGTACGCCCTAGGGATGTGCAAAACACCCAGGAACCGCCCGGACCGCCCGGAACTGGACCGGAACCGCCCGGAACCGGCGGTTCTTAAGGGAAACGGTCCGGTTCCCGGTTCCAATTTACAGGAACCGGTGGGTACCGGTCCGGTTCCCGGTTCCATGGGCGGATCCGCCTGCCCGCCCACCCGGACCGGACCGGAACCTTTTTAATATTAAAAAAAAAATTATTAAAAGAAACTCTAGATCTCATCTTACTCCCTTCATCTTCAGTTCCTAATCCTATCACCATTTCATTGCGTTTACTTCTCTTGCCGTTCGCATCTCCACATACTTAAATTTGGTTTTCTTTCTTTAGCTTGCTTTGATGTCACGTAGTCGTTCTATGTTGAAAACCAAAATTGTTTCGCGTCAAAATTGGTTCCATGGATCCACCCGGGAACCGGACCGGACTGACGGTTCGGTTCCCGAGTGGTCTATGCAACAAACGGGTGGATCCCGGTTCCAATTTTTCGGAACCGGTCCTTAGCGGGCGGTTCCTGGTTCTAGGTTGGGAACCGCCCGCCCGGACCATGCACACCTCTAGTACGCCCTCCTTCTAGAGTTATGCTCTGTTCGGGTTAGGGTTTCTGGTTTCCACTCGCGTTCGTCTTCTAGTATGGCTTCTTCGTCTGCGGCGATGTCTGGCGAAATGGATTCGGCCCAACTTGTTGCGGATGGGTCTAGTGGGCGGAATCCCTCCCTATTTTCTCAAGCTCAGCCCTCTTCAGGTGCTGATGGACTTACGATCCCGCCCAAGGCCATTTCAGCGCCCTCGAGCAGAGGCCCTCGTTTGTCCCGTAAGGCCCCTCATGGCCTCGATTCTTCTCGTGGTCGTAGCCGCACTAGATCCACATCTAAGCGCCCCCAGCCCAACAACTCGCATGGGAAGGAACCCCCTCCCGCCCGCTCGTGGGCCAACGTAGCTAAAACAGCGACTAAGGGGTATGATCTCTCTTTCATTCCCCCTACCTATGTTGATGATAAACCTGTTATTATGTTGCCTGCTGAAATCCTGGAGGCTACCGACTCTAAATGGCATGAATGCCTGGTTGGGTATTACATTGGGAAGAAACTCCCATTCAAATTAACCTCACAGTCGGTACTACAACAGAAACAGGAAAAGCACAGAGGCGACTGCTAGAATGTCATGGGCGAGTGTGTTAGGTTGAACCATATGGTTTACACATTTCGATGGTTTGCTCAGTACATGCAACGGAAGTGGTATGGATTGCCCATCGAGTATGTTGCAAAATATACGCTCGAACGGTGATAAACAAAACAAGAAGGTAACTCAAATATTGGATTCACTAGTTCAATCAGTATCACTTACTTCACAGGGAAAGAAACACGGGGATAAACTATAGATTAAACGATACAAAAGAGATTAGTATAATACCTGAGTCACTCAAATAGGCTCAGTGTTTTTTAGCCTTGAACTACACCCAATAACTCGCACAGTATTTATTTCCGATCTGTTTTCACAAAGGGGTTACACAAGTCTCATCATGGGATTTATTAACTTCAAACACAAACTTGTTCTTTCATGGTTGCACTTCACGATCAGCACTTGAACCTCTGAAAATTCTCCATGAATTCCATTGGAAGCCACCAAGCAGGAGATCACGTTCTGATCATCAACTGCATTGAATAAATACCACCTCCTTGGAGAATATCTATCTTAAACTTTTAAAAGGAAACTTTCTTGAGCTGTCTCCAACATTTGACTAGGAAATTGCATGATTCTAATAAAGTATATCAAACGACAAAATATTATGTTAGACCAAGTTTGAACATTAAAAAGACGAGTTAAGCATATATGAAAGTGTTGCGATAGCACAATAGAAATTCAAAACATTTATATGGGGAGATTGTGAAGAGGAAACCCAAATCTCAGGTTGTTAACATATGCAATCAGAGCCACCTTCACTCAAAAGTTGAAGCCAATGAATTTTGTGTCAACTAAAATATATTAACTACTCTACACCATACGAATTCTCCAATGTAGGACATTCTAACAAAATTTATACATGCATCTTAACAGAAGGATTGGTGTAGAAAATATTATTTAGGGACACAAAGCATGGAACTTATGACAAATTTAACAATGCAAATTAAGCCTCATCTTCCTACCAAACCCCCACAACCCTCTGGAAAAGGGTATGAAATCTAAAAACTCTACTAAAAATCAGACTATTTATATGAAGTGTGTTAAGGGTGATCAGTTTAAGGTGAGTCGGTTTCTACCTTGAAACCGGACCAAGTATGGTCAGTTACAAGTTTGTGAAAGTAGGAATCAGTTCACCCAGTCTTGGAACAAGATCACACCAGACCAATTAGCCTTCAATCCTGAAACTGGTGATTTCTTCTTCTTCTTTTTTGTTTGATTTCTTCTATTCCCTGAAAGCCGGAGTTCTCTAATAATAAAACAAGAAAAAAAAATTATTAATTACAGTTTGCTTCAGAATAAATAAATAAACAAACCATGGCTAGTCCGTCAATCCGATACTATCGGTCCGGTTCTTTACGAGGATTGTAGCTTTTCAAGAAAAAATATAATAATATGAAATCAAACTATATCAGGAAATCAAAGGATAGTGGAACACAATATATATATAATAATTCTCCTATCGACCATAGACCAAACGTACACAATCTGGTCGGCAATGGGGATAAGGATCATGTTGGTCTTTGGAATAATTCTATTTTGTTTCTCTCCATGCCATTCGCATCCTTTTGCTGTTAACGTTGATTTTTACCGAGATTAAATAGACAGCTCTAAGATTGGGGACCGCGAATATAAAGTGGAAACCATTAGTGCAAAGAGTATGAGCTATCGATTGGAAAGAACAAAGAAGCTTCCCTCATCAAGCCATTATCACGTGGTTACGAAGTCGCCATCCGCAGCACAAGGTGACATAGACTCCATTTATGATGTATACGGACTGTGGATTATCGCTAATTAGGTTAAATGTGGCTTGTAATTTAGGTAGGACTAAAGTCAAGAACTTGAGAATATTGACATGTTATCAATAAATCGCTCTGTACATGTTCTAGGATTTGTAAACAATCTGTTCAAGGAGCTTGGGTTAAATCTAAAAGACCCTAAAGCTTGTGTTTTTCCCCAAATCCTATACGCATCATTATCAAATACATTATCAGTGCAAGTCTCTTTCACTCACGAGAACCTGATGACACGGAGGCGGACAAACAGCGAATTGGGCACAACTCCGGCAAGAGGTCCGGCGCTCGTCACTCAACAGCTAGCCACAGAAGACTTCATGACCTTCTGCTCGAGAGTGCACTTCATGGTGGCCTGCCGCCGCCGAAGAGCAGTAAGATGCGAGGACAGAAGCCCCTTTGGCTCATGACACTTGTGGGCAAGCTAGCCCCAACATGAATACTCGAGCTTCTCTAGAGGAACAGGGCACAAAATACCCATATGTCAGAATGTGTTCAACAATGACACTATACATACCCAGAGAAAAAGGTAAAAATTACCCAAAAAGTGCTAAACCTATTATATTTGTGTCAATTCAACTGGAAATTATTAACATGGCTATTTGACATGATGTAACAAATGTTGATGTAGACAATTTTAAAAATTTCTAAATTTTGTTTAAAATTTTACAACTTTTTTGTTTTTCCTTTTTTTTTTGTTGTATTTTGTTTTTTTTTCCTTTCTTTTTCCTTCTTCCTTAGCCACTCGAGCAACCAAGCACAAACAACGGCCAGCGAGGCTCGCCCTCACCAGATTTGGAGAGGGCTGACCTAGCTGGGCTTGTCCTCATACGGACCGGCAATCAGTGAAGGAAGAAGGGAAAAAAAAGAAAAAAAAATTATAAATGATTGAAAATTTTAAACTTCAAAAATTGTTCTCGTTAGCACCGGCCATGTTAAGTAGAATGATAAGCTTCCACATTAGTGATTTCTAGCCAAAATTGGCTGGATAGATCACATTGGGAAATTGTCAAAAGGTTTATGACTAAATTAGTCAAATTAAAATATTTCAGGTAGAATTGCATGCAAATGCAATAGGTTTGGGATTTTCTTTTGTAATTATTTCAGAAAAAAAAATTATTTAAAAGAAATCAACTCAAACAGATAACATGGGAAATTAGCCACACCCATCAATTAGAGACAAAGAGAGAAGAGGGGGTTGTTTCATCTTCCTGGGGACCCTGGTGGAATGAAGAGGTTTGTCTTTTGTATGCGAATGGGTCAAGAGAGAGAGAGAGAGAGCACGTGGTCCTATCTAACTGATAGCTGCCCACCAGTTACCACTTAACCCCACATGTTCGATGCATCATGTACCAAGGAAAAATATAACTGTGTTTCCTTTGTTTGGTACTTTGTCTATTTTCTCTTTCTTTCATTCATGGCTCTTGTAATGATGTAGGATTTCAATTCCCATACCTAATATGTGGTTTTCTTGCTTCGCCTCTCGCAATTGATCAATATTTTTGGCAATTCGCCATGCCATGAACACTTGTTTATTTCTCTTCTATAGATGGCAACTACAATTATGAACTTTCGTTTTAATTATTGTCCAATCATTCGTACGATATGACTTGAATTTGTCCCACAATAATATTTGGGAGAATTCTTCTCAATGAATTTGTCACAATGATTAAATTCAAATCTTGCTAGTAAGGGGCAATCAAATTAAATTCAAATCTTGCTATTAATACATAATTTTTGGAGCAGGTGTATATCTTTGGCAATGGAGAAACAAGTCACTTTTTTCAAAATAACTTTGTTTTCCTTTCTAATTCAATATAAGTAATTCAGTCATACACAGAGGAATCATTAAAGCTTCGTCCATAAATAGCTCAACGTTATGTAGATCATGCACTTCTCCAATTTTGGTTAGTTGGGATACTCCACCTACCGAGTGGATTAAACTGAATACTAATGGGGCATCTAAAGACAAACCATAACTTGTTGGTAGAAGGGATTTATTTAGAAACAAATGGGGTGACTAGTTTGGTGGTTTTGCCACATTCTTAGAACTTTCGGCTTTGTGGTTGGGACTCGACTTCACAAAACAACTTGGTTTTAATAAGATCGTCATTGAGATTTACTTCAAAGTCATCATTGATTTTGTTAGTCCGGAGTTTATAATTGATAATGCTAACCCTACTTTGCTTAAAGATATCAAGTAACTATTGTGCTTTTTTTTTTTTTGAGTTTAAAGCGCAACATAACTTTTTAAAAAGAAATTGCTCTATTGACTGGCTTGTTAATTTTGGAATTGATATGCATTTGGATACTAGTTTCTTTTCATTTCCTCCTACATAGTTACTTCATATTTTATTATGTGATAGAATAGGCATAATAAATTTACATCGTTAATTTTTATATTTGACTTTAGCCTTTTTTCATACCCATGAGAAATTGAAATCAGAAACCCATTGGAAAGGCATCGCCATTGTCTTTAATAGTTGTTGAAGAGACAGAGAAATGAACAGCCAGAAATCCCTCACATCTGTCATTGTGTAATTTGATTGCTTGATTGCGATTATGTGTTATCGTAACTCAAACTTTGCAAGTCCCAACTTGGGAACAATATGAAGGAAGAGAGCTCGCCATCTACAAATAATTCCATATGATCGGACCCCTTACCAGGGCTTCGGCTCATGACTCACTCAGCCCATGATATTAAGGGACAATTTCCTGAGCTTAGGATTTACCTATTAAAAGGTCCAAAGGCGATCTTCGTCGCCGTTAAGAGAAATATAAAAAGGACACTTTTCGGAGCAACTCCTCAAACCAAATGAGCACTTTGTGTGCACTTCAAGAATGATGTTAGTTGCAGTTTAGGGTAACTTGGTTTAGAGTTGGACCTAACAAACCGAGTTGTGCAATTAGATTAGTCCCCGTTATTCACTGAAACTGCACAGAAAGTTACCCTCTGTGTTTGTCTTGCAAGACTATTTACACCGAAAAATGATCATTTTTTGGTTATTATCATCATGTGATAAACTTAATCAATGAGAGTAAAGTTTGATCATTTATGAACAGAATAGTCAACAAAGTGTGAATCTATAGCTTGAAGGAATCAACAAAAAGTGGACTCAACAATTTCAAATGCAACCGTCAAAGAAGTAACCGCCAATTTAATGGAATAAAACAAATTTCAAGATAGTAGAGTTGAAGAATCCATCAAGATAGTGGAGTCAATAAAATTGGTCAAGGAAGTTGAGTCAATGTAACCATTTGGAAACCATTTGTAACCATTGTTGGAAAAGTCGATTGGGCTTCAAATAGCCACAGTGTACTCTTCGGAGGCCCTCAGCACACAAAACAAACATGTTATCTTTCAATTTCTACATTGTAGTTATAATTTGCAGATTTGCATCATTAATTAAATTTTGAATAAATAAATCCACTAGAAGTCCTAAAACTTTTTTATGAAAATGCAATTGAATCGTAAAACTTACAAAAAAGTATGACCAAGTGATCCTATTAACTTCATCCAACTTGAATAATGGAAAATGCTAGCATGCATTTTTATTATTATTTTCTCTCTTCTACACGGCAGTGACATAGCTAAAACGATGTCATTTTGATTAAAACTTAATTTTTAATAGATATTTTTTTATTCATATTAAAAAATAAGTTAACTTTAAAAAGAAAAAGGTAAGCCCAGGTGATTACCTTCCATCCACTTTTTTTTTAATTTAATTTATTTGTTAATCTAATTTAAATAATATTTAGATTAAAAAATCATATTTGGACCAAAACAAGATCGCTTTAGTCTTATCTTTCGTATTTTAACCATTGACCATTTTATAGATATTATTTAATTTTTTAAAAATTTAAAAAATATAAGAATTTTTAATAATTTTGTATATTTTCCTTCTTCCCTTTTTTTTTCTTTCTTTTTCCTTTATTTCTTCCAAACCCAACGACGGCTGCAAGCCAACCCTCATTGGTCATAGGGGAGGGCTGGCTAACCCTCACCAATCGCGAAGCCCTCACTTGTGGTCCACAAAGGTCAGTCGACCCTTGTCGAACTTGGTAGAGAAAAAAAAAATAAACAAGAAGGAAAAAAAAATTTAAAAAAAATTAGGTTAGTGTTGGCTGTCCTACATGGACATTATCAATGCTCACCTCAATGATTTTGGGTTAAAATTGACCAGATTAACTTAATTGGCAGAACATAAAAAAGTTTAAAGCTCAATTAGCAAAATTGAAAAGTTTATGACTAAATACCAAAATGCAATAAGTTTAGGACTCCTTGCATAATTTTTTCCTAATATAATGTAGGATTTTTCAGATATAGAATTTGTTTGATTGAACGAAAACTATTTTTGAGAAATTGTTTTTTGACTTTTCGATATTTGAATGATAAAAAACTAATCGATTTTGCAAATTTTTTCCATGGGCTTGAAACAACAGGCTCATGTTGAGGGAAAATGATTTCTCCTTCTAATAAAAAGCAAATCATTTTCCTGGACTCCAAATAAATGAAAATTAATCATTTTCTTTGAAAATCATTTTCATAGAAAATATTTTCCTTTATTATGAAGTTTTCAGCATAACAGATGCATAATTTATTTCTCTTCCAATTTCCTTTACTAACATGGCATTGAACCAAGAGACATCAACAAGAATTTCAGTGAAAGCAGTTGGTGGACGTAATTGATCAATACATTATATCAATTAGTCATGCCTAACCTCTTTAATATGACAACTACAATTCCGGCCAGGCATGAATCTTTTGCCCCTCTCATCAATCCCTTTAAAGCTTGGATAAATTTCGATTATTGATTTATAAAAATGTATGATTGAGATTTGTCGAGATACCAAATAAACTACGGTATGGGATAGAAGATCCTCGTCCTGACATTGAATATCTTCCGCACATTTTATAGTCCTCAATTATGACCTTTTTTGCTTTTAAAATCAAAAGCAGACAGTTATTTGGGCAGGCCTCATCAAATGCCTCTTTTAGTAGTACAGCAGAAAGAGAGAGAGAGAGAGAGACCAACGACTAGCCTAGGCAAAGAGATGTTTATTATAAGTTGTAATATCTTGCCGTTCTCCACATTGATACCAGGATATTAGTTAACGTCAAATTTGCCCCGATAACTTTAACGACGAAAATAGGAGGGGCCTCTAATTCCTAGTCCTAGAAGTCCTCAGCGAGTGACATTGCTGTTTCCGAAAATTTGCTTTTAAGGATGAACAAAACGGTCCTACTAAAATGTGCCACGAGCGCCTTCTGAGTGCACTGTCGATAACGATCTTTCTCTAACATCCAAAATACATCTAATAAATATCATGATCATAAAAGGAAGCCAAGACTCTGGTCCACCCACGTCAAAATAAAGGACACTTTCTTGAAGCAACTACTAAAACAAACTGAGCACATCGTTGTTAGACACAGTTAGAAGCCACTTGTGTTAAAGTTAGACGTACTGAACCAAAGCTTTGCAACTAGATCAGTCACTATCATTCATTCAAAGTCGCACTTTGCTTTAGTCTTGCCAATATAGCCATTTAAAAAGCAGGGCTGTTATTTTGCTTGAGTTTCACTTTCCATCAAAGGCGAATTCTTTACGTTGAGGATGAGGGGTGCCATGACTTTGCATACTAATGGTGACCTTCATCATGAAGTTGTCTTCTTTAAGAAGAAAATTACAAAATTCATCTTCAACTTTACTTTCCACAGCAAATAATTGCCTAAGAGAATTGCTTGGTCCCACACACCCCAACAATTAGGCATTTCTAACTCCAAAAAAGTTAGCTCATAGGGTGAAATTTTCTCTCACACTTATAAACCGACCATCAGTCCATTTTACGGCCGATGCAAGACAACCTCAACACGTCTCTTCTCCCACCACAAGTACTACCATTGTTCCTTTAGAGGCCATCGCCGACCTCATATCTAAGGTGGGTGATGGTCACCATAACAACTCAAGATTAGATCTAGGTTGTGGCCACCATGGTAAAAATTTGCTATAGAGCTTGCAATAGAGGCTTACAACTAGCTGCAACCCTCACGAACTCGAGGTCAACCTCACATGGCCTCAGCAATCACAAGCCGTGGGCTCAGGGTGAGCTTGCATGCCCTCGTTGTCCCAAGCCACAAACAATCTCACCACAAATAGAGATAGGGATGAGAGGAGAAAGGTGTAGGCAACAGGCAAGGGGGAGGGTGACATCATTGACCATTGATGGGGATAATTATCGAAAAAATTCTAAACTTATTATAAGGATGTTAATTCAGTTATAAATCTTTTAATTTAGTCAATTTAGTCCAAATACCAATATCATCAAGCCAAATGGCAATCTTTGTTTCATTTCACTTTGTGAAGATCATTCAATAGTGCACTCAAGCTGCACTTTCAAGGAATGAATCACCATAGAGGCAAGCAGGAGACATGAATATGTGCTGAATGAGAGGATGAGAGGAGAAATAAAAAGGACTCGATCTTATTGAAATGAAGAAATCAACCAGCAAAAAGCCATGCGTTGAACATACTTGACCATACTAGACCACCAACCTTATCGATCTCTCTATAACTACAAAGGTAAAAGCCCCAAGAAAGCCCTGAAAAATTGACTTATGTATCATTCGCAAAGTTATGACATTAGCAATTGACATGAGAAATTTTGAACTGGATCACATGACAGTGCAGCCAGTGGCATTTTCATCACTAAAGTAATCACATCGGCACACGTAGTAACCTCTATTCCCACCCCGACACTCACAAGCCAATCTTCCACACCCGTCATCGCACATCACTGGCCTCCTCCGCCCACAATAGCATGGTCCCCCACCATACCCTCCATAACCTGGTGGACAACAACACACCCCCACCATCGGATATACCGGCACCGGCGGGTAGCCCACCCCCGGAATTGGCGCCTTCACGGCTGACGACCCAGGTACCGGCTGCAAGGGCTTCTGCTTGGATTTCGCAGGCTCCTCTTTCTCCTTCGTCTTGTCAACTTTGATCTCGACGCTCTCCACCGTCTCACCACCCTTGCAGATGATCATCTGCCGGATCTTCTCCGGGCTGCAGCACACAACGGTGATCGACACCATTTTCTGCTTTTCATTGTATATCTGGTCTCGGATTTCTTTTTTTCACAAATTAATTCATAGCAAACTCAGTCAAATTAAATTAACACCAATGTAATAGTAATTACGAACCAAGAAATGATAACAATTTGAAACTAAAAAGAGGGGAAGGCAAAAAAAAAACCGGAGAGAGAGAGAGAGAGACTCACGGGGGAATTGACAGAGAATTTTCTTGATTTTCTTGTAGCAGCGCGAGCACTGCAAATCCACCTTTATCTCCATTCTGGTCACCTGCAACAAACAAGAACAATGTAAAAATCAATAAAGCCATGTGTATCAAATGAATGCGAAGAACAATTCAAGGTTTTCCTTCTCCAAATCGTTTGCAGAGAAAGTATCAGGGGGAAGATGCAAAACAGAGAAATGAACAAGATGGACCCAACAAAATAATAACCCAAATGAAGAGATGGTTGTTCTGAAGAATCGCAATCATAGAATGATAAGAAAACGACACAGAAAAGAAAAGGCAGTTATCAAGAGAGATGAGTTAAGAGGAAATAGGACGAGGAGGATTCACCTTCTCTGCCATGGCTGCGGGAGAGACAAGATCTGGATAGCTCCGAAAACGAGTGAATGGGACTGCGAAGTGGTGAAGGAAGGAGCAAGTGATAGAGGAATATGAATGATATAGAACGAGAACAGACTGGCTAAGAAAGAGATCGGTTCCTATAAATTTAATAGCTTCACCTGCTTCCTTCTTAAGTTTTTGCGATAATTCTGCATTTGACTTGGAGTCGCACGACGCACGAGGTCAACCAAAAAGTGCACCCCGAGGCGAACTCGTATTTTAGCGAGACTAAGAACAGGGAACTTGACCGTACGTATGTTAGCTGTCACGTCGCTGTCACGTTGAATACTAGGAGAAGCATGCTTTGAACTCGTGACGTCCGTAGTATCACATCACCTCCATTGCTGGTGGCGCTTGCTTTCTGCGGCAATTATGGGGTTTTGAACAGATACCACACGTGTTTTACCTAATGTTTCAAGTGTCAAAAGTTCACACAAAAAGACATTTGAGTACCAAAATTTACGAAAGTGACACTTGAGTGCCACATCTGACGAGCCTCGCCGGAAATCCTACATGGCATTTTTTTTATTAATTTTCTCACTTACGTGACTTGCCGGAATGCCGAATCAACAAAACACACACAAAAACGATGTTGGTTTGGCATAATTTAAATTTTAATATAATATAAAAATTAATTAAATTAAATTTTAAAAAAATAATAATAATAATTTATTTTTATTTAAAAAAAAACGGAGGAGGAGGAGGGCAGCCAAGGTGAGGGCCGGCGGCCTTAGCTGACACTCCCCCACCTCCCCGGCGACGGAGGGGAGGCGACGACGGTAGCGTTGAGGGCTGAGCCCCCTTAGCCGCCAGCTGCCTCCCTCCCTTTTTTAAAATTAATTAATTAATTTTTAATTTTTAAAATTTTTCAAAACCAAAACAATTAGAGCAAGCAGTGTTTACTAAACACTAAATACATTCATGAAAACATAAACGAAAGACCCAACAGCCCGACCCATACAAATGTTTTTCTTTTCAATTCGGGTTCTTTGGGGTCCGGTCTCAAAATATACCCTTCACATCTTGATTGGATGTGATCAAGCATTGGTGGGGGACCCGAGCAGACTTGGTGACACCCCTAAGCTACAAATTCCCTCGGCCATGTTTTTTGTTCTCTCTCATCCATCTCGTGTAAACTAAAAACCACCAAACTAGTACTAAAGAATTTCATGTTATATATTTCATAAGAGTCGTTCATTTTAGATTGGGCCCATCTATGGTTTCGGTTTTTTTTTGTTTTTTTGATATCCTAGACATTGTCAATCATATTCTTTGTCGAGATGTAATGGCATAATAGCATAAAGACACATGATTAGAATTCATGCCACGGTACAAGTGGCCCCCTTGGATCCGTGTAAATTCTACATGCTGTCGTGGACAAATAAGCACTAATCCGAGCAAGAAAGTTGGGCTGCAAAGGAGGACTATGCTTATTGCAAATGCTGAAGTCATGGTAGTACGAATAGATATGGAGAGTGGTCTCTCCTATGATTTTTGACTTGATTTTCTTAACACCTAAATTTTGTCGTTTTCTTTTTAGAATTTAATTATAAAAAAAATTAGGAATTAATCTCTAAAAAAAAAATTAAAAAAAATAATAATTTTCATTAAAATACATCACGTTTTCATTAAATTGCATCGTATATAGACACTACGAACACTTGCATCACTAATATTAAATATTTTAAAAATTAATTTTTTTTTTTTGTCGGTTATACTTTACGCCTATTTTAACGTCCACTCTCAGACTTTTATCTTATCTCCTTACAGGGCGTGGGAGTCAAAACTCACTCTTGAAATTAATTTGTCCTCACCCCAACCCTCTCTGAGAATGTGAGGATTCGAATCTCCCACCTCCCCATTCCATGTTAGAAGAGTGGTCATTGGAGTAAATAATTAAATTAATTAAATTTAAAAAAGTTCTTTTCCCTTCTCTTTTTCGCCGCCTGGGCGACCCAGCCCACTTCTTCTTTTCCTATTTCCCCGGCCCGGCCCTCTCTTCTCCTTGTCTCCGTTGGACACTGGCTTCTCGACAAACAACGAAAAGGACAGAGAAGGACGAGGCGAGGACAATACGATCGGTCTAGCAGCAGCTGGCGTGGCGGCTTGAAAGGGAGAGAGAAGAGACGCCTGGTCGATTTGTGTCGCGTGCATATCCTCAACCGCTCTCTTCGACCCGGATGAGGACCCACAATTAGACGCTAGCTCCGCAAACAGTTGTCTCGCCCTGTTTTGGCGGAACTGTAAAACCCACTCGTTCCTTTTTTCCTTTTTTTTTTGTGGTCCATAGGCGTGCTAAGTTTGGGAGAGCTGATGTGATTGTTTTGGCTTGTCTCGTGTGGTTTCTGTGGGGTCTATATCCGGATTTGAGTTCGAAAGATGTCCCAAATCTCCCTCTCGGTCCACGCTTGCCACGTGTTTGAAGAAATGCCTAACCAAATTCGATAGAATTAATCTCTGATTCCGAGTTGTCAAGAGGAGTAGGTGAACATATGTTGTGCGGTACAGGCTCTTTGTTGATTAATAAGTTCAGTTACATTTCACTTCTACCGAGTCCGAATCTCTTCAATTTTTGGCTGCCTTTGCTTTGTGTTTTGGCCAGATCCCTGTGAATGTCCTCTGTGTTCTTGATGTGGCTACGAGCGTAAGTCTTGAACGGATGATGATGGATATGGACGTCGGCAAACGCCCGTCCAGTGGTCGGAAGCAGCCGCGGATGGAGGTCCGACAATGGGTCTTATTTGATTGGGCGTATGGTGTTGCCGGAGCCTTGACGTTCTAGGCTTAAGGTCTTGGTTAAGAAATGAGGGCTAAGCGTAGTCTTCATCGAGAATGGTCGATTGTTGTTGTAACAAAAGTGGGCTTGTCATGAGCAGAATGGGCTGAGTTTGGGTTATGGGGCCAGCGAGCGTTGGGCCTATGTTTTAGTTTGGTAATCCGGGCTTTATTTAGGTTAGAAGATTGTGGGCTTAGTTTTGTTTGGGTTAGGTTTGTATTTTAGCAAATTGGGTTTAGCTCACGAGTGGACTTGACATGAGAGCCTAATTTATATCCCTGGCCCAGGCCCCAGAGTCTGAGTTCAGCCCATGTCATGGCCCTAGGCCCAGCCTGAGGTCCCTATTTTCGGATTAAAAAATTAATTAAAAATATTTTTAAAAAATTAAGCTAAATAAAAAAATTCCAAAAAAATCTTCTTCTTTTTTTCTAATGGTTATGGAAAAAGCTTTAAAATAGTCTTGTGGGTAGCCTTCTCTTAGAATGTGCGAAAATCCTTAAAAATTGTGCTCAAAATCAAACAAGTTCTTACGATTCTACCATAAGGTTTCGATCTTTCTTGGGGACAAATGGCTATGATTGCGCGCCTTTGACATGATCGTGGTTTCCTTTTGCTTAATTAGGATTGGCATTTATTTCTTAACGCTAAATGTTTGTTTTCCTTTGCACTTTATTTAATGCTCCATTCAGTCGCTAATTGTTATTTTAATTATTATACACTCATATGATCACCTCATATGTTAGTAGATATATTTAGAATCAATCCAAACTACTTGACAAAAATCTTTCTAAAATGAATAAGATTAAATATCGAGATGGCACTAATTGATTAATTAGTGTAATCAAGTTTCTGACCCCAGATTTTTCGATTGCGTGCAAAGTGAGGCACACCCACATGGCTCATTTAGCTTATAGCTGACCCTAATAGACTAGTGGCGACTTCTTTTTAAAAAATTCTCATAGTGTCAATTTGAACACTCAACGTCACGAGAGACATGGGTTTTGGAGAGTCCGTGTTTAAAACTAGGGCATAAGCCCATCTTTTAGACAATACCCCTAAATCTATTTCTTATCGTACGAAGGGGTAGGTCACGACAATAGTTTCTTTTAGCATGTATCTTTGCTGCAATTTCTGGGTGCTTTGTTGTCAATTAAATTCTCAAATCGCGTCTTTACATTCTCAGGCTAAATCATTGATTAAATTTCAGCACAATTTGCATAAATTCAGTTTCGTTTCAAATGAAGTTATCCATTCCCTTGTCTACTTGTGATATTTCTTATTCGGAATTGTCACAAAACCTATCTCCTCTAATAAAAACCGGAGAATGATTTCCGATGAAAGGAATTTCGCCGCGGAGTCAAATTTCGGCGAAACAAAGTTAATTAAAAAGTGAAGCTATTATCTTGCTTCGCATGGTAACCCTTCAGTACTTGGATAAATCTCAATTTGTGGTGCCCAACCTCTTTAAGATGGCAACTACAATTCCAACCGAACATGAATCTTTTGCCCCGCATGGTAATCCCTTTAGTGCTTAGATAAATCTCAATCATTGATTTATAAAAATAAAGATTTTATATATGATTGAGATTTGTTGAGATACAGAGTGAAGCACCATATGGGATAGAAGATCTCCATCTTAACGTCAAATTTGCCCCGAAAAGTTTAACGATGAAAATAGGATGAACGAATCTTCTTTCTAAAATGCAACGAGCGCTTTCGGAGTGCACGTCGATAACGATCTTCCTCTGACGTCCGAAATACAGCTAACGAATATCATGGTCACAGAGAAAGCCAAGGCTCTGGTCCACCCACGCCAAAATCAAGGACACTTTCTTGTAGCAATCTCACTAAAACAAACTGAGCACATTAAGCGAACTCGAAGGATGATGTTAGACGCAGGTAGAAGCAACTTGTGTTAAAGTTAGACGTGCCGAGCCCAAAGCGTTGCAACTAGATTACTCGCTATCGTTCATTGAAAGTCGCACTTTGCTTTTGTCTTGCTGATATTCCCATTTAAAAAAGCAGAGCTATTGCTTTGCTTGAGTTTCACTTTCCATCATGTATTGAGTCCTTTAAAGTGAGGATGAGGAGTGCCCTGACTTTAGAATCTAACGGCGACCTCGTAAGGAAGTTATCTTCTTTAAGAAGAAAGTTACACAAATCATCTTTAACTTCCCACTGTAAATATTCACCCGAGAGACTTCCGTACCACCACCGCCACGTCTCCCCTCTCTACCACACGCACCGCCACTGTTCCTTTGGAGGTCGTCACCGACCTCATATCTGAGGCGGGCAATGGTCACTGCGCCGGCTCAAGGTCAGATCGAGACGAGGCCACCGTGGTCGAGCTTTGTTATAGAGATTGCCCAGCTAGCGAGCTTGCCACAAAGGCTCGCGACCAGGGGCAGCCCTCGCAAGCTTGAGGCCGGCCTCACACAGCGCCGGCTATCTCAAACTAAGGGCTTGGTCGAGCTCGTGTGGCCTCACTGTCCCAAGCAATGAACAATATCGCCACAAATAGAGATAGGGATGAGGGGAGAGGGGTGGAAGCAATAGGCAAGGGGGAAGGTGATGTCGTCGGTATTAGCATCGAACTGTAGTGTCGGCCCAAGGGGTGGCTATCAATTTTAGCCGGAAATCGCTTAAGTGAATGCTAGCCGTCTGACGTGCACGACCAACACCAACATGCATAATTTTTGCAAGTTTTTAAAAGTTCCCTGATTTTTTTTCCATTTCTTTTATTTTCTTCCTTTCCTTTTTCTTTTTTCTTTTCTTCTTATTTCCCTTGATTGGTCCATGACCACAGTGGTGGCCACTTAGGATAACTAGCACCCATGTCAATAATTTCCGGTCAAAATTAATCAAAATGACTACATTGTCAAATTGTCAAAATGTTTAGTCTTGAATTGGCTAAATTAAAAAGTTTATAACTAAATTGACATCCTTACAATAGATTTGGGATTTTTTAATAATATTTTCACTGTTGATGTGTTGTGTTGTTATGGGTGAGGAGAGAGGAATGGCAGGGAAGAGATGGGAGAGGAGTTTTGGTATAGATTTTGAAGTAGACATACAATGAGCCAAAATAAATTAAGGAACAAGCAAAGAGTAGATGTAGAATATATGGCTATAACAAATACCAATATTATCAAGCCAAATGATGAAGTTACAATCATTTTGTTTCATTTCATTTTGTGAAGGCCATTCAACAGTTCACTCGACCTGTTCTTTTCCATAATTAATCACCGTAGATGCAAGCGCAAGACATGAATATGCGCTGAATGAGAGGATGAGAGGAGATATGAAAAGGCCTCAATCTTATTGAATTGAAGAAATGAACAAGCAACAAGTCATGTGTCGAACATATTTGACCAGAAAAGCCACCATACTAGACCACCAACCTCATCAATCTATCTAGACCCACAAAGATAAAGACCCCAAGATAGCCTTGAAAAGTCGACTTATTTATCTTTCACGAAGTCACTACATTAGTGATTGACGTGAGAGATTTTGAACTCGGTCACATGACGGTGCATGCAGCGGCATTTTCTTCACCAAAATAATCGCATCGGCTCACGCAATAACCACTATTCCCACCTTGACACTCACAAGCCGGTCTTCCACATCCATCATCGCACGTCACTGGCCTCCTTTGCCCAAGAAGGGAGCCACTGTTCCTGCATCGACACTCACCAACCGGTCTCCCACATCCATCATCACACGTCACCGGCTTCCCATGCCCAGGAGAGGAGTCTCCGTACCCGCCTGGGCCTCTGTTCCCGCCTTGACACTCACCAACGGGTCTCCCACATCCATCATCGCACGTCACTGGCCTACTTTGCCCAAGAAGGGAGCCACTGTTCCTGCCTCGACACTCACCAACCGGTCTCCCACATCCATCATCGCACGTCACTGGCCTCCCCAGCACAAGAAAGGAGCCTTTGTTCCCGCCTTGACACTCGCCAACCGGTCTCCCACATCCATCATAGCACATCACCGGCCTTCTCTGCCCACAATAACATGGGCCCCTACCGTACCCTCTATAACCTGGTGGACAACAACACACCCCCACCATCGGATACGCTGGCACCAGCGGGTAGCACACCATTGGAGCAGGTTTGGGGGGGCGCTGTGCTGGTGCCAGCGCAAGAGTAAGAGCAAGCGTCTTGGGTTTTTCTTTCGGCGACTCAACGGTCACGACCGTGGACTTATCCTTTTGTTTATCATCATCCTTGTGCTTCTCCCTATCGGTCTTGTCAAGCAGGATCTCGATGCTCTGCACCGTATCGCCACCCTCGCAGATGATCATCTGTCGGATCTTCTCCGGGCTACAGCACACGACGGTGATCAACACCGTGTTCTGCTTTTCATCGTATATCTGGCCTTGGATTTCTATTGTTCACAAATTAATTCATAGCAAACTCATTCGAATTAAATTAACACCAATGTAATGGTAATTACGAATCAAGAAACGATAACAATTTGAAACTAAAAAGAGTGGAAGCGAGAGAGAGAGAGACTCACGGGGATATTTACATAGAACTTTCTTGATCTTCCTGTAGCAGCGCGGGCACTGCAAATCCGCCTTTATCAACATTCTGGTCACCTGCAATAAACAATGACAATGCAAAAATCAATAAAGCCACGTGTATCAAATGAATGCGAAGAATAATTCGTGGTTTTCCTATTCCTAATTGTTTACAGAGAAATTATCAGGGGGAAGATGCAAAACAGAGAAATGAACAGGATGGACCCAACAAAATAATAACCCACATGGAGAGATAATTGTTCTGAAGAATCACAATCATAGAATGATAAAAAATAAAAACGACACAGAAAAGAAAAGGCAGGTATCAAGAGAGATGAGTTAGAGGAATTAGGAGGAGGATTCACCTTCTCTGCCATAGCTACGGGAGAGACAAGATCTGGAGAGCTCCAAAAACGAGGGAGTGCGAAGTGGTGAAGGAAGGAGTGCGAAGTGGTGAAGGAAGGAGTGAGTGATGATGATGGGGTGTCAGTGATGAATGAATATAAATGAGACGGAATGAGAACGGTCTGGTTAAGAAAGAGAACGGTCCCCGTAAATATAATAGCTTCATCAGCTTCCTTCTTAAGTTTTTGTTAGAAAATTCTGTATTTGATTCGGTGCCGCACGACGAACGGAGTCAACCAAGAAGTGCACGGCAAACTCGTATTTTGGCGAGACTAAGAACAAGGAACTTGACCTTACGTATGATGGTTCTCATGTCACTGTCACGTCGAATACTAGGAGAAACATGCGTTGAATTCATGACGTACGTAGTATTACATCACCTCCACTGCTAGTGGGCTTGCAGTCTGCGGCAATGATGGGTTCATGAACAGATACCGCACGTGTTTTACCTTCCATTGCCGAAAGATTAACAGCAGAAGAACGGGAACAGCCCCAAGTGGCTACAATCTCATCACTTTGCTTTCTGCAGTTGAATTTCTAACACGCGCGTTGAGGTGTTTTGTTCCTTTAACTGTCGTTTTGCTCATGTGATTTTCGGTCCTTTGGTTGTCGTTCTTGGATTGATATTGGTTTCGACAATTCACTGCGCATGAACTTGGATTTCGAGGGAATTCATAGGTGACTGTGCTGGGGTGAACTCTACTGTTTTATATGCTCTAATGCTTGGTTCAGTACATGGAACTAAAATTATGTGGACTGATCATCAAGTATGTAGAGTGATAGAACACAATAACAAATATAACAAGGCACTAAACAGTGCATCAGATTTATGCGATTCGATCGATGTGACCTACTCTGAAAGTAGAGATGAGCATCGGTCTAAGGTTAACCCTAGACCGAGAATGAACTGGCCCAACCCGGTTGGTCCTGGTCCGGTTCCTAGGAGGACTGAATCAGTCATTGGTTTCCAGACCCCTGAACCCTATACTGTACGGATTGATTTTCGGTCTTGAGAGTCTAGAATTGGTCCAACCCAAACCAATTATATATAATATATATATTAGATATATTGTATGCTTTTGTCTATTCTAAACCCTAATGCATCATCCTTTGTTCTCTTTGTAGTAGTTTGCCATGTAAATTAGAAAGTAGAAAGAAACTCAGCCCTAATTCGACACAAAAAAAGAAAAAAGCCTTTCACTCGCCTCGACCTAGCTTGCCCGCCTTGGCCTTGCTCGCCTTGTCACTCATCTCGCTCGTTCATTTTTATGGTTTGTTGCTTCTAGTCAGTGTGAAATTTATGTTGTTACCTTATCTTATATTTATATTTGATATATATTGGTTATCATAATTCGGTTGCAGAATGCCACATTGTTGATGGATATATATTTGAAATAGCATGTTTCTCCTTTTAAGGAATACAAAAAATCAAATAAAATATAATCAATCGGCCTTGGGTTGATCTTAGAACTGGACCGAACTCAACAAGGTCAGTCCTTAGTCCCAAAAATTGGGGACTAACACTATGCAAGTTGGTCCCTGGATTAGGTGTTGGACTAACCCAACTATGATCATGCTCACTATACGGAAGAGACTAAAGATCCAACAATACGACGGAGAGTACTAGCTTTAAACTTTAAAAAGAAAAGCAAAAAAACCTTAATGAGCTGTCTCCAACATGGGCTAGGTAATCGACCATGTTCTTCAAACAGATGTTACATGGTTTGATATGAAGTCCAAGTTGGACTTTAAACCCATCACTCCAATAAAAAAATAAAAATTATGTTAGACCATCCTCATGTGGCAAGTCAATCTCCACAAAGTACATATCGTGAAATTAAAAATTGTGGGAAGAAACAAAGAACGATTCTCCATCGACAATAGACCAAATTACACGTGCACAATTTGGTTGGAAATGTATATTAGATTTGAAAAATGATTGGGGACCGCGAATGTGGTAGTGGGATTCGTCCGTATAAAGTGGAAGTACCCATTGATTCGAAAGAACAAGATGCTTTGTCCATTCAGTTGGAAAGTCGCCATCCACGGTGATTAAATCTATGGCCTGAACAAAAACTTGGACCTACGACTCAATCTATGATGGGCATGGACCATGTATTTTCACTTGTTAGGTTAAAATTCAGCTTATAAATTAGTTTACACAAAAGTTTGGGGAGAAGTATACTAGAAGTGCAAAAGGTCATGTACGGCACTCATTTTAGAGCTAAATTTTTCTTCAAATCACTTGAGTGCTATTTTTTTTTTCAAAAAACGATCACTTGAATGCCAACTCCAATCTGGTTAACTGAAAATCCAACATGATTATATTTTATTAATTTTTCAATCCTATGTGGCTCGCCAACGTATCTAGTCAACATGTAAAGCCTAAATGACGTTGTATAAAAGTTGTAAATACTCATCATTTTAGTGTCAAATTTTGTTCAAAACGACCACTTCAGTGCCAGTTGTTGTCGAAAAATAATCACTTTAGTGCCAAACATGTCACGTGAAAATATCACGTGGACCAGAGTTTTTAAAAAATTTGCCAAGTCATATCATAATTTAATTATAAATGTTACGTAATTAAATTGGCTAGAATTTCTTGCCGTTGGTACTTAAATAATTATTTTTTCTCTAATTTGGTAATTAATTGAATGGAAGAAAACTTTTGGTATTAAAGTAAGCATCGTACATAACTTTTGGCACTTCTAATGTATTTATCCCTAGAAGTTTGAGAACGGGAGAAAACTATGGATTTCAAAAGGCAATTGTTTCTCCTTCTTCCGATGCAAGGGAATTCTATCTAGTAGACAATGGATAGTCTAATCTCCTATGGGCAAGTGCGCTTGTCAATCCTTCCCTCCCAAGGGGATCCATGATATGGCAGCCAACTTGACCATCCATCCAAGAGGTAGGATTCTTACTTTCTTTTCGAGTGTAACTTCTTCTTCTTCTTCTTTTAATCTTTTGAGGTAGAATCACCCATCTAGCTTGTCAAAAAAGGAATCTAGCTATCTGTGATAGCCTTTGGAAATGACTGTCCTTTCTTTTACGAACAATATTTTATTCGAACAGGCTTTTCTTTATCTAATCAGAAAAGAAGATCAAGGAGATTCCTCCCTTTGAATAGAATAGGATTCTTCTTTTTTTTTAAATGAATATTAATTATTATCAAAAGAGAAAGAAGCTTATTCAGGAGATAAGTGAACTCTTGGAATTTTCCAACTTGAATTGAACACTAAAAGCATCCAAGTGACCTTTGAAAAAATTCATTTCCTCATCCAAAGAAATGTCGTGAAACTTTCCTTAGCCTAGGTATCCCCAATCAGTTTTTTCCTCTCCACTTGTACTACAAGAAAAGAGAACTTGGATTCTCTAAAAGTGTTCATTATAGAAAAGAAAGTTTCAATCAATGTCTATTAGGGAACACCAAAGCCTTCATTAATCCAGTCAAATGAAAGTCAAGTGGAGCCTAAACTAGCATCCTCACCTTATGCTCCCAAAAGGACTCCTAGGCACTTTCTATATTCAAAATTAATATTTAAGATATAAAGATAAGTGTTATTTAGTTTGGAGCAATGAAAGTTGTTCATTTTTTGAGGTGTAGAAGGTACGAAGGATAATTTTCCATTATGATAATCGTCGGAATTCCATGCGTTAAGCTTGGTGATAGATATTGACATGTATGTTGGTGGTGTTGAGCGATAGTCATTAATTTACCGCCATATTAGTTGTTGTCCTCAAAATTGCATATTTGACAATATTCAAGCTTTAAATTTACTAAATTGAGATTTTCCTAGCATCCGTTATTTTTCATCAATGTTTTTAGTGAGTTGAAAATATTTTTCTTATTTATTAATGCTCAGAACAGACACTGATTTCCTTGTTTACGTACTAATTTTCAACATATTTTGATAACTCAACAAAATATCTACTTTGGAGACTATACAACTGAGCCATTTTTTCCTCTTTAAATTATACCATCTCTCTTCATTTCTCCACCAAGTATTTTAAGCCACATGTCCTTAGCTTGTGACATTGAACTTAGTTTAGTGATGACTTTATGCATTACATCATCTATTTCAACCTTAGCCAATTAATGTCTTGATGATTCACTTGTTTTACCTGATCAAAAAGTCTTCTCTCAAAAAATCTCTCATTTGGCTACTCATATTAGGCTACTTGTATTCTTTGGATTGAAGCACCATTCCCATCATTGCACTTAAGGCTTTTAACTCAAAGTCATAATTATTTTAACCTTGGTTATTTGATCAAGCTAACCAAAGGTGGCCATGTGTGATATATTAATCACATCTTCTCTGATTCATACAACTTGTCTTTTTAACTCAAGTTTGATCTTCTAAATTCATCCCCTTTGGCCATATCATTGAATGGAGTTACATGATTATGACACTCACAACTTTTTACTTGAACGCCTTTTTAGCTCATAAATGTTCTGATGACTCATTTATGCATTTTACTTATCGAAGAAGCTCTCTCACTCTTTTCCCACTCAAAATATCTCCTTTTAGCCACTCTCATTAAGCCACTTGTAACTTTTGGATTAGAACATCCATCCCTCCCTTTTACACCTAGTGTTTTTAACTCAAGCATATCATTACTTTTAACCTTAGTTACTTAGGATGTGTTTGATAACGATTCTGTTGTGAGGAATAATTTTTCATCATAAATTATTTTTTTCTAATTCTATTTCCAAGAATAATTTATGAGAAAATGAATGTATTTAGTGACTGTCCAAAATTTCTATTCCCGGGATAGAAATGCTTTTGGTAGGATTCTTAAATTTCTATTCCCGGGATAGAAATTGCCAAACCAAACCCTATGTTTGCTCTAAATTACTTACGGAATCTCAAATTGTTTCTAAGAAAACTTCATTCAAATTGTATGTTTTAAGCAAAGTGCAAAAACTGACTTCTTAGCGCTTAGCTATTGCCTATAAGCTTACACCTGCTCTTACAAAGAAAAAAATATTCAACTGCTTGAATCAACCCTTTGCTTTCTTATGATTAGAGGGAAGCATCACTCCTAAATGCAACATTTATCAACTATAAGATACCACCTGACGCACTTGGGTACTTCCATCCGCTAATCAAGGCAAGTGTAGCAAAGGAAGCCAAAAAAACATGAGCGCCCCTACGCAAGCCTTATAAAAAGGCCCTTGACTATAGATAAGGCATCGGCGCTTTACTAATAACGTAGAAAGGGTTTCAACCAAAACCTACTCCTACCAAGTTTCTAATTTCAACTTTTAGGACTACTTAGGACTTATGATTTATATAAAAAAGAGCCCTCAGCCTCCTTTCTTGTTTAAGAGCCGCTCGCCTTTTTTAATCGAAGGAAGTGGGATAGTGGAGGTGATTTTGGCAAATCAATGCATGAGCTAAGGCTCCCATGTCCTATCGACCCTCTGAAAAAGGCAAGTCGTAAAATGGCTCATAGGGAGTTAGAAGCAAGCAAAGTCAAAGGCGGGTCAAACTCACATGAGCATAAGGGGAGACACATTCATGAAAAACGAGAAGCCGTGTCGTGGGGGATTGACCAACTATGAATAGATCTTACTTCGGGCTAAGAGTAGGAACATTTATTAGTCAGTATTATGGGTCCACTTGTTACAAAAGGAAAACATCCACATTCCAAAATATTCACATTAGTCCTCAGGCAAGCATCGAAAAGTGGACGAAAAGAGCCAATTTACCTTTACAATATTCCAAAATGTATGATGGCCCTATCCATTCATCTTTTTCTTTAAAAAATAAAAAATAAAGTTCTGCATTTTTTAGGGGCCTAAGGAACAAATAGGCACGGGGAAGAGGGACAGAGGGGCTACGAGCCCTCTCCCATTGTTGTTCTCGGACCACCCATCCCTTCCTTCCCCTTCACCTAACCTGGTGAGGCTGGATTACATAATATCTATAGAACAAAGTGAAGTGATAGGAAGAGAAGACTTATGGTGGGAGATCTCCATTCATCACACCTCCTTGACTTGTAAGGGGAAAAGGGAAGTGCGCTCTTGTGCACCAACTAAAGGAAGGAGTTTTGGAAGCTTACCAACAACTATCAACTCCTAACAAGTTGCTAGATCGAAGTAGGACATTCTCCATCCGCCCACCAACAATAGAGGGGGTTCAATTCCCATTATACGAATTTGGCAAAAAAGATTGATTCAACAATACATCATGCTTGCATTAAGATATAAAACTCGTTGTCAACTTTCAGGAATGTTCGGAAGAGAGAACTTACAATAATACAATATCGCATTCTCCGAAGATTGAGGACGAAGAACGGATTTATTAAGAGAAGACTTATTCGAGAGAAAATCTTAACAATTACATCAAATTACAAACTACACAAAAGTTGTCCCTTTTTTATGGGGATTTACCCATCATAGAGATGCACAAAGGAACAAAACAAACATCATATATGCTTTGTCCACTCAATTCGAAAACAAGATCAGACATTATTCCAATTCATCTCCATTTTCATGAAACTATTCCTCAAGCAAGGCAGCCGATAAATCATCGAAGGGTTTGTCTAAATAATAGTATGGTAAGCATTACTCATTTGAAAGTGTCCCACGGTGATCTAATATCTTTTCAAGAAAATGATGCCAAAATCCACAGTGAAGAAATAAGAAGATTTTTCTATATTGATATATCAGTTGATAAAGTCATAGGTAAATTCCTGCTGGCAATAATGTGGAGAAGATCGAATACATAACGGTTCCACCTACTCAAAATTAAAAGGGGATGCCACCTACTACTAAAATTCCGGTTTTTGAAACAATTGCATTTTTTGATTAATAGTTTGCCCGATGAAATCCATATATATCACCCCTAGATATAATTTGTGGTGGGCCTTTCAACTTGCAAGTGCGTGGTTGTTGATTATATCTTAATGCCATAAAAGATCGTGCATATGGGAAAGATGGGGTGATTGTTTAAAAAGTCCTAAATCTATTATACATAGTCATTTCAGTCCTAAACATTTCAATTGTGCCAATTTAATCTCAAACATTTTAACAATTTGCCAATTTAATCCTAGATCTTTCTTTGAGTCAATTAAGTCCTAAACCTTTTGAAGTTTTGCCAATTTAATCCTAAACCTATTATTTAAACAATTGGTTGAAAGGACTGCATTGGCAATCAAAAGTTTTAGTGCTAAATTGATAAATTATCGAAAGATTTAAGATTAAATTGACAAATCATCAAAAGTTTAGAATTAAAGTGGTATAATCGAAAGGTTTAGGAATGAATTGTTTTCGTACATTAAATTCTTGGACAATTTTCCCTAGAAAAGCTCCCTTAATTAAATGCTAGTGTTAAGCACGTGTTAGGGGGTGTGCAAAAGCGATTAAGTATGTAAGGTTGAAAAATAGATTGAGAGTTACCTTCGAAAAGAAGTTATTTTTAAAGTTGCCGAAGCGGGTGAGGATAGTTGTTTTTTAAGTGGAGCAAGTGAAGCTTAGGTGGTAGATGACATTTGATGTTAATTTTTATAAAGGGTAATTTCGAAATGAACAAAAAGTAAGATGAAATAGTGTTTTGTTTTCAAATATATAGAGTTTTATTCTTCATTTGCCCTACATAATATGCCCTAGTAGCCAAAATTGGTAGGCTCGTGTAAGCATGATAATAGTATATTATGTGACAGTAATATTAGACATATCGACATGTTATCTATAAATTATTAAATGTGCACGTTTTAGGGCATTTATATTGTTATTCATTTGCTATAAATAGAGATGCTCAATTTTTCACTTAGATAAGGGTTAAAAAAAAATTATTAGTGGTGATACCACATAAGTTGTCAAGATATAAGTAGGTACATGATACAATTCTATCTAAATTCCACTTAATTTAAAATTGATTTGAAAAAAGAAACAAGAGAGTAGTTCATAAGATTTAATTTTTAATTTATTGTTCGACAAATTTTTTTAATCTTACAATCAAACAAATTTAATTAATGAATAAGGAATAATGATCTCAAGTTTTAACTTGGTCGTTCAAAGGATAGAAACAATATGATATTTGTCTGAACATTTTGAACATTTAAGGATAAGGAAATCCAGATACACTGAAATAAAAACAAAATTAAAATTGTGAACAAATAAAAAAAAAAAAAAGTCTTCTTTTCAAATTTTTCTGTTATAGGCGTATTCACTTAAATTTGAGTTTAAAATTCCACGCCATATAACTAGACAAGTATCTTTATTTGGTATTCTCCGTAATCAATAATGGATAGCAACCTAAATAATACATAGGCAAATATTACTGACACTAAGGCTCAGTTTGTTATGTGTAAAATGTTTTCCAAGAAATCATTTTCCTGAAAAATGATTATTTTCGCAGTGTTTGGCTGAAACCTAAAAATGAAAAGAAAAATATTTTCAGTCGTTTGGAAAGGAAAATATTTTTTTTTCTAAACAGACGTGTATTATTCTTTGATGTTTGGTCTTGACGTAGCCTTTGCGGACTCGGTCCTACAAGTTGAGCCTAGCCCTGGGCTTGCATCCATTGAGGCCGAACGCCAGACTCTACGCCAGATTTCTTGTACCCTGCCCTGGATCCATCAAGCTAGAGCACGGAACACTATCGGGGTCCCGAGCCCGGCAACATTATAAAACTTTTTCAGAGAAAATCATTCATCTATTCAAACCCCATTCAATTGGAAGAAAGTTGGTCCGTGAGTGAATTGATTTGCAAAATGATGATGTTTATGCCCACACCAGCAAGCTACCCCACTAACCCCTAACACTTATCTCTCATCACTTCCCTCTACCCGAAGGTGCCCGCGGCCTTTGCAACCACTGATGCATCCAACCATCACCATCTCAATAAATTATCTCAATAATTTTGACCTCCCCATCGTCTCTGCCGACGCGGCCGGTCAAGACGATGGACAGCAACGTTATTCACGCGTGTCCTTAACAGGCACTTGCCCCATCTCTGTGAGACATGGTGGCGATGGGAGGTCGCCTCAGTGTCAAGCTCAACGCTTAGCGTAAGCCCCGTCTCATTGCCACCAACAAGGCTTGTCGTGGTGATGAGCTTTGGAGGATGATCTCAAAGCCTAACTAATTTACTTAGGGGTTAAGCAAGCTAGAAAATTAGACATGTGATATTCGGACAATAGTAATGTGCCAAAATCAACAGCTCAGATCGAATTTGTAATTAAGGCCTAATTAGGGGCATTTTCATAATTTCATAAAACTCGAGAGCATTTTCGCAAAATATGGAAAATTGGACGGCATGGGAGAGAAGTACACACGACGGGACACTGAGGGGTGGTCGATGTTCACCAAGAACCGACTGGAAGAGGGCCAAACTAGCCTTCTCCGCCAGTCGAATCGATCTAAACCGATTGGTCGGTTCAACCACCCTTTCAGTTTTTCGGTCCTTATCTTCCTAAATTTTATGCAATCTCAATGACTAAATTGAAAAGAAATTTTTGCCTAATTTGAGGGAAAATAGTCTAATTCGAAGAGAAATTATCCAATTTTGAAGAAATTAGGCCAATTAAACCATATAAATGCAATCCGATAATCTTCTATTGGCCTAATTACCTAATTAACATTAAAAAAAAAATATTAGAACCATGCCATGGATACACGTAACTGGATTTCTTAAGCTAAATTGGATAGTTTTATGTAATTTCTTGCTCAAAAATGCAAATTAATTGAAATTGAATTCAATTAAAATTACAAGGCACCTATTTAATTAATTGCCCATACTTAGGATGACTAATTTCATTCAAATTGACCTTGAATTTATAGCACGATTTTTATGCTAAAATTGAATCGAGGTTTAATAGTGAAATCGAACCTCAATTCTCGAAATTATACCTTAGTCTTAAATAGGTCAACTTGAATTTCATCAATCAGAGTTTATTAGCTTGGTTTTCTCATGTTCAAAAAGGCTAAATCCCTCAAATTAAGAATTTCCCGAATGAATTCCCCACAATTGGCCCCAAATTCGGACTTATCTCACAAAAACGAGTGGAATGGAAGTGTCCATTTACAAATCATGTAGAATCGATCTGAACCCCCCTAATCAAGGCTAAAAATGAAAATCCAGCACGCCCAATCTTGAAATTCATTGAATAAGTGAATGGATAATAATCTCTAAATCAAATGTCGTACAAGGAACTAAGCTTAATTATGACTAAAATAAAAGTAATTTTATTTTTGGCCAATTTTGAGCTTAAAATCAACAAATTTGAAATACAGGATTCTTAATCGATTTTCGCCAAATTTTTTATGCTAAAGTCAAATTGGGACTAAAAGGGATCTCATTGTGTGAAAAGTCAATTTTTGACTAAAGATTTGACTTTTAGTCAAATGATTAATCAAAAGTCAATCTGAAAGTTAACCGCTTGACTTTCTTGATTTTTATTGGAAATAACTAGGAAATCATCTAAAATTGACATTCTGGAAAAAAAAAATGAAATTAACAACTTTTGTCGAAAAAGGAGTTTCATCGTGATCGGAAACCCTAATCTCCAATTTCCTATCTTTATCGATGCGTCGACTAAAAATAAAGTGTCAACACCGATATTGTCATTTAAAAGCAGAGCTATTATTGCGCTTGGGTTTCAGTTTCCAACACATATGAATCCCTTACGATACATTTGAGCTATGCTATGACTTTATATTCTAATTTGTTGTTTCAAATTCTCTGATAACTCTCGCATCATTATTATAAAGATCAGCAGTTAATAAAGCAAGGGAGGATAATCCTTCGCGAGCAAGGATGACAGGTCTTTGATTTCGAGTTTATGCTTAGTCATAAATTGAACGCGCATAACCAATCCGGTCTCCGTTCTAGAGATTTTGTCGTCTTGTTGGGTCGAAAGTTCCTAGCTAACTTTAATGGACACCGTCTAGTTAAAAAGAGAAGGTCAAGGACATTCTTCTTTCTTCTCAAGATCCGCCAGCCCGGCAATGTCTGAACCTGAGGGAGCTTCTCTAAACAACCATATAGTCCTCTATTCCTCGAATTTCATCTTGATAATAAGGCATATCTATCACAGGCCTCCTCTATGTTTCAAATTTTTGGTGCAATTGTTTACCTCTAGTCAACTACAATGGTCTAGTTCATTGAAACTACTTAAGTAACATAGGTCTCCATTGACAAGAGGTGCACACCTTCTTTTCAAAGAAAACTCAATCAGAAGTGCAAAGTGTTTCTTCACTAAGAGGATAATTGTCCAAGAAGTCCTAAATTTACCGCACTTTTACTAATTCAGTCTTAAATCTTTCATTTTTGCCAATTGAGTTCTTTTCACATTTTGTCGATGCAATTCATTCAATCAATTTTGGTTGAAAATCACTTATGTGGACACCGGCCGTCTTATATGGCATGACTAGTATTGACGTGGGCAAAATTTGCTAATATGTTTTCAGTTTTTTTATTAATTTTTATATTTTATTGTCTTTTTTTCTTTTCTCTTTCATTTTTATCCATCAATAGCCAGGCCTTAGCAATGGCCAACAACAAGCCAAAGGCAACGACCGATGAGGGGCAACCTTGGGCGAGGCTCAACCTCGCCAAAGGCCGATGAGGGTTGGCCTCACTAGCTTGAAGCAAGGCTCAGTGAGGTCAAGCCTCAACTGAAGTTAGCAAGGGGCGACCTCGCCATGATCTAGCAAGGCAAACTCACCAGAGTGATGTGGACATCGAGCCATATGGAGGAGGAGGTGCTAAGGACCCATTGTCTATTCCTACTAGTTCGATCACTCGAGCGCGGGCCAAGCAATTTAGGCAAGTTGTTGGCAATTTAGGCAAGCTGTTGGCGTCATGGTTCGTGATCTTCAACGTGGAGATGACCTTGGATCAAATCTTGAATAATCTTGGAAATCTTGGCGCAATTTGATTATATGGACACCAAATATTTGACCAAGTCAAATATATATATGTCGACACCTAAATTTTTGCCCAAAAATCATTTGCAAAAAAAAAATGGGAACTTGTTTTTCCACAAAAATATTTCAAGTTAAATTCTTGCATATAGGTTATCTAGGCATTTAATATGGTGTTTTAAATGGAAGATGTTTTTACTTTAAAAAACAAAAATTGAAAATATATAATAAAAAAATAAAAAATAAAATAAAAAAAGAAAAAAAAAGTTGGGGCCAATGATCTAAAGGTGACTAGCCAAGCCCAAGAGGTCAGATTGGAATTAAAATGGCAAATTGGGGCCAAATTGCAATTTCCAAAAAGTTGAGGGACCAATTCGCAAATTTTGCAAAATTTTGCCCAAACCCTTAAATCATCATCTTGGTCACCAATTAAGTTGAAATTGAACTTGGGCCAACTCGAATCAATCAAATCCGGCGAAAAGGACCAAATTTGCATTGAAATTGGTATTTTCGGCTAAGAAAATGGCCAACTTTGAGAGACTTTCTTGCAATATTGAGTGAGTAAAATTATGAAATCTAGCCAAGATCTTAAACTACTATATATGAGCTTGCTAATTGATCAAAAATCGCAACCAAATTCATGGATTAAAGCACTCAAACGAGCTACCAAAACCTAGTCCACGAATTGGTCTCATTTCGGAGTTTCTGAGTAAGCAACTTGGTGGCCCCACCATATCCCACTCAGCCGCCCATCCAGCTTGATCTTTGCACGTGATTGAAGACCATAATGAGTAGTGCCAGTGGACGGAAATTGGCCAGGGATAAGCTGCTGAATGCACGGGAAAGTCGCAGCAAAATCCGCACACTCAACAGCTGCAAAATTTTAAAATTTTGGCTAAGTCAGAAAGTGGGTAGACTGCTCAGTTGGTGGGCTTGGCAGGAGGGCAAAAAAGCCGATCACGTGATTGCCTAATGCAGTGGATAAGATCTATGAAGCAGGCTCGTTTGAGGGATAAGAGGGAGAAGACAAGAAACACGACGGGGGGCTCACAATCGTACCCAAAAAACACCCTCAGAAGCAACTCCAAAAAAGCCAAACCCAGAAATTCCAGACCGACCTTGAGAGAGAAAAATGAAAGTTTCAATCACCTGCGGCCAAAATTAGCCAAAACCTTCAACTAAAAAGTGAAACTTCACTCAAAGGGCTTTCCATCCATAGGTCGCACGTCCCAAATGGAGTTCAGGAAGGTCTCCTAAAGTCCCCCGAAAACCACCCTCTTGGCGGGCCAAGAAATTCCGAAAATTTTTCTAAGTGTTGAGCTCGGTTGGTCACGAGTGAGGAAAAACGAGTGTTTTTGAGAAACGTGAGAGACAAATGAGGAAAGCCATGAATTGCAGACCAAACTAGTATACATATAGCTTGGGTTGATTTTAACTTGCCAACAAATGAGGTTTGGAAGTCTAATTTTGGAAGCCAACGAAAACCTTCGTTGTCACTTTTTCTTCTGCAGATCTCACTTTCAGTTTGAAGGAACCAACTTCTACGTGCTCCCAGAGGACAATTTCTTGGTTTCCTTGGCCAAGAGTCACTTGAAAGGGAAACTAGGAAGCAAGATTACATATGGGCCGAGATTGAAGACCACGAACATGGCCCGAAGAAGCCATTTTGAGGTGTTTTGATGCAAGCTAAGTGTTCGATGAAATGTTCAAATCGAGTTTCGGTTTTGAAACGGTCGATTTGAGCTTGGTTCTTGTTATATTCATGTACTAGGCAGTCTCATATTAGTGTAAATTGGCATATATTGGTTTAGGGAATTTTTTTTTAATAAAAATTTTAAAAAAATGAAAAAAAATGAAAATTTCAAAAAATTGTAAAATTGATGGATGGTATCAAGTTATGATAGAAATGCATCTAGGAAATTTTCCCAATTTTAAAAGGTCATTTTCTTAATTTAATGATATTTTGGTATTTTATAACAATTTTTGTAAATAATCTATTTTGCGTAGATTAAAATTAATTATAGTAATTTCAATCATCTAGAGTAATATCATGCATATTTAAATTCTCATTTTTGCTCATGGGGGTCCTGTCCCGGGGCGTGATAACAAGGCCATGTAATATTATTTGCCCGACTTGTATCGGTTCTTTCCTTTCCGCATTATTTTCAAGTCATTTCAATTTATTGGATGTTATTTACCGCACCGCTTTTCAATCATTCGAGTGTAAATTTATTTTTTCTAAATTATGTTAGGATTAGTCTAGAGATAAATAAATAAATAAATAAATAAAAACCTACAAAAACATTTGCATGGACAATTAGCGGTTTTATAAAGATTATAATTGGTAATCAAGATTGTGTGGCCATTTAGATGAACAACCTTCCAAGTTAGTGGTACCGCAAGGGCGCTAATAGAAACATTGGCATAAACAAGCCCCTGTTCCTAGAAATCTCTGGTTGCGTAGGAATCGAGACAACACTCCCGTGTCTTGATTGGTTTCTAGCCGACCCCAAGACTAGTAGCGACTCCTAGAAATATTTAAGTTGTTAAGAACTAAAAAAACAAAATTCAACGTCGCGCGAGGTATGGGCTTGGGAGAGCCCGCGCCTAATTTAGGGCCATTGGCCCGCCTCTTTAGGCAAATACCCCTAAACCTTCTTCCTTTTTCCCCGGACGGAAAATACGAGGTCGTGACAATATATATATCTTCTTGTTTAGGAATATTCTAGAATATGACGCATTATATTTCTAGGGTTGGTTTTAGGGTTTGTGTGGCAGCTAGAAGACCTATATATAAGACTGACTGAATTTCTTTGGGGACGGATATATTTTACTTAGAGAAATAATTGAGAGATTCTCTTTCACTGTTCTTTTAAGGACTTGACCTAATCAAGATTCCCTTGTGACGGTCGATTTGACTTATCGAGCGAGATAGCGAATTCTTTCGCTCGTGGCGTCTATAGCGTTGGTTGGTTGACACGTGTTCATCAACAGGTCACGTTCATACCGAGGTTGCCAATCACAAGTTTGATTGGAGGTCGAGGTTTGCAATTCGCACCATCTAGGCCTTCGTAGAACGATCCTTCCGCAGCGATTCACATCACAGAGGCCCATGAGGGCTGACCTCCTCGACCTCGGGCAAGGCCAAACCTTGCCAGCCTCTAGCGAGGCTAAACATTAGCGGATCTAGCTAGGGCTAGGCTCGACCTCGCCCTATCTAGCGAGAGCGACCCTTGCCAGTCATTATCTTTGGCTAGTCATTGGCCATTGCCAAGGCCCGATGATTGGCAAATAATTAAAAGTATATATATGATAAAAATTAGAAAAAATAAAAAATTAGCGACGTCAGCACCAATTATCCTACATCAGCCATTCTTGTAGAATGGTCGTTGTTCATATCAGCAATTTTGACTCAAATAGATTTATTGACATATTGTCAAAAAATATAGGATTTAATTTGCAAAATTGAAAAATTTAGAACTAAATTGGTAAAAGTATAATAGGCTTATGATTTTTTGAACAATTTTCCCTACGTTATAGAAAGGCAAGACCAAATGTGTTTTATTTCCTTCATATGAGGGGGAGGACCTTGGTGCACCATCTTTCTTTCTATCATCACAAATGTAATAATGGAGATTCCAATTTCCTTAAAAATGGACAAACATGGCAATTTGCTTTGAGATATCAACCAGAACTTTCGTGAAATAAATCGGTGGACGTAATTGGCGGTGCCATGCGAACTTCTTTACATGGCAACTACGATTCTGACCCGATATTAAGCATTGTCTCCACTACGCTCAGAAAATCTTCAATTATGTACTTTCTTTCTAAATTTTGGCTATTATTAGCAGAAAAAATAAAGGATAAGCATAAAGTTATAATGAAAGGCAGAAACCCATTTGAAAGGCAATGTCAATTCCTTCAATAGTTGCTGGAGAGGAGGAGAGAGATGATCAACAAAAAGTCCCTCACATCTGTCATTATATAATTTGGTAGGTTCATGATGTTTACGTTATGATAACTCAATACTTAGCAATCACAACACGGACCACATGCCCGATTTTGGGCTCATGCCTTACTCGGTCCATGATATTAACAGGGTATTTCATAATCTTGGGATTTTACCAATCTAAATGATCAAAAGTGAGCATTCTCATCACCAAGACAAACAAAAGGAAGAAAGCTTCAACCTTACACGTCAAACAAAATGAGCATATTGTGTGTATTTCAAGAATGATGTTAAATGCATTTTAGGGGCGACTTGGTTTCAAGTTAGACCTACTGAACCAAAGCACGCAACTAGACTGGGTACTATCATTCTGAAACTGCAACAGAAGTAACACTCCGCGTTTATCTTGCCGGTTTTGCCATTTAAAAGTAGAGCTACTATCCTGCTTGAACTTCATCTTCCACCGTAGATGAATCTTATACAGTGAGGATTAGTTGTGCTTTGACTTTATGTTCTAATTCTTTTTGGAAGTTCTCTGATAATGATCAAATCATAAAAGTCAAGAATAGCAGTGAGATAAAACAGGGGGCACGATGCTTCGCGAGCAAGGACGAAAGGTCAAGTAATGTCATTGATTTTACGTTTATGCTTTAGTCGTAGGTAAGTTGACATATAGACATTCAATGAACATGTATTTGCGAGAGATTTTGTTGTCGTGTCGTGTCGAAAGCTCAACTAACTTTAAAGGACATCATCTAGTCAAAAAGAGAAGGTCAAGGACGATAATCTTTCTTCTGTAGATCCACCTGCCCAGCGATACTTAACCTGGAAGCTTCTCCTTCCGAATGGCAATCGCAACTGGATCTTCTCTGGACAACCACATCGGCCTCCATTTCTCCATCTTGATCCGTATAACAAGGCATATCAATTTCAGGCCCATATAGGTGTAGTTCATTGAACCTACTAGAGTAGTATAGAGTTGCATTGACAAGAGGTGTACCCATCTTTTCAAAGCAAAACTCAATCGGAAGTGCAAATGTTTCTTCACTGGAATACACACTTACAAAAAGGCGTGACCAAATATGTGTTATTTCCTTCATACGAGGGTAGAATCTTCAATTGGATCTATCGATGGCCCATAAGAGCCATGGAAAATTGACCTAGTGAATTGGTCATGCTCTTCTCATCGAACTAAGTCGGGGTAAACCCGTTGCACATGTAAATGTGAGTGAACATCCAGAAGTAATATCATAGCTATTGATTTTCATAAAATTAAAATTTGGCACTATGATTGGCCAAAAAGACCCTAAAAGGATTGTTTTTTTTTCCTCATTTTCCTATTATAACAACCTAATCTGACAAAGGCGGGGAGATCGCTAGGGCCAGAGGACCTGGACGATGAGCAATTCCTGATAGACTTCCAAGATGGCGAATGGGATGGAAATACACCAAACTATGCATCAAGGGGAGAGCAATTATGAGATTTGGTCCATATCGAGCCTCACAATTTTGTCTTTTGATATACAGGTGGACACTTCCCAAAAAAAAAACATCCATCATGACCGTACTCTCACCTGAACACACTTAACTTTGGAGTTCCAAAGCTAAGTTTTTCCTTTACGTCAACAAGTGCCTCCATAAGTTAATTCCACACACACACACATTTGCATATTCAATGCACAATTTGGTTAATTCCTACCCAATTCGCCATATTAAAAACTTGTTAGGAACTGCTCCTTGTTCAGGCCCCTAGTCGGACCAAGTCACTACATCTATACCCTTTATCACATACACTCTTAATACAGCAAATCCATCCCTGGCCCTTCTCACGAGGAGTTTAGGAAACGAAGGTAGACTAATGGTGGATTGGGCCAAATTGCACCAAGGGCTCCTACAACTAGTCACTTGACAGCTAACCATAGGAGACTTCAGAGTCTTTGGTGGACCGTGCACCTCATGGCAGTCCATTGCTTCCAAAGAGGAGTACAGCACGATGACAAGACCCCCCGGCTCATGATTCTTGAGCCCAAGTCACCACAACCGGAGTTTTTCTGCTTGTCTAGAGGAACAACCATACTTTTATCGCGTTAAGTGTTGATGTTGCTCAGGAATCAGGAGCTTGACATACTCAACACTAGTTTAGGGAATCTTATCAAAAGATAGTCATCAAGTGATATCATTGAACTGCGAAAGTCTCGTGCATGGCATTATGTCCACCTCCTTGGATTGCACAAAAGCAAGTCCCCCCTTCTTGGAATCAGGGGATTTCCAATGAACTACTCCTCTTCTAGGCCCAAACCAAGAAGTGATTACTAGCTATAATTAGTGGCGGGATTATGCGATAAGATCTTTGGATTTAATGGGTTCTTGTGGGCTTGAACGCATAAAAGAAGGGAAACCGATATGCACAACATTGGGGCCCCATTCTCTCTAGTATCATAAACGTCACTAATATAATGTAGGACTCTTTCACATTTACTCCTTTTTGTTTCATGAAAATTAAGTGGTTTAAAAATATTTACCAAAAAAGGATCCCTTATATTGCTTTGAAAAATGAATGAACGAAAGATAATTCTGTACATGAAAATGTTTAAACATAAATTACTATTGATAATTAAAAATATTTTATATGAAATAATTATTTCAAGTGCTTTAGTCGATCAATTTGAGGAAAATATTTTTCAAACCATTCATTTTCTACTAAATAAATGGAGCCTTACTTCTCTTTCAACCTTTTGAAATTGACTAACATGGCATTTAACTTTGAGATATCAACCAGTATTTCCATGAAAGAAGTCGGTGATCAATACTTTAAGCAATGTGCGGTGCCTAACCTCTTTAAGATGGGGAAAATTGTCCAAAAAGTCATAAACCTATTGTATTCTTGTCATTTCAATCCTAAACATTTCAATTTTGTCAATTCAATTATAAATTTTTTTACACTTTTTCAATTAAATCCATCTGACCAATCTTGGCCTAAATTTGCTAACAAAGACATTAGTCGCCCTACATGGTGCAACTGGTGCTGACGTAGACAATTTTAACAATATTTTATTTTTTAAAAAAAAATTATCCTTTTTTTTCTTTTTTTCTTTTTTTCTTTCTTTTTCCCTTTCTTCTTCCTTTTGCTAGTAGTCAGTCACCAAGCATGACTGGGCGAGCTAGCCTTCCCCCCAACAAGCGAGGCCCAACCAAGCAAGGGAAGCCCTCGCCCTCTCTCGATCGCACCTATCCTATTCTGGGAGAGGGCTGCCCAAGCAAGCCTAGCTAGCTTGGCCATGGCTAGTGGCCAGCCCTCAACAAAAGAAAGAAGAAACAAAAATGAAAAAAATCAGAAAAACAATAAAAAATTAAAAAATTATTAAAAATCGTCCACGTTAGCAACATCCATCCTTTGTGACACCGTTAGCCTCCACGTCAACGATTTCCGATCAAAGTTGGCTGGATGAACTCAATTAGTAAAATGCGGAAAGATCTAGGACTGAATTAGCAAAAATGCAATAAATTTATGATTGTTTGGACAACTTTACCCGGTACAATTCCAACCAAGCATCAATTTTTTGTCCCGTATGATAATTTTAACTAGTGTTTGAATAAATCCCAATCATGGATTTATGGGGAAAAAAAGTATAACTTTTAAGATTTTTTGAGACATCAAATGGAATGCCGTATGGAATAGAAATTTTCACCCGCTATTGATTATCTTCCGCATATTGTATGATTCTCAATTATGACCCTCATTTCTTTTAAATCTTATCAATTAACAGAGAATAGAAGCACAAAAAGCTAAAATAAAAAGCAGACACTCATCGGACCAGCCTCACGAAATGTGTCTTTTAGCAGTATAGTTGTGCGCATAGAGAGAGAGAGAGAGAGAAGTAATTAGTCCTTCGCAAAACATTATGTATTGTAACTATAGTATTACATCGTTCATAACATTGATACCACAATAAAATATTTAAGTTATACAATATCATAACTCATATTTAGGAAACCGTAATTTGGAAATCATAGAATCTACAATAAAAATAAGGAAGAGAGCTCATCATCATGAGCAATGTCGTTACTGAAATTTTGCCATTAAGGATGAACAAAATTTCTCACAAAATGTGACAAGAGCGACATAACAAACTTCTCTAAAGTCCGAGACACATCTAATGAGAATCTTGACCACATATGAGGTAGCCAAGACCCTTGTCAATCCACACATAGAAGAAGGACACTTTCTTGTTGCACATTATGCGAACTTGAAGAATAGCAAACGCAGTAGGGGGCTATTTGCTTTAAAGTTAGGCCTGCCAAATCATAGCGGTTGCAAATAGATCAGTCACGATCATTCACTCAAAGTTCCACTTTGCATTTGTCTTGTGGATATCGCCAAATGGAGAGCTATTATTTTGCTTGAGTTTCACTTTCCATCATGCATGAGTCCTTTAAAGTGAGGATGAGTCGTGCGCTATGACTTTACGTGCTAAAGGTGCCTTCGTGGGGGAGTCGTCTTTATTTTTATTTTATTTTTTTGGCGGGACCGCGGGACCATTGCCTGCCTCACATATGAGGTCGGCACGTCGGTCACGCATGTGGAGGGTGGGAGAGACGTGGTGGTGAGGTCCGTCGGACTGAGCAAGTCTCTCCGACGTGAATTTAAAATAAAATAAGGTCGTGGCCGTCATTGTCGAGCTTTGTTACTGAGGCTGCGCGGCTTGCTAGCTTGTTGCAAAGGATCGCGGCTGGTCACGACCCTCGGCGGCTCAAGGCTAACCTCACACGACCTCAGCAACCGCAATCCGCCTGGTTCAGCTGCGCTCGCATAGCCTTGCAGACCCAAGCCGTGGACCCTCTGGCTGCAGACGAAGACAGGATGAGGGAAGAGGGCCACGAGCAACAGGTGAGGAGGCGAGGGTGACGCCGTCGGCTTCACGGTTGAACCATGGCATTACCCTGGGTGGCTCTTGATCGTTGATGTGCCGTGTTGCTGTGCGATTGAGGATGGTTTTTGCAATCTATCTATTTTTCTTAAAGTGAAGTTCCATTATGAGACAATCGAGGCCAACTATGTTATGAGATTAAGGGGAATAAGACTTCGCGAGCAAGGATCACAGATTATGCAAAATTATTGATTTTCGCCTCTACCAACATGCTTGGGAAATTTTCAAAATTTCATCCCGACAAGCGTATGTATCTCGCATGATTATGCTTAGCTTTCAATTGAACAGACATAACCAATTTGTGTCGAAAGCTCCTGGCTAGCTCTAATCAACATCACTTAGTTAAAATGACAAGGTCGAGGACATCATCATTCTTCTCTAGATCCACCCGCCCCACCAGCCGACACCGGAAGCTTCTCTTTCTGAATGGCGCATCGCAATTGGATCTTCTTTGAACAACCGTCTAGTTTTCTGCTTTCTCCATTTCAATCTTTATTTTCTTGGTAGGTCTAGCACAAAGCCCAATCTACTTTTCGTGCTCTGAGTGGCCGAAAAGACCGCTTTTCAAGCTTATAAATACGTGGCTAAAGATGTCATAATAATATAAATTTTCACGGACGAGAGGCGCGTATTACAATCATTTCAAGACAAAACTCGTTGGGAATTTCTGAAAACATTCTCTTCACTTGAAGACACACGACTTGATATCATGTGACTTATCTCCATTAGGTCTTGTCAATGCTCCATGACGTGCGCAATACAAAAGCCGAAGGAAAAACCCTAATCTCATCTTTTGAAAATCCTTTCACAAAGAAACATAAAATTTTAATAGTTCGCTCGACATATTCATTCACGGAATGAATGGCGATGGGGGCAAGCAAAAGACGTGAAAAGGACTAAAGTTTTATTGGAACAAAGAAATCGACAAGTGACTAGTCATGCGTTGAACAATTATTTGATCACACATACCACGCTATACCAGACCACCAACCTTATCAAGCTTTCTATACCCACAAAGATAATGACCCCAGGATAGCCCTCAAAAATTGACTTATGCATCTATCACTGACTTATTAGGTTTGATAATCGACGTGAGAAATTTCAACTCGATCACATGACGATGCATCCAGTGGCATTTTCTTCACTAAAGTACTCACATCGGCTTCCGCAATAAGGCCTGCTCCCACCTTCACACTCGTAAGCCGGCCTTTCGCATCCATCAGAGCACATCATCGACCTTTCTTGCTCTTGACAGTAACACGGTCCCCCACCACGCCCTTCATAACATGGACACCAGCACACCCCCACCATCGGATACATCGACATCGGCGGGTAGCCTGGCACTGGCTGTGGCGCCTTCGGAGGGGGTGGTGCTGGGGCCGGCTGCGGGGGTGGTGCTGGAGCCGGAGCCGGAGCCAGAACCGGAGTCGGAGCCGGAGCCGGAGCAGGAGCCGGAGGGGGGGCCGGTTTGGCATCCTTGGGTTTCTCGACCTTCTTCTCCTCCTTGGGCTTCTCCGGCTCCTTGGGTTTCTCGACCTTCTTCTCCTCCTTGGGCTTCTCCGGCTCTTTGGGTTTCTCGACCTTCTTCTCCTCCTTGGGCTTCTCCGGCTCTTTGGGTTTATCGGGCTTCTTCTCCTGCTTCATCTCGGGCAGGATCTCGACGCCCAGCACCGTGTCGCCACCCTTGCAGATGATCTTGTCCCGGATCTTCTCCGGACTGCAGCACAACACGGTGATGAACACCGCGTTCTGCTTCTCATCGTATATGTTGTCCCGGATTTCTCTTGTTCACAAATCCATTCATAGCGAACTCAGTCGAATAAAACCCACAGAATGCAATAGCAATCGCTCATAAAGAAATGACAACAACTTGAAACCTAAAACCAGGGGAAAATAAAGAAAAAACAGAGAGAGAGAGAGAGAGAGAGAGAGAGAGAGAGACTAACGGGGAAATTTACAAAGGATTTTCTTGATCTTCTTGCGGCAGCGCTCGCACTGCAGATCCACCTTTACCGCCATTCTGGTCATCACCTGTAACAATCAAAAAACAACCCAAAAAACTGATAAAGCCACCACAAATCGTCTGCAGAGCAAGCAACCGGTGGAGAAATGCGAAGCAGAGAAAACGAGCAAGATCGGACCCGGCAAAAGATTAACC
The DNA here is from genome assembly GCA_007663325.1 of Eucalyptus pauciflora. Lineage (NCBI taxonomy): Eukaryota > Viridiplantae > Streptophyta > Magnoliopsida > Myrtales > Myrtaceae > Eucalyptus > Eucalyptus pauciflora. The sequence continues at coordinate 1,067,634 of VMYD01000019.1, forward strand.
AGAGATCAGAGAGATGAAGGGAAGGGAAACAGAAGGAGGGGCCGACCTTCTCCGCCATGGCTGCGGGGGAAGACGAGATCTGGGAGAGCTCTAGAACGAGTGAATGGGAGTGGCGATGACGATGATGGAGCGTTAGTGATAGATGAACGTGAGTGATAGAGAACGAGAACAGCCTGGGGAAGAAAGCGAAAGGTCCCTATAAATAAAAATCTAGCTCATCTCCTCATCAAATTTCTCGAGAAAAATAAGGAATGATGTGATGCGGAATCAATCGCGGTGCAAGAAGTGTTTGGACATATTCATATTTCAGGTCTTTCGTCGGAACGCGAGCGATTTAATCTAGGAGAACGAGTTTATGCACGTACGTCTCGAAGAAAAATAGGTACATTTTTGTGCAATTTTTTATGTTGAAGACCAATCGCATGGAGACACGTGGACGACACTGAATTTCATGCGCTAGTGATGTGGGGGGGTCCAATTCCGTGGATTATATCATTACTCAAATCGAATCATCTCGAACTTTGGTGAAAATTTGTTAACCTATAGTACGTGTGTTTTGACATTTTGTAATGTTTTTCTTTTTCCAACAACGTCATATTAACAACGGGCTTGGGCCGGGTGGGGTCATCTATCTTGACTTGTATCAAAGCCGGGTGGAAACGCCGAGTCTCGCATCGCTTAGGTGCGGGTTGTTAAGCCGTGATTGATAAGTCTCGAGCAACCTTAATTTAGTATGACGCGTTTTCAAATTGTGCAAGCACAAATAAATAGTGATTAGAGCAGAAAACATTGAGCCGATAGCAAGCTCGAGCATGCCCACCAAACGGGGGAGGATTTCATTATGAACATTCGATCACCATTTCAGAGCATTAGTGAGGTCAAGAGCATATTGAGGGCGTATTTATTTCATAGAAAATGTAAAATTTGAAAAAAAATATTTTCCTAAAAATAATCGATTATACCGCTTAAAAATTATCAATCAATGAAAATACTTTTTAATTGCTAAATATATTCTCAAACAATGAAAAAAAATTCTTTCATCAGTTTTGTAAATCAAAATAACGAATCTTTGTTTACATATTCGTTATTTTGAAAATCAATCATGAGACAAACAAAGCATGGAGTCAGGGTTCTTTCATGTACTCCAAATTTAATCGAGTAAATTTGGGGGTTTTGCACAAAATATGGGGTTTAATACCAAAATCTGAACACACAAGCTCGTGACCATATATTATAATTTATAAACCAAAAAATAGAGATAAAGCAAACTCCAGAAGCAGACAAAATATGGCCAGGTGGGGTCGGATCAGGTCCGATCTTCGATGGCCTGACCCGACCCGATTGGAGGTCGACATCATGCATGGTATTGAGCACCTCAAATCCGTCGTCCCTTTTTGAATGCCACGTTCAGGATTTGAATATTCGTCCTTTTTGTCCGATCTGATTGCCGACTTCTTAATCCTCCGCTTGCGTCCGCACGTGCTGGCCTTGAATCATCTTTCTTGATCGGTACATCTCACCGAACGCCACATTTGAAATTAAAGTCTCCCAACTTAGGGCAATAAATCCATTTAATTTGATCTTTCCTTTTTGTCACTAGTGTCACGCATTTGCTTCTAATGCAATTCTTCAAATGAATATCGTATAAACAATATTCGTGTAAGACCCACAAAGATCAAGATATTGTATCGTAATTGATTTTGTCTATCATGTCAATTATAATATGGATAAATCTAGGGGCATATACCAAGTGGGAAAATTATCTAATTAATCATAGATTTATTGTACAAATATCAATTTAGTTTTAAATCTTTCAATTTTATTGATATAATTCTAAATCTTTAAGCAAAATTTCAATAAAGTCATTTCGGTCAATTGCTACTAAGAATCACTGATATGCATCCAGTCATGGTCAGTCGTCTTATGTAGCATGCTAACGTGGACAACTTGTGAATTGCCGTGTTAGCGATTTTTGGACAGTAAATGGATGGTAAATGCCTAAGCTTCTAGCCCAATGAGCTAATATTATTGAACCAAAACAATGCAACAAGAACTGAAAGTAAAAACAAATAAAACGGTTGATCAACAAGACAAGTAAGCCTCCAGGATTATACAAGTGCTTGACCAGCCCATGCAAAAAAATTAGTTAACATATGCCAGATTTCGCCAAATATACAAACGGAACATATCCACACATGCCCTCTAATTATATCTTCCAAATCGGACACACTAACAATCCATCCTTCTACTCCAAAAGGAGATTAAAATTTTGCATAAAGGTTTAAAACTAAATTGGAAAAAAAAAATTAGAATCGAATTGACATTTATATAACATGTTTATAAATGATTGGGTAATTATTTCAATATCAAGTCCAGTTCAATATGAGAACAATACAAGGCTAATTTGAGGGAGAATTAGTTCGGTTTCCAGTTCTACGAATTTAGAATCGGGCTAGGTACAATAGGATTCCTAATTCTGAGATAAGAATCATCGGTTCTACTCAAATATTAATTCACATCGATTCCATATCGGGTCAATCAATTTGGTTCTTGATTCTCAATTGAAGTCGATCAACCATGAAATCCGTCACCCTAGGTAGCTCAGAGATCATCTTTCATTTTACAGTGACTTAGGGTGCGTTTGGTAACACTTCTGTTCCAAAAGTGTTCTAGGAAACAGAAATAGAAAAAAGTGTTTCTGTTCCGGGGAACAATTTTTGAACAAAAAAACGCGTTTGGTAAACTTGTTCCGGGAATAAAAAATGAACAGAAACACGTTTGGTAAATTTGTATTCTTTTTTTATTTCTTTTAGTTTTTTAATATTTTTATTTTCTTTTTCCTTTTTTTTTTCTTTTTTTCTTCTTTTGGCGATTAAGCCGGCCTACGTATCGGCGGCCGGCCGACAGCGAGGCGACCTGCGCCTATACTTGGCCAGGCTTCATATGGTTAGGCGAGGGCTACGACCTCGCCCAACAGGCTAGGCGAGCTCGGGCTCGCCGGTCAACGAGCGAGCTCGCTTGAGCTCCGCCAAGCGAACTTTCGACCTACTTTCAACCATCACCGGCCGGCGCCCGGCGGAGGTTGCCGAGGCTTCGGCCTCGCCGATTGGTAGGCGAGCTTCGCCCGGTCACGGCTGACTCGAGCTACCGACCTCGCCTGTTTGAGCGACTCGAGCTTCGCCGGTCAGAAACCCGGCTTCTCGGCTCAAGCGAGCCAAACCTCGCCGGGGGCGGCGCTCGACCTGCGCTGAGGCGGCGGCATGCCCCGGCAAAGTCGCGAGCCATGGCCAAGGCCGGTGACCGACCAAAGAGAAAAGAGAAAGAAAAAAAAAAGAGGAGAGAGAAAATATGTTTTTAATTTTTGTTCCAGAAACAATAAACAAGTTTTTCTTGTTGCTCGTTTCTGTTCCAAAAGTGTTCCCGGGAACAAAAAAATATATTTGGAACAAAAACGCAAACAAACGCGTTTCTGTTCTTTTTTTGTTCCTTGGAACAAAAAAACACAAAATCTGTTTAAAAACAAAAAACAGAAACATTAACAAACACCCCCTTATTTGATTATCGAAACCCTAAATTTGAGTTGGAGTTCTTCAAAAGATTATTTAGGAGAGAGAAAAGAAAACTTAGAAGAGAAGTAGATGCTCGGATACGTAGTTTTGTCAGGAGTAATTATGGGCCGTGCACCCCCACATGGCGACCGTCCACGTGTCCCCATACCTCGTGCTACGCGTCTTGGATCAACACCCCTCTTTGACTCCTCTTAATTGTTGCCCTAAGCTTTTTGAGTGTCGGCAAGCAAAATCAATAATTAATTAATTAATTTTTTTTTCAATTTTTTTTCAGTGATTTGAGGAAAGAGTGGACAACTGAATTATTAGAGGCCTGATCTCCTTTACGTGTACCTTTTTTTTTTCTTTGGGTGTCTAGGAAAGTAGAAAGCTTTTACACTTTTTTGTTTTGTCAAAAGCTTTGACGCTTCTGGATTGTACATACTAGGGCTTCAAAAAGTTTCTCGTGATATGAATAAATTCAAACTAATATAGATGCTTGAAAATGCTTGAAATGGAGTTATGATTACGTGGGCAGTATTCATAGTCTCTTTTTATTACATGCATATGATCATGCAGAAGCTCATAATTGTGAATCTAGGCTACTTTGTAAAACTCATCTTTATGACCTAATGAATACTACTAACATTTGAAGTAGAAAATTCCCATGATATGACGAAAGGGTGTCAAAAGGGGATTGCCTGAGCGGAACCAATTCAGGAAATATATATATTTATTATGAATCTTTTCAAGTTGGGTAATAAGTAAAATAACGGTTTCTGACCATTTGGTTCTATCACGAAACACATTAATGAACTCATTTCCAAACCAAAACAATCGGAGTAAGCAATGTTTACTAAACATTAAACACATTTATAAAATTCTTTAAAGCACCGGTTTAGTGGTTTTTAGTTCACACGAGATGGACGAGAGAGGACCACAAACGTGGCTGAGGAAATTTGTAGCTTAGGGTTGTCGGCAAGTCGGTTTGGGTCCTAATCAATTTCCAATCCAACCCAACCAACATGTGAAGGGTATAAATTTTTTTAGATCTGACCTCGAAAGAACCCGAATCGGAAAAAAAAAAAAAAACAAAAACATTCATTTTATATTGGGCTCATTATCTTGTTGCATTAATTTTTCTCCTTTTTTTTTTCTTTAGGAGCAATACTGAAATAGTTTTTTTTTGTTTTTTTTCATGTCCTACACATTGTCAATCATATTCTTTGTCCAGGTGTAATGGCATTAATCGCTAATCAAGACACGTGATTAGACATCGGATTGAACTTAAGAGAGTGCAATCATGGCGGGTTCTCTCACCTTTGATTAAAGTCATCGACCTAAAGGCCGCCATCGACAACGACCTAACGATGTTGAAATCCTCATCATCATATTAATTTCAAGAATCCATGCCACGACGCAAGTGGCCTCCTTGGATCCGTGTGAATTCTAGATGGTGCCGTGGACAAAATAGGCACTAGTCCGAGCGAAACGGTGGGCTGCGAAGGAGGACGATGCTTATGCAAATGGTGAAGTCATTAGTACGAATGGATAAGGAGAGTGGGCCTCCTCCTATGATTCTTGGCTTGGTTTGTTTGAAGAAGGAATAAAAGTTGGTTCACACCCGATTTGCCCTCAAATTTGGCTCAACTCAAACTTAGGGTTAGGCCAAGATTTGCCCTCCTAATATATAAATACACGCATATAATTAGGAAAAATTATGAAAAAAAAGTCCAAAACCAATCGTACAGATACCAACCCTTAAACCTTTTAATTTTGCCCAATTTATTTTTAAACTTTTTGAAAATTTATCAATATAGTTATTCCAAGCAATTTTTTACTTGTAATAGCCGACATGGACACCGACTGGCTGTCCTACGTAGCACAATTGACGTTGGCATGGATATTATTTGTAATTCTTTTATAAATTTTTTGAATATTTTTATAAATTTTTTATTCTTTTCTTTTCTTTTTTCATAGTAGGATAGTGAGGATTGTCGACCGCTGGGTGAGGGCGCAACCCTCACTCGTGGTTGGTGAGGGGGCGAGGGCTTGAGCCCTCACTAGTGACCTGCAGGGGTCAGCTAGTAATCGCCCTCTAGAGGTGGGAAATGATTCTTTTTTTTAGAGATTACCCCTGTTTATATTAGGAAGGGCAAATGGAGACCTCATTATCTCTCACCTCCGGGGGATTAAGCCTCTATAATTTCAAGAATCATGAGTGATTTCATTAGAGTACGTACTCAAATATTAAACCACACATTTTCTTTTTTTGACAAGTTAAACTTTTGAATGCTGCCAAAGTAGGAGGTCTTGAATTTTAATCTTTAAAGGCCCATATTTCCATCTCAAATATTACATCCCCATGCTTTAGTCCTAGGTTGCGTTCGTTTTACTAAAAAATCCACGATAAAGGAAAATATTTTTCATGAAAATCATTTTTAAGGAAGATGATAAGCTTTTATTTTATTTATGGTTTAAGAAAAGTGATTTCCTTCTTACTAAAACTAATCTAAACTTATTGTCTTTGAGCCAAGAAAAACATTTTTAATAGATCGATTAGTTTTCCATCGTCCAAATACCGAAAAGTCACAAAAATAATTTCCCAAAAATAATTTTCTCTCACTCAAACGGACTCTTACGCTAAAATCCAACAAACGCTCGAAATGGAGTGGGTGGCCCCCGGTTCAATCAAAACCCAGATCACAAGCTGAGCCTTCTTTGACTTAAGAGTTAGGTGGATTGCTATGCTCTGCGAATCTCCTTCGATGTTCGTTTCCTCCTAAAGGCATTGCTTTGCCTACCAGCCACGACACTGCGAGCCCCGAACCTGCATGTCTAGGCCCGAATTTGCCATCATGTTGGCCCACGTTCTTAGCTGAGAGAGTCATAGATACAAAACGATAAACTTTGAAACACTACAAAAGCCAAAATAACCATGTTACAGATCTAAAGATAGACCAGTAACATGAATAAATGGAAAGTTCTGCTTATTTACAAAGGATTGATTTAGAAATTTTATCCGGGATAATTGCAAAAATCATCCTCAACTTTGCTCGAAATTTCAAATACCCTCCTCACAATGCGCACCCAACTTTTAACTCAATAAGTGAAGTCTGTCGTCGAGGAGGATTCGGTGTTTGGGGAAAGAAACTGTGACTTGGTAGAATTATGTGCGGATGAGAGGTTGTAGCTTGAAATCCAATGGAAAAGTGAAGATGGTATTTGTATATCTCAAAACACGAGGCAGTGGTGTTTGATATAAAGAGAAATTTTTGTAAATGTCTTCGTAAACTTTTCTTTTTTATTTTCTAAAATCGAGTTTCAATAAGTATGGAAGCAGGGCCTAGTCGGAGTTCCTACACAAGCATGAGGTTCTGGCTCGAAAAATCGACTTGCTTATTTCAATAATCATATACCTCTTTTCCCGTCAATTTGTAAATCAATTATTAAATGTGGACCTTTCGAAAAATATAAAGATTTAGCTGAACTTCTTATTTGGGCCGCATAAAATCTTTTTTTTTTTTTTTTTGGGGGGGGGGGAGAAATAACAAGAATGCCACTACCCTAAGCAAAGCCCATACTAAATTTGAAGTTGGGCATGGGCCAGAATCATATGGTTCTCTCACTCACAAGACGTTGTACAAAGAAAGCCGAAGAGAGGTGGCAATTCCGTCTAGAAATGCTTCATCATGTCGCTATGCACAATCCACCATCTTCGCTATGCACAACATTCTCGAGATCGGGCCACCAGGAAGTTGTCTCCTGCGAAACATCCTGATTTCGACCATCTCACGGTGTCGAAGGTACTCTTGGAATCCCTAACATCTTCACAAGCCTTTGGGCTCATGTGCAATGCTGCTTTCCTTAGACAAATTCTCCAACGACTCGTCCCGGACGATGGACAGGTACAGTTGTCATGGATGGTAAAGACAAGAGCCCTGTTCGAGAGTGGTCCTAGAAAGTGAGGAGCCGATGTTGATGTTTGGCCTTCGTTCCCATGTCCTTTCTATATGAAGATCAGGAACATAAATGCTGGCTTGCATTGGCCACCCATGGTGCGCCTAGTGCGAGTGCGACCCCTTGGAAAAGACCCGATTCGGACGATCTTCACACGCGTGTGGACCACCGGGCCATATGGTCGCCATACGAAAAAAAAATCTTTTTAGATATTTTTTCTGACTACATGTGTATAGATATAGCGAAATCCAATTAGAAAGTCAAAAAGAAAGCGTATATTATGTGATGCGATTGGTCCATCACCCGAAATTTGCTTACAAAGATGGTACATGAGGTACATTATTACACTTGGGACCATATGTGTCGAATGCTCTTAAGGGATGCATTTGTCTCGGTCAATATATTACGAACAGAAGGGAAACTGTCCAATCAATTCTAAACTCACTGTATAAATGTCAGATCACTCATAAACTTTTCAATTTTACCAATTTAATTCTTAACAGTTGCGCGAAATGACTTCCAATCAATAATGTTGTGGTTTAGTCATTGTTGGCCGTCCTACATGGTACATCACCACCTTAGTTATTTCCACCAAAAATTGACCGAAAGAACCGCATTAAAATTTCGCACAAAGATTATGAATTAAATTGGTAAATTGGAAAGTTTAGGACACTAATTGGACAATCTTTTGCCTATACAGAGGACTACAAACCAAAGCATCGGACTAAAGCAAGCGATACGTAAAAGGAAGCATCTTTGTTATCGACCCATGATTTCTAAAGCCTTGATAGTGAACCACAATCAAGAACGGATAAAGATATAAAGTTACTTCGCATTTGGAATAAACCGTAAACACTGAACGAGTCTAGTCTAACTTAAATAAGTTTTAGGGTCTCTTTAAAAGGAAGGAATAAGTTCGTGCGATGCTCTATGTTGGGAGTCATTGATGAGACATGATTCTAATTACAAGTGTTGCAGCTCTCTTTAGATCGAACCATCGATTTATACATGGAGGGCCAAAAGATTTGATCATGGGTGGCGTGGCATCATGCTTAATTAGATCTAAGGTTTTGGAACAAGTGTTATCATCAAAATTCAGCTAATTCTAAAAGGTTAGTTAGGTAAGTTTAGACTTACAAAATTCACATAAGTCCCTCTATTAAATAATTATCACGTGACAATTTTTTGAGGTGCACTTGTGAGGTTGTCAGGCGACAAAAGTCTCACGGTAGGGTTGTGGCATAAGGTAAATTAGTTAATACATCCTAATTGGTCAACGTTCCTGAGTTTAAACTTTTAAGTGAATATGAATTCAATTGAGATCATACTTGGGCTCCCTTTTGATGGCCTCTCCTAAGTAAAGGTAGTGGGTGTTTGCCTCGTCAACCTTGAAATAATTATACCTCAAGATTTTCACATTAGAACATCTCACCAGGGCGGTATCCACCAAACCCTAGCTCTTTTCACCTCTCTCACTCTTTCTCCCTGTGAAGTAATTAATATATCTCAGTTTTGTTTTGTGTGTGTACGCTTTGAACATGCGTTTGCGAGTTTTACTCGTTTCACTGCACCCCCTCAAGGTGTTTTGAGTCTGTCGTCTTTCCCTTTCATGGAGAGAGAAGGGAGGGGGGAACTTTATTCCACTATGAGATCTGTTTAGTCAATTTTCACTATGGGAAAACTCTCACATAGATTCAGCCTATGTATAGATCTAGATGATCAAACCATTGATGATGTACATAAGACCTGCATGATCAATATTTATGCTAGTGTTGATCTACATAAACCGAATCTAGGGATAACCATCTCCTTCATAGGTAAACGAAATCGACTTCCGATGGGGCCGACATCAAGATAATAGCCTAATGAGCGAAGGACAAGCAACCTGTAGTCTTGATCATGGCGTTCTTTAAGCGAAGAACATACAATGGTGCTCCACAATTACATTCAAGTATAGTCTCCACCCTCCATAAATCAAGTGGTACGTTGATACTCTCGGAGGGCAAGCCTAAGTGGGACGGTGCCACGGCCGTAAAGGGAACAGGAATTGCTTGTGCTTAAATGAAAACGAGCTCTTGATGTTACATACTTCATCATTATCATTTCTCTCAATGTAAAATCCGAGATTATAAGTGGTGTCACGAGTGCATATTGATAAGCGAACAAGTTTCAAGTTGGTAAAAATGGGGGGAGAGAGAGAGAGAGAGAAGAGAGAGAGAGAGATGATGATGGAGATGGAGATGGAGATCGCTTTCCAGTTCAGACCGTGGGGCGATGAGCGACAGGTGCTCTTTCCGAATCCTAGTTGCTTTATGGTGTGCGTGAATGTTCTTTGGCCAACGAATGTTGTTGGATAGTACGTGGTGAGAAAATAATGGATGCCGGACAACTTTTCTTAGGAACCATCCATGTCTCATCAAAGTAAATCCCATTTGCCTTGCTACTCTCTCTCTCTCTCTCTCTCTCTCTCTCTCACAGTAGGATCGAGGCATTATCACTCCGAATGCATCGCTTGATCGAGTTCTCTTCTCGACTTTTTGACTGAGACCACTGGAAGAGCATGTGCGCCGCACGGGCACGCGAAACACGTTTGGTTGCGATGAAATTACTGTAATTAAGATAGCATTTATCTCCTCATCGGACTTAAGGTATGGATAAAACATCGACGGATAACGCGTGTATAAATTCAAAAACGGAGGGTAAGACGTATGAGAATCATCTAACAGCAACACAATGTGCTCGAGGGCATATAGTACATGTGCTATTCCTGGATTCGGGGGGAATACGTTCGATGGAATAATTTTTTAGATGTATTACCGCATCCCGAAGGGTAAGGACCACTTTTTACAGGTCAGTGGAATCTTTATGCCCAAAACCCCGATTCAAACGACTATAGAGCAAATTGTTTGAGTGCATGGTCACTGGTTTAGTTGTGCTTAGGGGCTGTTCAAGTCAATTACTGCAATCTTCTTGCCCTACTGCTGCTTCCATTTTCTATCTCGTCAACAGGGTTGCATATTAGAACACAAAAGGTCAATGGAACCATGAAGACTTATTGGCCAAAAATGGAAAAAATAAAATAAAAGGGGAAAAAATATTCCAAGATTCTTTGAAATATTGAAGCTCCATCATCGTGAGGATGAAGGGTCCCCAAAGGGCCCTCCAGTCGTTCAGGTACTGATATGTCGAGAAGATCGCATGCACGCATGATACCCTCGTCCCAAGTCAACTCGTGTCGAAATTATTACCATCATAAACGCTGTCCATGTAACAAAATTTTTCGCACAAACGGTCCTAGAATAGAAATAGCAATTTGCTTACTAGGTGAATCCATTTATGCTTTATAAGATAAAGAATGATTTAGAAATCTTATCCCATGTGACATATGATCGGACTAAGTATTCCAGATAGTTATCATCGGTCCAGGGCTGGCATTCATAATGTGAATTTTTTGAACAAGAACTAAGTGGCGAACCATATCACGTCATTAGAAAGAAAAAAGGAGGACGAATAGCTTATAGTAATAATAAGAAAACCACGTTATTCAAGTGACATTTACCGTATTATAATGCTACCTACCATCAAATATATTCACATTTGCAGAGATCACATGTGCTCGGATCCGGGACATTCTTCTAGCCAACAACAAGCATACAATCATCCCCAGCTCCACCACCACCACCACCGAAAGAAACTATGAAAAGACAATGTGGGCATTGGTCGCAAATCGATGGTCTTAAATAATTTCGCCCTTGCTACAAGGGGGGACCAAATACTAAAGTTTGTCCAGATATGTGGCTTATTGTAGGCCGTTTGATCTGGTATTCTTACTAGAGGGTTCTATTGCTATGATTAGGTTCTAGATTTCACGTGTTTTCCCAGTAATTGTGCTTTATTTAATGCTAATGGAGTCTTAATTATGCCTAACAAAAGTTCTGATCCATTCGTGTAGTGAAACTTTTGTACTAATGCACTTTTTGAAAATTTTAATGGAAGTATGGATTTGCCATTAGAAGAAAGTGATGACGAAGCAAGATTATTTCAGAGATTTAAGAGGGGGGAAAAGAGGAGGCCGAGCCAGGGAAAAATATCAAAAAAGTTCTAAACCTATTATATTAATACCAATTCAACTCTAAACATTTCAACCACTGGGGGTCCGCCCCAGTGGCCACCCTTCCATCTTGAAAGGGGGAGGTTGGGGGTTCAAATCCCCATCTTCTCAGGGGGATTGGGGGTAGGGAAGATTTCATTTCAGGAGTGGGTTTCGATTCCCACGCCCTGCAAGGAGGTAGGGCAAAAGTCTGAGAGTGAGTGTTAGAATATGATTAGCGTAGGACTGACCAAAAAAAAAAAAAAACTCTAAACATTTCAATTGAACTAATTTAATCATAAATCTTTGCATATTAGTACCAAGTGAGTCCATCAAGTCAATATATGCTGGAAATTCCTAACATGGACATTGGCCATCCTACATGGCACGCCTAATGCTGATGTGGATTTTTATTTAAAATTTAATTTTTATTTTACTTTTAAATTTTGTATTTATTTTTTCCTTTTTTCCTTCTCTTTTCCTTCTTTTCTTCTTTTCTTTTACATCTCTTTTTTTTTTCTTTTTTTCTTTTTTCCTTATTTTCCTACACCAGCCTTTGTCATGGCCAGCAGTGGTCACCGGCTGTCGACAAGGGCTGAGGGCAAGGCCCCCTCGCCAACGCTAGAGACCAACAAGGACGGCAAGGGCGCCCTCGCCCAAAGGGCCTTGTTCAGGCAAGGGTTGGGCCCTTGAGCCAGTCTTGTGTGTTGCTAATGAAGGTGTCCTAGCCCTCGCCCTTGTCAATAGCCAGCGACCTCCGCCAACTATCACAAAGGTCGGCGGAAGACAATAAAGAAGAAAGAAAAAAACAAAGAAAGGAAAAAAAAAAAGGAAAAGCAACAAATTCAAAAAATTAAATAAATAAATATTAAATAAAAATGTTCACGTCAGCGCCAGTCGTGTCACATAGGATAGCCAGCGTTCATATCAGTAATTTCCGACATAAATTGGCTAGATGGACTCAATTAGAACAGATATGAAAATATTTATGATTAAATTTGTCCAATTGAAAAGTTTATAACTAAATTGATAACAATACAATAAGTTTAAGATTTTTTTGGTACTTTTCCACCAATCTTATGTATCTAAGTGACACACGGCATTATTAGTGAATAAAGCAACCTTAGAGACAAAGCAAAATTGGATTTATTTAGTTTACTTTCATTAGGGGGTTTGACAGCACATCAAGATGTGGGTATATGACGTTTGGGTCGTTTGAGACAGTGTTTTGTGCATTGACTATATCGTGTGATAGTAAAACATGGAGAAGCAAGTTAATCGTTAGTGAGAATTTTGAATAATAAAAAGCAAAATTGATTGCGACCCACAGATTTGTAAACCATTCCCATGTGCCCACAGATTTGGCTTGGCTTGGTAGATGAAAGGTGGCGTTTCCTCCTTTTGGAATCTGAAGTCGCTTGCGATTTGCTATCCCGTGAAGTCCCCACAACTTTTGCATCTTCAATGTGAACCGAGTAGCTTTTGCCTCCCTCCAACTCGGACAGGTCTCACGAGGGAAGTGCTAAAAGGTGCTTTTATCTTGTAAACTCCTTGGAAGAATTTTCTTCTTTTTTTTTTCTTTTACCCCCTTATTTTTTGCATAGTGTCTAAAGAAACTTCCCCACCGCTTATGACAAAAATGTTGCATTCTTTTTAGTGTTATAATCAGATAAGGCCTTGCTTATATGTTCTTTGGCCAAGCATAAAAGTACAAGAAAACCCTGTGAAAAGAGGAGAGAATTAGGAGAGGAAACTATCCCTTCTTGACACCTGAATCCTCTGCAGGGTCAAATATGACATCTTTCATTCCCAAACATAGATTCATTCATCTTTCTAAATCTTTGGTTCATATGCACACACACTACTACCTCTTGAGAAAATGCATCCGCCCCAATTGATGATTAATTAACTTGTGCATAAAATCTCCGGCAAGTGTAGTCAATTGGGGCATTGGTGGATTTTTAGCTCAAAAACCAGAAATCACTCGTTCGAATCCCATCAACTGAGTCAGAACTATTCTGGGTCTGGACTTTTAAGCATGAGGGTGTCCACGTCTATGCCATTCATTAAAAAAATTAAAAAAAAAAAAAGAAAGAAAGAAAAACTAGAGTGACCTTAGTTAGATGAGGTAAGTAAATATGATTTTTGAGAGAAGAGATAGATGAGAGGAAAGAAATGGAACTGTTGCTGATGATGGAAGTGGGCTCCATCGTCTGAATCAATCATGCTATGGGAACCCAATTTTGATGGAGATCGTTGCCTCTCAAAAGGAACTCCCCCTTTTTCTTTGTCCGTTCTTGCCCACTTCCCACGGTAAGCCTCTCAACTTCCAGACCATATCCATATGTGGACAATGAAAAAGAAGGCGACAAACTTTTCTCTGGAGTGCCTCTCGTGAAGTTGCTTGCTACTTCATCTCTTCTACACGAAGGAAGGAAACACTCCTGTCTATTCACTTTATGTTTCGGCCAATCCTAGGTTTTTGACAGTTTAACGTAATCGATGAAGGGTGTCTTAAGTTTCTAAACATGGTAACGAGGTCGAACAAATTGTATACACATGCAGACATGATAGCTTCTCGTATATAAAGAAGTCGGTCCTCACTTATGATTCAAACGCGGATTAAGCTCAAAACTTTCTATTCAATACCTCTGATTTCTACAACAGCTTACAGCAACTTTTGCGAAGCTGCCTCATTTAGGTTGGACGTGTTGCAGCTTAACAGCTTAAAAACATATTTCACCAAAATTTACATCTCACGGCACTGCACAACACAGTTGATAGTTGAGCCATAATAATATAAAATGAGCTTTAGAATATCGACATGTAAGTGACAAGTGGCATTATCAAAGGATAATGCAAACTTAGAAACAAAGCAAAATTGGATTTATTTAGTTTATTTTTATTGGGGGTTTTGATGGCTTGTCAGAATTTGGGTATTTGATGTTTGGATTGATTGAGAAGGTGTTTTGTACAGTGGCCGCATCACATGACAGTATTACTAGTGGACAAGCAAGTTAATGGTAAACGAGAGTTTTGAAAACTGAAAAGCGAAAATCCATTGTGAGATTGGTCACACAAACAAGACAATATATAATTCAATATATATACACAAACTATCCCCATCGATGCCCACAGTATTTGCTCGATGTGGTCGATGAAAGGTAGGACTTTCATCTTTTAGAATCTGAAGTTTCTTGTGATTTGCCATCTTGTAGTGAAGTCCCCACCACTTTTGTATCTTCGATGTGAACAGAGCGGCTTTTTCCTACCCTCTCTTTTGTGCATGATACTGCCGAAAATGAAACATGATGGAAACTCCAACTTGGAGAGGTCTCATGAGTGAGATGCTCAAAAGTGCTTTTATATTGTAAACTCCTTAGAAAAGTTTTCTTTAGTTTCCTCAGGATTTTTGCATAGTATCTAAAGAAATTGCAGTTATCGATATCTATCTCAAACCATTCGATTTATTGAAATATGCCTTGTTTTGAAATTTGAAGAAATTTCCAATGAGAACTTCTTAGATCAACCTTTAACTGTTCAA
Organism: Eucalyptus pauciflora; assembly: GCA_007663325.1. NCBI lineage: Eukaryota > Viridiplantae > Streptophyta > Magnoliopsida > Myrtales > Myrtaceae > Eucalyptus > Eucalyptus pauciflora. Next base: position 1,082,776 of record VMYD01000019.1, read on the forward strand.
TCAATCGATGGAAGATTTAGCTTGTTAAAAGAACAAAATCATGTACATCATGTCTATTGACACGACTACTTGGAAGAATTCATGAAGTGTAGTCATACCTCATATTGGAAAGTTGAAATTTTTAATTTATGTATTAACTCCGGAAATAAATATAAATATTCATTAGAATGAAAGATAATATGGTTGTTCACCCTATATAGATTGCCTTCTTTTGGCCCAAAAAAGCAAAATAAGGATTGGCTTCCCTTTCTCATTTATATTTCCAAATTTTCGATGCATATGCACACACTCAACTTATAACTCTCAACATATTGTTAAATGGGTTGTTAAGGGTTTAAATAATAAAGTACAATAAAATGTGAGCTTTTAATTGGTCTAAAGCTCAACCCACCTGTAGTTCCTCTTCATTTGTCTTCAAGTTCAAGTTAAAAGTTTTCAGGTGGGGCAACTTATTTTCTAGTTTTACATTCTTCTTATGATCTTTTCTTTTAAATCTTTTTAAAAAGATTGAAAAATGGTAAAAAATTATGATCCTTCAAGCTTTATAAAATCGTGAGCATTATTGTATGATTTTACGTGATTTTAAGAGATGTCGGATACTTCATTGTGAAATTTGAAAAAAATTACAATAAAGAAAAAGTCACAAACAAGTAGAAAATCTTATTTAAAACCTTATAAAACTACATTTAACCTTTTACACCACACGCATGATATAAAAGTTCTTGTTTTTATGTGTGATTTAGTATGGTAGGTCGGGTCGGATATAGGTTCAATTGAGTATTGCAAATAAATAGGTCGAAACGGGTTGAATGAATCGGATTGTTCTCGACCCACTTATATGACGGCTCTATCAATTCTGATGGAGATCGTTGCCTCAGGAGGAAATTCCCTTTCTCTCTGTCCTTTCTTGCCTACGTCCCACGATAACCTCCTTAACTTCATGACCATATCCATACGTGAACAAGTAAAAAGAAGAAAACAAACTTTACCCAGAAGTGCCTCTTGAGAAGTTGCTTGCCACCTCGATCGCTGCAACTGCTTACCTCAACTTTTGCAAAGTTACGTAACTCATGTTTCAGATGTTGCAGCATAGTAACATGTAATACCAAAACATACAACTGCTCACCCTAACTTTTGCAAAGCTACCTAGCTCATGTTTTAGATGTTGCAGCTTAACAACATGTAATGCCAAAGCATACATGTTATAGTTAAAAACATGTGTCACTGAACATACATGTTACAGTACTTCACAATCATCGCATGGCACAGTTGCATTTCAGCCACAATTATATCAAATGAGCTTTGCGTTTCATAAGAATCATGTCACTTAATTTAGTTTATACCTCGACCTCGCAGGATCAAGATGTAGGTTATGCTGTGGTGAATGTATAGATTTTTTATCCAATGGCTTTATACTGAATCATGAGCAATTTTTAATGCAAGCAATTATTAAATGTCAATTCTCATCCACTAGCAAAATAAATAAAATTACCATGATTAAAGATTGTAGACATGTCAACATTTGAATCATCCTTGTCTTAGTATCTTTTTACACTACCAGGGTACCTGATAAAAGTCCTAATTCTACTACACATGAACGTAGTCATGTTTGTAAAATTTTATATATTGGAACTCGAGAATTGCTACTCTAATATGATGCAAGATTTTGTAGGATCGCTATCAATTATTAAATGAAAGCATGTTTAGATATCCAAATATTTCAATAGTGCTCGTACTATCCAACGTCGAAAAATCTATGCAAAAAGAAAACCAAAACAGGTCACGTCCAAGTCGACCATCTTGACTTCTCCAAATTCACATACACGTGTTCAATCGAAAAAGTCACGAAATCCATCAATCGATCGCGCACCACGACACATGGCATGCTCGATGTACATTTTTCGACCGCATATTTTTTCAAGAAAAACGCGACGACCCTATGATAAGTGTGCGTGACTATTCGTTTTGTATTCCTTATCATTGGCCAAATTCAAATTCAATCATTTGTACTTGAATTGCAATTCCCTAGGGGATAAGCCAGGACAGGAGGAGAGGAAGCCTGGCGTTTGCACAGCGGTCGAACCAGAACGGACGGTAAGGAGGAGAGAGGATGATGCTGTTTTTGGTTTGATTTGGATTGGTTTTGGTTTTTTTGAGGTGACTAGGGTCAACGCTCGGCTCGGGTACAGGCGATTCCACAAGCATGACCCCACCCACTATCTCCCCCGGCGGAACGAAACCACCGGCTCGCGGCCTTCCGAACGTCCCCATCAATCTTGTCCCGGTTCGACTTTCCCCCGCCGCGGGTCCACCGGGCCCCACCACCCCCCGATCGGGACATCTTAAGACGGGGAACAAAGCAAGAATCTATCCCATCTCACTTTGAAAAAAAAATATATCAAAAAAATCATAAATCTATTAAATTGATCTAATTGAAATATGTTTAGAATTGAATTGATACTGATGCAATATGTTTAAAACTCTTTTTGTACTTTCCTCTTTAGTTTCTTGATTTATGATCTTTTTCCCCATTTTCATTCTTTTCCGAACTCCAGGGAATTTGCAATCGAGCCGAGTCGATCCGGCACGGTGCCAAGCTCGAGTTCGACTCAGACCTAATGCTGAATGCTCGTCACTCCATCGGAGCATTGAAATCTCTGCTCAAGACCGACTCGTTCGAGTTATAAAAGAAATCAAATTCAAGCTCGAGCTTAATATGAAAAAAAGCTACATATGTGGCCGTATTGTATCCAGAATTTTATGTCAATTTTTATGGATTTTCAAAATTTATAAAGAAAACAATAAAAGCTCGATTAGTCTAGAGCCTGTCGAGCCAAGTATGGCAAATATGAACTTAAAGCTCGATTTGACAATACACTCGAGTAGCTGAAACTCTAACCTAGAACTTTGCTCTTAAGAGTAGTCATCAAACGGAGCCTGATCTACTCCCTGATAACCCTAATTGGGTTTCCCTCTTCACGCAAGAAAGTTGGCCTTTCTAGTTCTCTCTCTATGTTAGAAATTTCTCGGCTAATTCGATACGTAACATCATCCACTCAATAATCATGGTCAACGGTCGAGTATCATCAGTTTTCTACCATTCCTACATGGAAAATTATACATTAGACAAGGCGACAAGATGGCCGAACTAGAGAGAAATAGATATGTGGTCACGACTCATAGCCAATGCGATGTAACGACATTGAGGTCGGAATTTTCTCAGATCCATCAAACTACAATGACGCCGTGGACAACCGGACGATGTTGCAATAGCACCCCAATATTCTCTTGTGTCTCGATAAGTCACCGTTAGTTGGGAAATCACAATCATGTATTCGACATCTCAGCGCCAAAAACAGCTTTGTGATGGGGTCGGGCTTGCGGGAGAGTGTGGAAATTCTTGCTTGGAGTAACTTCGCCCTTTACCATTGGAAAGCAAAAGCAATCATGATTTTCTCCCAATTTTCATCCATTTTACGCCCTTTGTGTATAAGACCACAAACAATTTCTTAAAGGGTTAATATAAGAAAAGTCTCACACCGATACATATGTAACAAATTTACATAAAATTTATTTTTGGAACACAAAAAGAATCCAAACCGATACATATGTGATCAATTTACCATCCGTCAATTTCTATTAAATTTTATTATCTATTATCAAATTGCTGAGTTGATTGACACACGACAGTTGGCAAGAATATCAATTATGGGTTTTATTATTATTTGTCAATGGTGTACAAATTTATAATTTTTATAATATTAATCAATTTAACAGAAATTAATTGGGGTAAATTTATTATAAATATATCAATTTTGGGTTTTTTGTACTTAAGAAATTAATTCGAGATAAATTTATCTCTCTCTCTCACTCACACACACACACACACACACACACACACACACATATATATGTGTGTGTGTGAGATTTTTCATGATATTAACGATTTCTTAAAAGATTGGAATGTCTCTTTGTGTTTAATTTACTCTATAACAAGCAAACGTGTATATATAATATTATCTTCAAGAGAGAGGAAGAGAGAATCAGTAAACACTAAATCCTTACTCAATTGGCTTGATTTACAAGTTATTAGAGAATGATATTTATATCCGAACAATATGGATAGGGAAAGAAATTAGCTATCACGAAATATCAAATAATATCCAAATTAGCTATCACGAAATATCAAATAATATCCCTAATATGTAATAATATCTTTAACGATATGTATTCTATAGCAAGAAAATCTCTAATCTACGTAAGTATATTTCATAAGAACAAATGCTCGGGTGCACAAAGAGAATATGCTAAAGACTCGAATGATAAAAAACTAAACTTGCGGAATACAAATCGCATGAATCAAGAACAACCAAGGAGTTGATTTTAGTAAATTAAAAATTGAAAGACCGGATCGCAAATAACTAAAACTTAGAGAACTAAAACCGTACATGACCTTTTAATTTTAATTTAGAGATGCTTCAAAGTGTCCAACCATTTCCTTAGATCCGACGTAATCATTCCGCGATTAAAAAACATAATTTGAAAGATCTTCTCGTACTAACATTCCATTTCGTTACATAAAAAAAGACAGCTTTTTCTTAGGTCCGCACGAAATGCAGTCTTTTCGCCACGTGGATCCCACTTCGCCTCGTCTTCATGCGACGCCTCCTCGCGCCGGGCACGAGCTCCACGTCCTACGTGGCGGAGACGGAGCGACGGACTTAACGGCGCCGCCGCGACCGGCCGCGGGACACGGCGCCGGGATGGGCCGACGCGGCGGCGGGGCCCGTGGCGCCCGACAGCGGGATGTCCCGCGGATCAGGAAAGCACGTGGACAGCGCGGGGGAGCGTGTCGGGGGCGAAGCAGGCACGTGAGGCTCACACGCGCGGGGGAAATCCCACCCACATGACGATAATCTCCACTCTCGTTGACCGAATTTACCCTAACATAAAGGCGTAATAATGTATTAACGAGTCGCATTGGTACTCGAAAAACTCAAACTCAACACCACGTAACAAGCAGATATGATAAGAGCGAGAATTGGTCATCGAGATCAGAAAATGTCTAGACAAGAAGCGACTCTTGACAGGATTTTGAAAAGGTCAAAAGGGTAGGTAAAAAACAAATCGTGCACCAAATAAGGAAAGAGTAATTATGATGTGTGTGTGTTAAACGCTAGAATTAACCCTCAGAAGCGTCTTTTGATGTAATAATAATTTTTACTTTGGAACTCCAAAGTTAAGTGTGCCCAGATAAGAGCATTCTTAAAAGGGATAACGTAGCCATAGAACTGTGCCCATATGTACACCAAAAGATAAAATTGTAAGACTGCTAAGCTAATTTAAAAATGTCACACATTGCATCATTTAACTATAGAAACATCTACCATTAGTTTAAGATTTCATTTCATGATTGAGACTTTTACTTCGTTATTATTTTATATTCATTATGCATCTAAATATAAGTTGTAGTCAATGAATTATAACAATAAGTAATAGTTATAAAAATAAATTCATGCAATCATTCTTTCTAATAAGATAGGTAAAACTTGGGTCAACCCTAGAACAAGTGATAGGCTAGGTTCCATACATGATAGGCTCTATATTCCGAAAAAATGAAAAATCTGTTAAATTAAATAAATTACAGTTAAAACATATACGGAACCTGAAATTGCTCAATACTAATTAGAATTGGCAATTACGGCCTTGGAATTGAGAACCAACTGACTGGGAATTGAACAGGCTTTCCTTAGAACCGGCCTGGTCGGTCCGATTCGATCCGAGTTACCGAGCCGAACTACGCCCGATGCTCACCTCGATACTTAAAGGGTCGTCACGATCAAATCGACCGGCGCACCCTCGGCGATGGCGTCAGCAGCTTCGTCACTCGGGCAACGAGGAGGGGGAGATGTAAAAACCCAACCGATGGGGGGTCAGTACCGTCATTTGCCAAAATTACAAATTTCTCCATGTACATTGTATAAATAGCCGCTTACGAAACTTGTCTTTACACTCGCGGTCTCCCGCTGAACCAAAGTCTTCCCGTCGCCGTCGCCATCGCCGTCTTCCCGGCTGACCACCTTCAATGGCGAGCAAGGAGGACCACCGCCCCCCGGGCGACGCCGAGAAGCAGAACGGCGCCGCCGAGACCTCCGACGAGCGGTGCTCCGTGGAGGAGGTGGCGCTGGTGGTGCCGGAGAACGACGACCCCACCATCCCGGTCATGACCTTCCGGGCCTGGACCCTCGGCATCGCCTGCTGCGTCGTCCTCATCTTCCTCAACACCTTCTTCACCTACCGCACGCAGCCCCTGGTCATCTCCGCCATCCTCATGCAGATCGCCGTCCTCCCCATCGGCCGGTTCATGGCCCGGGTCCTCCCGACGACGGAGTACAGCCTCCTCGGCCGCCGGTTCAGCCTCAACCCCGGGCCGTTCAACATCAAGGAGCACGTCATCATCACCATCTTCGCCAACTGCGGGGTGAGCCAAGGCGGCGGCGACGCCTACTCCATCGGGGCGATCACCGTCATGAAGACGTACTACAAGCAGAAGCTGAGCTTCATCTGCGCCTTCCTCATTGTTCTCACTACCCAGGTCTGGAAATTTTCTTTTCTTCCCTTTTCTGGGAGAGGTTTTTTCTTTCTGGGTCTGTTGAAAATTTGATCTTTTTAAGTGGGCTTTGCTTGTTAGCTTGGCTTAATTGTCAGTGCCATGCCATTTTGCGAGACTAGAGGAGGCCAGGGAGGTGAAAATCTTCCTTTCCTTCTTTGAATTTTGGGTTCAAGTTCAATTTTTTACTGTGTTCGGTCTGGGAATTTTAGCAGCGGAGAGAAAGGTTGAGGAGTTCTGAAGCTTTTGTGGAATTTAAAGAGTCTTTATCATTGGCGAGTGATGATCTTGACCCATCAGTAACTTGTGGTCCTTTTTCTGAATAATCCCCCTCTGGTTTCTCCAGATTGTGAGTTACAATTGAACAACTGAATGAACAGCAAAAAGAAAAAAAAAAAAAAAAAAAGCTTTATTTAGCTGTAAGAATTTTGCAAGCACATACAAGTAGGAATTTTGATTGCTTCCACTTTTTTTCTCCACTTAAGTATAAGCTCCTAGCTATTTAAAATGTTAATTTTGTTCTTCTTCTTGTGATTCAGATATTGGGTTATGGCTGGGCTGGGATGCTCAGGAGGTACCTGGTAGACCCTGTTGAGATGTGGTGGCCGTCCAATGTTGCTCAGGTCTCCCTGTTCAGGTCTCTCTCTCTCTCTCTCTGTGCATGCGTTGAGCTTTTTTTAGGTCTTTCTTTCCTCTTTGCTTTTTCCCAGAACAACTTTTGGATTGTGCTCTTTTCGTTGCTGTTCGGTTCGCTGTAGATGTCGTGCTCTTGATTTGCATGCAGCAGAACCAACAAAAGCCTCCACTCAATCCAACCCCATAAAACCAAGAGAAAGTAGTGCTCTTTTCCTGTACAATGATGATCCGAGACAGACTCCCCATATTGCAAACGCGCTTTTCACTTTTTTACCAGTCAAATATGCCATTGTATTTTATTCCTTGCCATGACAGAAGCAGCTTTTCCTTGGATAAACAGAGTCTTGATGCTAAAGATTGCAAATTTAGCATCTGCAAGGAATGAAATCGATGCTGTTTTGCTCGGTCTATGCTTAATATATAGATAGATTTGAAAATCTTGGACCACATCGATCTTTTTCTGGGTGCCACGCCAGAGGACCTGCCTTGTTCAAACTAGCCATTCGCAGAGGACCTGCCTTGTTCAATGTTCCAATTATGTCACCAATGATAGCCATAAAATTATGTTCGAGTGGGACTAAACTGCTCTTATTTTATTTCTGCTTGTGAATTGGTGACGATGGCTTGAAGTGAACGCCTCGCATGTCTTTTAGAGGATGATTCTGATGCTGAACAGAAAATTTTTTTGTCCGTCTGTTGCAGAGCACTTCACGAAAAGGAGGAGCGTAAATCGAAAGGGTGTACTCGAATGCGATTCTTTTTAATTGCAATGGCTGCAAGCTTTCTCTATTACGCGCTCCCCGGATACCTCTTCACGATCTTGACGTTCTTTTCATGGGTGTGCTGGGCTTGGCCGCACAGCATCACTGCCCAGCAAGTCGGATCAGCTTACCACGGGCTCGGCGTCGGGGCCTTCACCTTCGACTGGGCGGGTATCTCGGCATACCATGGCAGCCCACTTGTGACGCCCTGGGTCTCCATTGTAAATGTGGGGGTCGGCTTCATCATGTTCATTTACATAATCGTCCCTCTGTGTTACTGGAAGTATGGCACCTTTGATGCTCGGAAGTTCCCAATTTTCTCCAATAAGCTGTTCAGGTCCAATGGGCACGAGTATGACACCACCAAGATATTGAATCAGCAGTTCAAACTCGATGTTGCTGCATACGATGATTATGGCAAGCTCTATTTGAGCCCTCTATTTGCTCTCTCGATAGGATCAGGATTTGCAAGATTCACAGCCACGCTCACTCATGTGGCGCTCTTTCACGGAAGGTGAAGAAACATGAATCCATTTACGATACCACTTGAAAAACAAGATAGTCTGCTTGACTGACAGTCTTCCTGATTGCTTTATCTGTGCAGAGACATTTTTAGGCAGAGTCGAGGAGCGATGACAAACGCAAAATTGGACATCCACGCGAAGCTCATGAGAAATTACAAACAAGTGCCTCAATGGTGGTTCCTCATTTTATTGCTCGGGAGCACCATTTTGTCTCTGATGATGTCCTTCATTTGGAAAGAACAAGTGCAACTCCGGTGGTGGGGGATGCTGTTCGCCTTTGGCTTGGCCTGGATCGTCACGCTTCCGATCGGGGTCATACAAGCGACTACCAATCAGGTCAAATCCTCTATTTTGGGGATTCTAGTTGTATCTGTAGACACGAAAGACTGGTTCGGTTTATACTGATTCCTTTTTATGGTTACTTCGCAGCAACCTGGGTACGACATTATAGCGCAGTTCATCATAGGATATGTTTTACCGGGACAACCCATTGCGAACTTGCTCTTCAAAATCTACGGGAGGATCAGCACAGTCCATGCTCTCTCTTTCTTGTCTGACCTTAAACTCGGGCAGTACATGAAAATTCCTCCTCGCTGTATGTATGTAGCTCAGGTATCTACACGAACCTCAAACCTATGCATCTGATTATTAAACACATTCTTCATTTGTGGATTAGTTTGTTGAAGCATACCAACGTGCCACAATTGTATTTGTTTCTTTATTGTGTTCGTTGTAGCTTGTGGGTACCGTCGTTGCCGCTCTAGTGAACCTTGCGGTGGCATGGTGGATGCTGGAGAACATCGACGATATCTGCGATGTTGAAGGGCAACACCCCGACAGCCCATGGACCTGCCCAAAGTACCGAGTCACCTTTGACGTGTCCGTCATATGGGGACTCATAGGCCCGAGACGCCTTTTCGGCCCCGGAGGTTTATACAGGAACCTAGTGTGGTTGTTCCTTATCGGAGCCGTGTTGCCAGTGCCCATTTGGGTGCTGAGCAAGATCTTCCCTGAGAAGAAATGGATCGCGCTGATCAACATACCCGTCATATCCTATGGCTTCGCTGGGATGCCTCCTGCCACGCCCACCAACATCGCGAGCTGGCTCACCACAGGGATGATCTTCAACTACTTCATATTCAAGTACCACAAGCGGTGGTGGCAGAGGTACAACTACGTCCTGTCTGCGGCGCTGGATGCTGGGACAGCGTTCATGGGCGTGCTCTTGTTCTTCGCCCTGCAGAACGACAACAGGAACCTCAAGTGGTGGGGGTCGGAGCTAGACCACTGTCCCCTGGCATCGTGTCCGACCGAACCGGGCATCATGGTCAAAGGATGCCCGGTTTTTACATGACCATTTGGGTCCTTTATTGTGCAACAAAACCGAGTGTTAAAGCTAAGATGAGTAGCTTTTATATATTCAAATAGGAGAAGGGAAGAGATGGGAAGTTGATGATTATCTCGCATAGCTTTGCATTGTTGTACATGCTTCAAATTCAAAGCTAGTTTACATATGAAGGATAAAGATAAAGGGATGGCCTCTTACTCTCCTTTTGTTCTTCTTAGTCTATTAACTCTATGAGAGTGAAACTCAGCATGCTCTGGCATGTCAAGGACTCAAGAGGCCCAAATGGCAATAATCAATAAGCTCCATCATCAACAGGATCCAAACATTACCAGCACATTCCCTTAAGAGATGGTAAACTTGAATTTTTCGTGAATGTGAAAGCCTTTCCAGTTTTATGTGGATATCTAGAAATTTCCCGATGAACCATAAGCTCCAATTTCAATCATGGCTACAATTTGTGGGAAAATTACTGAAAAAATAAAAAAATTATTATATGAATGTTAATCCAATCATAAATTGACGACTCATCAATGTAATCTTTCTGATCAAATTTGGTTCTGATCAAATTTGGTTGGAATTTGGTTGGAAATTGCGAAGGTTCATGCGACTATCCTACATAGCACAACTAGAATAAATTTTTCTGAACTTCGTTCTTTTTTCCATTTTTTTTCTTATTTGCCTCCATCAGTTTGTGGCCTTTTCGATGGCCAAAGAAGGTTGCTTATGTGTCGGAGGCCCATAGTTTCAAAAAAAAAAAAAAAAAGAAGAAGGAGGAAAATAAATAACATAAAATGGCAAAAAAAAATGATAAAATTGTTCACGTTAATATTTGATCATGCCACATATAATAATCAATTTTATATCGACTTCTAATTAAAATTGGCCAAAATGACTATATTAACAAATCATCAGAAGATTGTGCAATCCCTAATATGACTAAATCCACCCAATTTTCATCGGAAAGACAAATTTACTCTCAATCATTCAATTGCAATAACATTTGTGGTCTTAAATTTACTTTCATTTTTTTTTAAAAAAAGTTTTTCTATACTATGTAGGATTAACTTACCATAACTAAGAATTTCATATCTCTATCTTTTTGTTTATTGTAGACTTTTTACATATATTAATGGCACTATTTTTTTTTTTCTATTGTTACAATTACTTTCAAAAGAAAAATTTGGTCGAAAAGAGAAATTTCCAAAAATCTAGTTCTTTTCCATGTTGTCTATCATATTTATGGATAAATTGTTAAGTGGATGCAATTTAATGAATCAAAATATTGCATAAAGACACCTCATTGTGCATAATGTTTTTACTGTATTCCTATATATTTCTCTAACACATTACATGCTTTGTATAAAAGTATTTCACCAATATAATAAGGAAAAAAAGATAAATCTTTAATATGGTAAATAATTAGACTTGATATATATGTAGACTAATGAAATTAATAATAAAAAAATTCAGTAAGAAAGTGAGCTTTTGAAATAAAGATGACAAAAACATTATCTCTAATAGTAAGGAAAAAATATATTCTTTGATATTAAATAAAACTAAAAAGTCTCTTTTTTAATGTTGATATTATAAAAACTTATCTATTTTTTTGTCATCTTTACCCATGTTAAAAAAAAGTGACAAAAAATAGATAAGTTGTTATAAGATCAATTATGAAGAAAAGGGGAGAAGTACACTATCAGTGCCATAAGTTGTGTACGGCGCTCACTTTGGTGCTAAAAGTTTCCGTCGGATCACTTAAGTGCCAAATCGGAGGAAAAACGATCACTTTGGTGCCACCGGTAAAAGATTCTGGCCATCGGCCAAAGATTCCGGCCAAAATGATTACGTGGTTTTTTTTTTTAAAAAAAAAAAAAATCGACTAAGCCTTCAAACGACGTCGTTTTCAGTCCTCCTTAAGAAAACGACATCGTTTTGCCATCCTACATGGATAGCCTCACAAAAACGACGCCGTTTAACTCATTTGGGGATTTTTCTGACCTAGCTCGCTCAGCCGTCGTCGCTCAGCCTCCGCTGTCGCTGGGCCGCTGTTGCTTGCTCAGCCGCCATTGCTCGGCGTTGTTTGGACACCCTCGACAACACACGAGGGAGCACCAGCCCTAGTCGTCGGAGCCTAGGTACTGGAAGACGCAGGTGAGTGCCGAGGTCGGGGTCGGGGTCGAAGCCGTGGCCGCCAAGTGGCCATCGTCACGGTCGAGGTCGGGGTCAGAGCTGCGGCCGTCGAGCGCAGGGGCCGTCGAGGACGGCGATTGACCGAAGATTTAGGGTTTGAATTGGGGGAGACACCAAACGGCGTCGTTTTGGTGTTAGGATGCTAAAACGACATCGTTTGAAGGCTTAAGTGATCCAACGGAAACTCCGACGAGCCACATCAGCATAAGAAATTAATAAAAAAAGGCCACGTTGAATTTCCGACCAATTAGATCAGCGTTGGCACCAAAGTGAGCGTTTTTCAAATTTTTTAGCACTTAAGTGATCCGACGAAAACTTTTGGCACCAAAGTGAGCGCCGTACACAACTTATGGCACCAATAGTGTACTTCTCCCGAAGAAAAGACTTTTCAATTTTATACTATATCAAAGAATGTGTTTTTTCCTAATTACTAACAAGATGATTTTACCTAGAATAAGTAAAATGTTTTAGGTATATTTGAGAATGCAGTTTTCTTTAATATGCTAAAAAAAAAAAGTAAAATGCTCAATTATGATAACTATATATAAATAGAATAAAAAGGGAGTTGGGCCACTACTTTGAACTGCAATTGAAAGATTAAGAGTAGTTTTGCTTTTTTAGTGTAAATGGGGTTGATGTAGTCATTTAAGGAGTAGAAATAGCACTCCTAGAAAATTAAGGCTAAATTAATTAAATTAAAAGATTTATAATCAAATTGATATTCGTATAATAGATTCAAAACTTTTATGATAATTTTTCCCGCTTTGTGCATGATAAAGAGAACGAAGAATTCGAGAATTCTTCTAAGAGAATAATTAACAAGGTTTCACAACCAAAATTCATCATAAAAGTTAGCTTCAAAATGGACATAGTTGCACATCAATTCAAACTCTAACTTCATAGGGATGATACCATTAAAAATTCCCAAATCGGTGCTTAATGACAAATTAGTATTCTTTTGTGTCAATATCCTTTGACACAAATTAATATCAAATTAATATCTCACCACGGATATATCTCAAGTTAATATCCTGTATATGTGTGCAGAACGAATCTAACACGGAGAATAAGAGATTGGATAAGGAAAAATCTATTTGGCTCGAGACGTATGAATTTGTACATAAGATAAATTTTTGATCTAGTTATCAATTATGTACTAATTTGAGATTTTTAACGATATTAACACAATAGAGATTGAGAGGGGCACTTTTGTCCTCGTGACAAAAGCCCTAAACCCCCCATTCCGACCTGGTAGACCTCGTCCATGGTCGAACCTCGGAGAAACTAAAATGGAAGCCCCCGCTCAAGACCAACCCGCCCTCGCCCCTCCTCCCGCCGCCCCGGAACCGCCGCCGCAGCCGCAGCTCTCCAAGAACGCCCAGAAGAGGCTCCTGAAGCAGCAGCGGTTCGAGGCGAAGAAGGCCGAGAAGAAGGCGCAGCTGAAGGAGCACAAGAGGCGGGAGGCCGAGCGGCGGCGCCGGGAATGGGAGGAGACCCTCGAGGGCGCCGCCACCGAGGAGGAGCGCTCGCGGCTGGTCGAGTCGCGGCGGGAGCTCCGGCAGGAGCGGATGGAGAAGCGGTCGGAGGAGCGCGGGCTGAAGCTCCGGCGGCTCGAGGGCGCGCGGGCGGGCGGGCAGAAGGTCGTGATCGACCTCGAGTTCGCCCACCTCATGTCGGCTAACGAGATCAACAGCCTCTGCCAGCAGGTAATTTTCGTCAAATGGGTTCGTCCAAGATTCGATCTTTGCTTTTGGGATCGAACGAATTTGGTGGTTCGGCTTCAATTCTTGATCGTGAGGTTACATAGGACTGAAAGATAGAATTGACATAGGAAGTGATGCTGTGAATGAGATGCTTCTGTTTCGTAATGCATTTGCACGTCAATTTTGGAAACAGATTCGTGTTCTAGTCAATTTAATGGAAGATGAAAGCCAGAAATGAATTGGAAGAGTAATTGGAAAGTTATTTGTATCGGTTCGGTTTGGTTCGCGGCTGTGATTTATATCAATCTGTTTGCTTCTCGTTGATAATGCTTTCACTTTGTTATTGATTGCAATGATAAAGTCATGCAGATTATGTACTGCTACGCGATGAATGGAAGATACGAGTATCCCTGTCACTTATGGCTGACCGGATGCGGGGGAGAAATGGGGGCCCAGTTGCGGAGGATACCGGGATTTGATAAGTGGCTCGTTGAGAGGGAAGACCGATCCTATATCGAGGCGTTGCAGGATCAGAAGGAGGATTTGGTGTACCTGACGGCGGACTCGGAGAACGTGCTTGATGTGCTCGATCAGAAGAAGGTTTACATCATCGGTGGGCTGGTGGATCGGAACAGGTGGAAAAGGTTGACCATGAAGAAAGCAGAGGAGCAGGGGATACAGACTGCGAAATTGCCTATCGGGAATTACTTGAAGATGTCGAGTTCTCAGGTACAAAATATCCTTTCTCTTGCTAATCTGAGTTGTATTTTGGAATCATGGGCCGATATGTTCGATAACTTTTGAGTTGAGAGTATGTCTGTTGAGCTCAGTTATTGCTCCATGGTGGAGCTTCTGCTGATACATACTATGAAGCTGAGTGGAAGTTTATTACATTTGAATGCAAAGTACTGCTGCAATTCATTATGCTATCGTGCTGTTTAAATTAATCATCGCTGGATGACAATTTCTACCGTTTTACTGTCTTTGGAGACCCTAGATTAGTCTTATCTGCATACTTGTTTTAGCTGGATTGTCTCTCATTTCTTGGTAACCCTTAGGCTTTGATGGCTGATTCTCTTTGTGAACTGGTGTGATCTGACTTTTGGAACGGAATTCTCGTTATATAGCCCCATTTGTGCTGTTGAAATCTGGAATCGGGTGTTTTCTGTCTTTGAAAACGTCAATGTCTTGTGAAAATTTGTCCATTGACATTTCTGTAAGATTCCTGTGCTTTACCCTTTCAGTACTTGCTGTTGCAAGTCTAAGAGTGGAATGTCTTATTTCTTGATCACAGGTTCTTACTGTGAACCAAGTAGTGGAGATACTCCTCAAGTTCTTGGAGACGAAGGATTGGAAGGAGTCCTTCTTTCACGTGATTCCTCAGAGAAAACGATGTGGAGCGGATTCGATCGAATCTCAAGGCGAAGCCGAGGAGGAAGAAAATGTAGAGGACAATCAGCCTGAGGGTAACAAGGAGTGTGTCGAAGTTCTGCCTCCTAACTGAACTATAGATCGTGGTAACCCGTTTTTGTTTAATTTCTTTACATCCCATTCCCGTTGTGAATTGGGAGAGCCAACATCACAAGTTCATTGATGATCATCTGGCTCAGCATTTTTGTATTCTGTGAGTACCCAAGTGATCTCTTTCTGATTTGAGGCTTTGAGGAGATATAACCTTTCGTCATCATCAATGGCTGTAAATGCATGCTGGCTTCGCTAATGCCTTCTCCTAGATGGTCACAGCAAATGCTAATTTTGGAATAGTATCATGATGGACGGGGAATTGTTTTGCACTTATGCCCTTGAATACATAACATGGTCAACTTTTCATCGGAACAAAGAGTTGAATGATTGATTAGAAAAAAAGGGTTTGATATAACATAGGCAGTACAATTGCTGACTTAGATGTTAAAACTTTCCAGAAAAGAAAGCAAGTGTTTTTGTCCTGGTGCTTCAAGCGAGGAAAATGCCAAGAAGTTACTGTTTTATTTCCCTTGATCTGCACTCCAGACACAGTTCCGAATAGACTACAACCTCCTTCGTTAACAAGCTAGGTTACCTTTCTTTCATTCAAAAGAAAAAGAAGATAAGTAAAAAGAGCTAGGTCACTGTCCACCTACAGTGAAGATAACATGGTGCATCATCATTCAAACTGGCCATGAGCCTCACCATTTCCAATAGCCCCATTTGAAGAGCCTTCATGGCTAGTGTTACCATCTTTGTAGTACCCACCCATCGGCGGAGCTCCAAAGTAAGCATGGTGAGGGCCAGCCGGGCCTGCCATCGGGAATCCCCGAGTGAAAGCAGCGTGGGGAACGCCCAAGTTGCTGTAGTCGACCGCCCTCTTCATGAAGGGCTCGCCCCTCAGGGACCCGCGGTCACCTTCCATCTCGCGGTAGCGATGGAGGTAGATGGTCAGGGGCTCAATGTAGTCGTCGAACCCAAGCTTGCTCATGGCCCAAAGGACGTCCTCAGCTGTGATGGTCTTCCGCTGCTCACGCTGGCACCGATCATTGGCCTCGCCGGTGATGAAGCTGATGTACTCGGAGACGCACTCCTGGATTGTCTCCTTTGCATCGTCCGAGATCTTGGCATGCGGGGGGAGGATCTTGCGCATGATCCTGATCACGTTCGCGATGGGCATGAACCGGTCCTGCTCCCTCACGGTGCACTCGTTGTTCTCATCCGCATTCAAATGGTGGTTGCCGTTGTTGTTGGCGGCAGCATGGTTTCCGTCAGCAACTGCCATTCCGATCTCGGGTCCTGAGATAGAATGCGAGAGTATTTTCCATTCCCCCAAAAGAAAGTAAGAGTCAATTAGCTGAACTAATCAGCATCCTACAAACTATTCGGACAACATCTAGATAGACACAAACATGGTACAGAGCGTTCGTCTGCATGTAAGAAATATGTTCTCAAGACTAGTAAAGTGACCTCCATGTTTTCACGGGCGTGACGTCAGGCAGACGTAAGAAACACGTCATGCGTAATTCACTTTTGAAAAGTCAACAGCAACAGACTGATTTCCACTGTACCTCGACCAGATCTCGATCACATGCATTGATTAAGCAATAAATGTGCAAGCATTAACTGGCCATTAGCGATTTGCTGGTAGTTCTACATCGAGAACTCCAAAAGCAAGCCTCTCTCTCCCTCCTCAACAACAAGCACACAGTGCCAAAACAGCATGCAGAACGGTTCCTGTCTAGATCAGTTCTGCAATCTGAAGCCTTCACCTTCCGCAAGAATCAAAATAAACATTGATCATGGGGTGAAAAAATTATCCTAGGAACTTATCGACGGAGAATTTTCATTGTCCTCGACGTGTTATGCAGCACATGGAACGAGCACCGGTGTACCGTATTAGGTAAAAAATCACGTGATACTTTCGCAGCCAAAGAAATCTCGGGCGAGCCAAGGCATGTCGCACGAGCCCGGCTCGCCCAAACCCCACGACACTTGCCATCCTAGCGACTCGAGGTATGAACAAAGCTGTAATGGCGAGCACGAGAGCAACGTAAGCTCCGACCATTCATCCGGGTTCGGTTCATAATATATTGCAGCATCACTGTTGTTTGAATCTTTCCCTTATTTTTCCTCTGTGCTTTATTTTCTGTGCACTCGCGAAAGCAGACATGCTAACTTCAGCATTTCGTAACGTATGCGAAGGCGATTGCTTAAATTTTTTTCCCACGTCTTCCAGAGAACAGAAAAAAGGGAGGGGGAGAGGGGACAGATGTATGGTGCTCAGGTCCACTCTGCATGCATCAGGATTGACACTTGCACTGTTCTATTCCGTATTTTTCCTCCGTATACCAGTCGTTTTCACCAGCTATTTTCCCTTTTTTCCAAGTCAGGCCATAAACCTCAAGAAAATCAAGATTTAAGGACTTGAACTGTTGAAGCAAAGCCAAATGCAGATGGACTCTCGCTTGAAACTAAAACCCTTCCGCAATCTCTCACTCTCTGTGCTTAACCAGACGCGATCCTCTTTTGCATGTGAAGAAAGAAAGCGTTTATGGCAAAGACACGATAGCGCATTATCGAACCATGCATGCAGACATGTAAAAGGTAAAAGAAAAGAAAGAGGAGGCGGGAATTATCATGTGCCATAAGAGGTAAAAAAAATGCGAGCGATGTTTACGTGCGACGCTGCACATATGTAAGATCTCGAGTCAAAGAATGTCGCGAGACAGCAAAAGCAGCGCTTTAAAAAAAACCTACGTGACGTACCGGGGCTGGTGGTGGTGTTGGGGAGCTTGCGATAGCCATGGAAGCCACGTTCCATCTCTCCTCGCACAGTCAAATCAACCCTCTCTCTCTCTCTCTCTCTCTCTCTCTCTCTCTCTCTCTCTCTATGTCTGATGATGATATGGTCGCAGGCTAAGGAGCGAGAAGGCTCTTTTGAGACTGTGGGGGGAGTCCAAAGGGCGAGAGGGAGAGGGGTGAGGGTGATGTACGCGAGTTGGAGAGGTCAAGGCGGGGCTGACACGTGGCGGTGGCGACCTGAACGAAGAACACGATACTGAATAAGGCAGTTGGAAAAGCTGATGAGGCATTTTGGTCGAGGACCATTTTTCTCTTTTTGAAATTTTTGGCTGTTTTTTCTTTGTTTCGAGGCGAACTGGGGTGTGGATAGATGGGGGGTGAAGATTGGGCACGTAGGAACCCGAGATGAGGAATGGGTTCCAGATGTCCAAGCCACTTGTTCATTGGTACTGAAAATCAGATGTAGAGAGAGAGAGAGAGAGAGAGAGAGAGAGGATGGTTAACGTGATGGAGGATTGAGATCTTCTCTCCTTAGGAGTAAGTTTGGCCCTCTTTAGTTTATCACATCTTCCAAATGTGCTGACAAAAATTGGTACATGAGAGAGAGAGAGAGAGAGAGGATTATTAATATTATGGAGGATTGAGATCTTCTCTACTTAGGAGTAAGTTTGGCCCTCAAGTTTATCACATCTCTCAAATGTACTAACAAAAATTAATACATGAGAGAGAGAGAGAGAGATTAGATACCAAAGCGACACAATGGAGGTGCTGGAGAGAGAAATTTCGTCGTGGGGTGAGGTATGTGATGTTCTTACCATATATATAATCTGACTTAGTCTTCTAATGACTTAAATAAAGAACACATATTTTCGACAAAATGGTTGATTTGTATAACCATTTTTGGGAAAAAAAAATAACACCTATATCAAGTATTTAGGAAGGGTCCCTACATATACCTATTTTAAGGAGGAGTGCTCCTATACATAAATGAAGTCAATCATGCTTATATTTATATAGAGGGAGAGAGAGAGAGTCTCGCAAATATATACCAAAGGGACATGGTCAAGGTAGTGGCTAGAAACCACTGAGGGTTCGCCCCAGTGGCCACCCTTCCATCTTGGAAGGGGAAGGTTGGGGGTTCAAATCCCCACCTTCTCAGGGGAGATTGAGGTAGGGACGATTTCATTTCAAGAGTGGGTTTCGACTCCCACACCTTGCAATGAGGCAAGGCAAAAATCCGAGAGTGAGTGTTAGAGTAGAATTAGCGTAGGACCGACCAAAAAAAAAAAAAAAGGTAGTGGCTAGAGAAGTTTGATCGTATTCTGTGAGGCATGCAATGTTTTTACTATGTATATTTCCAACTTAATTTTTGATGGCTTAGAATACAAACGCATATTTTGAATTCAATGGTTGATCTTTATATCTACTTTTGAGAATGAGTGACGTCTATATCAAATATTTTAAAAAGGGTCGTTGTATTTATCTATTTTAAGAGTGAGTACTTCTACACATAATTGAAGTTGAAGTTAGTCGTATCGCATATATGATGTCAAAGGGAAAGAGTGAGATAGAATTGCAAACGCATTAAAGCAACAATTTGAAGTAACGCCTATGCACAATTGAAGTTAGTCTCGCCGCAAACATGTACTTTTGATATTAAAGCGACGGTTTTGAAATAACGCTTGTACACAATTGTAGTCCGTCACGCCTATCTTTTGTAGCCAATTGCAAGCAAATAAAAAGCCACACCAAGGAAGGTGATGGTCAAAGAAATTTGGTTGCATCCCAACCATAGTGCTTAGCAATACAATGTATTCACTATATATTTTTTTTTAGTTTAGTTCTCGACTGATTAAAATAGAAAGCATATATAATTTCAACAAAATGAGTGATATGTATATCCTTTTCATGGAGAAGTAATGTCTATCCAAATATCTTGTGATTTGTGTATATTAAAAATGAAAAATTTTAAATTGAATTTACAGCCATATAATAAATTTATGATTTTTTTTTTGGGCAATTTTCCTCACATCCAAGTGATAGATAATTAACCAATGGGGGTTCGCCCTAGTGGCCACTCTTCCATCTTAGAAGGGGGAGGTTGGGGGTTCAAATCTCCACATTTTCAGGGGGGATTGGGATGGAGATGACTTCATTTCAAGAGTGGGTTTCGACTCCCACGCTCTGCAAGAAGGCGGGGCAAAAGTCTGAGAGTGAGTGTTAGAGTAGGATTAGCGTAGGACTGACCAAAAAAAAAAAAGTGATAGATAATTGAATGAAGTGTGCCATGTGATGGCAAGAAACATGACTAATAATTGTTCTTTGGTAACAAATCTTATGTAACATATTAACGGATTTGACCCATATGCCCCTTGAGGATCTATATATGTTTATAAACCTTGTTTGAACCGAGCTAAATCACTTAAAAAGCACGATGAACATGTATGATTAAATGTTGGAATTAATGTGTCTCATGTGTCTAATAAGAGAGTCAAGATACATAGACTAGAAGATTCGATCACATATAGAAAGTTGAGCCTAGAAAAGAAAGCCATTCGATTCCTAAGTGAATCGATGGAATCAATAGGCAGTTTCCGGTTTCAATTTTTCGAAACCAGTCCTTAGTGGATGGTTGCCAGTTCTAGGGTGGGAACCACCTACCCAGACTATGTTTACCCCTACTATCATGTACATTATTTGACATAAACAACGTATTAATGTAAATAAACCTAAAAGTTCACAAATGAAGAGCGTAAAAATCTCTTACGACACTCTTATCTACTTTATTTTTTATTTGTTTTTTTTATTTTTCTCTCTTTTTTAAAATTATTTTATCTTTCATTTCTTTTTTCCCTTCCATCATTCTCTAATAAAATTTATTAAATAGTAAACTATACTAAAATACCTAAAAAATAAAATACCTAAAATATGTAATAAATATAAATATATTTATTTTTATATATTGAATTTATATTATAAGATAGATTTAAATTCGAATATATAAATAAAAATAAGATTATATTAAAAAATAAATTGTTATTTTTGATATTTTGAATTTCTTATACTATAATTCAAATATTATTTATATTGAAATGTAATTTAAATTTTTTAAATTTAAGAAGTTTGCTATTCGAGAAAAAAAAAACTTTCTTATTTTGGATATTAAAAATTCTATCAACTTTTATCCCACCTCCCTATGGGATAATTTTATTAGGGTTATATCCCTCTTATATTCGACTTTATTCTCTCTTAAGCAAGCACCAAATGCAAAATAGAATAAAATTTATCCTATCATGAATTTTATCTTGACTAGCAAATGCAACCTTATTGTATAAAAGTCGATTTAATCATAAACTTTTTTAATTTGGCTAACTTAGTTTAAAGATTTTCCAATGTAGTCTTTTTGACTGATTTTGGCAGGAAATTGGTAACTTGGACGTTGACTATCTTATGTGGCATAATTGACACTGATGTGGATAATTTTTTAATTAAAAAATTTCTTAAATTTTTCACCATTTCCCCTCTTTTTTTCCTTTTTTTTTTTCCCCATTTTTCTTTTATTTCCCTCCACCAGCCACTAAGACCTCATCTGCTGACCACCAAGAAGGGCGTCATGGCCCTCGCCACGCCCTCACTTCACCTAAATCTTGTGAGGGCCTACAAGTAGGGCCATGCAACCAGGCAAGTTCTACCTTGGAAATGGACCAAATCGAATCAGACTGCCCTAAAAACCGATTCCATTCCCAATTCTAATTTTTTGGAACCAGTGGGAATGGTTTAATTCCCATTTCCCAATGAGGAACCATCCAGGTACAAAACTCATTTTGGAATTGATTTCATAAAGCCTAAAAATTTTAATTTCTCTCTAAATATTTTCTCTTTCTTTTCTTGCAACTCACCCTCCTTGCTCGCTCGCTCGCAGCTCACTATTGCTCATTCGAGCCTCATAACCTCAATTGTCTTAGAGGATTTTTAATTGTTTATCGTTTATAATTGTACATGTTACGTGTTCATCTTAGGGACTATTGTTTTTTACAGATAAGGGATTTAGTTGTTCATCTTTTACTTTGAAACTTTTTTGTTGCTTATATTATTTCATTGTAAAAAGAAAAATGAAAAAGAAAAACAGGTTTATGGGTAGACCATAAAACTGAACTCGAAAAATATTGTAGAATTTAGGATTGATTCTAGAGCGAGCAAGGTACATTCCAGTTTTCAAAAATTGGGAATTGATTATAACATGATAGGTTCTAAATTAAATTTCTAGAACCTACCCACCCTTTAACCAATCACTCCTACCTATGAGCCCTTACTATGGTCAATGAGGACATCCCGGCTCTCACCGATGGTGCCAAAGCCCCAGCGATTGGCGAAAGGAAATAGGAAAAAAAAAAGAAAAGGGAAAGAAAAAATAAGGAAAAAAACAAGATTTCAAAATACCTTAAAAGAAATTGCAAAAATTGCCTACATCAGTATTGACTATCCTAAGAACAATTGATATCCACCCGATTAAAATTAATCGAAATGACTACATGAAGAAATCATGAAAAAGTTTAAGACAACATCAGCAAAGTTGAAATGTTTAAGGCTAAATTACTTGTTGCACGATAAATTTAGTACTCTTTGGACAATTATCCCATATCCCAAGAACGGCGATAGGATAGGCAAAGGGTTTATTATATTTATCTACTGAATTCTGGACATGTTATATGACATAGCAAAGCTGATCTGTCTATCCATGTCGAGAAAGAGTATCGCTCATAAATCTTTACTGACCTGTGCATTTCATTTTTGGGAGAACGCCTACTTCAGATCTCTCGTGATCTTCATATTCGTTTCAAAAAGGAGGAAGGCCCATATGAAAATCTCTTATATCGCGTGGATGGCTATTTCGATATGCCTGAACTTTCTATCATGGCAGGCAAGTGCCGCGACATTACGGTACAACAAAGAGTTCGTATCACAGCATCGAGAGTTGGGATGAGAATGAACCCCGTAAACATGAAAATGCGATCTCCAGTGACATGCATGGATCCAAATCCAGAGGCTCATGCCAAATTATCAAGAGCTAAATGAAGGAAGACATGCTTCTTGCATCATATTTAAGCCAAGCCAAGAACGGTTGCGCAAGATCAGGACATAGAGTAACGTTTTAGTTCTCTTTTTAGCAAATTAATCACACGAATGATCATGCTAGGCAAGACGATGTCCAGAAGCATAGATTGTGGATGAGGAAATACGACAATAGGCCGTAGTTAGGTACCAAAAGAATGAAAGGTATCCTGTTGCTTTTCAAGTTCAGCATTGCTAAAGCATACAACCATGAAACATGGATTTTCTACATTACCCTTCAAGTTATATTCTCAGGGGTATCATCAATATTCCAGATGAATCATTCGACATCTCTGTCATTTAAATTCTTCCATTGACTTGGGCAAGAAATTCACCACCCATAGATAGATGCATGCAGATCTCTCTCATCCGACCACAAGCTCCCCTGAAAGATGGCTCAATCTTTCATGAGTCCTGCATACAACAGGAAACCAAGCCTTTCTATCGCTTAACTGCCAGAGAAACAAACGTAGGAGGCAATGCTTGCATGAGATCAAGATTTGTCATCGTTCAGATGTCGCAAGGGCCGAATACAACGCTTCTTCAAGATATTTCTCAGCTGCAGCGCAATGCCTTTTCTTGTCCTCAGTTGCTAAAGCAGCGAAGGCCTTGTCTTCCAAGAGGATTATACATAAAGCCGAGCATATTTGAGGAATAAGATAGACCTCAATACAGGTGAAGTGGTAAACATTTTTAGGGTTCAGATCGAGTTAACATGAGGCACAAGGAAAGGGGAAATTACTAGGGGCAAGTCATGGGAGCTTCTCGGAGGATCAAGAACGGGCCTTGTTTTCTTCTCTAGTTCCTTTCGGTGTTCAGCCATCTCCACTGGTACACCGTGGCTGATCCCTGCCGGTGTATCCTATCCGATTCAGTGCCGTCTGCATGGAACTCGCCAAATGATCAGAGAGGGCGAAAACTTATAAGATGAATTTCTGGGGATTCATGTAGCATCCGGGCAGCAGCCTGCTCATCTCAATATGCCTACACTTGACGATATCTCAATTTAGCTCCAAAGGAACTTCATGAACACCTAAAGGTGCAATCTGAATACAATGAGAAGGGTAATGCAAATGAGAACTTCTCTAGTTTTGTTGTTAAACTCAAAACCTAACTTCAATGGGAATCCAATAATGCCAATAAGCGAAGGAATGGTACCTTCTAGTTGGCCTACTGCTGCGTGTATCGTCGCTCCTTTGAAGCCATCACAGCCAAATTAGTTTTCCAACTTTCCATTTGTACCTCACAGGGAGCTACATCGATTTCACACTGTGTAAGTGTTCTGTGCAGACATTGTGCCAGTAAATCGTCGAGAATGCATGAGAGGGCAATTATAATCGCAACATGCGCAAAGAACATGTAAAGATAGCACAAGAGAGACCGTTCAGCAAAATTTCACTCAGCATCACAATCTGCATACCTCCTTGCATCTCTCTTAACTCCCAAAGTCACAAACTTCCCACAGCATACAAACCACAGTTCCTTGAGAGAACAGGCAGCCTCTGCATCGGCTTTAACCTTTTCAAACAGGTTAGTCTTGCGAGCACCTTCCGGGCGAAATTGAGGAGAGCCTTCGAATCCTTCTCCGCTTTAGCCCTCTTTTCCCCTACACCGGACTTCCTCAAAGAAATGTCCACCATTGCCACAAGGAAGCCGTAGTTTCCACACACGAATCGTACTAAACCAGAAGGACAGCATTCAAGGATATCGAAGCTAATGCAAGAAGCCCTCTCACCTGCTCAGTTCAGCATCCCCTATGTTCGACAAGTTGGCAACATTGGCTGGTGCTTGAGCAGAGGCCACAGCGTTTGAAACCAAACATTCTTGTGCCAACACTGCAACTTTCCAGTATCTCTCTAGTCCCAGCAGCTGCATCTACAAAAAGTTCCAGAATTGAAGCTCAAGAGCAGCAACAGAAAACTACCCATCGAAGTTCTCGACAGCTTCACATCACTTTTGAATCTCGTGAAGTACACGGGTCAGCATCATCATCTACAAAAGGTCACCTTGTGAGCCGCCAAGTACGGCTCTCCGGCGAGATAGTACAAACCCGCAATGCTCTGAGAACTGTACTCGAAACCGGGAACTTCCTTGCCAGCCGCCTCGAACTGCGAAGCCGGGCCACGCCTTCCCCTCCGAGATCCTCAGCCGCCTCCCGACCCCCACCCTTCGACTCGCTCGCCGCCGCCGCCGGACCCACCCACCCTCTCCGGATTTCACACGCTCTGGTTGGATGCACAGCACGGAATTCCGCAGAAAGGGAAGTCGGCAAAAGCCGCGAAGCGCGACCGTTTGAAGAGCAGCTCGAGCAAGAAGCATTCCGAGGGCCTGACAGCAGGGCCTGATCCGCGCCAGGCCCGCCTACGAACCAGGCCCGGGCGTCGCCATCACAGCCTCGTTTCGATCGACGAACGACGACGCTCGCCATGCCACGAACTCGATCACATGTGGCTGTGGACGAGGAGGCGTGTCGTGGCGGGGAATCGAAACGATCGCGGGCCTGACTCAAGCATCTGAATCGTATGCGAGCTACCACCTTCTTCTTCCCCTTCCCCCCGTATAAACGATGCGCAGGTCTCTCTCCAGGTTCCCCCCGCTCCGCGTCGCGTTCCCTCCCGTCCCCGTCGCCGTCGCCGTCGTCCTCGCCGCCGCGAATAATCCCTCCCTCCCTCTCCTCCGCCGTCTTCTTCCTCCTCCCCGGAACCGCTCCCCCGCTCTCTCTCTCGCTTCAAGAATCCCTCCCCCGTTGGGTATCTTCGGTTTTTGTTTTAGCGCATTTGGGTCCTCTTGGAGCTCGATCATGGGATTTGACGTTGTGGGTTTTTCGTGTTTTTTCCCAGGAATTCGAGCTCGACCCAGAGCTATCGGATCGATGTCGAGGCCGGTTGAGGCCGCGGCGGCGGCGGTCGAGAGCGAATTGAGATTGCTGAGCTCCGTGGAGGACCATTACGGCGGCGTCATTGTGGAGATGAAGGAGGCTATGGACTCCGCCGCCTTCATCTCTGTGCTCAGGGCCTCGATTTCGCACTGGAGAGAGCAGGTTCGAGCTTTAATTATTGAATTTTCGCATCGAATTTGCGTCCTTTATCCTGGTAGATTGCGTAGAGCATGTAGACGACGCCGCATTTCGGCCAACCTTCTGTTATTAATTCGTGAAATCGTGTTGTTGTTGAT
The DNA here is from genome assembly GCA_007663325.1 of Eucalyptus pauciflora. Lineage (NCBI taxonomy): Eukaryota > Viridiplantae > Streptophyta > Magnoliopsida > Myrtales > Myrtaceae > Eucalyptus > Eucalyptus pauciflora. Next base: position 1,109,103 of record VMYD01000019.1, read on the forward strand.
TTAGGATTTGCATCTTCAGATTTTGAGAGTTTCCTCTGTTTTTATGGGTTCATGTTGCTGTTTTGTAGTGCTGAAGTGCCAGCATTTTTTGCAGGGGAAGAGGGGTGTGTGGATCAAATTACCTATTGAACTCGTAAATCTCGTAGAAGTTGCTGTCGCGGTAAGTGTTCTATGCACTCCACAGATTGATCACTGAACTGAAGGTCAAGTGCTTGGCTCTTTCCGGCCCAGGGGGGCGGGTGGGGTGGGTTGGTTGCCACTGCTTATGTGTTTACTTTGACGATCATATCTTTCGGAGTAAGTTTTCTACTCGATGTGGTGATTGTCGTCTACTTTGGGCAGGAAGGATTTTGGTATCACCATGCGGAGCCGAAGTATCTGATGCTTGTGTATTGGATTCCACAAAGTGCTCATACCATTCCAGCAAATGCAACGCACAGAGTGGGTGTTGGTGTGGTTGTCATGAATGAGAAGGAGGAGGTATTCCTCCCAGTCTAAATTTTTGCGCAAGATCATCTCTCTTTGTGAAAGATTAAGAGCCCCTTTTTGCAGATTTATGCTTTGAATCATTAAGAGAAGACTTCTTTTTGTGAGATCAGTGGTAGCAACTTCAGCTGAAATGACACTTGAGTAGAACTGGTTTTCTGCTCTAGTATTAATCCAATTGTAAAGATTCTGAAGACGGCTGGTGAATCTCATGGATTAAATATTTGGATGCAATTTTATGTATTGTTTAGGGTTGGTCTCTGCCCATGTGGGTTCTGGTCTTCTTGCCGTCTCTCATTCACCATCATGACAAATCCACAGCTTATATTAGCAGTCTTCCTGCTCAATCACGTACTTCATGCCTGTTCTGTGCCTTCTCATCACATCCCTTCATAATTCTTTTCCTGAGATTCTTTTACAGAGTCATCATTAGTGAGCTTGTTTCATTTTCTCGAAGAGATGGGGGGAATTTTGTGGAATGATGATGATTATGGATCCAACATAGCCCGTTTCTTTTTTTGCGGATGATATTCTCATAATCTGCTTCTAAATTTTGAGCCCTTGCCTTGATTTTACTCAGCCCACCTGTTGCTGAAGTTCCTACTGTCAATTCTTCAGAGAAGTTTCTAACTTCATAATGTTCCTCATAAACATACCCATGATTAGTAGATAAAATTGCATTATGTAATAGCATTCTAATCGGTTAGTCCTAAGTCATGAGAGCTATGCTAAGACATTATCCTCTAGGTAATTAGCGTTTCATATTCATTTGTGTACTCCATATATTATGCAGGACGCTGGATCATTCCTATTAGTTGCCACAGGGAGAGAGTTTTACTTTCCTTTGCCTTCTTGTACTGTAACTGGTTACAAAGAGAAGAGGCTGTTTTTTTCATGTCATTTACCCTTAGATTTAATCTGCCAGAGGAGCACTGTGGCTTTCCAGTCATCATACCTCTGTCCTAATGATGTCTATACTCTGATCCTTCAGAAAATGTATTGTCATCTTCTGTGTACATTGCTGTAAAACTTAGCGTGGGATTCCCTGCTAGACTTCACTTTATATCTTTCATGTCCCATTCCAGGTGTCCCATAATGTATGGCGTGATTGTTTCATTTCGATTCCCAGAGGTGTCATCATAATTTTAGAACTATGCTCCTGTGGCTTATAAGTAATTCTCAACTGAGGTTCTGGCAGGTGCTTGTTGTTCAAGAGAAGACTGGAATATTTAGAGGGACTGGCGTTTGGAAGTTCCCAACGGGTGTTGTTGATGAGGTCATGATTCCACTGCAGACTTGAATGTTGTAACCTGACTTCTGCTTGATTATTCATCTTTTGGCTTCACCATCTTCAGGGAGAAGACATATGTGCAGCTGCAGTAAGAGAAGCTAAAGAAGAGACTGGAGTGAGTGATATTTATGTGATTATACAAATGGCTGCTTAAATGCTGCGAAGATTTATGTCAAGTGGTTTCTGTATATGCAGATTGATGCTGAATTCGTGGAAGTCTTGGGATTTAGGTAAGTCCATTTATCCTTTTTGTCCTTGTTTCAGACGTCATAAACTTACGTTCTTGGGATAAGATTCTTACTTTTTCTTCCTAAATAATTTCCTTTTTAACTGTGCGACTTTATTTCTCGAGACATAACACACTCCCACCTGCATTATTGTGGAGGGTCAGAGCCAAACCATGGCCATTGCTGAATGGCATTTTGAAATTTAGTTATTTGCACATAGCACCCATTAGCTCCTGTCTGAAAAAGAAGTGCGTTACATTATGTCGCTGATCTTGTAAAGAGTGTGTCAGGGCCTCGAAACTCCCTGGCCATTAACCAGATTTTGAGCAAGATACTACAATTTCCTAACTCTTCACTGACTATCCACAGGCAAAGTCATCAGTCGTTCTTTCAGAAGTCGGACTTATTTTTCGTCTGCTTGTTGCGACCTTTGTCCTTTGACATCCAGAAGCAGGATGTGGAGATAGAAGCCGCTCAGGTAATCAGATATGGTACTATTGATATAGCTATTTTGCCGATTCGTTCTTCTTCGTCATTCTCGGTACCTTGGTAACTACCTCCCTGCTTGACTGATTAATTCCCCTTCTCATGCATTGTCCCGTGTGCTTTTTGCCATACACTCTAACGGGCCAAATGTGAGCTGAAGCTCACAATTGGTTTAACTATTGATCCAACCAAAACAACATGGGGGTTTTCCAAGCTAAGAATTTTTTAGTGCAATCCTGCAAATGAATGATGAAACTGCATACACAATACTATATCATAGCAGGATAAGCACAACTTATACTAACGCAAAGCACGCTAAGAGGATAAGCGCTGCAGTAATTCTCTTATATAGTCCCATGGTAATTCTCTTGTTGCCTTCAGTGGATGCCGTTTGAAGAATACGCAGCGCAGCCATTCTCCCAAAAAAACGAGCTTGTCAGGTACATTATAGAGATGTGCTCGGCAAAGAAGAACGGGAAGTATTCTGGACTCACTCCAGTACTAACATCAAGCTTCACCGACCATAAGAACTACTTGTACTTGGACAGAACAGCCATTTCCGGCGCAGGCAGTAAGTAGTGACCTGTTAACTGTCATTAGATCTGAAAAGGATCGTTTTTACTCATAGGTGCAATTCAACGTCAGGAGAGGTCGACCCTTACAATGACTTGATTCATTCTATTGAAATTGCTGTGTCGTATAACCGGACACATTGTAACTGCATACATGCAGGAATAATATGTAGAGTGTGACAGTGTCTCTTACGGCATTGAAGCCCTTGATGAATAAGATTCATTACATGAAGACGGGACTTCTCTACGTTGCATTGTACATCTCATCTAAGCCCTTATGGAAACCTCCAAGGTTCTATGACCAGACCTTCTCTTCATTGTCTCCCACATCAGTTCTCAGGGGGAGCTTGTATGCGAGAAGTCCTGTTGCTTTCTACACATTGAACCATTGATGAGGATTCAATAAGCTTTACTTCTGATCCCAGGTTACTAGGTAGATCCAGCTTGGCCAAGAAATCTTTGGCTAATCGTTCGGTATGATCTGATGGGTGACCTAAATTTGATTTCTTGGGTGAAAGTCTGTAAACATGAACATGAACTAACAATGTCGAAAAAGCGTAGTAAAATCGATCCGACGTGTGTTTAATATGCTCGAGCCAAAACCCAAAAGAGAAAACACATAAAACTAAACACCAAACGTCAATTATTTAAAGGTTAACATCACAAAAAACTCAAACTATACTCATTATGACACAATATTCCAAATTTATTTTTGTATTTTCCCAGTATTTACAAAAAGAGTGAGCCGTTTTTTTTTCTTGTTGTATCTGCATAATATTTGAAAAAAAAAATAAAGAAAAAGAAAGAAGAAAGGAAAAACAAAAGTTGGCCCATGCAGGTCTCGAACCTGCGACCTTCGCGTTATTAGCACGACGCTCTAACCAGCTGAGCTAATAGGCCTTTTGCGATACTTGTCCTTCTAAATTTTACAAGTTCTAATTTTCTGGCATGTGAGCTTTTCAGTTTTCTCTTTTGACGTGATCTTTATTTCTGAGCAAATAAAAGAGTCCGTGGTTTGATTAATCTAAACATAATCACTTATATCGCTTGAAACACTTAGTTAATGAAAAAAATTCTCGTTGTCCATAATAATTTATCTCCAAATATTTTCTTCAATAAAAAAATATTTTCCAAATCAGTCATTTTCAGCAAAACAAACGGAGTTTTTCTATGATTTTATTTTACTTTTGCAAAATAATGAAACAACATTTGCATTTCACAAAGATTTGTACTATACACATATATATGTATATGTATATGTGTATGTTATATTTAGTCTTTATTTTGTTTTGGCCACATGTTATCGCAATGCATGATGTCCTCATGTCGTAATTACGCAGTCAAGAAAACCAGGAATCGCCACTCCATTCTCGGACCAGCAAATGGATCGAACCTTTGACTCTACCGGGCTGATATGGACACAACTAATGATGATGATGAGTCATGTCTCCTTTCCCTAGGGTTTGCCAATCGCCCACATTGGACGGTGGCGATCCCCGCAGAACGAACCCTCGCCGGTCCACGTCAGCCCTAGAGGTCGTGGCACGTGGGCACCTGCTGGCCGCCCCCTTTGAAATCGGAAATTTTGAAAATCGGAGGAGGGACCCGAGGATCAAAATTAGTGGTGCCCATTGAAAATGCGAGTATATATTACGGGAAGGCGATTGGCCCTATGCTCTCCAACACCACTTCCCAAAAAGATAGTGGCGAATTCGTGTGTTTCGATTTGGCAGCGGTTAATTCTGACTGTTTTTTAGTTGATGGAATGTTGATTTTGGTGGTGGTTGTCACGGAGGTTTTGGTGTGTCTTTTGATGTGCCCAAGATTCAACAAGAGCACAAGAGAATGATACTAGAGAATCGATGTGTTGAATCGATGTTTTCTGTCTTTTGTGTAATCGAGAAAGCTTTGATCGTGTTGTAAGTGAATATGGGTAGTGTGTAATAGAACTTGATCACGTGTAATTAGTTAAATATGTCATAAGTTGGGAAAAAAAAATTCTCGAATCCATGGTATAAAAGCCTTTTTCATGAATAACATTGCCATCTCCTTCTCAATTCTCACTTTGATGTGCTCAAGATTCAATAAGCTTGATTACCCACCATTATAGTGAGCACATGAGATTGAGACTAGAAAGTGACGCATCGAATCGATGTTTTTCATCTTTTGTAAATTCGAGAATGTTTTGATCATGTTGTGAGTGAATATAGGTAGCATGTAACATATAAAAGAACTTGATCACATGTAATCAGTTGAATACAATGTAATTTGGGAATTTTGGAGAGACATAAGTTTGGTTATAATATGTATCATATAAAGGTGAGATTGGGAAAGCTTTCAACTAAGGAAAATGGACTTTCAACGGGATGTGATAGGTGAAAAAAAAGACTAAGACCAAAATCCGCCCTGACATAAAATATCTTGATTAGACTCGGAACGTTTTGCACACTTTCTGCTTTGTTAAATAGGAAAATGCATGTTATGCAAATGGAACGGTGAATCCACCTAACTTTTTTAAGTAATCATGATGGAGCAATTGGGGACCCCAAGTTCTATCTTGAAGTGGAACACTACCAGCATCTCTCTGTCTCTTTGAACACGATTGAAGATTTTTAATGTTGACTTTGATTTTCCTAGGGACGTGCTAATCCCCTACTTACACACATCATATCAATCGAAAAGCTTAATGACTTTCATCATGGTCGATATCCTGGCAATGAAAAAAAATATATTAGATAGATTAATCTCATGAACGTCGCAGTGGACAGAACCAATCACAATATAAAAACAAACATGAAATCTCATGATTCGGAGTTGGACCTGTTATGTCGTCAACCTGGCAACACGTGGCCCTTGTAATTTTAAGACATTACTCTTGTGATGGCCAAGAACAACGAATTCCATTTCTTCACTAATAGGGTGTTAAAAGAAACCCTAATGATCATGACCTTGGTGAGTGTTCCATGGTCTAGAGATCTAGAAGTCTTAAGTACTCATCATGACTTTTTTGGCCTATGGAACTGACGATCCGAAGCCACGAAGCCGCCACCTTGATGTAAGTGCTAGTTAATTCTGGTGCACAAGATCATAGTGGATGTTGCGGAGGCCACAATCACATAGACTTCTCAAGCATAATAGATATACCATCCTCTGCGTAATAAATCAATTTAACAGCGTTCAAACACGTCCATCTACGCACTTATTCGTGGAGTCCGTTAATTTTTCTAAACCTTTTCTCTACCGGCATCATGTTCATGCCGGACGTGCGTGAATCATCGATGACCCACCAATCAGAGAAGCGAGAAGAATAATGGTTATCCAAATCTTATGACGTCCGAGGTTGCTTTTAGTAGGAGCTTAAGTGATCGATTTAGCTGAGAAAAGCGAGGAGACGTTGCCCACGAAGTTGGGATAGACGTATGAGATGGGGTTTTTAGTGGTTGATCAGATTCGGGAGACTACCATGTTGGGAAAGTTGATCCAACATCAACTTTGCATCGCCACCTCGCTCTTCCACATCTCATGTGGTTCCAAGTGTCGACCGTGGTGAAGTTCACTGCTCAAATGTTCTTGCCAAGTTCACCAACCCATGGAGATGTCTCTGGAGAGAGAGAGAGAGAGAGAGAGAGAGAGCCTGGTTTTTTAGCAGAATGCGTAAGCTGGTGTTTTAATAGATAGGATGATAGTTGGGGCAGGCTTGAATTTATGAGAGAGAGAGAGAGACTATTGCATGGAAAGAAGAGAAGCTTGAGCTTGGTAAACGGGTGATCTGATCCCTAAAAATGTCTGCAGAATAGAAAAACAAAGAGCATGCGTAGCCATCGAAAAGTAGGCAACCTACCTAACTTTAACTTACGGTCTCAGATTTATGGCCTACGTCCATGTCGTATCTTGTCGAGATATGTATGCAAAGACACATTTGCCCCTCAATTTCAACTATATGCGAAGAAAAAAAACATAGACATGAACAAAAAATTCCATTTAGAAATTCCGGTAAATGTCAATCCGGCGTGATCAATTGATGCATTAGCACAACAAAATGGTATCAAACGTCCTATCGATCAATTGTCAAATGTCAAGTCGTTGCTTGCCAAGCTTATTGAATATTTGACTACTATCTGGGCGTGTTCAAATTATCGGTTCTCTACTTAAATTCTTTTTGTATTGTAAGCAATGTGATGTGATGACCATCTCTATGCTTTAAGAACTTCACCAAATTGTATCAAGAATAATCCATGTATTATAGTTCTTCTTCGTTTAGTAATAGAAGTGTAATTAATGCATATCATCAAATGTACACTGCAGTAACAATAAAAAAAACTTAGGGGTTTTAGTTCAGGAACTTGCCAAGATTACATGCTAGATTCACTTAATTATGCATCACTAGCAATTACACAATACATAATCATGCCATTGCATTCATGAAAAGTGCATAAAACCTTGAGTTCTCCATAACTCCTTGCACGTATTTTCAGACATTCATTGAACATTTCCCTTCACGAACATTAACTCAATGACTAAAAGTATAGTGGAAATTCCAAAACTTATCATGAAATTACAATTAAGTTTTAAAACTTTTAAAAAGCATAATCAAGTCCTAAAATTTATTATGAAAGTACAATCGAGTTTTAAAACTTTCAAAAAATGCACTCAACGAAAAGACTTAATTATATTTTTTGAAATATTTAGGATTTGATTTGTTTACATTACAAGTTTTAGAACTTAATTGTACATTTAAAAAATTCAATATTTATTTGCATTTTCGTGATAAAGTTTAGAATTTCCAGTCAATTATTTCAATTTTTAGACGGTCCAAGGTCAGGATTGTAAATTTCATATTGAAAGTGGCCAACTCCATATTTAACTCCCAAAGCCTCAGCACTATAAAAACCGAACGCCAAGCCAAGCCTCTCTACATGATCTGCTTGCTTCTTCTTCTCTCCATCCATCTCCTGCACGTCAATCAAAACAAAGCGAAGCGAAGCCAGAAAAACAGGCGCAAAGAAGATGACGAGCTGCTTTCGCGGGTGCCGCAACCTCGCGACGACGCTCCTCTTCTTTATCAACTTCTTCACGGTAGTCGTGATGGCGGCGAATTCATCGGCAGCACCAGCAGTTATGGCGGCGGTGGCTGGGGTGGAGGAGGATCTGCAGTCCGAGCAGTCCGTGAGGAGGGACGAGATGGTGGAGATGGCGGGCTACGGAGAGGAGAAGCTCTCCACGGTCCTCGTCACGGGCTCGGTTCTCTGCGAGGCGTGCTTGCCCGGCGACCCTCAGCTTCATGCATGGCCATTGTCAGGTTCGTGATAAGCTGTGATCGAATTTCTTTCGTTTAATCATTCTCACAAAACTCCAACGTGCTAAAGGAGGACCTTTTGAGTATCTACACAAAGATCCTAAAGTTGAAACGAGGGGTCTCAAATCAGATTAAGAGAAATCATATAGACGTAATTTGAAAATGAGTCGGTTCGGTTCGGTTCGACTCGGGCTATAAGTATCAATTGTATAGATTGGCCACAACGAAGGTTTGGAATCGATATCTCGTTAGCTTCTATGTATTTCAGATTAAAAGCAGTTTCAAACTCAAAGAATCCAGAGATGGGAAGGGGGAGATGTGGGGAAGACAAGAAGACGAGTTTTTGTCTTTCCCATTTTCTTGTGTGAACATATGCGACAAAGCTAGCTTTCCATACATTGAATCGCACGTCTCGTTCTTGTCTTGGCCTCCCTGGATTTAGGCAGCCCTAGGTACCATACACTTCATGGTTCGGTTAATTTTTTGGAAGAATTTATGTCGAATTTGTCTTCGGGTCGGAGTCCGGAAAAAGGAAAAAAATGAAAATGATTCTGAGCGAAATAGTCTCGTGAAAAAATGGGAATTTACCCCGCACGGGCATTGGGATCTCAGGCTCAGCCTTTGTGAACCGGGTCGGGCATCAATAGACCTGGGCTCAGGCGCAAGTGACTTGGGTGCAGGTGCTGAGTTCCCGGGCATGGGCACTACTTGAGACCCGGCCCTGGCCACCGAGGACCCGGGCATAGGCATCGGGGTTACCTTGTTGGAAGCCTAATATGCTCGTGAGAATCATGACTGAGGGATATGCCATTCTACCCCTGAGCACTCGCTTACATTACAGTCTAACTGGGACAGAGCATTGTCGATATAACATTAACGTAACAAGCATGAAATCGATGTCGTCTCACCTTCGAAACAACCTGTGCAGGTGCTTCAGTGGCCGTCAATTGCCATGCCGATGATAAAGAAAGCAAATCTAGCCGAATTCACGGCTTGACAGATGAAAATGGGGACTTCTTCATTGATCTTCCTTCAGAGCTCCACGCCGTCCCCAACCTGAACAAGAGATGTTCTGTCAACCTCGTTCGAATGCCGAGGAACTCGCTCTGCCGACCAGCACATATCAGAAAGCACAAGAGAGTGAGGCTTTCTTCTGTCGGGAATGGGATCCGAACTTACGAGGCGGGGACAATAAGACTTCTGCATTCGGCAACCGCCCTACAGAAGCATGCATGAAGACATCGAGCAGCCCCACAGAAAGCTATTTAAATTAAGCATTGCGACACCCGAGGACACGGCTCATTCGATGGCGCTTCAGTCACATGCTGAGCTGGCGGTCTTGCAAACATCACACAGTTTACTTGTAAAATAGAATTCAGAGAACTAAAATGATCCAGAAGAAAGAGTCGCAGAAGGTACATGGCCCAAAGAAACAGAGGGAGTGTGAATATCGCTTTGGTGTTTGTGTGCGTGTAAGTATATGCATGGACTGGTATGCTAATGGCAAAAGAGGTTCTTATCTATGTCCAAGGTGACATGAGTCACACAAAAGCTGAACATTGATGCAAATTATAAATCAGAACCAAGACCCGATAATGGAGTTTTCCTTGCTACAGCAATTTGCAATCCTTGCGTACAGATTCTCTATTTTCCTCCAAATCAAAATGACCGATAACTTTGAATCTCGATTCAGTTGAATCAAACAAAGATATCAGTGAAACACCCGTCCACCGATTACAGCAAATGAACTCACGAGCTCTCGGCAGCTTTTACAGAACCAGAAGCTATGAATTTAGCAATGTCGGCACAGCAAGCGAGCCTGTCTGCCTCCTCTTCAGGGATTTCGATGGAGAATTCCTGCTCGAGAGCCATGACAAGTTCCACCTTGTCTAAGCTATCCAGGGACAAGTCTTTCTGGAAATCCGCAGTTTCAGTCACCTGTTCGATATCGTATTAACAAAAGTCAAGCTTGAAAGGCAAAATGAACTTAAATTGAGGGGAGGGGACTTCAATTAGACCAAAGCTTTACTTCACTCAGCGCGGCTTCAAACTGATACACAAAAAATTCATAGTCCAAGAGCAACCGCTATAAACTATTAAAAGAACGAATGAAAGAGAGAATTAACGACCTTACTAGCATCGATCTTATCGAATTTCTTCACAAGCCTGACCACTCTATCAACTATCTGATCCGGGCTATGAGTTGTTGCCGTGCACATCAGCCGGGTCAGTTGCTCCATTACGCTTCCATTCTCAGCTCCAAAAGCACGTGTTCCAGCAGAGGCCCTCAACCTGATGTGCCTCAAGATGGACTGCTTTATACAGTTCATCCTATCGCAAGCAAGAGAAAAATGCAACCTTCATCAAAACCTTGGCGAAGAATTCAAATGGCACAAAGGATAATATAAGTTCATGCACATAAAAACCCGAAGAAAAGAGAACGAGGACTGAGTGTAGACAAAACAAGTCCGCCAAGGCCGAAAGTTTTTTGAATGCATCTCAAACCTAGGCTATGAATCGGCGTAAACTCGAGCAAAAACCAGCAATTCCAACTTCAAGTTAGAGACTTTACACTAAGTTTGTTCTCCAGAATCAAAATGCAGCTATCTAAACCTTGAAATGCACAAGACCCTTCATTCCCCGTGAGTAGAATTCGACAATTTAAGACCGTGGCAGAAGGCCGAGTAATTACAAGACCCGAAATTTCCGGGAAGCTACGATACGGAAACTCCCAGGAAGCATGTGGTGCTGCAGTACAAACTCCAAATTACAAACAGAGACCATTTGACAGGAACAAACAGTCCAATGAATTGATCAAGAGCACCGGTCCCGGAACACCAAATGCATCGGAAAAGCTTGTCAGCAGTACGTAGAGGGAAAGCGAGCAAGAACCTAGCTGACCCGGAAGAATGGGGAGCGCTCCTGTGGTCGCCGCCTGGGCCCGCGCCGCCTAGGTGTTCGACGTATTGCCCGACAGAGAGATGCTGACCGCTTGGACGCAGACGGATGAATCGTTCTCGAAAATGATCCCCGATGCCCTGATAAGAAAGTTGCCTGCTTAACTTTAGGTGCTCAGCGGAAAAATAATAACAATTATAAATAAATAAAATTATTGCCTAGCACATATATATTTTAAAATTTTACGCTAGCATAACGGGCCCTCAATGCAAGGAAAAATATGGCGAATTAGGACATTGAAAATACATTTTATTGTTACAATTTTTCTATTTTTCCTTCGGTTAGCGAGCGCTAATAATGCTTGCTTGGTTCTTTGCAAGGGCACAAAGGCTCTCGCCTAGACTAGCTAAGGGTCGGTTGATGACCTTGTCAACCCGAGATTGGAAAAAAGAGAAAAGAAAAGATAAAAATAAATAAATAAAAAGTTACAAAAATTATCAACATCAGTATCAATTGTGTACGGAAGATGGTCGGCGCTTAATAGATCGGTACCTTAGTGATTTTTTATCAAAGTTGATTGGAATGACTAAATTAATAAATTATCAAAAGTTTATAACTGAATTGATACAATTGAAAATGTTTAAAATTGAATTATCCATTGCACAATAGGTATAGAATTTTTTTGATAATTTTCCCAGAGCTTTACTATTTCACTATTTTGTTATTTCCTTTATGCCGAACAATTACTTCTTCATGATTGATTAGTGTGAGAACCTGCTTTAGCAACTACCTCCAAATACACACGGTTAATTTTCATGTTGTCTATTGACCTTACATAAATTTAAAAATAAAATAAAAGGGAAATTAACCAAAATTGAGTAGATTTTATTGTTAGTAATAAGGGTGAGCAATTTCAAGTTCTGTATAAGTTTCACCTAAAACCTAGAATTTACCCACTAAAATATATGTTCTTTATTTTTTGAAAATTTAAAACCTATCTTGCATACTTTGAAACTCGAAACCTATCATGTCACAGGTTTCAAGGTCAATTTCAGATTCTACCCAGGTTATAGCTGTATTATTAATTAAATGATTGCAATAAATCATGATCTTCAATGACTATCAATTGCTATTACAATTCACTAACTATAATTTATATTTAGACACACGAATGATACGGAACATTCACAAAATAAAAATCTCAGTCATAAAATGAAAGTCATGCTGGCGGTTCTAGATTATACACCCATAATTGGATGTCATGGAATATTGTAGAATCACACAAAGACATGAAAGAAAAGAAAACACAAAAACTTATTTTAGGTTTCAGATTTACTTACTTAAAATTTGAAACTTACTCATTGAAATAGGTTTCCCAATTTTTAGAACTTGAAACCTATTCTACATACCTTAAAATTTAGAACCGAATACGTTCCCATTAGTCTGGTTCTTCGGCTCTAGATTTTATCACGAAATCATGTTTATCCCTAATTGGCAAAAGGGCAAAGTCAAATTCTTTTTAGGCAAGATTTGTTTTCGTTTGATTTGCTTGTGAAATTTTAAAGTCAAACTTGTCTTGGAAAAAATAGTCTGTAGAAAAAAAGAAACCAAATTGAATTTTACGATTTGGCCTTTCTAAATTAAATTACCATTTAAATTTGATTGGTAAACGAATCTTGCATGGGTGAATTTATACGAAGACGAACTTTTTAATATTATATCCACATGGATGTGGTTGGCCACCACATGAACTCGACGGCCCGGACCTTTCTAGGCCCAAATGCACTTTCGACTGGCCTGGGCAAGGGCCTATGATCGTAAAGACATTATCAACATATGAGAAATGAGAGAAAAATTGAAAAATAGAATCCACAAAGGGTTCTCGAACCTTGTTTCATACTACACTGGTACGTTAGGCATTGTTTGGTAACCATCTAAACAATGTCCGATTCTGATTTTTTGTTCCCAGAATCAGTTTGGGAACATAATCGTGTTTGGTAAAATTTTTGTTCCCGAGAACAGTTTTGGACAATAATTGAGAATAAAAAAAAATGTGATTATTGTTTCGGGAACAAAACTGAAAATCAAAACTCTTCTTCTTCATCGACCGCCGCCCGCCACCGTCTGCCGCCGCCGGTCACTGGCAACCGGTCCAGCGAGCTCGCTAAGCCAAGGCGAGTTTTGACGAGCTCGCCGAAGGCAAGCCTCCCTGGTGGCCAAGTGAGCCTCGCCGGGACTGGGCGAGGCCCGCCTAGCCCCGCCGAGCCTCGCCCAACCCCGTTGGTGGCCAGGCGGGCCTCGCCTAGCCCTGGTGAGGCCCGCCTAGCCACCGACAGGGCTGGGGTCGTGAGGCTCAGCTGGCGAGGGTTGGCGACGCTCCGATGAGGTCATCGACCCCGGCGACCGGCCTGAAGAAGAAGAAGAATAGGAGAAAAAAGAAAAAAAAGAAAAGAAAAAAATTATAAAAATTATAAAAATTATTTAAAAATTAAAAGAAATTGATTTGGAACATAATCAATGAGCACAATACCAAACGTAATTCTATTCCGGAATTAGAAATTTTGTACAGTTACTAAATGCGTTCTTTTACTCAGAATCAGTTCCCAGGAACAAAATAAAAGAAATTATTTCTGATCATAATTTGTTCCCAGGAACAAAATCGTTACCAAACACGCCCTTAACATTCCCTTGTCATGGTATAAACTTTTGTCATGAAAATAGCTTTAGTATTTTATTTAATTCAACGTAAAAATAAAAAAGTTCCAAGATAATAAGATCGTTTATTCATTTTGTCAATAAAAGATATAATCCGAACACATCATAATTATCTCATTCAGCTCAATAAGTGATATTGTTCCTCATAATGTGATAAGTTTAATTTATATATGGCATCATAAAATCTAAATATACCTTATGGTTTCATAAAGATACAAAAGGCTAATAAATTAGCAGATGATTGAAATAATGAATTCTATAACTTTTTGGGATATGATATAGAGTAAAAACATTGACATTATCCCTTCATAATTAAGTTGGAAAATCAATTTTTTCAAAGTAGGATTTGATCGTAATTATTTGAAAGAGAAAGAAGCATGAGAAAAAATAATATCAAAAGATGGAATAATAAAGACTAAAATCTAACGATATTTTTATTTTCGTAAGTTAATAATGAATAGAGCTTTGAATCAACATTTACATAAGATTCGGCAGCACAAAACTTGCACTCAACAAGACAACAAGTCAGAGTGAGTGGAAGGGAACCGGATGCAAAAGAACTCCGTAAGAGCGGGTCAAAGTGAAGAACAGCCTAAACAACAGGCAAAAGGAAAAGAGGAAACCGGAGAGGGCTGCACAGGACCAGGAAGACTCCAAATCTCAACCTAGACCACCAACGACAAAAGAGAAGACTCTGAGGAGCAGCCGCAATTGGGGTATCAGCGTTCCACACCCCAGACTGGCTAGGCCCTAGTGGATTTGAAGTGTCCCCATACATTCTAGGCCCCAGTAGACTAAAATCTAATGATTCGTCCCGACAATGACACATAAAATGCGAAGATGATGGAGGGAAAGTAAAATTTGGCACTTAAAAGTAAAATTGAGAAAATGGAAAAAAAGAAAGAAAGAAGAAGAAGCCAAGTTTATAAAATGGAGAAAAAGAGGGAGGGGTGATTATGACAAAGAAAATTAAAGAGAGAGAGAGGGAGAGGGTGACACGTGTTCTCCCAAAACTCTTCTTTCGTATGTTGTGTAGATAGATATGGGAAGATATAGATTATTGCAACTTTGATCTATTTCACATATTTGTACATTTTCTTTTGAAAGCGAGCAAAGTGAAGAGCCATCAATTAACTTGTGTTCCATTTGATATCTATTATCGAGTTCAAGGAAAGGTTTTCGGACACGTCGCCCAAGAATTTACTCTTAATTATATATTTATAACTAGTAAGATTTGAACAATAGCTTCTAGGGCTAGAATTTCTCGAACGCACCAGCCAGCTACGCCCTCTCGAAAGGGTTCGCAATTCACGAATTCATTGGAAACTGGCTAGACTTGTGATTTTATGAGTTTTTTTTTTTTGGAAAAGAGCTAAAAGTTAAAGCTACATAAGGGCACAAACCTCAAAACTCAATTCACCAACGTAGAGGTGGGAAAATTTCCATTTACCATGCTGCATCGTTTATTAGATGCTAGTTATTATTCCTTTCCAATATATGAATTTGCTCAAAATGGGTATTCAATTCACCAAATTAGAGGTTGATTTGATATCTTCTTTCATAGGAACCACATTACCGGTCTAGGTTTACTTAGTTATGGGTATTAAATGCTAGGTGTTTAATAAGGCTCCCCTTTTTTTTGGTTTGTTATATCCTAACTTATAACTCACTCTCATACTTTTACTTTATCTATTTGTAGAGTGTGGAAGTCGAACCCAATAACTAAGACCTTAGTGGGTAACTAGCCAAATGGTGTTTGATTTTATTCTTTTGCTCCCCTTGAACAAAAAACGGATAGAAATCTATTTAGTAACTTTTTTTGTTCTCGGGAATAAATTTAGAACAAAATCAAGAAGTAAAAAAAAAAAAAAAAGGTTACTTCTTTATTTTTAGGGAAAACTTCATAATCAAGCCCACTCTGCCAACTGGCCTAGACTATAGTCGGCAATGTTTGCCCAAATTTGGGTGAGGTCAAGCCTTGCCTAGCCAAGGCGAGGTTGAACCTTGCCTAGTCACTAGCCCTTGTCTAGCTAGCGATTGCCCATTGTCTTGGCCCTTGTCTAGCCAGTGATCGCCCATTGTTTTGGCCAACAACTAGTGAAAGGAAGAAGAAAAAGAAGAAAATAGAAAAAATATAACAAAATTATTTAAAATTTTTAAAAAATCATAAGTTAGAAAATAATTTGAGGATTATACTAAATGCATTTCTCTTCTAGAGATAGAAATTTTGTTTAATTACTAAACACCTTCAAATACTCAAAAACTCATCTAGAGAACAAAATTAGAAAAAAAAATCATTTTTTAGCAGAAATTGTTCATATAAATAGAATAGGTACCAAGTGCATCCTAAGTATTCTCACCTTTAGCCCCTTGACAAGGTAGGGGCTCAAATTTCTCATATCCTCTTAGTGGTCATTGAGGCAACCACTAGTGGTTAATAAGGGCATACATGATAACCATTTTATTTTTGTTTCAGACTTGTTTATGGAACATAAATTCATTTGGTAACACAATTTCATCTTTTTTTTTTTTTTTATATTTATGAAATAATTTTTTAGTTCTAAAATAAGTTTGGAATAGAAATAAGAAGTAAAAATTTCATACTCCTCTAATTTTGGAACCGAAATAAAAAATAAAAACTTTTCTCATCACTTGTCTTTGCTACTAGCCCACTTACTCGTCTTTGTTGCCTGCCATCCACCATCGCCCCTTGCCGTCCCTCGAGGTTTGTCATTGTCCATCACAACTGATTGTCGGTTGCCACCATTGGTTATCACCACCAATGGTACCTCACCATCCACCGTCATCTATTGTCGCCGCCTACCACTACCGGTGACCGCCACTGGTTGCACCTCGGCATCTGCCGCAACCTGAGAGGGAGAAATTTGTGTAGTTATCAAACAAATTTCTATTTCGCAAACAAAAATTTTGTGTCATTATCAAATATGTATTTTTACTCAGAAATTCATTCAAGAATATAAATAGAATAATATATTTTTATTTTAAAAATCAATTTCTGGCTAGAATGATTATTATTTGAGCTCTAAGGCTCCTTTTACTTTGCGAAAATGAATGATTTAGAATTTTTTTTAAAGAATTATTGTTTGTATCGCTTAGTAAAAATGACTAAACGAAAAATATTTTCATTGTTTATAAAATTGTTCAGACATAAATTATTATCAATAATAAATACGTTTTCTATCGACTAATTATTTAAAGGGATATCAAAAATCATTTTAAAAAAAAATATTCCAAATTTTTCATGAAATAAATCGATTGCTTATACATCTTACAAAAATGAAAGAACGAAAAATATTTTCATGGTCCACAAAAATATTTTGACTTAAATTATTGGCGACCATAAAAATATTTTCCACTAGCTAATTATATCAATCGATATAAATAATCATTTTTTGAGAAACAAGCGGAGTCTAAGATAAACTAATGATTTACTAGCGAAAAAAATAATTTGTGAAGGGAATAAGGACATAAATGAAATAAATAAGGGAAATTTCCGTTTTCCGTGGGCACGAGGGTAATCTAGCAGAACTAGGGGGGCATTTCAGCAAATCCTCGAGATACGGGAATCAGAAAGTGCCCCGAGAGGTTCGCTAGGGGGGATTCGTCAGAGGGATAAGGACGTTAGTCAACAAACGAGGGAAATCTCCTTGGGCACGAGGGTAATTCAGCAGAACCGGAGGGGCACCTTAGCAAAATCCTCAAAGAAACGGGAACCCAAAAAGTGCCTCTTCCTCTTCGCCGCAGCGAGAGATAAAAGAGCGCATGTGCAGTGAAGTCGTCAGCCTTCAAGTAAAAAAATGAATAAAAAGGATAGGGACGTAAGTGCAAAAACGAAAAAAAATGAGGGAAATTTCCTTGGGCACGAGGGGCAATTTAGCCTAACCAGAGGGGCACCTTAGCAAAATCCCCAAGAAACAGGAACCCAAAAAGTCCCCCTTCCTTTCCCCCGGAGCGAGAGATAAAGCGTGCGGTGTGGGTGGCGTGCGCATGTGCGGCGAAGTCGTCAGCAGGGATAGGGACGTAAGTGCAAAAAACGAAAAAATGAGGGAAGTCCCCTTGGGCACGAGGGTAATTTAGCATAACTAGAGGGGCACCTAGGCAAAATTCTCAAGAAACGGGAACCGAAAAAGGCCCCCCCACCCGGAGCGAGAGATAAACATGGTGAAGTCAGGTGGCCCGAGATTGAGATCGAGATTTCAATTTCATTTCGCCCTTCCCCCCCCGTTCGAAAAAATCACCTTCTAGAGAGAGAAAGTAGAGAGAGAGAGAGAGAGAGAGAGAGTCGTGCACGCGCTAGGACACGAGCGCAGCAGCAGCAGCACGACAACTAACGACTGCGAGCGCCTCTCTCGCTAGTTTCTCGCTCTTCCTTCTCGTTCCTTGCTCGGAACCCATGAACCAGCTCCTCCAGCTCCCGAAGCCCTAGGACGACGAACCGCGACGACCCGTTTGGAATTCGCGCCCGGGAGGAGGAAAGGAGGAGATGGGTCAGAAGCTGCAGCAGCAGCTGAGGGAGCTCGGATCCAAGCTCGAGTCCCCGCCTCCCTCCAAGGACGCGCTCGCCAAGCTCCTCAAGGTCCGCCCCCCATTCTTTCGAATTCCTGGTGAAAGGGGCTCGCTTTCGGCCCTTCTTCCGTTGCGGGTAGTTATTTCGGTTGGCTCCTGTTGGGTTGCCGGGGGTGGTGGAGGGGGTGTGGTGAGGGGAATTTCGTAGTGTGGTTCGGTTCGAGGGGTCGCGAGCTCGCGGGGCTCGATTTCCCGGGGTGAGAGGAAGGGGTGGAGGTCGACTGCGAGGTCGGTTGGGGGGTAAAGGTCGTTCTGTTTTAGTTAGGGTTAGGCGGCCTTGTGTTGTGGCGGTTTTCGAGTTTTGGGTTTTCAAAAATTTTGCATCTTTGGCGAGAGGAAATGGGTTTTGGTTGGCGAAATCGGCGTGGTTGGTCCGTGGATGTTCTTTTGACGTGGCCCGGGAGTGGCAACCCTTAACTGGGTTATCGTAATTAGGACATGAGTGGCCATGGACGGCCATCTGAGGGTGCCTTACCTTTATGCGGATAGATTCGTGTAGGTGGTGAGCTAGGATTGAATTTCTTGCTTCTTGCAAGATGAAAGTGGGGCAAGAATCTCGTGCATGATAGGTTTTTCGGATTTCGTGGTGAGAATATTAACATTATTGTAATTTGCTTGCTGTTACACATATTCCTCTTAGTAGGGGTTTGTTTTATATTTTATTGAGGGAAGAAAGAATTGACGTTTTACACCATTTCAGTCGTCCATAATTTTTATGCTTATCATTGTCATGTGTCCTGAAACTCTCTGAATGGACAGTAAAGCTCATTTCAAAGAAATTAGTGGGAGAGTATATAGATCTGTCTTTATATCAATATCCACAGATGCAGCTTATGTATACATTCAGAGTGGTTAGCAGTAAGGTGTCTAGTTGATTAGATGGCAATTTAGACTAGCATGGATGTGGTGAGGGAGGATAATGATGGCAATATTTCTCTAGCCTAAATTATTGTGAGTAGAATTGTGCTGTCTAGAAATTTTCAAGTTATGGTTGGTAATCATGTTTCTTGAAGTAGGATTTTTATTGGATTGTTAGGACTGCAAAAGTGATGCTTATGTCTGTGGCATTTTAATTTAGATCCACCATGGTTTCACATCGAGTCTTTAAAGTGTGAGAATCAAGGAGCTGGACCATGGCATTGAGTTTTGTAATTATTCTAGAGTTTGTCCACCGACATTTTATACCGTGAAAATACAAGTTTTAACTCAATATGTTTCTGGATCCCCTTTTCATATTCACTCTCCAGATTTTGTTATCTAGTGTTTACCGCTGTGTGCTTTGGTGGAAAAAAGTTAGTGAGTTGATGGTCAAGTTGTGTTGTGAAATCCCACTCCTAAACTGAGTTTTAGCGACAGTCGATTTGGATGTATATATCGACATGGCGATAGGATTAGGAAGGTAGAGAAGTATATGGTGGGCCCAAAAAAGACCAATGTCAGTGGGCTTATTTGTTCAGAGTTAGACAATGTCCCTTTTCTGATTGCTAGCCTGTGACAAGGCAGATGTAGTGGAAGTGTGAATATGTAGCATTGGGAAGGTTGCCCAAGATGAATTGCGTTTGAGGGCATTTGACGGATGGTCGATGCCAAAGGATAGGATGATGGGAATTGCGGTGTTTCTGAAGAAAGAGGAGAGGAAAGAGTGTTCAAACCAACTTGATGCATTTGAGCATGGGCATGAAAAGCTGTCGAATGAGGAGAACGCCATGAGAGAGGAATGCTAACGCTCTCAAGAGCTAGTGTCCTTACAATTAGGTGTAGTGTTTCCCTGAGGTGTACTTGTTTGAGTGGCTACACTTAGTATTTCATGAACCCTCACTCAGAATGCTGAGGCAATCAACTACATTCGGTCTGTTGGACAAGCAGCATGGATAGCTGCTTTATAATAACTTTGTAAGATTTTTGGTTGTTGGAATGAATTAATTCCCCATGGTTGAAAATATTAGTTGCATTGACAATCTTATGATTGCCATTATTAAGGTAGAAAGAAACTTTTTTTATGTAGAAGCTGAAGAAGCAGAAGCTGTGAAAGCCCTCATAGCCTGGATGTTGAAGATAAGCAATCAATTGAAATTATCTTCATCTGAAACTTGTAGTTGACTTGAGAATGTCTTGTTTGTCATCTGTTATTTACTTACTATCATTTTGTTACGGTTAGTTGTGAAGCCTTGGCTTAAATGTATCCACCTGAGGTAATAGTGGAGAAAGGACGGGCCTATACCTGTTTTGAAACCCTAGACTTTTGAGGCTTGTGGTTTGAAGCATGGTTGTTGAGTCCCCTGTTCAGATCTTAAAGTCTTGTGATTCTAGGATCCCCAACTGAATAAATAGTCTGGATATGGAGTTGTATCTTAGTCTGTTAGGATCTAATATAGAGTTCCAATCCTGATCATTTAATTACAGGGTAAGTGTAATTCTGCCAACCCTACCAATTCATATTTTCATATATATTTGATATATTCAGACTTGGAATTTCTATATTTTGTTTTGTGATTCTAGGTTTAGTTATCACGTTGGTCTTTATAATATCACTTCTTTCAGTCGGCCTTACTTAAGTCATAATTAGTTGTTCTCACACAAGTTTATGGGGGAATTTCGAGGATGTTATTATCATGGTCCAATCTTTCAAACACCCTATTGATCCAGAGTAGAGTTAAGGTTTGACAACGTTGGTGTGAATTGGTTTGTCCTGGGTATGGGTATTATTAAACCTTGTCCTTCTAATAAGTTCTGGACACCAAGTCCTGAATTTCCCGTTACCAGCTGTGCTTCGTTCTTCGATCCTAGGGATGGTCTCTTAGTAGAAAACTTGCTAAGCAGTTTCCTAACTCTTGTTCTCAATATGCATGATATGTTGAAAAGTTTCAGATTATGCTGGTCTGAACATACTCAATGACTTACCTTATTACCCACTGATCATATCTGGTGTCTATTCTTTTGAAGCGCATGGTGTGCTTAGTAAGTTCTTGAGTCATGATTTGATGCTGATTATAACATGTTCATTAATATTACAGCAAGCTACAACATGTCTATCGGAGCTGGACCAATCACCATCAGCTTCGACTTTGGAATCTTTAGAGCCTTTGTTCAAAGCAATTGTCAAACCGGAATTGCTAAAACATCCAGATAGAGATGTCAAGCTTCTTGTGGCAGCCTGTGTTTGTGAGATAACTCGAATCACAGCTCCCAATGCCCCCTATGATGATGATGTTTTAAAGGTTCTTGTTACTCCCTTTGAAGTTAATGGTTGTTAAATAGGTATTTTGATTTGGAAGTTGTGTATATTGTTACAAGTTCTTTGCTTAAAATCCTTTTGCAGGATATATTCCAATTGATCGTAAGCACTTTCAGTGGATTAAAAGATGCTAGTGGTCCGTCATTTGGAAGAAGAGTGGTCATATTGGAGACTGTTGCCAAATATAGGTCATGTGTTGTGATGTTGGATCTAGAATGTGATGATCTCGTGAATGAGATGTTCAGTACATTCTTTGCTGTTGCCAGGTATGTTTCATTGTTCAGGCTGTGGTTACACACTAGCTTTCATACAATATCGCTTAGCTGCTTTCTGTACTGGCTAATTTGTTCCATGCTAGGTTAGGTTAGAGTAGAACCTTTAGCTTTTATTTACCAGCTTCCTGTGCCGGCCATATTTTTCCATGCTATATGTGGTTGGATTAGGATGTTCAACTTCATCTGATGATGGTGAGTTGGTATTCGGGTCAACATATGCAGGAACTGGACATGTATTATTGCTAATGTTCTAGAAGCGAACTTTCTTTTGCCACAGAAAATAGTTCCACTGCATGTAATTCAGGACAGAAATGTAGGAGAGGCTTGTCTAGAAAGTTCAACATGAGACCTAAGAAATTGCCTTTCCTACTCTCTTTCCTCCTCCCTCCTCTCTCCTTTGCGCTCTATCTACACAATCTGAGCACATTGTGAGGCAGGAAACGCGTTTTTTACTGTGTTATAATTTATGCCAAAACACTTTGGATATTCTTCACTTTGGTTGATTCAAGATAAAAAATTAAAATGATGGTGCATGCCGATTGCCAGGGTGGATAAACTTTTTTGTGTAGTCTACTAATTGTTTGTACCGTTAATGTCATTTGCATTATTCATTTTGACAAACCTTTATTTTTTCTAAGCTTATAGCTTTAACAATGAGATCGAATGTCTTCTGAGATGCATGGAAGTGGGTCAGGTTTTACTGTAATTGATGCCATTATAACCTTTCTCCAGTAAGGAGAAACTCACTCAATTGGAACAATGATACATGCAGTGATGAGCATCCAGAAAGTGTTCTGACATCAATGCAGACGATCATGACTGTTCTTTTGGAAGAGAGTGAGGATATCCCCGAGGATCTTGTACTGATTTTACTGTCTGTGTTAGGTCAAAACGAAAATGTGAGTACCTGCAGCTGACTGTCTTGCTGTTTAGTATCTTGTTGCATTTCATCTTCCTAGCATTCTATCTAGGGGAGAATTGATTTTCTTGCAATTTCATTGTCAGGATTTCTCTGGAGCTGCTAGAAAGCTTGCGATGAATGTTATAGAGAGCTGTGAAGCAAAACTTGAACCGGGTATAAAGCAGCTTCTTGTTTCATTGATGTCCGGAGATAGCAAGCCTTTGAATAATCAAATCGACTACCACAAGGTTATATGTGATGTATATCAGTGTGCACCTCAGATATTGTCAGGAGTCATCCCATATCTAAATGGAGAGCTACTGGTAATGCATGACTTATTGCTTCTTGTTTGTGTTCTTTACATACTGATTTTTTGGCTAGAAACCTGCTGTACGTGTATTGATTCATTCAAGCATTTCGTTGTCTGTGATGCCTGCTCAAGTAGTCACTTTTCACTATGCTTTTGGATTAACTTTTGGATCCGTTGTACCTATAGAGGAACCTGCACACTCTCTATGTTCAACGGCTTAAGAAAAGAACTATCAGTAGAGTAACATTATTTGCATGATTTTCATTTGAAGTGATACAATGTATTACATTGTGGACTCATGAGGTTTAGCCTTATGGGAAATTGAGGGATCATTTCTCAGTTTATAACGTTCTTATATGCAGACGGATCAGCTAGAAGTTCGTTTAAAAGCTGTGAAACTAGTTGGAGACTTATTTTCCATTCCTGGCCATGCTATCACGGAGCCTTTCCAGCCAGTCTTTTCAGAGTTCTTGAAGAGGCTGACTGATAGAGCGGTTGAAGTAAGAATGTCTGTCCTTGAACATGTCAAGAACTTCCTGCTGTCAAATCCTTCTAGAGCTGAATCTTCTCAAATAATTGGTAAGGGTGACTTGTGAAATTTTTGATGACAATCTGTGTCTAAAATTTGTTGACATGTTTTAATTTGATCGTTAGATGCCTTATGCGACCGACTGCTGGACTATGATGAGAACGTGCGAAAGCAAGTTGTCACTGTTATTTGTGACGTGGCATCCAATTCTCCAAACTCCGTTCCAGTTGATGCTATAAAACTTGTCGCAGATCGTCTTCGAGACAAATCAGTAACTTACCTATCCTACTGCTGCATTGTGCCTATGGCACTGTTACGAGATTCTTTGCTATGGCATGAATTTTAATACTTGTTTCCCAAATTTCCAGCCACTGGTCAAGAAATACACCATGGAGAAGTTAGCTGACATATTTAGGATTCATTGCATGGACTCTGATGTGTCAGGTGGTGGGAATAAATATGACTGGATACCAGGAAAGATCTTGAGATGCTTCTATGACAAAGATTTTCGGTGAGATGCTTTAATCTAAAATGGACTGCTTATTTATGCTTTCAGCTATTAAATTACTATACAGGAAAGGAGAGCCCGATTTTTTGGTTTTCATAGCTTTTGATGCAGAGTTTCAGTGGGCTCTCCTTTCAGATGTATTTTGAAGCTGAATTACTTATAAAATTAGAGGCAATAGGCATGCAAAGGTGACCATGAAGTCTGTTTATGGTGAAATATTCCCACCCACATAACCTTTAGTTAACCATTCTTTTTTCCCTCTCTTGTTTTAGGGCCTGTGATCTGAAATTAATTGCTATAAATGTTCCACTGAAACTCATTTTGTAGTGATTTGCAACCTCTTCAAGTGGCTCATATTTTTTAAGCTGAAATCCATTAAACCCATTTTGTGGACTGTCAGCGAAATGATTTGTCCTGTTATGTTTTTGGGGCCTTTGCTCTGGGGATTAATTGGTATCAGCAAAGCTCATTTTGCCATTCTTTAGGACCTTTCTTGATCCTCACATATGGGAGGCCAAAATCCATTTATACATTCTGCAATAACATTGCATTTTACTTTGTCGTGTACCCATAGCCTCAACACTTTTCATTGCTCTTTCCTTATGAAGGCGATTCTGCTTTCCCTTTAAGCTCTTATTTCAGGTGCGAGGCCATGTTGTGTTTGGGCCAGATAATATTTTGTTTTCTCTACTAATCATTGAAAGGGAGGACACATCTTTTGGTTTCATAGAAAATGCCACTGGTGTTCAATTTTCTGTCCATATGGTTTCTTTGCTAACTTAGTGTTATGGTATGCATTTTCTTTTTCAGGCAATTAGATCAAACGAACTCAATAAAAAAGAGAAGATGCTAACATTAGGCTGCCTGGGGTGGAAAAGTGATTTCATGTTTTCTTTCTAATTGATCTTTGTTTGGTCTACTAAAAAATTCATGAACTTATTTGCCTTTTTGTCAGAATAAGGTCTTTTCAAATATTTTAGGTTGTAATGTGATGACTGCCTCTTAGGCATCTTATCGCTTTCTCTCTACCATCTTTCATCCAGTAGTATTTAGATAATTTAAAAGTGATACAACTGGCTAATTTGTTGTTGTCATTATGTGACAGAATTTCTTCATGGATGCCTTTGCATGCTCTGGTTGGTTTGTTATTGAATTGGACCTTTGTATAAAAGCAGATTTGAAATGCTTGAGGGCTTCTGCATTCACTCTTTAATTGCTTAAATGATTCATTGCGACTGGTGTATGCATTTTGAAAGCCCAACATTCCGTGGGAAGCACTTCTGGTTCTTTCTATATATGAAGTAATCACAGTGAGGATAATGGGCAAGCTAAATATAAGTTTGCTGCAATTTAGGAGCTGTAAACTACTAATATAAATTATTAAAGCATCTATCTTAAATGCAGAATTGTTACTCTTTTTCTTTTACCTGGACAGATCTGACACGATAGAATCTTTCCTGTATGGATCCCTTTACCCAATTGAGATGTCGATAAGAGAAAAAGTTAAATATTGGGTAAGATTCTTCTTGGCGTTCGATAAGGTTGAGGTAAAAGCTCTTGAACGGATGCTTGAGCAGAAGCAAAGGTTTGTCACAACATTATCCAACTACATGTCATCTTGAATTAATTATTTGTAATTTATTGATGGAATTTTCTATATTGGCCATCATTCTTAATTTCAGGTTACAACAAGAGATGCAGAGGTATCTGTCTTTAAGGCAGATGTATCAGGTTTGCAAATTCTGAATATTTATCAGTTTCGCAAACTCTGAATATTTATCAGTTTCAAGAACACATGCAAATGGTGACCTAAGCAAGTGATTTTCTCCAACTGCAGAGTGGTGATGCTCCCGAAATCCAGAAGAAGGTGCAATTCTGCTTCAAAATTATGTCTCGGTTCTTTCCCGACCCTGTAAAAGCAGAGGAGAATTTCCATATTCTCGATCAGTTGAAAGACACTAATGTCTGGAAGATCTTGGCGGGTCTCCTAGATCCAGATACTAGTTTTGATCAATCTCGAACTTATCAGGTTAGTAATCACACTAGAGATGCATAAGATGCATTTCTCTCAAGGAAACTGAAAAATTTAAAATAAATTTTTACATAATTATATTTCAATAGCTCTAATTAATTTGCAGGATGATGTGCTGAAGATTCTTGGTGAAAAACACAGACTTTATGAGTTTCTTGGCACGTTGTCAGTGAAGTGTTCTTATCTGCTGTTCAGCAAGGAGCATGTGAAGGAGATTATTCTGGAAGTGTCTACTCAGAAAAGTGCTGGAAATACTCCTCTGATATCATCTTGCATGAATACTCTAGTGGTAAAGAAACTTGTTTCACCATTGTTTTAGGTACATGTTGTTTGACTGCTTTATTAATTTCCATTCACGTGTTTTTGCATGTGTTGGACAATTCAGTCAGTTGAGAAGCTTCTACTTTTAAGGGGTTCATGTTTGAGCCTTTCCCCTGCATATGTAGCTTGACATGGTGTTGCACATTTTATCCTGTTGCTAGCTGCTGCTTGTGTTATTTATTGGTTGACAGTTCTATTTTCATGGAATATTGCCTCTGTTTTCTCTATATGCGAATTCTTTGTTTTCTTCTTTGATTAAATTATACTCCGTTACTTATGGAAATGGCATCACACTCAAATGGCCTATTCCAATGTTCTTTTTATTAATCTCTTCCTTTCTCCTTTTTAAGCAGACACTATTACATTGCTTTTTTCACTCATCTATTTACACGGGCTGTGGATTTTCTCTCCAGCTACATATTTGCTTCTGATTCTCTTTGCTATCTATTTTGCAGCTTCTTGCACGGTACAGCCCCTCGCTGCTCGTTGGGAATGAGGAAGAACTAGTGAATTTTATTAAGGATGACAATGATACAATTAAGGAGGGGGCCCTTCACATTCTAGCGAAGGCTGGTGGTATCATAAGAGAACAACTTGCAGCATCCTCAAGGTATAGTTGTAAGATCCCCTTTATATGTTGGATCTACTCAAGTACATTCTGGTATCTGACTTATATTGTTGTCTTTAACGTTTGCAGCTCAGTTGACCTTATACTGGAGAGATTATGCTTACAAGGTAGTCGAAGACAGGCTAAGTATGCTGTCCATGCTTTGGCAGCAATAACAAAGGATGACGGCCTGAAGTCACTATCTGTATTGTATAAGGTTTGTTCCTACGACTACCCTTTGTTTAGAGGATCGTGTTCTCCCAGCTTACATTTAAGGTGTGATCATCTATTTTTCTCATTTGTGTACAGAGGCTGGTGGACATGCTGGAGGATAAGACGCAGTTACCGGCTGTTCTCCAATCTCTAGGATGCATAGCTCAAACTGCAATGCCAGTTTTTGAGACTAGGGAAGATGAAATTACAGAGTTCATAAAAAGCAAGATTCTGATGTGCAGTGATGTATGTCTGCTGGATTTTTACTTGTGGGCTTACATCCATTATATAATTTTTTCAATTTGTGTTTCTAAAGTATCTATCAACTGTTGCAGAAGGCAGATGAAAATACAGAGTCAAGTTGGGACGATAGAAGTGAACTTTGCCTGATGAAGGTCAGTAGATTGTGAAAAAGCAATGCCTTTACTTTTTCTATTAATGATATGATGTACGGATGGAGTGACTACTGCTTGCATTATGCCACATTATGAATCTTTGATAAATATCCAATGAAACAATCCTCCATGCTCATATTTCTGCATTTGCAGATATATGGAATCAAGACACTAGTCAAGAGTTATTTGCCTGCCAAAGATGCTCATCTTCGTCCTGGAATTGATGGCCTCTTGACAACTCTCAAAAACATTCTGTTGTTTGGAGAAATGGCAGAAGATATCAAATCAAGGTAAAACATGCCTAACTGCAGTAAATTATTTGCACACGACTTATAAACTATTGCATGTTTGGTGTCTTAAAAGTTTTTCCTTTTATTTATTTTATTTTATTTTATTTTTTGAGGAATCTGCTTTTTGCACTCTCACAGTTCAGTTGATGAGGCTCATATGAAGCTGGCTTCTGCAAAGGCAATTATCCGTCTGGCAAAACAATGGGACGAAAAGATCCCGGTGGACATATTCCACTTGACATTAAGGACGACAGAGGTTGATTTTTTTTATTGAATTTCTTATTTTTATCTTGTATTTCTTGCCTCACTGGGAGTAGTATAAATCTAAAGTATTTGTGCTATTGCTGGTGTTTATGTGGTAGTTAATGATTACAATATTCATTACTTTCAAATTTGTAGATTGGTTTCCCTAAAGCCAGGAAAACGTTCCTGAGCAAAATCCATCAGTATATAAAGGATCGTGTACTTGACGCAAAATATGCTTGTGCCTTCCTGTTTGGGATAGTTGGCTTGAAGACCTCAGAGTTTGAAGAGGTGATTGACGATTTCTTGTTTGAAGTGAAACGATTTTTCTAATGCCTGCCTTCGGTAGGCATATGGAAACCAAATCTTGATAAGATGCATAATTATTGTCGTTTCTCACATATACAGGAAAAACAGAATCTAGCTGATATCATACAAACACAATATCAGTTAAAGGCAAGGCAACTAGCTATGCAAAGTGATACAAACTCTGTTACTGCTTATCCGGAGCACATTCTCGCATACCTGGTGCATGCTCTGGCTCATCATTCATGTCCTAATGTTGACGAGTGCAAGGACATTAAAGCCTATGAAGATATATACAGGTAAATCCTCTTGTCATGAAGGGGTTAATCAGGATAGATTCTAGTAATATTGTATTGTTTAATGTAATTCCTATCTGTTGTACTTTTATATGCTTGGTGCCCCATGTAGCATCCTTTGTTTGGCTGTTGTCAATTAGTAGTCCTAATTTTTGCATGATTATGGCAGTAGGCTTATATAACCAGCAACAAAACCCCAACCCCACCCCCCCACCCCAAAAAAACCAACGAAAAAATATGCCCATGACTATTTAACAATGTGCTAATCCAGCAATGTGCTTGTAATATTTGCCTCCTCTAGTTTTTGTTTTTTTTTGCTTCATGAAATTTCTTAATTGCATTAAGGTGTATGTCGCTTGCTATTGATGGACTGGCTGTGTAAAAAGCCTCTCTAATGGGTTGCTCCCCTATTTGCTACATGTACTTACGAAGAATTTTGATACTTATGCATATAAATATGATGCATTTTGGACCTTATTGTTTGGGTTAAATTCATGCTGATTTTGGTTTGGGTTGTCGAAGTTGAAAACTTATGTAGAGGGCCAATATTACCTCTTACAGTCTGATGTTTATGCAGTTGACACATAAGAACTTCCTTGTGGCTAGGAGCTTGAATTTACGCAGTGTTTTATCATTAGAGCTTGTGTTTTCCATGAGTTTGTTTATGAAGGTGCTACAGACGTTTTTCATGTTGATAACAAAAGACTGTACTTTAGGCACATGATTTTGCCTTTGTGTTTCAGGCAATTGTACCTTTTTCTTTCAACTCTAATAAATGGAGAGGATGATGGCAAATCAGAAGCTGGCCCAAAAAAGGATAAAGAGAGTGTTTCTGCGGTGATTTCTATCTTGCAAAATATCAAGTGCTCAGAAGATATTGTTGATTCAGCAAAGACAAAGGTAGTGAAAGATCTATCCCTTTCTTTTCTAGTTTTACCTTACAAAAATTTATTGCAGCTTATTTTCCCTTTTGTAGCATTACCAAGGACAAAGAATGGGAAAACCTTGATGGTTGCCTAATTAGGAAACTATAGTAAAAACTGCAGTAGCTTATTTGTGAGACCCCACAATCAGGCTGTCACAACTAATTGTTACCATCTTATTTGTTCCATCTTTGTGATTATCAGAATGCACACGCTATATGTGACCTTGGACTGTCAATTATGAAGAGGTTGACTCAAGCAGATGGCAGCTTGCAAGTGATGCCTGCATCAGTTTCCCTCCCTCTGATGCTTTACAAATCACGTGAAACTAAAGAAGGGGATAACTCTGAGGCAAGTTTCTGAAGATCAACAACTAGCCTTATTTCTATTGACAGGCATTAGCCATCTTAGCATCTGCAATAGGCCTAATTCTATGACTGAAATGTTCTGTCTAATTATGTGAAAAATT
This sequence comes from Eucalyptus pauciflora, assembly GCA_007663325.1. Lineage (NCBI taxonomy): Eukaryota > Viridiplantae > Streptophyta > Magnoliopsida > Myrtales > Myrtaceae > Eucalyptus > Eucalyptus pauciflora. The sequence continues at coordinate 1,139,514 of VMYD01000019.1, forward strand.
TGGATCTCAGCTCATGCATTTTCTTGATAGGCTTGATTTATATGTTATTTTTTGCTTGACAGGCTTGATTATAATGTACCTGTCATTAAGTCCCTATGTGATCTGGAAATTTATGGCGCTTTTGCCATGGAATTCTTGTGCATGCCCTTGCATGGTAGTATTATGGCGTCACGTTCATATCGTTTTATTTGACAGCATTCATATCAATATTCTTCATGTTTTCTGGCTTAAAGTGTGATTTCTCCACTCACTGATTGAAAAGAAAATTGACGTATACCTACAGGTAAAATTAATAAACTTGTTGTGGATAAATCGGCTATATACTAATTGTTGAACAATTTTAAGAGAGCTATACGTTGATTTATCTAAATAATAATTTGCTACTGGGCTCTATCTGCTATGATAGCGGGGACAGGATTAATATGGGAAACCAAGGCCTGATTGTTGATTCTGCAAGAGTGGCATAATCTCAGACTTAAACTACAAAGGAAACACTGGCTATGGCTATTAACTATGAGAGATAGGATATTTGTGTAAACATGTATAAAGAAGCTAGTCTGGCCTGTTTTTCATAGTATCAGTGTGTTTCTTGAAAAAACTAATATTTTCTTCCCCCCATCAGCTGAGAGAAGGTGAGCGGGAGAGTAGGATCTTTAGGTCAAAAGGCAAGTCCATGCAGTCAGGTTTTAGAGACGATAGAGTCAGATGAAGCCTTTAGCAGCTTTTATTTGGGCACTATGCCCCGGAAAACGTTTTTGCTTCTTCCACTTGTTTCTGTTGACTGGCATATCCTGTTTGAAGATTGGTGCAAGATTCTCTTCCATGTATTTGTTGTATTTGTTTGCCGTCTAATGTTTCCAATTTTAAAGGCTATCGAGTTTTGTTGCCCATATAAAGCGTATCAGGTTGACTTATTCGTTCACTTCTCTGATAGGCAAATGAAGGAAAGACTTGGTTGGCTGACGAGAGTATCTTGACACACTTTGAGTCACTGAAATTGGAAACATGTAGCAGTGTATGTTCTGAAATAGCCTTTTCAGTTTTCTGCGAATTTAAAGTGACTTGCTTTTTGCTTTACATTATTTCTTACTGTTTCCTTTTGGGGCACATCAGGTTCTTTCAGAAAATCCAGTGGAAGAGGATTCTAAGGTTGGTGAACAAGATGGAAATGAACTCCCACTAAAGAAAATAGTAAAGAATTTGAAATCTCATGGAAAGAAGGGCAGAAAAGCAAGAAAAGGCCAGACTAGTGAAATAAGAAAGCCTGAAAATGATTTTGATGTCTTGAATATGGTTAGACAAATAAATTTGGACACTATGGACATATCTGCCAAGTTGGACACTGTCAATGGTCATGAACATCCTGACACGAAACGTACAAAATCTCAACTAAGATATCAAAATGGTGAAAAAAGTGAAGGCAGTGATGCTACACCAAGTCCCATACCTAAGCGCAAGAGGTCTTCATCTGCTCATGGTGCTGTAAAATCACCTAACAGTATGTAACAAGATCCTCCCTTCATCAGTCCATTTTATTGTTCAGTGTCAAATATCATTACTAATTGAAGTTTAATTTAATGGGTGCAGAGAATGCTAAGTTGTCGGGAAGTAAAGCATCTTTGATTGATTCTGACTTATTAGTATCAAGCTTCCGCAAGAAAAGAAGTTCCCCTTCAAGACACCCTGTCAAAGGGTCTGATAGAGATCATACTGATGAGGCACATGAAGGTGGAGAAGTTCTTGATGATGATCTGAAGGTTGATATACCTGCACGTTAGATGACTTTACATTTTATGTGTACTTTTTTCTTTCATTAAAATCATCATCATCACAATCTCTCTCTCTCTCTCTTTCTCTCTCTCTTTCAGTTGGAGACTGACAAGGCTAGTACAAATGATGTAATGTCCCCTGGGGGTTCATCCAAGAAGAGGAAACGAAAAAGCATTGCTGGATTGGCGAGGGTAACTTCTGATTCTTTTTGCTTGATGCATATTTAACCCCTGTTAATAGTGTGTGAGACATGTCACGTTGCCTCAACGATCAGGATGTTAAGGTGCCTTCAGTTCCTAAGACATTTTTAAGTTTTCAGTTCTACTTAAGTAATAAGATCAGTCGGTAATGATTTTATTGGATATCAGCATTGCTGGGTTGGCGAGGGTTTCATGAGAATATTTTTCCTTTCTTTCAACCTTTTTATTGATTAGATGGGATAATAATCATGTTTTATATTGATGCTATGTTGTTTAATCCTCAATGACAGTATTCAGCTTTGTGTATGACTCCGTTTAGCTTAACTTGCCATTCAGTAGCTGCAATTTGTTTGTTTTAATATGGTACTCCCTATGTTGCCATTATCTTTCAGTGCACATTGAAGGATATTGGAGATCTCGAAGACCTAATTGGATGCAAGATAAAAGTTTGGTGGCCAATGGATAAGCAGTGAGTGACTAATTATCTGATTATGTGCTGGTAACTTTTGAAGTCAATATAATAGTGTCTGGAATTGGGATATAGGTTGTTTGATATTCCAGTCAGTTGCTTTCGATGATGCCAAATTCTAGTGTAGTTAATAGATGTCATGCTTAGCCTTTTTTCTCTTAAATTAATTTCCTTTTTCCTCTTCATTTTGCATGTCAATTCTTCTGTAACTCACCCTTCATTCAAATCTTTGCTGAGCCTTCCATTTTCTGATTGAATCATGCCTTTCTTACATGATATATGCTGTTGGTCGAATAGGTTCTATCAAGGTACAATCAAGTCATATGACACCGAGAAAAGGAAGCATGTTGTGAGTGAAAAATACCTTTCCTCGACCTTTTTTTTATTTAATTATCAGGAAAGTCTTTATGTGTTAGTTTCATCGTGCGCTCTTTTTTTAATTATCATTCGAAACTGCTGGATGTTTCATGATAAGGTTCTCTATGATGATGGAGATGTTGAAATACTCAACTTGGAAAAGGAGCGGTGGGAACTCATGGACAAGGGGCGTAAACATGCAAAGGTCAGGGTATCGTGTTTCTAGTTATCTTACTATGCTTTACTTATGCATACATTGTTTTCTCTACAAACCAGTTTAGTTTTAACTCCTCTGAATCTCTCTAACAGAAGTTAAAATCATTGAAGGGCTCTTCTGCAAAGAAAGCGTAAGCATCTAGCTTCATGTGCATAAAGTTTATCCCATTATCCTTTCTGCCACCATTTGGATTAGAAGTGTCTTCCTAGTCCCGTCTCTTTGGAAGTCTGTTTCATGAAAATATTATGTATCTGGACTTATACAAGTGCAAGCAAACTGTTAGAAGCCGTCTTTTCTTTTTTACTGTGTGCTGCCATTGTGATCCCTTGTATTCTTTGCAGTATAACCGGTCAGAAAGAAAAGGTTTCCAGTGGTTCTAAGAAGATTAAAGAAACGGTGAAGATGTAAGTGGATTTTATCCAGAATGTTAAGCAATCAAATGTCTTTTTCTTCAGGATTTAAATGAAAGATTCTTGATTTGTAGAGTGAAAGGAAAAAGAACTCCAAAGAAAAAGCCCAATCCTCGAAGTACATCAGAAAATGTCTCTCGGGATGCCGAGGGAAAGGGGGTCTCAGATCTATCAGATGCTGATGCTACGACTTCTAAAGATTATGTCGAATCAGGTGAAATAGTGTCATCTTTTTAATGCAATACAGTATATGGCAAATATTCTGGTTCTCCTTTGTCCCATCTGTCAATGTACTTGCTCTTGCATGCATATTTGCTGTGGGAGCTCCATGTGATCTGTTTGAGAGCTGTCATTTAGTTATGTTCTCATGGTTCAAAGAGCATCCTTGACACTTTATGACATATCATACATATGATTGTCTAACAAGATGAATATGTCAGTGCTCAAGCAAAAAATATTCTTTGTATTACATGGATTTGTTGCCTTTGGGATTAAAAGATTCTTGATCTTCTTCTGAGAGTGGACTGCTGTGACAATCTATTGCTATGGTCATTACAGTTAAATATAATTGGAGTATAATAGTTCTGTTCAATAAGTCGAATGCTCAGAAGAGATTCATGTTGCAGCCTCCATCTTGTGCAGTAAACTATTAGTTAGGTTAAGTAGATCTGGGGAAGAAAGCAAAATTAGCTTTTCAACTATATATTTTGAACATAAAGAATCATGTATGGTATTCTAGGTAACTCAGAAGATCCAGATGCTGAAGAAGTTGATGGGAAACAAATACAGAGGAATGAATCTGACACAGAGATGCGTTCATTTTCTAAACGGAAACGGGTCAAAGACATGGAGAGTAGCCCCAGTAGTGCAGAAGCTCATGATGAAGAGGAGGAACGTAGCGATATGGACGGTCTCCAAGCAGAAGATCGGGAATCTGATGAAGAAGAAGGTCCTCCAGCTAAGAGAGTCCATAAAGGGAAGGATTTGGAAACAAAGACTGCTGGCAGCAAATCTAAAAGCAAAAAGAAATCGGGCAGCAAATCCGTAAAAGCATCCATGGTTGCCCAGATGGAAATTCCCGATGATGAGCCTCTTGTACTTTCTTAGCTTTGCTGTTCATTTTAGATTCCCATGAGACTTGGTCATCTGTTTTGGCTTCTAATTTGATATTCTGATGCATTGCAGAAACTGTGGAAGAGTCGAGTAGGGAAATCAGGCTCAAGGAGAGTAGGCTGATTCAGTTTTCTTTGCTTCATCTAGTCTTTTGTAGAATTTTATGCAGTTGTAGATGTTGAAATCATAAAGCCTCTGTTGGAACTAGCACAACCAACAAAGGGGAGGGAATGGATTCCAACTCTGTCGGCAAGCTTTGATGGACCGGAGCACCTGTAGAATATCACTTGCTGACGTTCCCACGTTAACAGATGATCATACAACTGATGCTCTATACTCGTAGCGATAGGATGTTACCAATGATTCATGTGTTTGTGGAAGAAGCAGTCTTAGCAGTTAGGCATTGTTCAGATGCTAGTCTCTTGTACAGATGTTTATGATAGTGAATTTGTTGTTTGAATCGCCACAGCGCGACAGTTACTATTGGTCGCCGACTCTTGGTGGGTCTCCTGTCTACTATTCTTCTTTAGTTCATATGGTGTACTTTGGAATTTGTTGTACATGGTAAGCATACATTAGAGGAACTTTTTAAATGACACCGAGCTCGTTTTGAAGGTGTAGCTCTCTTGAGGTTTGCCTTCAGCAGCCTATTTTACATAGATTAGATGGCAGGAAATGGGAAATATAAATGAATGAATAATATGTTATCTCTTCGAGAAAACCTAATACTTTAAAGAAATTGTATATTTATATCTTGTTGCAAATAATTAATTTCTAAACTTTATTGGGCCATTCTTCTTGATGCTTTATGCAAATGGTTTAACTAGTCAGTGTTTGTATTCTTATTCCTCATGTATGTCAAAGTCAACAAGAGAATAAATCTTAGTGAAGCAGAGGGCGGTACGTTTAGTGATACATTAAACTCAACCTCGTTTGAAAGCAAGGCTAAACGTGTTGGACCATCGCAACAGATTAGGTCCTTCATATGTTTTGGTTGATTGTATGCATCGGTGATCGACCGTAATTTTGATGTTGTATTATCTTGTTACTTGTATACAATCATGTTGTAAAGCTTATAAGAAAGGATCACACCAGCACCTGCATGACAATGGCCACCATGAGCACCTTCGAAGGATGTCCTCGAGAACTTCCGCAGCCACATCATCAACAACTTGCTCCCTGGCTCCCCACCATCCGGAGGTGACGATCTCGGCACGAAGCTGCTGTCGCTGAATCAAGAGTACCTTGTTGTCTGCGAGATGAACTACTTCAGGACCGCGCTCTTCTTCTGCGATGTAGGGTATGGCCAGCAGCGGCGGTGCCATCGATGCGACCACGCTCTTCTTTTGGGAATCTCTACACGTTCATAATAAATGGCTGCATGAAATTGAGAGAGAGAGAGAGAGAGAGAGAGAGAGAGGCCAAAATCTGACACAGATGTTTGTAATGCTACAAACATGGATCACGAGGGTCGCGGGAGATCCTTTGCCGACGCTGCGAACAACGAGAGAGTAGCCGACTGGCCTGGAGGTCCACTCGTGCGAATCAGTGCTCTCAGGTTGGACATCATCTATAAGGACATCAGTCTTGATTTCTCTCTCTCTCTCTCTCTGGATCATCCATTGCCAATATTTTATATATATATTAGATACTTGACATATTATAGGGTTGATATCCTGAAAAATTTCAAATTAGTACACGTGTGACAAATTTATTCCAAATTAATTTTTTGACCATGAAAAATCCAAAACTGGTACATCTGTAACAAATTTATCTCAACTGACCATAAAAAATCCCGAACTGGTATATTTGTGACAAATTTACCCTAAATTAATATATTCAACTGCCAAAAACCCTAAATTGGCAAATTCGTGACAAATATACTTTTCGTTAAATTAGATTAATATCACAAAAAAATCACAAAAATTGTATAATTGTAACAAATGGAGAGTGAAATCGCAAATTTGTATACTAGTCAATTATCACGTATCATTCAACTTAATAATTTGATAGTAAAATTTAACGGAAATTAACATAGGTAAATTTATCATAAGTGTACCAGTTTTGGGTTTTTGATGGTCAAAAAATTAATTTGGGATAAATTTATCACATGTGTACTAGTTTAAAATTTTTCAGGGTATTAACCCTATATTATATATCTAATATATTACATATTATATACTTTTATCTACTCTAAACCCTTGCACCTTCTCCTTTGTTCTTTTCATACTTTAGCTTGTTATTAGAAAGTAGAAAGACATCCAGCCCTAATTCGACCAAAATAAAAAAATAAAAACCCTCTTTGCTCCCCTCAGCCTTGCTTGCCTACTTGTCTCTATTTGCTCGCCTCACTCACCTTGCCTCTCGCCTCTGCTTGGTGTGTTCGTTTTTATGTTTTGTTGCTTTTAGCAAATGTGAAATTCTTTTGTTACTTTATTTTATATTAATGTTTGATATGTATTGATATTTATAGTTTGGTTGTTCAATGTCATATTGTTGATGGATATGTAATTTGTAATAGTATGTTTGTCCTTTCAAGGAATACAAAAAATGAAATAAAAAAAATAACTGGTTAGTCACGATTTGATCTTGGAATCGGATCGGATGTAAATGATTGGTTTGGTTCTCGATCCCAAGCTCAACAAAATTGGTTCTCTGTCCCAAAAATTGGGGACCAATAATGTGAAGGTTGGTCCCTCGGTTATGTGCTAGACCGGCCCAACTTGGATCATACTTACCCTTGGTTAATCTCCCAAAAAAACGGAAGGTTTTGTTCAACGTTCATGTCAATTTGAATTGACAAATAGAGTGAAACATTTCCTTAAGTATTTGATGAAGCAGATGAAGAAGGAAAACAACAAAATGAAATTTGTTTAATTTGATGCATATCTCGTGACATTATTAAATTGATTACTTCAGGAAAATGTCTTTTTAGTCTGTAATGACCTAACTTATTCTTTGTTTTTCCATATTTAGTGACCTAACTTATTCAAAATATGGACTTTTGACTTGAATAAACCTATCAAAAGAGTTTTAGAACACGAGAGTTGACTGGAATTTATGTTTGCCAACTTTGACCAAGCAAACGTCTTATGGTCATGCATGAGGGTTTCCGTCCACGGTTCATCCACAAACCATATTGGCCTAAATAAAAAAGAGTGCAAACAGGGGAAAGAGAAGAGAGAGAAGATGATGGTTGATGAAAAGCAAGAAAGAGGAGAGAGAAACATACAGGAACAGTTGAGCTAAGCGTCAGGCAGAGCACAACAGTACAGGCAAATCTCTTATCCTATTTTCTTAATTTATCTGATACTTCATTACAAAACAAGAAAGGGTTTTGTCCGATGGGATGCTTGCTCCTTAGTGCTTAACCCCACGTTCTGTTTCTTTTTGTTTCTGAATTATTCACGTCTCTCTGTTTCCGTGTGCCTCTCTTCATTATAAAAAAGACATCTTCTTTTCTGATGTCGGTAGATTTAAAATATCAATAGGCGTTTTGGGTAGTTCTAGTGCTGTCTTGTTGACCCAAAAGAGTCCCGTTGAGGCTCTGCTTGTCTTCCTTCTTCGTCAACACCGCAAGTAGGTAAGTTCTCTCTCTAGTGTGAAGCAAATTCTATCTTGTCAACTTCATTCTGCACGAACTTCTTCTGTGACAAGGTCGAAGAAGAAATAGGTTGTCTGATAATCCCCCTTTTTTCTTTTTCTTCTTTTAAATCAAATGAAGTTCATTTAAGAACATCTTATGGTCCTTTCTTTTCCTGGTTCTTCTTTGTTTCCTCCTAGCTTGTGTAGGTGGTTCTGTGTTCTGATTGGTTTTCTTGTTTCTTGAAGTGGAAATGGGGGAGCACTTGGGGCAGCTCAAGGTGACGGTGGTGCAAGGAAAAAGATTAGTGATTCGGGATTTCAAGAGCAGTGACCCGTATGTTGTTGTCAAATTAGGTAGTCAGGTAAGTTGTGCTGTCTTGGTGACTGCTCGGCTGTTCATGTAGAGTTTCCTTTTTCAGTGTCCTCACAGTGCAGAAAAAGAGTATTAAGGGTGACCATTCATATGGCTTTCGGTGTGTCAATTTTGGTAATTCGTGTCATTGCTCAAATAGCTTAATTTTTTTTTTCCAATACAGTAAGAATCAGATTTCGTGGAGACAGATTAAAACTTGCCAACAAGTTAATCATTGTGTCATGTTAAAGTCGAGTTTCTGTTGTAACTTCTCTCATGTTGGCTTTATGTTCAAGCCATGTTCACTATTCACGTTTTTTTTTCCAGAAATTGCCACTCCTACGAGCAGAAAAATTTGACCTTTTATTTCGTGTGCATATATTCGCATATACTTTGTGTCTTTAGGGTGGGAGGCTGGGTTGAGGTCTGTTCTTGAGATGATGAAAAATCGGGGTCTCTATTGCTATTTGAGTTTTAACTTATCTAGGATCGATACTGTTTCTCACTTGATATCGAGTTTATCACATGTCAAGCACGCGCACATTTTGTTTAAGCTCTTCCGTATGTTGGTCAAAGCAGCTTATGCAGATGCAAGATACAATTTGCACTAGTCCAAGGATTTAGATCTGCTTATTGATAGCAGAGCAGATGCTGTATTCAATGGATCTACGCAATTAGCCAAAACCTAAGAGCTAAAAACTATCAATCAATCTTGAACAATTTGTGTGTGATTTTATAGCCTCCCCATCCTTGTTTCAAAAGAATCATTGGAGGATTGAGATATAACTCTGAAAGAGAAATGCTAGGGACAGATGCCGTGACGTGAATGTACTATATAGCCCGTTGATTGGTGTCGTTTCCACATCGCAACTAATGTCAATCAATGCACAAATAGTACAGTCGGTTTATCTATGACCATCCTCCAAAGTGGTCCTAAAATGGGAATATTCCTCTCCTTCTGTCTCCTTTCTTGCTTGCCTTCTTATCTTTCCTAAGTCCAAACTCATCCAGACAGCTCCTGAGTCTACTAAGTTTCACCTCGCTTTGTTGAGTCATTTATGTTAACATCATTGAAATAACTTGCACTAGGTGGCAAAGACTAAGGTCATAAACAGTTGCCTCAATCCTGTTTGGAACGAAGAGCTAGTTTTCTCGCTCACAGAACCCGTTGGAGTTTTAAATTTGGTAAGCTTCTGATTTTCACCCCTTATAGTTCGTCTCATTTTGCTGATGAAGTATTATGCCATCTGCTCATCTGACTATGCTGCAACCTGCGTGGGGCCTTTGGCAGCGAATGTTCCTTCCTATTGTTTATGAATGGCAAAACGTATACTTCCAATAGATCAAATAAAATAAATTTGTAATGGCAACGTGAGGAAAACTCCATAATTTATTTTTCCACCTTCCATTTTCCTACTAATCCTGTTTCAATTTTTCCCCTTTCTTTTGATCTTCAGTGGACTAGAAAGCAGAACAATAATCATCTTCAAATGTGAGCAAACTAAATGATGCTATCAACACTTACATTTGTATCTCTCGGTTGAGTCAAATCCCATGAAGTTCATCCTTGCATTATAGATTTGAACTATATTTGCAGTCAGACAATCTTTTCAGTTAGCTTTGAGATAAAAAAATGTGCTGGAAAGCGATCTTCTTCCATTGTCCTAAAGTTTTCAGGTGCGGCTATGCCGACCCCAAGATTTAATAATTTCATAATAACGTATGGTGCCTTCTGTAGGAAGTGTTTGATAAAGACCGTTTCAAGACCGATGACAAAATGGGACATGCCCACTTCAGCCTCCAACCGTTAGTCTCTGCTTCTAGATTGAGGAAGGTCCTAAAGGTTTCTTCTGGCGAGACGACACTAAGAAAGGTTGTACCCGACAGTGAGAACTGCCTCGTCAGAGAAAGCTCCATTGCTTGCGTCGATGGTGAAGTCGTACAAGATGCTTGGTTGAGGCTTTGTGGGGTCGAGTCAGGGGAAATTCAGCTGAAGATGAAACTGATAGAGACTCCAGTTGCAGGCACAAGATAAGGCCTACACTCATAACTATGTATGGAAAAGGTGAAAATTCATTCCTGTAGAAATCTCTCTACTTTATAAGGTTGCTTTCAGCTCATATGCGTTTGATGGAGTGGAGGAGTTGGCCTCAACTTTATAGTGAAGCAACACAGCGCCAAGATCTATCCAGTCCATGAGGCCCTGTGTCTTCCACAACTCATCAACAAGAATCTCAGATATTTGTACCTTAAAATTTCGATTGAAAGACCTGTATAATGAAGGAAGATAACCATTGTTTTATGATTCTTGCTCACTCCACCTTAGAGAGTGGTGCGAGATCACTATCTGGTGCACGTGATGCTTCAGCATTCTTTCAATCCTCGGACAAACCCTGATCCGAACCAGGGGCTCTCTTCCATCAAATTCGAAGTGCCGAAAATGGCACTTTCATAAGCGCTGGGAATCACACACAAAGGCTTATCCTCGTAGCCAATGGAATTGCCATCAATCTGATCAGCAGTTGGAGAAGAGCTTGGATGATTGGATTTTTTTTTAACATTCTTGCTGTTTGAATAATTAAATATTAAATCATACTTACATCCAATACCTGAAGATTTTTAAGTTGGTGCTGACAGATTCAACATCTTCGGCTCCAAAAATGATCATGAGGACTTTTGTCCTGACCAAAGTATCTTTTCTAGTTGCTATCCCTCTAGTGTTTTCGATGCACGAAATTTGGGAAAAGTCCAGGAACTTCATGATGAAGAAGATTTTGATGACTAAGGTCTTTGGAACATATATTCTTTCTCAGCACCATGATGAAGCTCATGTATCAAGTCCAAGATGGTGGGAATCTCGTCATGCACGTCACTAATGAAATGAACAGGCGTTTGACTAACTCAAAAGAGTCAATTACCCTGCCGTTTACTTGCGCTTGGTTGAATTTCTTCAATTTAACATTTGATTAGTATAAGTTCTGACATGGCACAGGAAATGTCTACTTATCGAAAGACGTTTCTTCCATTTGTTGCTGATCTGCTTTCCGACCTGCCAACGCAAGTGTCGCCCGGATTAGGCCAATCTACAGAATTATAAGGCAAAGCTTCGCCATGAGAGGTGAACTTTAGGATTGCTCTGTTATAACATATTTATATAGATATAGATGGATGAACAGATCACTTTGTGTGCTTCAGTTTGGGTGCTCAAAGAGCATAGGTTACCTAATTTTGTTGCCTTTCCAAAACCATACATTCATATGACCCTGAGAGTTTGCCAATAATGGGAGTTATACATCCTCATTATCTCCAACTTAATATCATGTACTAGGACATGATCTAGTTATCCATGAAGTTACAGTAGCTTGGTAGATCACACCCAGGCTAAGGCAAAAGCTAGTAGAGCAAATATCGCGGACTTGTACGTGACCGAGGTGGGCATTCTCCCCTCGTCTTCTCGGGAGAAAAGCCCGTTGTACAGAGGCAGGTTTATATAGACAAGCAAACCGCACCAGCCAATCTGCAAGGCGAGCTGGTCTACAGCATGGCCGTGCATCACTAACCTCAGCATTGTGCCGATTAAGCACGACACATTGATCAGGGCGATGGTTGTTAGAACGGTAAACATGGGCGAGGCTGTGCCGAACTCCATGAGCTCTTGTTCGTACCTCTTTGAGACGTCATCACCTGCCACTTTCTCGGTGATGACGAAAGTGGACTTGCCGACACCAAGCAGCCCTAGGATGTTGTCCAAGAAGCCGAAGAGATGGGAAGTTGTTCTCCGGTACAAGCCCATTCTTTGGTCATTCCACCATCCGCGTAGCGTGCTTCCGCACGTCCACATAAATTCGGTGGCGCTGTACACCATAGTTGCCGTGACGACATACATGAAGGGTAAACCCCAAAGATTCGACACCTGATGCAGCAATCAATCATCAATTAGCATTACGGGTTACTGATTTTGAAATAATACGTTTTGAGTCGTCACATACTATATGATTACCTCAAATTTTGAAGATATTACAATGGACAAAATTGTTTCTCAACTATATTACCTTGGGGAATAAGGAGATGCCTCGGAGGAGACAGAGCGACGGGACGGTCACATAGAACAGACTCGGTAAGGAATTCGCAGCCCACAGCAAGTAGTTGCAGTAGCATATTTGAAGCTTCGGAGGGATCTTGCCATGTCCATACACGAAAGGACAGTGCCTCGAGAGGGTGATCTGGAAATCGCCCCCGGACCATCGCTTATGTTGGACTAGGGACTGCAACAACGTCGTGGGAGCGACTCCCATGAAGCCATTCCTTTCCGGTTTGAAAAAGACTGATCTCCAACCTCGGCATTGCATTGATAAACCAGTAAGCACGTCTTCCACCGTGCACCCATAGTTTAAGCCCATCTGCAATTTGACAATATAGTTAAAATTTTCCTCGATGTCTACACTGGCAAACCAGTAACCATTTTGATGGAATTATATATGAATGAGAGACCTCCTTTCCCCAATCAGTGTTCTCTTCATATGCACAATCAGCCAGTGTTTTGCATGTTTCCTCTAAAACACGTGCGCTGTCTTGTTTCTGGTCGTGGCGCTCCCTCATCAAGGAATCCGTCTTACCTTCCGGCGTATACTTTCTCCCGGACAGTGCGTCTCTGCGGTGAAAGCACCCGGTGCCAATGTACATAGGGCCTCCATTGCCGTCGAGTCCATGAAACTCCACCTAACAGTCACAAAAATGTACGAAAAACTCAGTCATTTTGCACTTCAAACTAAGTTCAATGTTCTTGAGTGGCTCACGTGATTGATTAGCCCCAAGGAACTGCTGTATAGGTCGTTCTCTGTGAGGTTATCGAAGTTCTGTGGATACTGTATATAAGCAATGTCATGACCATTCTCTTCGTCCAGTAAGAAGCAAAGTGCGTCCCTCACTGAGTCCGAGTTGTTCGAGTACATGTCACAGTCCACGTTAAGGATGATGGGCGCGTTGCTGATCTTCGACGAGACCCTGATCTATTAATCCGGAAGAATAGGAGGGAAAAAGCAGATACGATCTTGAACATTAGTAAATCTCACCCCATGTATTTCATTTTTCTTTATGATCAGAACATGTTGATTTTAAGTTAAACAAAGTATGAATCTGACAAATATGGTAGGTAAAAAATTATTATTGTTGGATGATACCAATTTATTTGCCAATTCAGAGCATATATCGCAATGAATTTGGACCTCTCAAATGCCGATTTCCTAGAGCATTAGAACTTTTGTAACATGTCAAAATTAATCCTATTGAATGATGAAATTACCTAATTCCTAACCTCCCTTCATAACAATGCAAATAGCCTTATCTTTGAGACATATTGGTGGAAAAGTTGCAAATTTTCAAAATGGTAGTCAGTCAAAACGCAATTAGGGCTAATGGATATAATCTTAGACGTGTTGATAGTAATACTACCAATGCATTCATCGCTCCTGCTTTGAAATTATGATGGTATTGGGGTCTCTTTTCTCTTGCTAGGTACGCGAGAGTTGGAAGAGGTTGTCCTTCATCATCCACTGCTGTAGGGTCTGTCCCGTCAATTAGAATCTGCAACATCGTGCGAAAATATTTCGGATACATGGGAAAGGTTGAGAATCATAACTTTGGTAGAAATTATTGAGAGCACTGCAGCTATATATGTATATAGTACTTGAAGAATCGTTTGATGATCTCTTCGGCTGGAGACGGAGTCCCATTCGAGAAATCCTTTGTGTTGCTCCCGGATGTCGTCTGTAACACGTCCCAGCTCAGCCATTGCTTCGATCCGTTGCTTCATGTCTTCATATAAGTTCTACCACGAATCAAAGAGCACAAAGCCTTTTGAGATTGCAATTTCTTCAGACTGAGCCACTGAACTGGTTAAATGCCTGATCTTTCATGCAAGTCTAGAAGTTGAATGCATCACAGGGTGTCTAAATTGGCAGATGGTAAATAAAAAGTTATTGACTTGCATCGAATCTATGTATTTCTGCATGCAACTCATGTGGTTACTTCTTCCTCTAGTTCTTAATCTAATTCCTGCCAAGGTCTTATAATGTCAGAATTCAATAACTATTCATAGCAGCTACAACCATCCGGAGCTGATGTTTGGTAGAATCATATGTCCATCACATATGTTACATATTGTGCTTAGGATTCATTGTCGATTTCGAAAGGAATGTCTGCTAGCTCTTGGCAGGCGAGTCTCAGACTTATTCAATGGCTATTTTCATTATAACTGAGAAATCGAAACGTGTTTTACTGGTTCACCATAGAAAGGGAAAGGTTATCCTTCCATGCATCATGATGTGACTTAAGCCCTTGTCATCTTGTAGCTGTCGCTAAGCCCTAGTCGATTCCATGCACGTCAGTTTCTCGTACAGTCATTGTTTGCAATCAATGCATAGTTCCAAATTTTTAGGGAAGATGCGGAATCCGTCAAAGGAATAAAGACACTTATTTGGCGGGGAAGACTAGGTCACAAAACATTGTTTTCTCAATCTAAACTCCGACGGCTATTGTTGTCGATTTCTTTCATTTAACTTTTGTTGCAGCTCAATTGGACGGTCGTCATCCTTATATCATGCTATACGGAGCAGATAGTTAAATTCAGGAGGCGAGATAAATAAATACTCTAATTCGAGAATGAGAGATATGGAACCTTAGTATTCGAATTTCATGCTATGGTGATTATAAGTTGTACTATAAACCAAATAATCACGCGGGCAGCGGCAGCCACCCTTCTCCCTTCGTTCCTTAATTGGCTATAAGTCAATAACAAATGCCAAAACCATCAAATCACTCAATCATACATTAAATTTTTGAGGTTCAGCGAGGAAATCCTCTTATAAGATTATCAATTTGATTAAGACATAAAACTTAGAATGAAGTGATTGACATGGGTAGATAAGTACGTCGAAACTAATCCCTTTCTATTCGTCACACTAACAAAATGTTTCGGGTAACCAAATTGCATGGCCAAAATTTCTGTAGTTGTTAAAAGATACCGGAGAAAACATAATTTCTTATAATAAAAATAAAACCTTCAACAGATTTTTAGACCCTTTTTATACTTTGATGTCATATTTCCATCTGACTTTTTTTTTTTTTTTTGATGACTCAGGAAACTCCGAAAGCCGGCAGCCGGCGGAAAGAACCTGGGGGAGCACAGGTGAAACCGCCACCCCATGCCACCGGGTAATATTTCCATCTGACTTGATATCTGATAAATGCGTAGCACTCTCTCTCATTGACCTTTCGGTCTGTGATATTTACCTGCAAGTCTCTCTCTCTCTCTCTCTCTCTCTCGTGGATAAGAATTACTTGACAAGGATTGTGGTGGTCAGCTTTGGTCTGGAGGTTGACGATTTTGCTGAGCTTGCTTTGGCAGCAAGTGGTGGGAGTGCTCTCTGACGGATTCGCTCCATTATTGCTTCCTATGCCTGACGGCATGATCGCCGATCGGGATTTGATGCCATCCAGAAAGAAAGGACTACTATATCTGTTTTTGGATGGGCCGTTTGGCTTAGAGCCGGGGCATGCGGCATTCAGAGTTCTCGTGTCATGTAGCGATGATGCGGAGCAGAAGGTTAATCTTCTTTTTGTGGTGTATGTTTTCAAGGTTAAGGGTTATATGCAGATGATGGAGAGGTCAGATTTTTCTTTGTTGCGTTGTTATCTACAGTGCCAACTAGAGATTGCATCCAACCCCGTTTGGAGGTGAGAAATCGACCGTAATCTTTGCATGATGCGAAGGATTTTCAGATCAGCCTACGAAGCGAACTTGTAGACTGATGCAGATAAGCTTACGGTTGTGTGTAAGAGATGATTCCTTTCACTTGAGAAAGAGAGAGAGGGAGAGAGAGGCTTACTTTCATCGACAGGCACTCCTGCCGCTTGAGAGAATCATCTAGAGATTCGGCGGCGCTTTTGAAATAGGCCTCCGGTGACCTCGGTTCGACATTAAACTTCCTACAGAAGGGGAGCCATTTCTTGGAGAACCGAGAAGCTTCAAGCATTGCATAGAAGGTAAGGTCAGAACAGCCGTCGTCGGAGAGATAGACGCTCATCTTGTCCGGCGGATAATTGTATGCCATGACTGATAAGACGGTGTTGATCACCATGGTCGGTGGCTCGATCACAGGATCCGCCGTGCAGACAAATATGTCTATCCCCGGCAAAACCTTCTCGTATCTGAAAATTCAAGAAAACAACATCACAAAAGGATCGATAAACACTATTTCTTTTTCGATTTTGCGATAGGAGACGCAAGTGTCGCGCAAAACATCAGAGAAAAGACCAGGAAAACATACCTCTGAGAAAGCCTGTCCTTGAAGGTGCGACGATGCACGGGGTTCCATCTGACGACGACTGTGACGAACCAGTAAATAGCGAACCAGAGCTCGGAGAAGAAAGCTCCGAGCCAAGCCCACCTCGCCGCCGTGTTCGGCTCCGGCAAGTGATGAACTCGGTAGAAGAAGATGAAGATGATGCCGGCGAAGACGGACACTGCGTACGTTCTGAAGATGAAGAGGTTCTTGGCTGGCTTTGTTTCAAACAAAGGAGCATGATTCTTCTCCACCATCTTTTTAATCTTCTATTTTCTCTCTTCAAATCTTCTTGCAGTAGTATCACAGGCAAATGTGTGGTAAGGAACTAGGCATATATATATATATAATATCCATGCGCGGGTTCAATTCCCAAGCGACCTTTCCAAAAATTTGTTTATAAATTCTGCAATTCTTGACTAGTTTTTTTTTTGGATGAAGATAATATATTAGAAATTAGAACATCTTACATCCGCTTACTACCGCATCTGCAAACACAAGGTCAAGAAGAGAAGCAGGGGGAAAAAGGTTCCAGTTACGGGCTTGGTCAGTTCGGCCATGGGCCTTCGCGACCATATTTGCTTCCCTCCTGTAGTATCGAAGCTCCAGATTAGGGCACGAACGAAGCAGGGAGATGGCCTCCGCGAAGAGTGGACGCTCCTCCCATGGCGGCCGCCGGTTATTAGTCAAAATATCAACCACATTCCAGTAGTCCGATTCAATGACGACCCGAGCATGTTGAAGACCGAGCTGTGAGAGATGGCGAAGAGCACCGCTGAGAGCCTGGATTTCCATCTGAAGCGCCGAAGTCGCCGGAAAATCAGCTGAATTCTTGACTAGTTAAATAATGCACAATTAACGCCTAATATCTAGACGATGACATTTAGAATCATATATAATTTTAGAAACAAAGAAGTTCTAAAACTTATCATAAAAGTATAATTAAATCCTAAAACTCATAACGAAAGCATAATTGAATTCTAAAAATTTCAAAACGTACAATCAAGTCTAAAAACTTGTCAACAAAATGCAATTAAATTCTTAAACTTTCAAAAAATGCAATTAAGTATGAAAACTTGTGACAAAAATACAATCAAGTCCTTAAATTCTCAAAAAGTGCAATTGAGTCTTAAAACTTATCAAACTGATCAAATTAAGACTTTCCGTTGATGGCAATTTTTGAAAATTTTAGGATTCGATCGCATTTTCGTGACAATTTTAAAACTTAGTTACATTTTTAAAAATTTTTAAGAATTGATTGCATTTTCGTAATAAGTTTTAGGATGCAATTGAAATTTTTGAAAAGTTTATAACTCAATTGCATTATCATGATAATTTTTAAGACTTTTAATGCAATTTATCCCATTTAATATTTCAGGACTTTATTGTATTTTTCAAAAGTTTTATAACTCGATTGCACTTTCGTTATAAGCTTTAGGATTTAATTGTGTTTTTTGAAAATTTTAGGGTTCAATTGCACTTTTATAATAAGTTTTAAGACTTGTAGTATATTTATACATATTTTTTAATTATCGAAATAATTTTTGCATTTTCAAATTCTTGAGTAAAAGCAATAAGTAATTTCCTCATGTCCTTACGTTAAAAAAAAAAAAAATCCTCATGTCCTAAGCATGAAAATGAAAATCACTACAAACATATTTCATGCCCTCAAAACAAAATTTCTGAAAATTATTTCCAACCATAGTATAGGAAAATAAAGACTTGGGAATAGGAAGGAAAGAAAAAAGAAATAAGAGATGGCAATGGCAAGCGGCGGTGGAAGATTCACTGTTGATTCTCCCGATCTAAAGAGCTCGACTTTCTGCGAGTCTCCGTGAACTTCGCCGGCGACGGAGAAGCTCCGGCGGCGGCGAGACATGAACAGCTTGATGCGCAAACTGACGGCGAACGCCGACCCGGCACCGTCGACGTCGAGCCCTTCGGAGTTCGACCCGAGCGAGAGCGTGAGGAAGGGGAAAAGCTTCGATCTTGGGCATGGGAGCGAGGTCTTCCACGTGCCCCGCTTCTTCCCGGCGGAGCAGTCGTGGGCATGGTTCGATTACCTCAACAAGCACGTCCCTTGGTCCCGACCCACTCTCCGCATCTTCGGTCGCAATCTCGTCCAGGTCTTTCCTCTGTCACTGCGCGCGCGCGCGCGTCTGTGTGTGGTGGTGGTGGTGGCGGTGGCAGCAGCTTTCGATGGTGTGGTCGGAAAAGCATGAATGAGAGATCATAATTATTGAATTTCACGTGTTCTTTGTCGCTACAGTGATTGTCTTGACACTCTCATTCGACCATGGTTCCATGTTCATAGGTTCTTTTCGTTCTGAATGTAAATGGGTTGGTCTTTTTGCAGCCCAGAGATTCGTGTTATATAGCGGCGGATGGATTGCCGGTGATTAGCTATAACGGGCACACGCCTCGTGCTTATTCTTGGGACGATTTCCCTCCACTCAAGGACATCTTGGATGCAGTAAGGATGCCTTTGAGCTTGTAATGTTCCTTAGGCGAGTGATTCGGCTTTTAAGTCTATTTCAGTGTCTTAACATTTCTTGACGTGATTGATGTTATGACGGTTTATCGGTTTCTTTTGAAGGTCCATAAAGCTCTTCCTGGAAGTAGATTCAATAGCTTGGTCCTAAACCGATACGACGGTAACAATGATTATGTATCTTGGCATTCCGATGAGGAGGTTCTCTATGGACCAATGCCGGAGATCGCATCAGTTACCTTTGGATGCGAACGTGAATTTTTGCTGAAGAAAAAACCCAGTAAAATGTCTCAAGGTATAAATTAAGCACATCTTTGGTTTATGCAAGTAGTCACGCTCAAACTACACTGGATTTTTCATTTTCTCGGAAATGCTAAATATTCATTTCCGATATTTATTTTAAAATTGTACTGGTATGTATTTTGATTTTGCTCTGTTCAATGGTTGTTGATTTTAAAGTTGACTGGCTTCTTTTCCTATCTTACTTCTGTTTTTGCTTACAAAAAAAAAAAAAAAATCCTTTTTGGGTTTAAGCATCTGGTGATGAGCCAAAGAGCAAGCGACTAAGGAAGAGCCATGACCCCGATCAGCACTCTTTCGTACTAAAACATGGATCGCTCCTCGTAATGAAAGGCTACACTCAGCGGGATTGGCTTCACTCGGTGCCAAAGCGAGCAAAACTAATGTCTATTCGAATCAATCTCACCTTCAGGTGTGTCCTACGATAGCCCTGCCATCAATCACATAATCATTTTTCTCTGCTCCAGTTAGATGTTGGCTTGGCTGTCAACAAGTTTTGAGAAAGCAACTGTCTATGGCGACTGCTTCTGTACGTGTCAAAGTGTGAAGGAAGTGGAGCCAGAGCAGCATGTGTTTATAAGTTTCAACTTACAGGTGTTAAATTGACTTAGGTTGATCTGTCTTCATTTTGGCTAATATCAATAACTTGAAGTCGTGATTTTTGATTCCATAGCTATATTTAGTCTGTCAATACCTCTGTTAAATGATCGCCTTGTAGTATATGGCTTCTCGTACTTCCGCAATTGGTCTATTTTTTTTTCTAGAAAAAGTATCTGGCAAACTAAGAGATGTTTGGTGGTTCTCCAGGTAAGAAGGACGAGGTCTCAACATTTTCGCTTTGATTGAACGATACAATAATAACATTGAGATGGCAATAATAGGAATGATAAAGACTACACAAAATAGGACAGAGCAATAGCAGCAGAAAGTTTTTCACATCAGGTCCTTCCTGATGGCATCCGACTTTGTATCATAGAAGTTTTGGCAACTTCTAGCCAATACAGTGCATGGTAGATTATACATAGGCTAAAGAACAGGCTACTAGAGCATAGACTGCAGATTTATATGCCACTGAAGTGGGCATTTTTGCCTTGTCTTTTCGTAAGAAAATACCTTCATATAGAGGCTGGTTGACACAGACCAGCAAACCGCACAATATGATCTGCATAGCCAGCTGGTCTGGAGTCTGACCATGCACTGCTAACTTCAGTAAAACTCCAATAAAGCTTAATGCATTGAGCCAAGCAAGGGTTGTTAGGATTGTGAACATAGGAGAGGGTGCACCAAACTCCATAAGCTCTTGCTCGTATCTCTTTGATACATCATTGTCTGCCACTTTCCCAGTGATGACGAAGGCAGACTTGGAAATACCCAGCAGCCTCAGAATGTTGTCCAAGAAGGCAAAGAAATAGGAAGTTGTTCTCTTATAGAGCCACATTCTTTGGTCATTCCACCAACCACGAAGAGTGCCTCCACACCATACGAATTCTCTGGCACTGTATGCGCTAGTCGCCATAATGGTATAGATGAATGGGTAGCTCCACTGACTCGAAACCTGATGGTGCAAGAAACCATTAGACGTAGCAAAGGACATTTTCAATCAAAGATTATGTGGATGCCCCTGCACCATGGTTATGTCATAGCCAAGTGTTTTACACCATCAAGTGGCCAAATCAGGGTTGATTAAATGGCTAGCACAAGTTATTAGTGCTTGCTTTTGACACCTTTTGGATGGTGTCAGTGTAATGCTACTATAATAGAGGGGCTATAGCTGGAATTTATCTAATGTTTAATGACTTGATTGTTTTGAGATTTTAGCACAAGGACCAACGTTACGTGTACATTTATTTATACCTGTGGAAGGTTGAGGCATCAAAATTAGTTTTCTCACAAAAGAAATTCATCTAATTAATTACCTTGGGGAACAAGGAGATGCCTCTGAGTAGACAGAGAGATGGAATAGTCACATAGTACAGAGAAGCCAAGCAATTTGCCGCCCATAGCAAGTGGACACAATATGAGAGTTGCAGCTTCAGGGGGATTTTGCCATGTCCATGCAACAGAGGACAGTACTGTGACAGGAAGATTTGGAGACCACCTTCAGTCCATCTTTTATGTTGAACTAGGGACTGCAACAATGTCGTGGGAACAACTCCTAGAAAGCCTTTCCTTTTGGGGTTGAAATAGATTGATCTCCAACCTCTGCATTGGATTGTGAGACCAGTAATGACATCTTCCACTGGGCATCCATACTTTAGACCCATCTGCAATTCAGACAAGACTTGTTTCATGGATGCTTTTGCACGTGTGTATTTGCATATTTAAAGTGCTGGAAAGCATGCCTGTGTGGCATATTTCAGTTTTGACGGCTGAATTTCCAGTCCTCTCTTTGAACAATATAATAAATGCAGAGCTTTTCGTTGCATCAAAATCTGGAATGATATAAGAGACTCATTTGCTTTTGTTTTTTATTCTTTGCACCTAATCAAAATGACATAGTCTTACATAAGAGGTTTATCATCTAAGCTTTGTTTCCATGGACTTGTAAACTGCTTTGAGCTTGTTAGTTGGAGACTATAGAACGCACTGCTCACTTGTTATATATAGAATATGGTGCTGAATGCTTAACCTTCTCTGCTTTCTTCCCCTATTTCCATTCTTTGACTAAGTTTCTCTACAGAAAATTTTGAAATATACTCAAAAGGGTCGAAAATTTTAGTGGGGAGGGAGGGAGGGAGAGAGAGGGGGAGGGATAGAGAGAGACCTCCTTTCCCCACTCGGTGTTCTCTTCATAGCCACAGCTGGCTAGTGGTTTACATGTTTCTTCTAGGACACTTGCACTATCTTGTATCCTCTGGTGATGATCCCACCTCAAGGACTCACTTTTACTTCCCTGTCTATACTTTCTCCCACACAGTGTCTCTCTCCGATGAAAGCACCCGGTGCCAATGTATGGAGGTCCGCCATCATTGTCCATACCATGGAGCTCCACCTGCAATCATCGTAGATTGTACTAAAAGTCATTATGGTATCTTCACGCATCCAATGTACTTGTCCTGTCCTTTCAATTTAAAATGTCCAATAGAGTCTATCGGCCTCCTTTTAATTAGCTTCATGTTAGTCCACGCATTGGAATTTGCTGAGATGCCAATGGGTATGTGCTGACTTGGACTTGTGATTTCAGGTTCACTTCACGAGTTCAATCGAGTCATGGTTACCCATCTTAGTGCAGTTTAGTAAATATGGTGTATCAGTCTGCATATTCTAACGGAACTGGTAGAATCAATAGAATTGAACGTAAAGCGAGCGCATTAAGCACATTTGACATATAGCACGGTAAGGGACAGTGTTGTGTCGAAATCCTTTTGAAGTGGCTTACCTTGTTTATTACATGAAAGGCACTGCTGTATAGGTCATTGGTCGTGAGGTTATCGAAGGTCTGCGGGAACTGTACGAAACCAATCTCATCACCATTCTCTTCGTCCATGAAGAAGCACAGTACATCTCTCACCGAGTCCATGTTGTTCGAATACATGTCGCAGTCCACATTAAGGATGATGGGCGCGTTGCTGATCCTCGATGAGACCCTGATCTATTTTTTTTCAGAAAAATAACATAAAGATTGGCACCAATATCGTATTTTAAGCCCTCAAATAGATCCAAGGGCAAGATCCTCCCATACATATATAGAAAAATCTGTGTGGAAGTTGATGTTCTTCACTTTTCTTGATGATGAAAAATGAGGGCTTTGAGTGAATGATGTGTATGAGTACAGTATGTTGAGAATTACCAGAGCATTCATAGCTCCTGCTTTGAAATGGTGGTTGTATTGTGGTCTCTTTTCTCTGGCCAAGTACACCAGAGTTGGTAGAGGCTGTTCTTCATTGTCCACTGCCATGGGATCCCTCCCATCGATCACTATCTGAAGAATAAGGAGAAGCATGTCATTGATGTTGCTGAAAGATTAGAACGTTAATCTTTTAAAGTAGATGCATGGTACTTGAAGAATTGTTTGATGATCTCTCCGGCTCAAGACAGTGTCCCATTCAAGAAATCCGTTGTGTTGCTCGCGAATGTCATCTGGAATCCGTCCCAACTCCGCTACTGTTTCGATTCGTTTCTTCATGTCCTCGTATAAATTCTGTCATAAGCATAACCCAAGGGCAAAGTTCTTTCAAGTTTTGCTATGTATTATTTATTTCATACAGTTTTGTGGAAGGTGGAATGAGTCACTTTGGGTTGAAATTGGGAATGGTATGTCATACATTGATTTGGAATTCCAGTCCCTAAGATTCAATCCTTCATTGTTTCCAATGATCTCTTTCCTATATCCAATATTCGAAACTCACTTTTTGTTCCCATACTTTTAATTTATCTAATCAAGTTCCTTTACTTCCACAATTTTCTTAACCTAGTCTATTGGACACTATGGGCTTGTTTGGTAACCATCCAAATAATGCCCGATTCTGATTTTTTGTTCCCGGGAGCAGTTTGGGAACATAATCGCGTTTGATAAAATTTTTGTTTCTGAGAACAAATTTCTATTTTTTTGTTCTTGGAATTAGATTTGGAACAAAATCAAGAATATAAAAAAGGTTGATTCTTATTTCGGGAACAAATCTAAGAATCAAAATCATATTTCTCTTCATCTACCATTTTCTCTTCTTCTTCATCTATCGCCATTCCATGGCCGCCGTCCGCCGCCGGTTGTCGGCATTTGATCTAGTGAGCTTGCCGGAAGCTTGCCAGGCCAGGGCAAGGTCCGGCGAGCTCGCCGTAGGCAAGCCCAGCCGATGGCCAAGCGAGCCTCGCCTAACCCTGGCAAGGCTCGCCTGGCCATTAGCGAGGCTCGGCCCAGCCCTACCGGTGGCCAGGAGAGCCTCGCCCAACCCTGGCAAGGCTCCACCGACGAGTGTCGGTCTCACTGAGGGTCAGCGATGCTTTAGTGAGGTCGCCAGCCCTCATTTGGCCGGTCCCCGTACCGGCGACCGGCCTCTGGAAGAAGAAGAACAGGAAAGAGAAAGGAAAAAAGAAAAAAGAAATATTTAAAATTTAAAAGAAATTGATTTAGAACATAATTAATAAGCACGGTATCAAATACAATTCTATTCTAGAATCAGAAATTTTGGACAGTTACCAAACGGTTTAGAATGTTTATAAATTGTTCCCGGGAACAGAATAAAAAATAATAATTTCTGATCAGAATATATTTCCGGGAACATAATTGTTACCAAACACGCCCTATATCTTGCCAAATATCACTGTGACGTTGCCACTGGACGATGTTATGCTTTGACAGAGACTAAATTTTTCTAGGATAGGTATTGGCTAAATTCCATTCACATCATACTGTGACGTTGTCTAGGGCTACTTTTTTCAACATTGGTCCATAGGAGCATCTGTGTATTTTATCCATAGCATATTTTGGCATCATCCTCCATGCATATAAGCCAGATTTAATGGGATTTAATATTTGATGTATTTTACGGAAAATTTATGAAAATAGAAGGATTTGATCAGGAAAAACATAAAAGTACCAAAACGAAACTCATACATTTTTTTTTTTGCTTGATTTAAGTAATCTTTTGATGGATTGAAGTCTTATTTTTTTTTTCCTTTTAATTCTTATAGGGAAAAAGACATTACAAACATCATAACTTTCGTATAATGTTCACTTTGATATTATTTTTTTTAATCACTTCAGTGCCACTTGTAAAAAAATAAAGATCACTTTAGTGTTAACTCCAATTTGGGGTGCCAGAAATTCGACATGGCAATATATTATCAATTTCCTTGACTAGCGTGATTCATTGGCATGCTCAGTCAGCATTAATATCCCGTACAACGTCTTATGCATGTTTTGCCCCAAATATAAACCCTAATTCCAACAATCAAGCTTTTTCCTAAATTTTTCGGACCATAATCGGTTTCCCCCAAAATTGAGAGCTGATTATTGCAATAGAGAGTAGAAGCGGGACAAGAGGCCTAAATTCGTTCCAATAAAGTGAAGACAAATGTGATTATTACTATTATTGTGGGCTTAGAAATCCAAGAACATCTTGAATTTGAATTAACCCCAGCAGAAGATTTCATTTTTTCCCTCCGAGAACCAAGCCCTAAATTGTAATTTGAGCTAGCGAGTCACTTGTGAGAGATCTCAGTCTTTTGAGCAAAAGATTTGAAGCGTCCTCGTTTTCTTCAACTCAGCCACCTCATTGTCTAGTATGTCTACGTTGTACTCCTTTTTTTAAAAAAATAAATAAATTAAAATGCCATGTAGGAATAAACATTTAATTAAAAAATGACTTTTGATTGGAATTTATCGTTGGAGGTACTTAATATAATTTTTTTTCTCTAATTTGGCACTTAATTTTTGACAATAAAGTGAGTGTCATATAAAAATTATGACACTTTTAATATATTTTTCAAATGAATTCAAAATCATGATTTACGACGCCACAAAAGCATTGTTTTTTTCCAAGAAATCTTTGTAATTTGAGTCTACGACACTCGAATCCCGTCCAAGATATAGCTTTCAATGCTGACAAAAGAATTAATTTGATGTCAAGTAGATGGCATTAGTTTTTTGCCGATATTCGTAAGGTTGAAAGCTTCTGTCCAGCCACTATTTTTTATTGGAGTGTGGAATTTGTCAAAAGAACAAAATCTCATGTCAAGTGGAATATAATGGGCCCTAAACAACATCGTGGCTCCACGATGAGAAAATCCTCAAGATATGATTCTCTCTCTCATAGATCTTGTGACAGATCTCGCCTTCTGTCTGATCTTGTAAGAAGGTGAGATCTCCAAAAAGAGAAGATAAATTAAGAAGTAATTACATTGGTCAATGATCCAAAAAAGAGGTCATTACATGGTTTATGAATGACGTGAGCTGATACCATTTGCCATTTGGACCATTAATCATGCGAGTCTCACCTTGCCGCTCACGTCATCAACTATGTAGATAGAACTGATCAACGTAAAGTTTATAGATCATCTAACATGTTTTCGAGAAGGTGGCCAGAGGAGACAAATGGCACTTGAAAGGCTATGAACAGAAGAAGAAGGGTGCAGGGCCATAGTCTTCAGTGTCCTATAGCACTACGCAAATAGAAAGGGATGAATAGCTCCCCACAAATTAGCCCACTAGATTGAAGAAACCTACTGGCGATCTTTTCAATATCTAAGGCTGCGTTTGGCAGTCGGAATAAAATTT
Source organism: Eucalyptus pauciflora (assembly GCA_007663325.1). NCBI lineage: Eukaryota > Viridiplantae > Streptophyta > Magnoliopsida > Myrtales > Myrtaceae > Eucalyptus > Eucalyptus pauciflora. The sequence continues at coordinate 1,166,336 of VMYD01000019.1, forward strand.
GGAATATGAGATGATTTATCCCATCCTACGTTTGATGTTTGTTCAAGACAAAATAAAGTCGGATATAAGGAGGATATAAATAGGATAAAATTATCCCATGGAGGAGGTGGTTTGAGAAATAAAAATAAGAGGATTGAACCATTTGTTCCGACTCTTTTTCAGTTCTTCAAAAGATTTATTAGACCACGGAGTAAATGATTTAATCAATGAATTCTTGTCATTGCTTGTCGCCTTGTTTCTATTTGTCTAGATGTGACTCAGTATGTTCTATTCGATACGGGTAGGAAAAGCAGTATTCTTAAAAAAATAGAGAAATCAAAACCAAGTCATGATGATACGGGTCAACCCCTTCTTCTTGCGCCACCTAACTTTGTATAGCTGAAAGTTGCCAAATTGGTTGAAAGAATTGAAACGAATGTTGGAAAATGAGCTTCAAAGCTTGAACTTCCATTTTCAATAGTCAGAAGAAGCGTGGATGGACTGATTGATTTTTTTTTTTTAAGTTAAGGGCTTTTGCCTACTAATGCCACCGAACTCACCTTCTGCGCTCTTTGAAACCTTCTTCCAAAGGAACTTCAGTTTCTATTCCCCAAACTGTTAAAAAACAAAAATCGTTTTTTTGCTCTTTATTTCTCAACGGATCTTTCACCTTAGATCTGTGCCAAGGTTTAAGGTAAAAAGGAAATAGGATCCCAAAAGCCAAAATTTAGGACAAATTGGAACCATTAACTATTAAATGGGACTGTAAATTCATGAACGATTCTTGGATTTGAATCCAAAATTGTCTTTTCTTAAGTCCACAGACTGCCTAATTGACACCAACGAGTAAAATTTACTTGTGCTTCAGGACCCCATAGTAACAACAAAGAATGTGCTAAACTATTAGCGGGAGTGAAAATTGCGGCGGTTAAGGAGTTGCATCCTTCCAAATAGGAACTAGCCAATCCATGGGTATACTATGAAGTTACAAAGGTTGTGAAAGGTAGCACTAGGATGATATCGAGACAAGGAGGAAATGGATTCCGCTTGGGCAAGACAAGGGTTACGGAACCCAAGGATGTATAAGGAATGCCTCACCTCAGAATTGGCAACTGTAAAAGCAATAGGAAGAATTGCTCATATACCGGTGAGTGAGGCTTATTTGGGTCGTGTTATAAATGCCCTGGCTAAACCTATTGATGGTCGAGGTGAAATTTACACTTTTGAATCTCGATGAATCTCCTGCTCTAGGTATTATTTCGAGACGTTCCGTATATGAGTCTCTTCAATGCTAACGCCAAAATAGGGTCCAATTCTGTTCAAATTAGAACAAAACAGGTTCATCACCTCAAGGGATCATAAATCTGCGCGCTTTTGCTTTTTATCTGATCCCGGCATAGCGCTTTGCTTTCGGTTCTTCGGAGGAAACTTTACCAGACCACCACCTGCCTTCGTTGCTTGTGTGTTTTTTCATACATAAATGAACAAGGCCTATAGAAGGTGTTATCAATATCTCTACGTGCGATTCGTTAAAACATAAACTTTTCTTTTCTTTATCTCCTTTTTTTATTCATCATTCAGTTTGATGACCTAAATCAGATAGTTGTTTGAGTGAAAGAAAACAACTTGGAAATTAGCTGTATCAGTAGGATTAATTTGGAAAACCAGTAGGGATATGCAAGAACAAACTCTTTTTATTGGAAACATTCTGCGGGCAAAATCCTTTTCCCTTAGATTCTTCGATTGGACCGGACTTTCTTGATCTAAATGATGCTTAAAAGCGTTTTTGTCTTAGTTTCGAAAGCTCGTCAAGAAGTACTTGGTACTACAATCATTGGGGGAACAATACCTAAACCGAAAGATGCTCCTAGTTGATGAGAGTTACTTCGGAAACAAAAAAAAAATGAAAGTCAAATTCATTTGGACTATTTTCTCAATTCCAATAAAATGTAATTGGATCTAGTATGAGTTTGTAAAAAAAAAGGAAAGAGATCTAAAAGATATTTTTTCTAAAATTCTTGCTTGGCTCAGATAAATGTGGATATGATTTCTAATATTCATAATATGAAAGTTATTTTTCTCGAATAACAAACTTATTAAATTAACAAAATTGAAATTATATTTCAATATAAATAATATTTGAATTCTAAATTAAGAAATTAAAAATAAAAATAAAAATAAAAATAAATTTATTTTTAATTAATCTTATTTTAATTTATATATTCAATTTTAATTCTATCTTATAATAAACATTCAATCTATAAATTAAATATTTATATTATTATATATTTTAGGTATTTTTTTTAGGTATGTTAGTACAATTTATTATTTGATAAATTTTTATCAAAGAATGATGAAAGGGGAAAAAAGAAATAATAAATAAAATAATATAAAAAAGAGGAAAAATAAATTAAAAATAAATTAGAGAATAGTGTTATAAAAGATTTTCACCATCTCCGTTTATGAACATTTAGGTTCATTTATAATGATATGCCATTTATATAAAAAAATGTACATAATATGATGTGAATATATTCGACTTTAATACTGCGATTCACCAAACAATGGACATGATATAAAAAAATCCCAAGTTTTCATATTCTATCATATCCGATCCTATCTCAATTAAAAATCTAAACGACCAAACATAGCCTTAAGGTTTTAAAAATGGGAGCTTTGCGTCCTAGCAGATACTAAATTATTTGGCGTTGCGTGCTTTTGATGCGCTAGCGATATATTAAATCGATGGTGGACTTGGTAAAACTAATTTTTAATCGTTGATAAACTTGTTGTCTACCATGGACGAATTGACATACCCTAAAGTCTCACAATCGTTTATGTGGAGATGTGTTCAAATGTTCTAATGCTAGGCTTTGAAACTGAGGCACGCATGCCTCAACCTGCTTTGGAATAAATTTGCCACCAAAAAGATCTCAAATCTTTAAGTTCACAATTATATAAATGTGTGAGAGAGAGGATAGGTTATAATACTGCCTTGTTTAGGTTAAGAGTACATGTTGATACGAGCAACGGAACCGGTTCCATTCTAGAACCGAACCGAATTAGTCTTATTCAACTGGTTTTGGGCCGATGTACACGAGGATTAGTTTGGTCCTGGGTGAAAAATTTGGGAGCCAGCCTTCAATGGTTCAGTTCTTGGTTCTATACTGGTTTACCCGAGAACTTCCCCTCAATCTCTTAAGAACTTTCTACTTTATTTTCTAGTTCTCGGTGTTATGTTAATTTTTGGGAAATTTTTACATTACAATTACAAAATATATATGATTGAGTTACTAAATAAATGAAAAAGAAAAGGTCAGTTAGTTCGGTTTGAGGTCAATTTCAGAGTCGGCTTTTTCGTCTCTTGTTTTCAAAAAATAGGTGCCAACTCTGATGATTCCAGGTATTTGGTGTGGAACTTATCTCCCTTGAAACCGATCCTGATGTGGTTTTTTGGGCATTGCTGGTTTAGTTAATTAGAGAAGGCTTTTGTATAGTTGAAGTGTACATGTAGATATGGAGTGAATCGGCTTTTTAATTGCTAATTTAGCTAAAATCACATATAGATGATAGTCATAAATATTTTACTAAAAAAATGGCACAGTATGAGAGAGAGAGAGAGAGAGAGAGAGAGAGAGAGAGAGAGAGAGAGAGAGAGAGAGAGATGTGCTTACTTTAATGGAGGACAACTCCTCGGACCAGAGAGAATCATTTAGAGGCTCAACAGCACTTCTAAAATAGGCCTCCGGGGATCTTGGTTCAACATTAAACTTCCGGCAAAAGGGAAGCCATTTCTTGGAGAATTGAGAACACTCAAGTAACGCATAGAAAGTAAGGTCCGAACCGCCGTCGTCAGAGAGATAAATGCTCATCTTCTCCGGTGGATAATTGTATGCCATGATTGACAAGACGGTATTGATCACCATGGTTGGTGGCTCTATTACAGGATCTGCTGTACACACAAATATGTCTATTCCAGGAAAAACCCCGTCGTACCTAAAAGAGTTCATGAATATATTGTTACTAGAAGACTAAGTTCAAGACTTTTAAGGTTGAAAAACATTAGCTTCTTCCATCAGAGAGAGAGAGAGAGAGAGAGAGGGAGAGAGAGAGCACCTCTGAGAAAGCCTGTCCTTGAAGGTCTGGCGATACGAAGGGTTCCATCTTACGATGATTGTGAGAAACCAGTAAAAAGCGAACCAGAGCTCAGAAAAGAAAGCTCCAAGCCAGGCCAACTTCTCAGCTGCTTTGGACTCTGGCAAGTGATGGATTCTGAAGTAGAAGATGAAGCAGATGCTGATGAAGATGGAAAATGTGTATAATCTGAAGATGAAGCGGTTGTTGGCTGACTTCGTTTCAAAGAGAGGAAGATTACTCTTCTCTCCCATTTTTTGTTTCTTTTCTTGTCCTCCTTTCCGTATGGCAAGTGTGAAGCGATTAGGCAATATTTATAGAGAAGTCCGTGGTTAGTTTTTTTTTTTTTTGATAGACGGTGATTCAACCAAATGGTAGTGAAGTCAAATTTTCTTGGAGCAATATATTAGTCGTCATGGTTGGAGGAACAATGTTTATTGGAGGAACAATGTTTATGTAAGGCTGTGTTTGGTAATGTTTCTGTTAAAAAATTGTTCATGAGAACAGAAATAGAAAAAACTATTTCTGTTCGAGGGAACAATTTTTGACTAAAAGAACGCGTTTGGTAACTGCACAAAATTTCTGTTCCTGTAATAGAAAAAGAACAGAAACACGTTTGGTAACCTTGTGTAATTTTTTTGTTTCTTTGAATTTTTTAATATTTTTATTTAATTTTATTTTCTTTCTTCCTTTTGGCCAGTCGCCGGCCTCGGCCATGGCTAGTGACCGGCCGACGAGGGCCAGCGGCCTTGCCGGGCCACCGCTAGGTTAGCGTTGCCTAGCGGTGGCTCATCGATGCCAAGCTTGCCCAGCCATCGGCGAGGCTCGGCCTTGCTGGGCCACCGCTAGGCCATGTCGACTTGGCGGTGGCTCGGTGAGGCCGAGCCTCGCCGGTGGCTGGGCAAGCTCAGCCTCGCCGGGGGCCGGCGACACTCCGGCGAGGTCGTCGGCCCTCGACGGCCGGTCATCGGTGTCGCTAGCCCTCGACAACCGGTTGCTGGCCATGGCTGAGGCCGGCGACCGACCAAAGAAAAAAGAAGAAGAAAAGAAGAAAAGAAAGAGAAGGAAAAAATAGGAGAAAGAAAAATTGTTTTCAGAAGTATTCCCGGGAATAAAAAATAAGTTTTTCTTATTTCTTGTTTCTGTTCCAAATTTGTTCTCGGGAACAAAATAATAGAGTTTTTGTTCTCAGGAACAAAACAAATGCGTTTTTGTTTTTTTTTTGTTCCCCGGAACAAAAGAACAAAAATGGTGTTATGAGGAACAGAAACAAAACCCAAACAAACAGGCCCTAATTAGCCATAATTGAAATTTGGATGAATTCTCTATCTCCTGATGATGAATCGCATTATTAATTATGCAATACTTCGCAACTATGCTCAAATTAAGAGTAACAAGCGCACCGAAATTCTAGATATGTAACGATTGGAAGACATTAAAGCGCTCAAGTTAAGAGTAACAAGCGCACCGAAATTCTAGATATGTAATGATTGGAAGACATTAAAGCGATGGAAGATCTATATCTGTGATATAAATGTTTTCGAGATAGTTTATAACTAAACCTTTAATGCTGTCATGTATCACATGGTACTAGCATATCATGTGGTGCCATCTCCATTGGTTGAACTCGTTGAAAATTCAGATTTCCTCTTTGTTGACCTTAGGAAATACAAGACACGGGCAACGACAGACCACCAATTTTTTTGAGATGTTTATATGAAAATAGCACCATATGGCATGTCGGTGTAGGATCACCAATAAATCATCCGAGTCTTCACCCAAAGATATAATGATATAAGCTGCCCTTCCATAGGCTAGCCCCTAAAAAAGGTAATAAATTGGTATAAGTGCAATAGATTAATGACTTTTTGATAACTTTCTCTTTTTCAAGGGCAATAGATTAATGTCACCTTACAACAACATTATATACATCCAACCACACTTTTAGGTATTGTGTCGTGCCTTATGAGACTCATGAAATCAATGAATGCATAAAAAGATTTAGGTAAGTTCACCACTTGAGTAAGCTAGGGTTCATCATGTTATGTCAAAGACTATCACTTAGGGGAAAAAGAGGGGGGAGGGGGGTGTGGAGGAGGAGGTGACTAGGTGATATTGCGAAAATTAAGAATTTAAACTAATATTTCAAGGAAACAACTTATGGACAGAGAATGTAATGATCATATCTCACCGATGTGCAATTCTATCACAATTAAAGATAAAGAGAGTAAATGATAAAGAATTGCATACAAAAGATTATAATGGTTTGACTTTTGCAAGTCTACATCCACTCTCCTATGCTATATCCTATTGACTGGATTCCACTAAGTAGAACTAATCAAAGGTCATAAGTTTTGAACTATGAATACTCAAGCTCGTGTGAATAACTCCTCCCACACTCTTAACTTAAAGGAGATTATAGAATGTCATTCACAGAAATGAATATATTAGATCATAAAACACTCTTCATATTTTGAAATTAAAAACTTTGATTCTCTTAGATGCGGTAATTCTTTCAGCTTTGAGACCTCCTCTTATATTCCTCCTAGTCCAAACTAACCATTGGACATATTTGTAGGAGGATTATCCAACCAATCTACCCGTTGGCTTGAATCTTACTTAGAAGGTCTGATTATTTCAAGATCGCCGAGGATGATGCTTCCCATAGATTCTGCCGCCCATATAGCAGTTTGGGTTTCCATAAGTCGAGTGCTTCATCTGGGAAAGAATATTTTCGTTTCAAGTATACCGTTTCAGGAAAGTTGAATCTTTGAGAGATATTTGGAAGGCTTTCCTTTTGGAACCCCTTATAAATAAGGCAAGAAATCCAAACGATTGTTACTAGTCGTTGTATGAGCATATTGCATTCTTCCTAGTCGTTTGACAAAACACATAAGGAAGGAATTAATTATGCCACAACTCTGGTTTTGATTGAAAATGTTTGATTATATCCAATTAGACTTTCTACCTGAAAATATTTGTTATTAGAATCAAGGTCTTTATTTAGGATAAATTTTGTCAATCTTCAAAATAACTTAGGGAATGTTTTCTCAACACATCAATCAACAGGATCAACGGATGGCCTACCAATGCTAAAGCAACAGCCAACATGCACTAGGACCAAGACATAAAAGCATGCATCGTAAGTCAAAAAGTGTTTCCAATCTATATCATTATAACTAGATAAAAAGGAGAGTTGTAGGGTGGGTCTCATGAGGTAAAAGTGGGTGAAAATTTTTTATTGAAATCGCCACGTGAACAAATTTAGTGAAATTGCCGAGACTAGTAATTGCTCTTTCACTACAAATTTTATGACTTAATTATTTCTTTTTGAAAATTTAAGACTCAATTTCATCTTTATAAAATTTTTTATCCCTTATAGTGCACTTATCCCTAGTTTTTAAATATCAAAATAATTTTTGCTTTTTCAAATTCTTGAGTAAAAGCAATAAGTAATTTCCTCATCACCTAAGCATGAACATGAAAATCACTCATCTTTCATGCCCCCAAAAAAAATCCCTAATTTTTTTTTCAACCAAAGTATAGAAAAATAAAGACTTGGGAAAAGAAAGGAAAAAAAGAAAAAAAGAAAAAAAAGAAATAAGAAATGGCAAATGGCAAGTGGCGGTGGAGTCACTGTTGATTTCCCCAGACTAAAGGGCTCGACTTTCTCTGCGAGGCTCTGTGAACTTCGCTAGCGACGGAGAAGATCTGGCAGTGGCGAGACATGAATGGCTTGATGCGCAAATTGACGGCGAACGCCGACCCAGCATCGTCGACGCCAAGCCCCTTGGAGTTTGACTTGAGCGAGAGCATGAGGATGGGGAAAAGGTTCGATCTTGGGCATGGGAGTGAGGTCTTCCACGTGCCTCGCTTCTTCCCGGCGGTGTAATTGTGGGCATGGTTCGATTACCTCAACAAGAACGTCCCTTTGTCTCGACCCACTCTTCGCATCTTCGGTTGCAATCTCGTCCAGGTCTTTCCTCTGTCACTGTGCATGCACGCGCATCTGTGTTGTAACACCCCTAACCTTGGGCACGCGCACATCCCTCGGCGGTTGACTAAATTGCGACGTTCCTAGGACGCATCGCCGACCCTTTCTTTTTATGCACATGCGGAAGCGAAATTTAAACATATACCCGGACAACAACAAACATAGGATACAAAAGCAAGACAACGAAATTTTACCAATCACGCTTTATAAATATCTCATATCAACCTACAGGTTTGTACACATTAGTCTGTCTCCAGAAAGAAACTACTCAGCCACCTACGCTTCAGACCCTTCAACCTTGGCTTTGGGTTCTCCACACTAGGGACCTGGAAATATTTAAACCACGACGGGGTGAAAATAAATCTCAGTGACTCAACATCCTAAACCCCGATTAGGACGAGAATTCACCTAGAGGCAGCCTAAACATGCACCACTTAGAACTTACCTCGCCTCAACGCATCCTTGCACAATAGTGCATCAAATGCACTTATAAAGGTAGAATGCGTATTCAATAGTTGGAACACGTCATATTACTCATCAAATATTCACAGAAGTCCTGATTATAAGGCAAAATCATTATGACACGTCCTATTTCGTGTCACACAATTTTGTCCCATAATCAGGCGCGGATATCTCACATCAATATTTCCGTCCACACTCAATATTCAAACTCAAGGCTCTAGAGGTAGCTCCCACAAAGTTACGTTATCGTGTAGCACTTAGTCCATGACCACAATAAGCAACAGTACAAGGCTCTAGAGGTGGCTCCCACGAAGTTATGTTATCGTGTAGCACTTAGCCCTCGATTATGCATGACAGTAGTGCAAAGCTCTAAAGGTTGCTCCTATGTGACTCAAGTCACCATGTAGCACTTAGCCCTTGACTATAAGACTCTAGAGGTGACTCACACGAAGTTTCTTTGTCGTGTAGTAGTCTTTCGTCTATTCACAACACATGTGATTGCCTCAACACATCACCTCATCCTCTTTCAATAGTCGCCATTTGCAATAACAATAAACCATCACCATGGCACAACCATTTGCGCATCATCATGCATAAGTTCTAAGCATGTCACAAGTCAATCATATCACCAAATAGGCATTGTTCAACAAGCGTAGTATCAAGAACAATCACAAAACCACTACCAGTCCTAACCGACAGAAACGGCCCACTCACGCGTCTCCAAGTTTGAATTCAGATATCTAATCAAACGAGTTCGGAAAACTCTCAAATTTGAAGATGTTGTAAAGGACACATAAATTAATATTTTTTGTGAAGACACCTTAACCCAGATCTTTCTAGATTAAGCCCATTAAATCGCTCAATCTAGTACAAAAATTGGGTCCATTTCTAGAAATCACATTTTCCAAAACCAGCTTGGTTCGAGATCCAAAACTTGTCTATTTGATCTGAAATTTGACTATGTTAAACTAAAATATGTGAAAAACAACTTTCGTGAAGGAACTCTTTCAAAATTTGAACCTTAAGAGTTAATGAAAATCCATAGAATCCCAAAAGTTCACCAGTTCCAGTAGAAACAGAGGTTCTGTTTTGTTTTTAACGAAATTGAAATATTATTCTTTTAAATCCATAAAATCTTGGGAAAAATATTTGTTGTAGCCGAAGATGTCTAAAATAGTTTTCAAGAAGGAATCAACCTCAAAATATTAACACATTTCGATCCACAAAAATGGAAACGGCGAGGGTCCAGTAACTAGATCTGAGGCAAGTCCACTGAATTAGACTAAACCATCCTCATTAGTGCTAATCAAACTAATTAGATCAACACTAATCCATCTTAAGGCTAATCTAACCAAGTTAGATTAACATTAATCCATCTTAAGGCTAATCTCACTTAGTACTAATTTAACTAAGTTAATTAGCACTAATCTAACCCCTAAGTGTAATTAACAACTTAATCAAGGATTAGGAAGTTAACTCATCAGATGAGCGAGCTGACGGGTCCATGGCGATGGTGGCGCAAAGGCGACCAAGACTTGAGCCTACGACGTCTCCAACGGAGGGCCGAAAAGGGCTGAAAATAGCCTTGTAAGCCTCACAGCTTGGCTGGAATTTCTGCTCTACTTAGTTCTAGTTTGAGGGGGCTGAGGCGGGCTGAACACGACTAGGTGGTGGTGCGCTGGTGGCTGAGATGTGGTGGCTGCGGAGGGTGCTCGGTGAAGGAGCTGTGGCTGGCGCGGGGGTTGGTCTATGGAGGTGGGGGATGCTCGGTTGCTAGAGTGGAGATGTTGGTGGGGCTGCAGTTGGCGTGAGGTGGACTGATGGTGCTGTGGCTAGTGTGTTGGGGGTGGGGTGGAGATGGATGTCAGGTGGTGTTGTGGTGAAGTGGGTGGGGGTGTTGGCGGCAAGAAGGGAAATGAAAAGAATGGAGGTGTAGAGGAGAGGGGGAAAGAAGAATACATGGGGGAAGGAATTGAGGGGAAAGGAGTGGGCGGCAAGGGGTCTTCATGCGTGAGATGGGGGGGATTGAAGAGAGAGAGGGGAAGCCAAAGAAGTCAAGAAAAACATCTAAAACACTCATTGCAAGGCCACCAAAGTCTTCATGCCCATCTTCTTTGTCCCCAAATTACTTTCTTGAATCTAATTTCCCACAAACAATTTATTTTGGGCAGCAAATTTTCACTTTTCTTCTTGATCCGAATTTCACTTTTATTTTCCGATTTGTCCAAAAACGATTTTTCCACAAAATTCTCGGCTTGACGGAATTTTCCCAAAAGATGAGATGAGATCCTAAGAATAAACCGTGACACGCTCAAACGTTTGATTCCCAAAACCGAGTTCAATTTCGTGGTTAAAAACAACCGGACGCAATTTTAGTACAATCCAATCTACCGGGTAGCTTTTAGGGATTTTACCGCGGTTATATCCCTTAGCGGTTTTACCTAATAGGTTAGTTAACTCGTGAGTGATCAGCTCAAAGAAAAAGGACCATAGGCGAGTCGGCGAAAAGCCCATTTTATTTTATCGAGACGAGGTCGAAAATTCAGGATGTCACATGTGTGGTGGTGGCGGTGTTAGCTTTCAATGGTGTGGTCGGACAAGAATGAATGAGAGATCATAATTATTGAATTTCATGTGTTCTTTGTGGCTACAATGATTGTCTTGACACTCTCATTCGAGTGTTGTTCCATGTTCGGGGGTAAGTACACTATCAGTGTCAAAAGTTATGTATGACGTTCACTTTGGTGCCAAAAGTTTCTGTCGGATCACTTAGCTGCCAAATTGGAGAAAAAACAATCACTTTGGTGCCAACGGCGAGAGATTCCGGCCAAAATGATTACGTGAATTTTATATTTAAAAAAAAATGTCAATGTGGCTTAAGATTGTCCACAGTGGATGGAGGAAAATGATGCCGTTTTCCTTTCTTCATAAGAAACGACATCATTTTATACCATTCCACTTGGATTCACGTAAGAAACGATGCTGCATTACTCTATGGCAAAAAACGGCGTCGCTGAAGAGGGAGTAAAATAGGGTTCGGTTCGTATACGATTCTCGCTTGACGCCGACCATAGTTTGCTCACCCACTGTCATTCGGTCACCTGCCGTCGCTTGGCCACCGCTCTAGTTTCGCCGTTGTTCACGGTCATTTGTTGGCTGCGTCCCCAACTCTCGCTCACTTAGGTTTGTCATGTTTTCTACGTGGGTCAATTTAGTAAAAAATTTAGGGTTCCGACGGGCAAGTTAGGGCACATAGGGCAAATTGAGGGCTTGGCTCAGGGGAAAAGTGGTGGGGAAAGTGGTGGGGATCTCACTTTTATGGGGACCGAATAGAAAAATTAAGGGTTCTGTCGTTCGTTCACTTTCTTTTGTGGGGACCGAATAGAAAAATAGGGCGCGGAAGGGAAAATGGGGGCTCGACTCGGAGGGAAATAGTGGTGGGACCTTACTTTGTTTAACTAATTGGACTGCTTTTGTGGGGGACTGAATGTGATTGAATTGAAAAATGGGTGGTAGGGACCTCACTTTGTTTATTCAATTCGGTTTCCTTTGTTTTTGTAAATGCACCAAATTGAATAAATTGGTCGCATTTGTTTCTTGACAACAAAACGATAAGGACCTGCATGTGAAGATGCCGATTCTGTCATGTGGTCCCAAAAAGTAATGACTTTTTTTTTTTTTTTTTTGCATTGGGTGCAGCATCGACATGGACAAGAATCAGGTAGGCGTCATTGTTTGCTATGGTGGAGAATTTGTTATTGGCACCGAGGATTGGGAATATACTGGTGGAAATGAAGGTACTATCTATGTCAATGTTCGGAAGCCATAATATATTGATTTTCTAAGGGATTTGGTGTATTTTTTACGATGCAAAGTGCAAAAACTACATTACTATGTTCCTGAGAAGGAATTGAAGGATGGCTTGAGATTTTTTAACGACGATAATGGTATTAAGGATATCATTTACTATTATCTTCACGGCGAAAAATATGGTATATGTTGAGTATTATAGTGAGGATAAGGATGAGGATGGGGATGGGGATGGGGATGAGCAGACCACCATTGAAAGAGGAGAGGTGAGGGATCCTATTCAAGCGAGTAATTTGGTCGATGATGAGTTTAGGTTAGATGAAGGGCAAAATGAGAGGGAGAGAAGTCATATTGATAGAAATGAACAAACAGGGAGATGTCCTGAAATCTTGGGTGAAGATGTGGGCAATGAGGACTTCATTGGATTAGAATGTGAAATTGCTATATCCAGTGAATTGGAAGATGAATATCTGGCTTCAGTAAGTTTCCAAAGTGACGAAGATGATGATGAACTCGCATAGTCAAGACAAAAGCAAAGGGAATTTCTCAGAAAAAAAATTGCAGCTTCATCATAGAGGCCTGAGCCAATAAATATGGATAGAACTCCAACTGAAGGTAATAGAAGTGAAGATGAAGAAAGCTGCGGCGATGAAGTTGCTGGTTCGGAGAATAAGCTTGACAATGATGATGAAGAACTTGCTCGTGGAAGAAAAAGTAAGTACCCTTGCTATAATCCGACTGTTGATAAACCTGTTTTGTCTGTGGGCATGAGATTTGATGATGCGAAACAGTTCAAGGAAGCTGTTGTGAAGAACTCCATTGATGAACATAGGAGCGTTGAATTCATTAGAAACACGAAGGAATTTGTGTGAGTTAAGTGCTCATAACCCAATTGTTCATGGAAGCTTTATGGCGCGCTGAGTAAGATGGGTCATTCCAGATTAGGTCATTCCAAGAGGAGCATACTTGTCCAATTATTTTTAACAATAAAAGGGTAACAAGTGTGTGGTTATCGAAGCATTTTTTCAATATTATCAAAGCAATGCCCGAGATCAAGAGTCCTCAATTTCAACTGTTAGTGGAGGAGCAATTATGGGTTAATGTGTCAAGGAATCAATGCAAGAGAGCTAAGATGAGGGTGATGAAAATATTGATGGGTGGGTATAAGGAAGAATATGCACAGGTATGTGATTATGTTGGCGAATGCATGTTTCAAAACTCATCTAATAGGGTATATGTAGAGGTTGTGGAGAGGCCACTCCCTGATCTTAGGCTTAGATTTGATAGATTTTATGTTTGTTTTGATGCATGCAAACGGAGCTTCTTAGCTGGTTGTATAAGAGTTATAGAATTGGATGGATACTTTCTAAAGGGTTTATGCAAGGGGGAGTTGTTGGCTGCTGTGGGGAGAGATGCCAATAATCAAATATTTCCGATAGCATGAGTGGCGGTGAAGATAGATAATAAGGATATTTGGTCCTGGTTCTTCAAAAATTTAATGCCTGACCTTGGACTATGGGACACCTGGAGTGCCATAACTTGGCACGGAGGGACACTTAAATGCCATAACTTTAAAACGGTACACTTAAGTGCCACTATTGGAGTAAAATGGAACACTTAAGTGCCACTTCGGCGAAAATCCGGCCAAATGGCTGACGTGGCAATTTTCCGGCGAGTTTGGTCCAAAACGGCGTCGTTTTGCACACTGACGTGGCAGAGAAAATGCAAAAACGACACTGTTTCGTGTTTACGTGTAAATAATAATATAAAAATTAATTAAATTAGATTTAAACTTAATTTTATTTAAAATATTCAAAAAATTTAAAAAAAATAAGAAAAAAAAAAGGTGGGGGGAGTTCGAACAGGGCGGCTGAGGGCTGAGCCCTCGCCGCCGCCGCCTCCCCGCCGTCGCCGGGAAGGGCCGCGACGGAGGGGATCGGCCCTCATCGCGGCGTAGGTGCTCAATGATCGCGGGCGCAGGGCAGCCTCGCCTCACTGGCGAGGCTCGGCTCGGCCGGCTCGCCGCACTTTGGTTATTCTCGACGACCCATCCTTCCCCCCCCGTCGCCGGCCCTCCCGGCGGCGGCGGGGAGGGCTTGCAGCCCTCATCGTCGGTCGGGTGCGGCGACCTCGGCTGACCCTCCCCCCTCCGTTGCCGGCCCTTCCCGGCGATGGCAGGGAGGCGGCGGCGGCGAGGGCTCAACCCTCAGCAGCCCCGTTCGACCTCCCCCCCCTTTTTTTTTTCTTAATTTTTAAATTTTTAAAATTTTAAAATTTTCTTAATTTTTTAAATTTTTTTGAATATTTCAAATAAAATTAAGTTTAAATCTAATTTAATTAATTTTTATATTATTATTTACACGAAACGGCGTTGTTTTTGTATTTTCTCCGCCACGTCAGCGTGCAAAATGACGCCATTTGGACCAAACTCGCCGGAAAGTTGCCACGTCAGCCATTTGGCTGGATTTTCGCCAGAGTGGCACTTAAGTGTTCCATTTAACTTCAAAACTGACACTTAAGTGTACCATTTTGAAGTTATGGCACTTAAGTGTCCCTCCGTGCCAAGTTATGGCACTTGGGCTGTTCTTCTGTCGCTGACCTTGAGATAACCGATGAGGGAGGATGGATAGTCATGAGCAACCAACAGAAGGTAATTCCATTGTTAATTAATTAATTCCCTTTTAATATTAATCACTTGCATATTTTTCCTGACTTGTATTTATTGGTTTGAATTTTTATAAGGACTTATTCCTGCATTGGTTGAGTTGATGCCACATGCTGAGCATAAAATGTGCACGAGGCATATATATGCAAACTGGTCAAGGAACTTCAAAGGAGATAAGTTGCAGAAGCAGTTTTGGTAGATAGCGAAGAGTACCAACATGGCTGATTTTAGATTAGCCAAACAAGGATTGTTGCAGCTGACAAAGGAAGATTTTGATGCACTCTTCCAGACAGAAGCTAAGCACTGCTGTCGGGCCTTCTTCAATGAAGAGTTCAAATGCGATATTATTGATAACAACCTCAATGAATTTTTCAATGGCAGAATTTTAGAGGCCAGGTGCAAACCAATTATCAGCATGCTTGATGATATTCGAGTTATGGTTATGACTAGACTTCATATGCAAAGAGATGAGGCTACAAAATGGACTAGAGACTGTGACTCTAGGATTGTGAAGAGATTGGATGCAAACATTGCTGCTAGTTACCACCCAGCGTGGCGGCGCAGTTGGCTTGAGCGTTTGTTCCTCTCACAAAAGGTCCAGCGTTCGAATCCCAGCTGCGTCGTGCTAATTTACCTGGTGGCACGTGTGTGGTGGCTAGCACGTGTCGCCCCCAGTGGTTTACTCTGTTGCGAAGCGGCACACGGGGTTCCCTGGGTCACCAAAAAAAAAAAAAAAAATATTGCTGCTAGTTGGTTCTGCCATCCGGTTTGGAATAGAGATAATGGATATGAGATTATTCAAAATCAGGATAAGTATGTTGTCAACCTAGATAGAAGAAAGTGTTCATGCTGAGCTTGGAAACTGAATGGAATTCCCTGTGCCTATGCCATTTGTGCCATTAAGATGAAGCAAGAAAACCCAGATTATTACCTACATGATTGGTACAAAAAAAGCTCATACATTGCTTCATACCAATTCATGATGTAGCCTATCGGAAGCAGTAAAATTTGGGAGCTAACAAATCATGAAAGTCCTCTACCTTTGCCACTAAAGAAGCAAATAGGAAGGCCAAAAAGGAGACGAAGAATGTAGCAGGAAGAGGCATCAAGTCAGAGGATGAGTAGGACTGGGGCAAAGATGAAATGCTCCTATTGTCGCAAGGAAGGGCACAATAAGAAAGGTTGTGCGCTGAAAGAGCAGCATCAATAGCAAGATGTAATGACTGATTCGGTGCTAAGGACATGACCTACTGAAGAGCTTCATGTTGGGCTTATTGAAGGGAGGATAGAAGGCCCTGTTGTAATGCCTACTGAAGGGCAAACAGAAAACCTTGCTGTAAGGTAAGTATCCTCTTTACCTTAGTAACTTTTTAGTTCATATTCGATAGAGTTTGATGTTTGACCAAGTGTACTGGCTTCTCTTGTGCTTTTCCTCTGTCATGCACTTGTAATTTGAGAAGTTTTCTCCATTTGTTTCCACCATGAAAATGAGTAGATATCTAATTATTCATTATAGTTGGTCATAATCTTGATACAATATATTGTTGTAAGGCCTACTAAAGGGCTAGAAAAAGGCCCTGTTGTAGGCTTAAGTGCAGGGACAGGGATTGGAACGGGCATGACGACAACAACAACAACTGAGTCCAATGTTGAGCAAACGAGAAAAAAAAATATCCTGTAAGTTGTATATCGATGTGTTTGTCTTTTATGGGCTGAAATTTAAATTTGTTATGTGATTCTCAGGTGAGAAGACGAGCAACTGCACAAGTTGCAGAGGTTGCTCCCCCATTTGTTGCTGCTGAAAATAATGCACCACAACGAACAATAGGGGCTCTTGGAAAAATATTAAGGTAATATGGTTATGGGATTTACATAGATGAATGTACTGGAATGACTACTTTGAATGTAATATTTGTAGGCCTCATGCATTTAATTTGTTGTACTTCAATTCATTTGGTTGACAATATCGCTATGTTCTTGTAGTTTGGGAGAACTTCGGAGGTGCTTCTCTCTCAAGGTGGGCCAATTCAAGAATTAAGGGCATAGCCAAAGAATAGTGCTCTAAAGAAGAAGACATCGGGTATAGCTGCAAAACAACCATCCAAAAAGAACCCAGCACTAGTTCCATCTCAACCAACGATTATGAGCAATAGTGATGATATGGACCAACACATGATACGGGCTAGAAAAAAAAAGCCGCTGTCAAGAACAATGAAAATGAGGTGACAGAAAGCCCAGTTAAAAAACTTGCACATCCAGTTCGAAAGAGTACTCGGATTATGAATCAATTCAAAGCTCCAAGAGGAAAAGGAGATCGGGGTGTTGTCCATATTGACTGATGGGAGGGAGTTGGACATGATCTCTTTTTTATGTGGTGCTAGACATGGTCTCTTTTCATGTTTTCTTTTTTTAGGAGGGTTCTGGATATTATTGTGGGAGAAAACTTCCTTATTTGTTTTGAAGTTGACAAAACGTTTCCATCAGTCTAGTCTGAAGACTTATAGACTCTATTGTCAAAGTCTGAAGACCTTTAGACTCAATATTCAAAGTCTACCCTCACCGATAGTATCTAGACCGACGAAGAAAAGACTTATCTAGATGCAAGTATATCTTTAAGGATTTAGTTCGTACGGTTGAAAAAGATTTCACAGCTGGAGATAGCATCTTGTGATCAATTATTCTTATTGAAATCAATTTGGATAATTAGATCTGTTGATTGGCGAAGTATACTTGGAAGGTTTTACTTATGGAAACCTAGATTCTGATTGTATGGGCGAGCAGGATTGGTGGGCTATCATCACATTCCTTTTATAACTCGAGATCTCCCTAAATTGATTTTGTCCAATGGGTAGATTGGAAGGACTCCTTTGGAAGGTGCCAACGGTTATGAAGGCATGAAGGAGTATATAAGGAAGACGCTCAAGATATTCTAGGGTGTGCGTGATAGAAGAATTCTAAAGTCTGAAGCTCCTAGTTCTTTGCTATTTCATTCGCTAAGCTTATATTGTATTCGAAAGAGAGATAAATACTTGTGAGACCTTGAGGAAGTGTAGTAGAGTCTATACACTGTGGAATCAAGGACGTGAGACTGTAAAATCTCTTTTGGTTCTTAGCGAAATCCAGCCGGTGGGCTGTTAGTGCGGGAGAGTGAACGTAGGCTTGGTCTAAGCCGAACTACTATAAACCTTGTGTCTCAATTCTCTTTCCTTAATCTCTTTACTTTAAGTCGTGGTCTTATATAACTGCTTACAATCTTTTACATCTTCAGTCTATTATTATTAAAAGACGAATTAAGTTGTTAAGTTTTATAAAAACCTTTTTATCACCTATTCACCTCTCTCTAGGTATTATTACTAGCCATTTCAATTGGTATTAGAGCCTGTGTACTCATTTAATTGAAGTGTTTCTACTTCTGAGTTAAAGCTCTATGGCTAGTATGTTGACTCCAGATTTGGTTGAAGGTCAGAGCAACACCAGAGCACCTTACTTCGATGGAAAGGAATACAACATATGGAAAAACAATATGAAAGCATTCTTAAGATCAAAAGATCCTCTGGAATGGGATGTGGTAGAAAAATGAATCATTCCAAAAGTTGCATCAGTTTCAGAAAGAGGAAAAGAAGTTGAAGATGCTAGCGAGATGACTTAAGAAGAAATAACCAAGAGACAAGCTCTTGATGCTAAAGCAATTTACTCTTTCTATTGTACATTATTTCCTACTGAGTATAACATAATATCTTCTTGTGAAACAGCCAAAGAAGTCTGGGATAGGCTGCACATTACCTATGAAGGAACTGATCGAGTGAAAGAAACAAGGATTAATATTCTACTCGGACATTATGAAGCATTCAAGATGAAGTTAGGAGAATCTATCACTGATATGCTTAGTCGTTTTACTGAAATTGTAAATGGTCTAGAGTATTAGGGACAACCAATCTCAGAACCAATGGAGGTCTACCAATTACTGCGTGGACTCTCCAAAGACTAGAATCACATAAAGACTTCAATAAAGGAAACACAAAGGATCATGCTGCTTTTTGTAGATGAACTGGTCGGCACACTTTAGTCCTATGAAGTGGAGCAAATCAATGAAAAAGAAGATCCCAAAGGTAAGAAGTTAATTGCTTTAAAATTTAACGTTGATTCTGATGTTACAGATTCAGAAGATGACATGGACGATGAAGAACTTGCAGTCATGATAAGGAAGTTCATAAAGTTGAACAATAAAGGAATAAGGTTTAACTGGAAGAGGCAAAGCAATCAAAGATTTTAGAAGAAATCAAGTGAAGACAATGAGACAAATAAAGACATGGTTTGCTTCGAATGCAAGAAAAAGGGACACATCAGACCCAACTGCCCTCTGTTAAAGAAAAAGAAGGGAAACACAGAGAGATTCAAAAAGGCTCTAAAAGTAGAGATATGGAGTGATACTGAATGCGAAGAAAGTGAAGATGATTATGCCAATATATGTCTAATGACAAATTCAGATTCAGACTCAGACTCTAAGATAGACTTAGACTCAGATAGCGAAATTGAGGTAAGCAATTTAAAGATTCCTACTAAAGTCTCGAAATACATTGATGAACTTTGTCTTAGTCTTAAAACATCTCTTAAAAGGATTTCCGAACTAAAGAGGGAAAATTTTAAACTAAAGCAACAGGAAATTTCTTGGAAAGGGAAGTTTGACAATTTAAACCAAAACTTTAATGTTTTAAAAGAAAATGCAGAGTCTTTCTCAAGGGAGAATATTTTCTTGAAGAAGACATTTCAAATTTAACAGAGAAATTTTCAAAAGGTTCAGAGAAGTTAGAAAAGATTATTTCTATACAAAGACCTTATTTTAACAAATTTGGTTTGTGTATGACACCAAAAATTATTCATTTAATTGATTACCCAAAAGTAAAGGAAATAATCAAATAAAAGCCTACAAAAATATTTTACAAAAACCATTTTCAAAAGGCCTTTGTAAAATCTATTGGCCGAAATGCTTTCAAATGTTCAAAGTGCAACAACTCAGAACATTTTGAGAAATAATGTCCTATAGTTTGGAGATCGGTTAAGAAGGAATGGGCAAAGGCTGCTTATTGCACTAACTCTTCTAGACCTAAGAAAATGTGGGTACCAAAGAAAGCTTGAGTTTCTTTTTTAATTGCACGTCACTATCAAGAAAAATGTTAAATGGTATTTGGATAGTGGCTGTTCGAGACATGACAGGAGATTCTAATTACTTTATAAAACTTGTGCAAATGAATGGTGGTAAAGTTTCTTTTGGTGGAAACATCAAAGGAAAAAATGTTGGATGTGGAACTGTGAAGATTGGAAGTCTCACAATCAATAATGTCTCCTTGGTGGAAAGACTAAATTACAATCTACTCAACATTAGCCAACTGAACGACACTGGATTCAAAATCAATTTTCAAGAAGGAGTATGTTCGAGAACTAGTAAATATTTTTCTCAATCCTTTACTGGACGAAGACATGTGAACATCTACTTACTGGATATAAAACCAGAAAGCTCTCAATGTCTAATATCAATTCAAGATGAAGCAAATCTTTGGCATCGAAAGCTTGATCATGCCAACATGAAGCAAATTGCCAAGATCTCTTCCAAGAATCTTGTCCAAGGACTGCCCAACCTGAAGTATCAAAAAACTGACTTATGTATATCATGTGTGTTGGGAAAATAGGTTAGAAGTTCTTATAAATCAATAAATCAAGTTTCTACTAATCGTGTTTTGCAACTTCTGTATATGGATCTCTTTGGACCAACCAGAACTTAAAAGCATTAGTGGAAAGAAATATTGCCTAGTAATTGTAGATGATTATTCTCGATTTACTTGGGTTTACTTTCTGGCAAATACGTCTGAAACCTTATCTCTCTTTTCAAAATTTGCCAAGAAAGTTCAAAATGAGAAATGATATGCTATTTCCAATTGTTTCTTACTTTTATGTGTTTGGTTGCAAATGTTTTATTTTGAAAAATGCAAATGATCGACCTGGTAAGTTTGAAGAAAAATCAGATGAAAGAATTTTCCTTGGCTACTCAATGTCAAGCAAAGTTTACATAGTATTCAACAAGAAGACTCAGTCTGTGGAAGAATTTATGAATGTCAAATTTCAAGACTCTCTACAGAATCAGTTGATTCAGACTCAACCTAAAGAACCTGAATCTACTCCAAACCTTACAAAGTCTACTTCACCTGAAGTAGCTCAGACTCCTAAAGATCATCAATGGACGGAAATTGAAGAATCAACTGAAGTAAAGGATCAACAAACTATCAAATCAACCAGTAACTGGAAGCACAAGTCTAGTCATCCTAAAGAACTCATCATCGGTGATATTGATGAAGGGATTCGCACCAGATCCAAAAAGCAAGAAGAGTCTAGCACCGTGACACTTATTTCTGAAATAGAACCCAAAAGCATAGAAGAAGCTTTAATTGACAAAAGCTGGATTGAAGCAATGCAAGAAGAACTCAGACAATTTAGCATTAACGATGTATGTGAATTAACTCATAAACCAAAAGGTAAATCCATTATTGGAGCTAAATGGGTTTTCAGGAACAAGATGAATGAAAAAGGAAAAGTGGTCAGGAACAAAGCAAGACTTGTGGCCAAAAGATATACGCAAGAAGAATGGATAGACTATAATGAAACCTACACACCAGTAGCCAGGTTAGAAGCAATTAGATTATTACTTGCTTTTACCTGTTATAAAAATTTCAGGTTATTCCAAATGAACGTCAAGAGTGCATTCCTAAATGGATTTATCCAAGAAGAAGTTTATGTGGAACAACCTTCCAAATTTGAAGATCCAAAGAAACCAGACTCAGTATTCAGACTGAAAAATGCTTTATATGGATTAAAGCAATCACCTCGAGCATGATATGACAGGTTAAGTATGTTTCTAATTCAAAACAATTTTGTCAAAGGAAAAGTAGACAATACTCCATTTATTAAAAAAGAAGGTAAAAACTTTCTACTTGTTCAAAGCTACGTTGATGATATTATATTTGGATCACCTAACGAAAACCTGTGCAAGAAGTTTTCTAAGTCTATGCAGGATGAATTTGAGATAAACATGATGGGTGAACTATCCTTCTTTCTTGGATTACAAGTGAAACAGTTGAAAGAAGGAATTTTCATTCACCAAGAAAAATATGCAAAAGATCTCGTTAAAAAGTTTGGATTGGAGAACTGCAAAAAGACTGAGATACTAATGTCAAGTTCTTCGAAGCTGGACAAAGATGAAGAAGGAAAGAAAGTTGACCAGAAGCTCTACAGGAGTATTATTGACTCACTCCTTTATCTTACTGCTTCTAGACCTAACATTTTGTTTAGTGTTTGCATTTGTGCTAGATTTCAATCTGATCCCAAAGAATCTCATCTAAGTGCTGCAAAACGTATCATCAAATACGTTGTAACTACTTCAAAGTTAGGTCTGTGGTATCCCAAAGAAGGAGACTTTACTCTCCTTGGATATTCAGACGTAGATCTAGCAGGTTGCAGAATTGATAGGAAGAGTACTTCCGGTACTTGCCAATTGCTGGGAAACAGGGCAATATCATGGTTCCTTAGGAAGCAAAGTACAGTAGCTCTTTCAACAGCAAAAGCAGAGTATGTAGCTCTTGGAAGTTGCTGTTCTCAAATCTTATGGATAAAACAACAATTGAGAGACTTTGTAATCGAAGATTCATGTACTGAGATCAAATGTGACAACGCCAGTGCAATTAATCTCACAAAAAAAAAAAATCCAATTCTCCATTCAAGAGCAAAGCACATAGAAATTCGACATCACTTTATTAGAGATCATGTTCAAAGTGGAGAAGTTATGATCTAGTTTATTGATTCAAAGAATCAACTGGCAGACATATTTACAAAGCTACTGGAGAAAAGCCTATTTGAGTCTATACGCACCAGATTGAACGTCACAACTTTTAACTATTAAAGTCTGAAGATGCTTAGACTCAGAGGTGAATTTTAAAAGTGCTCAGACTCAGAAGACCAAGAGTTACGACTGTAAGTTATTTTGGTACTAGTAATTTAATTTCTTGAAAAGGTATGGTTACTTATCGCTAATTGATTGGAATTATCTTTCCAAGTTTCTTTCTTAAATTTATAGCACTTATTCATTTTCTAAAAGGCATCTATTCAAAAAGGCAGTTATCTATTTTCAAAAAGGCAGTTTTTCATTTTCAAAAAAGGAAGTTATTACTTTTTCAAAAAGGCATTTCTATTATTTTCTTTTTGTGACGTTTCGTTTACCTCGCTTCACTTGCTTTATATACTGTTGACATTCTTCCTCTTCATTTTTCACTTGCAAACCCTAAGTTATTGAACTCCCACTTGCTCTCACTTTCTCTGTTGTTTAATCTAAAAAGTTTTCACTTTTTCGAGCAAAGTTGTGAATTTCTCCCTTGAAACGACAATGTCTTTAAGAAAGTCTTCAAGAATCGCAAGTAGGGGACCACACCACATGCTCAAGGGTCCTACTCATTTCGACTTGACCGAGGAAGAAGATTCTTCTCCACCACGGCAACCAAGTCAGCAACAACCTTCTCAACAGCGTCAGTCTCCTCCACCGACTCAACCAGAAGAAGAACTTTGGAAGAAGTTGAACCCGTAAGAACACTAACTCCTAAGGTTGCTTTCAAGCTTTATTCTTGCTTGAAAAAAAATGAGGAACTGCTATGTCTTTGATCGATGAATTTCTAAGAGAGAGAGAGGCTATAGAAATGAAACTTTGTTTTTGCGCGACATGGAAAAGATGGGGATTGCAGAAAAAAAGGATCGGCTGAAAAAGCCTTTGCTAACTTTCTTAGTGACCCGCATTTTGGTACGTCTAACCAACCTGAAGGATAGGACGATGATGAATGAATGTTTACACATTTCCAGCCTAGAACAGGTGTGGCTGCAAATGTTGTTGGTGACAGTTCAAGTCTATTTAGATCGAAGAATCACAAGAGGGTTTATTTGGACCTAATGAAGAGAGGGGTCATGAACCATAGGAGTGTTGATTTTGATTTTATTGATTCGGTGAAAGTAATTCTGCAAGGGAAGTTTGCTCTTTTGCAATTGGAGCACTTTTATTCTGAATCTACTGCTGCTTATCCATAACTCACAGCCTACTTTTATTTGAATTTATCATTTTTGGATGCAAACAGTTTCTCTTTCACTGTAAGGGATAAGGAGTTCTTGGTGGATATGGATACTTTGGCTAACCTAATTGGGGTGGAAAGAGCGTGTTTCCAACCAATTAGTGTATCTGTTGCTCACGCTACTCTGTCATTGGTGAAAGACATGACTGCTGAAGGAAAGATATCCTATTCTAGGATGAATGCCTCCAACATCTTGTTGCACAAAATCGTGATCAACTGCATCCACCTAAAGTCGACATCCAAGACTGATGTATCTCGGTCTGAAGCAAAATTGATGCATGCCATCAATGTTGGCTACAAATTCTCTCTGCCTCACACCATCTTGATTCACATGTACAGGACAGTGGTGAAAGATAAGGGACAACTCCCTTATTCTGCTCTTATCACACGCCTTTTTAGGCATTTCCACATTCAGATTCCTGCATCTCTGTGTTTGACTAGCATTACTTCAATGGTGATTGGATTCAAAATGATCATCAAGATGCATCTGAAAGAGCTTAACAAGGTGTTAGAGCACATGAAGGAGAAGTCTCCAATTAAGGTTAAACCAGTCTCTACAGGGGCCAAAAGGAAAGGCAAGGAGCCCATGGGTGCTTCAGCAAAGAAGAAGAGAACTCTCATTTTGCAGGATGAAGAAGATGAGGATGAGATGATTCTTTCAGCCTTAAGGAACTTGAAGAGTTTCGTCAGCTTTCGCAAAACTAGAGAATAGATGCAGATAGAAGAGAAGAAGAAGAAGCAGAGCAAAGAAGAGAAGAAGAAGAAGCAGAGCAAAGAAGAGAAGAAGAAGAGGAAGAAGAAAGAAGAGAAGAAGAGGAAAAAGGAGAAGAGGAAGAGGAAGAAGAAGAGGAAGGAAGATTAGAAGGAGAGGAAGACGTGGCTCAAGATGAATCTCTTAAGCCTACACTGGCTGTATCCTTGTCAAGCAACTCTGGAAAGACGAAGAGTGGAATTGTTGGTGAGCAAGCTCAAGAAAAACATCACACTCTTGCTGACGCAGAACAGGAAGAAGAATCCATCTCTCCTCCCAAAGGCACACATTCAGGGGGAGTTGCGGATAAACGGGATGCATCCACTCATAGTCATGGTAGAAACTCCGCTGAAGATCCCTCCATTTTCAAAACTCCCGGACTCGACTCAGCTGGACCAAGTTCTGCCACAACACATATAGCAGACTTTTTGCAACTGCTAGAAATTCTATTGGAAGTCAGGAAAGAGCAATATGCTATGGGGTATGAAATGCAGGATCTCAAGAACGATTTTATGGCCACTTCAGTGTCTCTACATGATCAGTTAAATGCCTTGAAGACTTAAGTGCAAGATCATGTGAAGGGTGAAGATTTACAGCCGTTGAAGGAGACTATTGAAAAGCTTGAGAAGACAGTGAATTGAATGGGAGAATTCCAGCTTGTTCGCCTGCCCAAATAACTTTGACTCTCTCCATTTCAAACAACTCTTTTTATTTGTTCTCCACTTTTTGCTGTTGACAAAAAAAGGGAGAGAAGTTTGATGCAGATTTGATCTTTGTTTGTTTTTGACTTTGGATTTCTGGACTTATCCTTGTTTTGTTTGGTTGTGGACTGTTTGATTTGATCTTTTGATGCCTGCAGTAACTTAGGCATTGTTAAATTGATTTGCAGGACTAACATGTACTCTGTGATTGCAGAATCGTTGCTATTCATATCCTAATCCACTTATCTTTTATGAGATATCTTGTTTTGCTTAAGTGTTGTTTTGCAGGATAAAAGTGTTCAAATTTGTAGGAAAATTTTGTCACCATTAAAAAGGGAGAGATTGTTGGAGAAAACTTCCGTAATTTGTCTTGAAGTTAACAAAACGTTTCTATCAGTCTAGTAGAAAGATTTATAGACTCTATCGTCTAAGTCTGAAGACCTCCAGACTCAAGATTCAAAGTTTACCCTCACTGATAGTTTTCAGACCGACGAAGAAAAGACTTATCCAGATATATGTATATCTTTAAGGATTTGGTTTGTACGGTTGAAGAAGATCTCACAGCTGGAGATAACACCTTGTGATCAATTACTCTTATTGAAATCAATTTGGATAATTAGATCTGTTGATTGGCGAAGTATACTTGGAAGGTTCTATTTATGAAAACCTAGATCCTGATTGTATGGACGAGCATGATTGGTGGGCTATCATCACATTCCTTTTATAACTCGAGATCTCCTTAAATTGATTTTGTCCAATGGGTAGATTGGAAGAATTCCTTTGGAAGGTGTCAACGGATATGAAGGCATTGAGGAGTATATAAGGAAGACGCTCAAGATATTTTAAGGTGTGCGTGATAGAAGAATTCTAAAGTCTGAAGCTCCTAGTTCTTTGCTATTTCATTCGCTGAGCTTATACTGTATTCGAAAGATAGATAAATACTTGTGAGACCTTGAGGAAGTGTAATAGAGTCTCTACACTGTGGAATCAAGGATGTGAGACTGTAAAATCTCTTACTATAAACCTTGTGTCTCAATTCTCTTTCCTTAATCTCTTTACTTTAGGTCATGGTCTTATATAACTGTTTACAGTCTTTTACATCTTCAGTCTATTATTATTAAAAGACGAATTAAGTTGTTAAGTTTTACAAAAACCTCTTTATCATTTTTACCAAAAAAAAAAAAAAAACTTCTTTATCACCTTTTCACTCCCCTCTAGGTGTTATTACTAGCCCTTTCAATTATATCATTAACGGTAGTTGCTGCATGCATATTGCCATTGTTTTTTTTTAAGAGGGTGCTGAACCTTCAGCGATTGAGAAGTGAAGTTAGACATGTTTTTTTTTTTTTTTTTTGTAAACAATCAATCAATGTCAATGGCAATAACTGTTTTTGTTATTTTCTCTTGTGTTAGTTTTGGCTAGTAATGCTAGCAAGACAGTTATCAATTATGCTGTATATTTTTTTACTGTTCGTGCAATGTTCTTATGATGTTGATATTATTTTTAGATGTGTGCATATACTGTTGTTGGTTGAAGTTGTGGATGCTAATGAATTTGTGGGGTTCTGGTTGTATGTGCTGGTGCAAGAACAAGATGCAATTTTGGGTGCTGGTGCATCTTGTTGCATCAACACTTGTATGGCTTGGTGCAAGAAGATGCACCAGCAACCCAATTGGTGCAAGAACAAGATGCACTAGCAACCCAACTGGTGCAACAAGATGCAAGATGCACCACGACTAGTGCAAGTCAAGTGACGTTTGAAACTAACATGTTTTTTTTTTTTTAAAACTTGTGCAACACAAGTGATCACTTTGTAATCGCGACTAGCACTTAAATGATCACTTTTATAAAAACTTGGCACTCAAGCGATCACTATTTATAACTTATGGCACTGAAATGGTCAATCGTGAATTTGCCACCATCTCTTAATTTCACCATGGTTTGCAGTTGTAGCAAACCAACAAACCAACAAACTATTACCAAATAAAAAAATGCAGCAAACAATTATATCTGAAGCAAAAACTAACCAAAATAAACATTAACAATACACAACTAAATAATAAAACTTTAAAGTGCTCACAACTAATGCATTTCAAAAGCACATTCCATTTCGCTATGGTTTGCAGTTGCAGTAAACTAGTAAACCAGCAAACCATTACCAAATAAAAAATGCAGCAAACCATTATATTTGAAGCAAAAACTAACCAAAACAAATATTGACAATATACAACTAAACAATAAAACTTTTAAGTGCTCACAACTAATGCATTCCAACTCCAACCTTCCATTTCTAATAAAGATTACAACTAAACCTTCTGCTCCATACAAAAATTGCAGCAAAGCAAAAACACATTTTACTTCCATTTCCACGTCTTCGACTATGGTAGACATACAAACTTCTTCTCATTACTCCACTTCACATTTGAATAAACTACACAAAAGAATAACAACACAATCAACGCTCGATAAAAGTTTCTTTCAATTTTTAGCCTTGAAACCTCCCTCTTCAAATGGTCGACTATAGATGTTAAACCCTTCATTTGAGCTTGCATTGAGTCGACATCCTCCAACTCGTCCATTAATGTAGGTGAAGTTTGATGTCGGCCTTCAAGTAACTCCAAGATCACATCTGTCGCTCGATTAGAGAATTTCCTATCAACCCATTTAAAATATTTGCACTTCGAGCCTTCTCTATATCTGCCGCACCCATGGAATCTTCTCCTGGGATTCAACCGAGTCCAAGATGTTCTTATCGGACTCGGTAACCCACAATAACAATAACACTCACCATCTAATTCACTTTTTTCTATAGGAATGTGAGCTGTTGCTTAAGCTTCTGCCCTCCATTTGCAAGAGCGAACTAATAACTTTGGGATAAAATCGAAGTATGCACTCGAATTGGTCGAATTGGGGATTTAGGGTTTTCAATTTTCGGTTTTGGTCGAATTTGGGGATTTAGGGTTTCTTATTTGGGGGAAAAGACGCTAAACAACATCGTTTTGTTGTTTGTATGCTGATTGTGCTCTTCGGTGATCCACATTGACTTCAAAAATTAATCAAAAACTGTCACGTTGGACTTCTGGCCAACCGGATCGGTGTTGGCACTGAAATGATCGTTTTTCAAATTTTTTGGTATTTAAGTGATACGACGGAAACTTTTGGCACCAAAGTGAGTGCCGTACACAACTTTTGGCACTGATAGTGGACTTACCCCTCCATGTTCGTGTGTTCTTTTCGTTCTGAATGTATATGGGTCGGTCTTTTTGCAGCCTAGGGATTTGTGTTATATAGCGGTGGAAGGATTGTTGGCGATTAGCTATAATGGGCACATGCCTCGTGCTTATTCTTGGGACGATTTCCCTCCACTCAATGACATCTTGGATGCAGTAAGGATGCTTTGAGCTTGTAATGTTCCTTAGCCGAGTTGTTCGGCTTTTAAGGTGCTGCATGGTAACCTTCCCCAGCCCAAAAATTTCTATTCTTTTGTTCCCCGGAACAAAAAAAGAATAGAAACCCGTTTGATAACGGCAAGTTGATTTCTATTCCCCAGAATATAAAAGTTAGCTCGGGAATAGAAACGAGAAACAAAAAAAATTTGCTTCTTGTCTCAGGAACAATTTCTAGAAATAAGCAAATTTTCTTTTTTATTTTTGTTTTATTTCTCTCTTGCCGTGGCCACCTCCAACCGTCTGGAGCCACCGCCGGTCACCCGTCGCCGCCGCCGGCCACCGCCGACCGTGAGCAAGAATAAAAAAACAAATAAAAAAACAATAAATAAATAAATACAAATAAAAAAACGCAAGAAAATTTTTAAAAAATAAAAATAAAGCAAATAAAGCAAATAAATACAAAAAAACAAATAAAAACAAAAATAAAAAACAAATAAATACAAAAAAAAATAAAAAAATAAATACAAATAAAAAACAAACGCAAGAAAATTTTAAAAAACAAATAAAACAAATAAAATAAATAAATACAAAAAAACAAATAAATAAATACAAAAAAAAATAAATACAAAAAAATACAAAAACAAATAAATAAACAAATAAAAAAATAAATACAAAAAAAGAATAAAAAAATAAATACAAATAAATACAAAAAATAATAAAAACAAATAAAAGAATAAAAAACAAATAAATACAAAAAATAATAAAAACAAATAAAAGAATAAAAAACAAATAAATACAAAAAGAATAAAAAACAAATAAAAAGAACAAATAAAAAACAAATAAATACAAAAAAGAATCGTTGTGTTACCAAACGCATTTCTATTCTTTTTCTATTCCAAGAGTAGAAATTTTGTGCAGTTATCAAACGGGTTCTTTTGCTCATAAACTGTTCCCCGGAATAGAAATAGAAAATAACTATTTCTGGAAAAAAACTCTTCCCCAGCCAAGAAATTTTACCATGCGCACCCTAAGTCTATTCCAGTGTCTTCACATTCCTTGACGTGGTTGATGTTATGATGGTTTATCGGTTTCTTTTGAAGGTCCATAAAGCTCTTCCTGGAAGTAGATTCAATAGCTTGGTCCTAAACCGATACGACGGTAACAATGATTATGTGTCTTGGCATTCCGATGACAAGGTGCTCTACGGACCCACCCCAGAAATCGCCTCAGTTACCTTTGGATGTGAACGTGAATTCTTGCTAAAGAAGAAAGCCAGTAAAATGTCTCTAGGTATAAATCAAGCACATCTTTGGTTTAAGCAAGTAGTCACTCTCAAACTACACTGGATTTTTCATTTTCTCGGAAATGCTAAATATTCATTTTCGATATTCATTTTAAAATTGTACTTCGGATGTATTTTGATTTTGCTCTGTTCAATGGTTGTTGATTTTAAAGTTGACTGGCTTCTTTTCCTATCTTACTTCTGTTTTTGCTTACAAAAAAAAAAAAAAAAAATCCTTTTTGGGTTTAAGCATCTGGTGATGAGCCGAAGAGCAAGCGACTAAGGAAGAGACATGACCCCGATAAGCACTCTTTCGTACTAAAACATGGATCGCTCCTCGTAATGAAATGCTACACTCAGCGGGATTGGCTTCACTCGGTGCCAAAGCGAGCAAAACCAATGTCTATTCGAATCAATCTCACCTTCAGGCGTGTCCTACGATAGCCCTGCCATCAATCACATAATCATTTTTCTCTGCTCCTGTTAGATGTTGGCTTGGCTGTCAACAAGTTTTGAGAAGGCAACTGTCTATGGCGACTGCTTCTGTACGTGTCAAAGTGTGAAGGAAGTGGAACCAGAGCAGCATGTGTTTATAAGTTTCAACCTACAGGTGTTAAATTGACTTAGGTTGCTTTGTCTTCATTTTGGCTAATATCAAGAACTTGAAGTCGTGATTTTTGATTCCATAGCTATATTTAGTCTGTCAATACCTCTGTTAAACGATCGCCTTGTAGTATATGGCTTCTCGTACTTCCGCAATTGGTCTATTTATTTTCTAGAAAAAGTATCTGGCGAACTTAGAGATGTTTGGTGATTCTCCAGGTAAGAAGAACAAGGTCTCAACATTTTCGCTTTGATTGAACGATACAATAATAACATTGAGATGGCAATAATAGGAATTATAAAGACTACACAAAATAGGACAGAGCAATAGTAGCAGAAAGTTTTTCACATCAGGTCCTTCCTGATGGCACCCTATTTTGTATCATGTCTAGTGTGTGATATAAATATTCATTAAGTTTCGGCAACTTCTAGCCAATACAGTGCATGGTAGATTATACATAGGCTAAAGAACAGGCTACTAGAGCATAGACTGCAGATTTATATGCCACTGAAGCGGGCATTTTTGCATTGTCTTTTCGTAAGAAAATACCTCCATATAGAGGTTGGTTGACACAGACCAGCAAACCACACAATATGATCTGCATAGCCAGCTGGTCTGGAGTCTGACCCTGCACTGCTAACTTCAGTAAAACTCCAATAAAGCTTAACGCATTGAGCCAAGCAAGGATTGTTAGTATTGTGAACATAGGAGAGGGTGCACCAAACTCCATAAGCTCTTGCTCGTACCTCTTTGATACATCATCATCTGCCACTTTCGCAGTGATGATGAAGGCAGACTTGGAAATACCCAGCAGCCTCAGAATGTTGTCCAAGAAGGCAAAGAAATAGGAAGCTGTTCTCTTATAGAGCCACATTCTTTGCTCATTCCACCAACCACGAAGAGTGCCTCCACACCATACGAATTCTCTGGCACTGTATGCGCTAGTCGCCATAATGGTATAGATGAATGGGTAGCTCCACTGACTCGAAACCTGATGGTGCAAGAAACCATTAGACGTAGCAAAGGAAATTTTCAATCAAAGATTATGTGGATGCCCTTGCACTATGGTTATGTCATAGCCAATTGTTTTTCACCGTCAAGTGGCCAAATCAGGGTTGATTAAATGGCTAGCACAAGTTATTAGGCATGCTTTTAATACCTTTTGGATGGTGTCAGTGTAATGCTACCATAATAGAGGGGGTATAGCTGGAATTTATCTAATGTTTAATGACTGGATTGTTTTGAGATTTTAGCACGAGGACCAACGTTACGTGTACATTTATTTATACCTGTGGAAGGTCGAGGCATCAAAATTAGTTTTCTCACAAAAGAAATTCATCTAATTAATTACCTTGGGGAACAAGGAGATGCCTCTGAGTAGACAGAGAGATGGAATAGTCACATAGTACAGAGAAGCCAAGCAATTTGCCGCCCATAGCAAGTAGACACAATATGAGAGTTGCAGCTTCAGGGGGATTTTGCCATGTCCATACAACAGAGGACAGTACTGTGACAGGAAGATTTGGAGATCACCTTCAGTCCATCTTTTATGTTGAACTAGGGACTGCAACAATGTCATGGGAGCAACTCCTAGAAAGCCTTTCCTTTTGGGGTTGAAATAGATCGATCTCCAACCTCTGCAGTGGATTGCGAAACCAGTAAGGACATCTTCCACTGGGCATCCATACTTTAGACCCATCTGCAATTCAGACAAGACTTGTTTCATGGATGCTTTTGCATGAGTGTATTTGCATATTTATAGTGCTGGAAAGCATGCCTGTGTGGCATATTTCAGTTCCGACGGCTGAATTTCCAGTCCAGTCTTTGAATAATATAATATAAGCAGAGCTTTTGTTTGCGTCAATATCTGGAATGATATAAGAGACTCATTTGCTTTTCTTTTTTATTCTTTGCACTTAATCAAAATGACAGTCTTACATGAGAGGTTTATCATCTAAGCTCAGTTTCCATGGACTTATAAACTGCTTCGACCTTGTTAGTTGTAGACTATAGAAAGCACTGCTCACTTGTTATATATAGAATGTGGTGCTGAATGCTTAACCTTCTCTGCTTTCTTCCCCTATTTCCATTCTTTGACTAAGTTTCTCTTCAGAAAATTTTGAAATATACTCAAAGGGTCGAATATTTTAGGGGGGAGGGAGGGAGGGGGAGAGAGAGGGAGGGAGAGAGAGAGACCTCCTTTCCCCACTCGGTGTTATCTTCATAGCCACAGCTGGCTAGTGGTTTACATGTTTCTTCTAGGACACTTGCACTATCTTGTATCCTCTGGTGATGATCCCACCTCAAGGACTCACTTTTACTTCCCCGTCTATACTTTTTCCCACACAGTGTCTCTCTCCGATGAAAGCACCCAGTGCCGATGTATGGGGGTCCGCCATTATTGTCCATACCATGGAGCTCCACCTGCAATCATCGTAGAATGTACTAAAAGTCATTATGGTATCTTCACGCACCCAATGTACTTGTCCTGTCCCTTCAATTTAATATGTCCAATAGAGTCTATTGGCCTCCTTTTAATTAGCTTCTTGTTAGTCCACGCATTGGAATTTGCTGAGATGCCAATGGGTATGTGCTGACTTGGACTTGTGATTTCAGGTTCACTTCACGAGTTCAATCGAGTCATGGTTACCCATCTTAGTGCAGTTTAGTAAATATGGTGTATCAGTCTGCATATTCTAACGGAACTGGTAGAATCAATAGAATTGAACGTAAAG